>CP136067.1:183391264-184066264 GCA_032622095.1 Siphonodentalium dalli | reverse complement strand
AATCCTGAATTTAGTTTAATTTTTGAAGTTTTTTGAAATTTGTGAAATTTGTGAAATTTGTGAAGTTTTTGAAGTTTTTGAAGTTTTTCGAAATTTTTGAAATTTTGTAAGTTTTTGAAATTTTTTAACTTTTTGAACTTTTTGAAATTTTTGAGATTTTTGAACTTTTTGAACTTTTTGAACTTTTTGAACTTTTTGAACTTTTTGAACTTTTTGACCTTTTTGAACTTTTTGGAAGTTTTCAATGCGAGTGTCACTTTAACATTATCCCACAGTGTGCGCCATGTGTTACTTTAACATTCATCCATAGTGAGTGTCACTTTAATAATCATCCCCCGTGAGAGACTAGTATCCCTTTAATATTCAAGACTGAAGCTACCCCACCGAGATCATCACGTGATATACATGTAGATAATATACCATTCATATGGAGAAATCTGGATATAACCAGCGGGTCATGTCCGGACATGTCCAACCGGTACAAATAGACCGCCGCGTGGGCGGAGAATATAGGTCAAACTCCAACGGTAGTACTGCAGAGAATGTAGGTCAAACTGTCTAGACTGGAGTACTGCGGAGTATAGGTCGGATAGAGTTATCGTTCCTGAACTGGGGGCCAACTGGGCCCTGTATCATCATCCGTCGCTCCAAATTACGTAGAAACAAATTTGGAGGTTCGAGTGAGCCCATGTCACAGACATTTTTCAACCGTTTTCAACTTTTCGCCAGAAGTCAGACAAACGCTCTATGTTGCTACCATATCAGGAATAGACTCCCACGGAACGCTCTTTTCTGTTCCATGTCGTGCAAATGGCTGGTTTGTGTTTGGGACCCAAACACCGTATATATTCACAGTTGTATTTTTCATTACTTCAATCAGCTTCAATGCGTCTTTTTTGGGTTACATAATGCTCGTATAAAGGTAGTTCAGATACGTTTCGACCTATTTCGATACTGAGAAAAATTCAAGAGCGAATAATAGTATGTGTACTATGGAGCGCAAACCGCCACGTGGCTTTACACAATCATCGATCAGTATACTCTGTGCGTGCTCGCCAATAGGCCATCATTGAGTTCATTTTCAATAAAGAAACTTATTTGAAATATGGGAATATCGTGGTGATTTAGTCTCAAATATGCGATTGATTTGGGGAGATTAACATTAAATGCATCGATACATGAAATGTTTTGTACAAACGTTGTGTTTTTGATCGATAATTGTTGACTGTGGTATGGACGATATTTTTCTCCTGTGCTATCGAGGTACCCATTATCTGGTGCTCTCTGTGAGTTTTGTGCTCAGTGTCTGTTTTCGAAATCTTGTGACAGTTTATCATACAATTGTGTATTATACTTGGAAAATACAGCTGGAAATATAGCTTTTACTCGATCGATGTGCGTTGGAATTTTAAGAATCGGTTTAGGCGTTTTTTAATTATGGCCTTTAGAAGTGGGGAGATATCTGAACAGTGAACACCCTTACTAAATATGTATGGTTTATCGGTGTGCTTTCTAAAGTGGCACACACAACCTGATATGTTTTTTAATTTGTATTTTACTCGTTTTAACGACAGGCCCCTGTGTGAGACACCATTAACAATGAAACCCTTTCATTACGCGCGCCACGTGCATACTAATGTACAAATTATATTTCGCATGAGCGCTGGAGTTTGCGCTCGGGTTCTATTTATAGAATGTTAATTATTGGTACACATTAAATGTTGTAGTGCGACCCGGAGGCCGAGCTGTGGTGCGACCGCGAGGCCGAGCCCGATAAAAGGTGTAGTTGAGAATTTCAATTTCGTTTATTGGCTTGGGATAAGCTATGCCAATTAAAAATAGCAGAAATGAAAACGATTCTATAATTACCATCATGGGTATATAATATATGATCTTGAGGGCTTTACCATTTCTGACTATGGTTTTCCTGTCGAGAGTTGGGAAGCGTATCCGTCTGAACACGGGTTCTGATATTAACACAGAACGGATCTAACATTATATTGGAACATAATGACTAGATCAGATCATTAAATTGTTAAAACTGTTTGTATGAAAACCTCCTTAACACAGGAACTCTTGATTGTCACTAATATATCAAGTGATGAGTATTTATTCACTGTTATGAACTGAATGGTTTGATATTGGGAGTTCGAGTGAATAAATAATTAGGTACCAAGTATGACACACCGGTTCACTATGTACTGATATGTCATAATATATGGATAGTAATTATTGACGAGTTGATTCCACTGGAGGGGTTAATAACCAATCGAATAGTAAATAACTATTCTAATGCACTTATGCCAATATACTCCTTGAAACATCACATATTTGTGGGGGTGGGGTAATTATCGATAAACTGTCGCAAAGTGTAGTCCGGTTCAGCGCTTCAATGCTAGATAAAAATACATTTTTAGTTTGAATTCCTACGTGCCAATATTGACGTCAGCTGAATTTCTAAGGCCGCCGGGCCAGTCAATACCTGGAAAGGAGGTGGGGCGAAACTGTCTGTGGTCGAAGTTTCGGTCCGATCGGCGGTGACTTCATTTCATAGAGCTTGAAGCGCGGTATGTTCAGATGCCGGAATTTCCTAAACGTGATGGTGTTGGTAGTCAATGACGCCTCATAACACGCACGAATTTCAGGTAAAATGACAAATCGCGGTAAATTTGTGAAGCGCCTGAGGAAAAGTAGAGAATAATGCAGTATACTTGTATAATAATTTATAAATTAATTAATAAATGAAAAGCGCCATTAATGGCATTATATGACTTCGACTCACAGTTTATTATTATTATTACTATTGTCGTATTAATTTGGTATTGTTTAATTTGGGTAATTAAAGTTATTATTATTAAAGTTATTTATTATATTTATAAATTTAAGCATACTTAATTTTCGAACCCACATATCACACATCTAAAATATATGACATATTATATACCATTTGAAAAAGGATAACATTGTATTATCGACTTATCCGGTGTAATAAACTGTCAACATGTTAATTGTTTTTTGTTGTTACCGACATGTTTTTGTGCTTCAGTTTCATCTGGTTTTGTTATGCAAAGTGTATTATTTTCAATGGAGGGTAAATACCTCTATATTTTAAAGATAAGTGTTCTTCCCCTTCCATTGAAAATACATTTTTAGTTTGAATTATGTTGAAGGAGATACGACCTTTAATAGAGTGCCGAATGTAAAAGTTATAATTGGAAATCAACACGGTTTACATGGAGAATTGGTACAAACTGTGTTACTCGGTTAATTAAAACAAAACGTGAATGTGGCATGTAATAACGCTACATGTGTCTTTCGATGTTTCGATAATCAGGCAACAGTTACTGCAAGTCTTTGCAACTATAAAAGTATAATGCACACTATACACTCTCCAGATAATAGAGTGGTTCTGAATGTGTCGCACATACATGTACGCGAATCATGTGTACACAGAACAACCACATGGTACATATTACAACGGCAGTACTAGCGCGTGGCACAAAAGGGCCAGGTTGCTGCAAATCGGGAAGATGCTGTAAATGAGACAAGAACCAGTCTATTGTGCGAAATTTTGGCAACAAGTTACTTTGTTCCGTTTCTACTTCATGGAAGTAAAAGCAACTTTCAATAACAGATTCTCTGAGACTCACAGTTTCAGCATTTTCAATTGGCCTTTGCACACCAACGAGCGTTACCATAGCAACAGATGATAATATTTACTCCACTGTAACAATAAATAAACATACTTGTACTGATTCCAAGACTTGTAATGTTAATGTTTCCCCCAAAGATAGCGTTGGCTTTTAGTGAGACATCACATATGCCTGAACTATGTGGCTAGATTAATAATTTATGAGGAACATCTGCAGGGAACATGAAATATTTGTGAGGGATATATGGTGTATGTCGGTTCATATTGATTGGGAGAAGTAACATGTATATTATTCATCAGTCCAACCAGTGCTATAAAGTCATAAGTCCATTTTTTTATTTTCCGAGAAACTCGGGTTTGAAGTTCTGGTTGCTCAGTTTTCATATTTGCATTGCGCGACCTGAGTTCCAATTTGTCCTAAGTGCACTTTTTATGAGTTTGAGTAAATCAATTTTCAAAGTTTGAATTGCCGTCACAACTGAAATGTATGGTTTAAAGTGGAAAACTTCACATCGTTGGATTCCTTAATGTCTTAGCTATTAATTGTTATCAAGACTAATGGATCCCATGGACATAGCCACATGCGGCTAAAGGATAGATACCTTCAAGGCAACAAGATTAAGGATAATGAATATATGTGTTTTGAATGTCCTTCAACGATAAATTCGCTATAAAATAGAAAATTATAAGGGTGTCGAAAAGTAACAAATCCGTATTAACGGAGTACTGTTCGTGGAGCGGATTCCACATACCATTAACCATCTGTGCATCCTTATTTGTAAATGAAAGTGGTGTATGTCCTAGAAGCGGGAATGACAATAAATAAAATATGAAACCAATGCAAACATTCATAACTTTATACATGCACAGTGATACCTGACTGGAATATTAAGCATGTTGGCACTACATGTACTTATAACGTCGAAAGACTGATGAATTATATACATGCATGTATGGTAAAAATAATTAACCAGTTATGTCAATGAAAAATATGGAATAGTAACATATTAAAACTGATATGAACCTTGTTTCAAGAAACGGAATATAGCCACCAAGCAACTGGGTGGTTATTCATCCACTCAATTACAATATTATATTCTGATTTGCATTGCGAAGGTTGGAGTAGCTTTATATAAACATATCTGTATTATTTAAATAGGTATCGACTTCGATCATATTTTAGATCCATATTGTTCCATATGGCAAGAAGACTCATATACGTAGAATTATTCAGATCTTGCCAATATTGAAATAGAACAAGATGGAACTAAGAAAGTCTATCCACTTGAGTTATAGACCCCTATGGTTCCAGTCCCCAATGTGTATGCAAGCAGATAGAACAAGTCAGTTCTCAACACAACTCACTTTCGCGTACTTAAGACAATAAATAACCGTATTTTACGGCGTTATTTTTCGAGATATCGCTTCGGTGTTGCGACCATCTTGTAGAGAATTTAATTCCGGTTCGAACGGTACCCCAACGGACGTTTCGTACCACTACGGTACTTAGGAAAGATTGGAACTCAGGTCGCGAAATTTATATTATTAATATTAATTTGTTCTAACCTCTTTGTAATTATCCGAATATTATCCATGATATCGCAATATACCTAGAGGTGACACTTCACAGTCTAATATGCACTCAATCGCTAGAAAATGACGTAAACATGTTTGGGATACGACTTTTACGGAACGTAGCGCGAGTTCACTTCCGGATTATAAATTATAATCCGGATGTGAACTCGCGCTACGTTCCGCAAAATATACGTTATTTAAGCACGCATACTACCTCGTCGTAGTTGAGTGTAATAGTGCCGAATGTGAAAGTCATAATTGGAAATCAACATGGTTTACATGTAGAATTGGTACAAACGGTGTTACTCGGTTAATTACACAGGGGTCTGTAACGCGCTCCGCTGTCCGCCCCCCTTTTGCACTGCCCATATACGCCGCTCTATATACGCGCCTTCTTCGCGTTAATGGAACATTATATAGACAAGGGTAACTGTAGAAATTCAACGTTTCACCATCGCTCGGGAGTCGCACAAATGTAGCCCATTCACCCCAGTAATGATAACGATATATACACGGATGGATCGGCAAAGAATTCATCTTTCAATAAATACCACAAACTCCCATCAGAAACATTCATACACGTTGCATTTGATAAATTTTTAACCACCGAATATTGTCTCCGGAGAGCGTATTATTTTTTTTATTTGATCCGGCTCAGCTAGCAATGGCCGACATGGGTCTCTAAATTCACCACCGCGCGGCTTACTATAATTAAAAATCGGCCAAACTATCAACTAAACGTTTAGTGCTCAGGGATTTCTTGTCGGCTAATAATTTATTTACTCATACAAATCAACACATTGTTAGTAAACAATTATAATAGAGGAGAAATCTGTGGATAATTCCAACTTTAAAAAAGATATTTATCAAGTGACACAGTTCCTAATTTTAATATTCATTGTGACCTGACCTTTCGATGACTGACATAGTAGGAACAGCCAATCACCGCTCAGTGTTAGAATCGAGGTCCTCATTTTAATATTCATTATGACCTGACCTCGAATATTATTAATATTAGTATACGGCTTTATTTCGCAGATTGCTTCAAGTTCAAATGTTCCATAGATGCCTCCCCAGCAGCATATACATACAAGAAAACCATAGTCAGAAATGGTAACGCGCTCAAGATCATATATTATATACCCATGCTTGTAATTATAAAATATAAAATATATTGGTTTCGCGAATGACCAACTCAGAATTCCGTTAAAATAACCAATAACAACCAGCACCTAATTAACGAACCGGCGGCCGACTCGGCCGTCTCCGACCACACCCAGCAGTGGGCTGCATAACGAAACAAATCTATAAAAGTTGAAATATAAGACTTACAAATTATCTTTTAAATTTCTTTTATTGGTAATTGACATAGCTTGTCACAAACCAAAAATCAACATTATTGACTTAATAATGTAAAGGACAATAAACGAAATTGAAATTCTCAACTACACCTTTTACCGGACTCGGCCTCCTGGTCGCGCAGTTCGACTTTTAAACCGGAAAACCCAATTATCTATAAATAAAATGCCCATCGGTTCACAGCTTTCAAGAAATTGCAGAACAGTATACACGCGGCGCGCGCTAATGACAACAAAAATCTTATATTTTTATCACTCAATCAAGTTAACGTAATGTGGTCATGACTCATGTCTGGGTACTCCAACTCCGGGGCAGGGTTGGGGGCATGTTTTAAAATCTGACGAGAATCAGAATCACGATTCTCAGTTTAATTCTCACAGCCAATGTTTTTGTTTTATTTTCAAGTAATTGGAAGTCGCCAGGGGCCTGCTTCCCACATATGGTGCACTTATTTACTTGAAATTGAGCCGACCCCCTTATTTTCATACCCTGACACGAGCATTGGTATCTCGCTCTTGGATCTCTAGTTTATTTTAGTAAAGGGATATCTCCTACACTTTGTGGCCATTTCTATAGTCATAAAAATGAAATTAGGGGTTACTAGCAGCTTGGTTCTTTCATTTGGTGGGCCCAAATAGACTTGAATTTTGAAG
The DNA here is from genome assembly GCA_032622095.1 of Siphonodentalium dalli. NCBI lineage: Eukaryota > Metazoa > Mollusca > Scaphopoda > Gadilida > Siphonodentaliidae > Siphonodentalium > Siphonodentalium dalli. The sequence goes on along the minus strand of CP136067.1, from coordinate 184,059,025 downwards.
AAAAAACATATTTCCATATCAGCATCACTGGTTTCAAAAATGGTATCTGACTCCTGGAGCTCGGGTATATTTTATTAAAGGGACATCTCCTGCACATATCTATACCACTTGCATTGTCATATAAATGGAATTGGGGGTAGCTAGGGGCTTGCCAAGCTGCAAAACTGATTATGTCCCCTCGCAACGCTATGTCTGAACGCTGTCGGTATCTTTATTTTCCTAATTAAATCAAACATTTTTTATTGAAGTGTTTTTTCAGTTACAATTCATTTTGGCGTGATCTAGACAATTTTCAAATGAATATGGACAGTTCAGTTTCTCAGAATAATGCAGAATGTATTGTACCTAAAAACTAATCTCAAATAAATAAATGTGACATTTCTTCACATTACATGTAGGAGACTCATAGGAGCGGGCAAAACCCTATCTTCACGTCATTAACATCACTGGCCCAAGAATTGGTGTCTGCCTCCCAGAGTTCTAGTATATTTTAGTAAAGGGACATCTCCTACACAGATTTATACCATTTATATGGTCATAAGATGGGAATTATGGGTTCTTGTGGGTTTGCTTCACTCATATGAGGGTATTACCCCCCCCCCCCTGTCGGTACGCGGGATTCAGGGTGTTTTGAAGCCGTACGCTGGATTCATACACCGGAATTAACTCGTATTCGGGTTCAAGCAAAACATATTGGTTTTGATGATGCAAAATAATATTTTGTGCTAGTTATCTGTGTGAATGTGTGGGTAGAATAGCTTCTTGTGCATATTCGACCACCATGCCATCATAAAGTATCATTAATCGCATCATAACGGCCTCATAAAGCCCATAATACTCTACTCCAATATCATGTCAGGTATAATGGATCAGTATGTGTCTATGTAACTTCTGCTTGTATCTGTCTGATATTAAAACAGTCAATTTGTATGTCATTTATCGCATATTATTTCTTAACATGTATTCAGGATTCACCCCCCAAAATTAACTGGTATTCAGGATTCAGGGGATACCCTCTCATATGGTGAAGTCAACATTACCTTGGTGTACTTATTGACTTGAAATTGGGGGAAAACCCCTATTTTCATATTATCTGCATCCCTGCCCCGTGAATTTGTGTCTCCACCCGGAAATCTAGTATATTTTATTAAGGGACATCTCCTTCACATATATCATATATACTATTTTCATGGTCATAAAAAGTGAATTAGGGTTTACAGGGGCTAATAATTAATTCAACTAAATAATTAATTATATAACCAAAATGGTTGCAATCTGGTCGGTGAAAGGATAGGATAGGATATTTGATTTCCAATACACATATATATTACATAATAATGATGAAAATTATGGATAATTCTGTCGTATATTGTGGGGGATGGCATAGTCTGGCAAGAGTGTGAAATTGAAATAGGGTGATCAATTGACCAGTAGAGTGTCATGAGATACATACCGTTAACCTCCGTTGACTTAAAGGGACAAATATGAGCAATAAAGAGCTTTCATTATCAGCTTAGGAGATGTAGGGAAAATGGTACAGATACATGAACCAGGGAAAGGACACCGGATAGGTTCCTTTGACATCAGATGAATTTATTATCAGCTCAGAAGACATGTGGGAAAATAGGTGCACAAAAGTAAAATAACGTGGGGAATGTCACGTGGTAGGTGCTGTTGACCTCAAATAGCTTAAAAGGGCCACTGATAATAAGCTACATCTGCCGAAGAAAAAACAATAATTGAGTCATGAAAATAGCTCAATATGTGACCCGCCATATAAAATCCAGTCGGAAGTCGGGATTTTTTTACGCTGTGCTAATGCATTCTCTTATATATGCGAGTCGACCATAGGTCGCCTCGCATATATAAGAGAATGCATTGGCCTAACAATTTTTTACAATTTTAATAATTTTTTCTTGTATTCTTTAACAATTTTATAATTTCACCCATACAGAGCCCCAGACAAACATGAGCAGACGACACTCTTCTATATGCTTCTATATATGTGTGGGGCTCCCTGCAGGGTAATCGATGTTTTTATTTTATGTCCTAAATATTGTCAGAAACATTTATTTAAAAAAATGAAAAAAAATTGTTAGGCCAATGCATTCTCTTATATATGCGATGCGACCTATGGTCGACTCGCATATATAAGAGAATGCATTGGCACAGGGTAAAAAAAATCCCGACTTCCGACTGGATTTGATATGGCGGGTCACATACAAGGTCTTTGTGGACCCATTGTCCCCAGCATGTTATGGAATCAAAGTAAACGATTCTCTTCACTTCTATTAGTAATCGCAGCAACCAAGCCGATCGATGCAACAATTCAAGAGTATAAGTCATGGTCGATTATGTTAGAAATACAAAATGTGAAATTTATAGAGATTATTAAAAACTATTCTGTCTTGCATTGTCTTGCATTAGTCCAAAAGAGCTATGATCTTTTGACATTTGTTGAAACTTGACCGCTCAATGGCGAATTAGAATTTTGGAGTTGTTTTATAACTTGGTCATAAACTTCTAGATAAACCTGCATGACGGCATGACACCAGATAAAGATATCTAACTTAAATGCAGAGCGATTTAGAATCTACACGACGAGAAGTTGCTTTTATTGAATAATTTAATCCAGAAAATTTAAACCGGATAGCGGCGCATCCTAATAGCTGTAGTTCTTACCAGGCTAAGTATATACACTGTGTTGTTATCGCTAACCGGCTAAAGCCGATAGGATCTTAGCCGGCTAATGTATAAGCACCCCCTTAGTCGCACAGCTCTTGAAATCCATCTGCTCTCCATTAAAAGAGTTGATGAATTCCACAGAGGAAAGAGATCGTTGGTGTCTGGGGCCGAGTGAGCCATTACCACAGATGACGGTTGTGGTTTATTTCCGGATGGTTTAAGTGAACCCGGACAATGGAACAGATACGACGTCGATAGTCACAAACAAATGGCACGGAGAGCAGGTTGAAAATTTAATAAGCCAACGCACGGGACAAGTTAACCACAAATGGCGAAAAGACTCAACAACAGCCAATCAGAAGATAGTCACGTGACAGTTTAATGCGAAACGTGGGCATTGACGTCATAGTGTGACATAAGACTTATATATCGGTGGTAATATATGAAGAACATCGCAATGTTTTAGTCTGTCGAACGCGCGGCTCTTGATTAGTCAGGATTCAACCAGTCTGATTATATGGCTGAGTAACCTGTTGTCTCGTGAAAGTTGCTATCCAGCGTATAATACGTGGTCTTTTCAGTAATGTAATCAACTATAATTGCAGCAAATGAATTGAATGGCCTTACTGTGGCCAGCTGTATAGTTGGAGGAAAGTTCCTTGGACACAAATTGTGTGGTCTGTTCTTAATTGAGCATAGTGAACTATTGCTGGATACAAGTTCCTTGTATGCGTACTACGAGGTCTGTTTTGGAGCGAGTGAACAACTGTTCCGGGGAGAGTCGCTTTCTGTCGCAAATGTCGTATACCGTGTGAATAGACAGAATGTGGACAGAGTGAAACTTATATTCACAGAATTCCTTGCAGTCGTTGTGACATTGTATGGCTTATTTTAATTCTTTGCACTCGTATAGTCTTCGGTATTGTGGAAACGAGTTTAGTGCAGTTGTACTGTCTGACCTGTCCAAGGACATATAGTTAACTATATTGTTTTTGAAATTCTCAACTACACCTTTTACCGGACTCGGCCTCCTGGTCGCGCAGTTCGACTTTTAAACCGGAAAACCCAATTATCTATAAATAAAATGCCCATCGGTTCACAGCTTTCAAGAAATTGCAGAACAGTATACACGCGGCGCGCGCTAATGACAACAAAAATCTTATATTTTTATCACTCAATCAAGTTAACGTAATGTGGTCATGACTCATGTCTGGGTACTCCAACTCCGGGGCAGGGTTGGGGGCATGTTTTAAAATCTGACGAGAATCAGAATCACGATTCTCAGTTTAATTCTCACAGCCAATGTTTTTGTTTTATTTTCAAGTAATTGGAAGTCGCCAGGGGCCTGCTTCCCACATATGGTGCACTTATTTACTTGAAATTGAGCCGACCCCCTTATTTTCATACCCTGACACGAGCATTGGTATCTCGCTCTTGGATCTCTAGTTTATTTTAGTAAAGGGATATCTCCTACACTTTGTGGCCATTTCTATAGTCATAAAAATGAAATTAGGGGTTACTAGCAGCTTGGTTCTTTCATTTGGTGGGCCCAAATAGACTTGAATTTTGAAGAAAAAACATATTTCCATATCAGCATCACTGGTTTCAAAAATGGTATCTGACTCCTGGAGCTCGGGTATATTTTATTAAAGGGACATCTCCTGCACATATCTATACCACTTGCATTGTCATATAAATGGAATTGGGGGTAGCTAGGGGCTTGCCAAGCTGCAAAACTGATTATGTCCCCTCGCAACGCTATGTCTGAACGCTGTCGGTATCTTTATTTTCCTAATTAAATCAAACATTTTTTATTGAAGTGTTTTTTCAGTTACAATTCATTTTGGCGTGATCTAGACAATTTTCAAATGAATATGGACAGTTCAGTTTCTCAGAATAATGCAGAATGTATTGTACCTAAAAACTAATCTCAAATAAATAAATGTGACATTTCTTCACATTACATGTAGGAGACTCATAGGAGCGGGCAAAACCCTATCTTCACGTCATTAACATCACTGGCCCAAGAATTGGTGTCTGCCTCCCAGAGTTCTAGTATATTTTAGTAAAGGGACATCTCCTACACAGATTTATACCATTTATATGGTCATAAGATGGGAATTATGGGTTCTTGTGGGTTTGCTTCACTCATATGAGGGTATTACCCCCCCCCCTGTCGGTACGCGGGATTCAGGGTGTTTTGAAGCCGTACGCTGGATTCATACACCGGAATTAACTCGTATTCGGGTTCAAGCAAAACATATTGGTTTTGATGATGCAAAATAATATTTTGTGCTAGTTATCTGTGTGAATGTGTGGGTAGAATAGCTTCTTGTGCATATTCGACCACCATGCCATCATAAAGTATCATTAATCGCATCATAACGGCCTCATAAAGCCCATAATACTCTACTCCAATATCATGTCAGGTATAATGGATCAGTATGTGTCTATGTAACTTCTGCTTGTATCTGTCTGATATTAAAACAGTCAATTTGTATGTCATTTATCGCATATTATTTCTTAACATGTATTCAGGATTCACCCCCCAAAATTAACTGGTATTCAGGATTCAGGGGATACCCTCTCATATGGTGAAGTCAACATTACCTTGGTGTACTTATTGACTTGAAATTGGGGGAAAACCCCTATTTTCATATTATCTGCATCCCTGCCCCGTGAATTTGTGTCTCCACCCGGAAATCTAGTATATTTTATTAAGGGACATCTCCTTCACATATATCATATATACTATTTTCATGGTCATAAAAAGTGAATTAGGGTTTACAGGGGCTAATAATTAATTCAACTAAATAATTAATTATATAACCAAAATGGTTGCAATCTGGTCGGTGAAAGGATAGGATAGGATATTTGATTTCCAATACACATATATATTACATAATAATGATGAAAATTATGGATAATTCTGTCGTATATTGTGGGGGATGGCATAGTCTGGCAAGAGTGTGAAATTGAAATAGGGTGATCAATTGACCAGTAGAGTGTCATGAGATACATACCGTTAACCTCCGTTGACTTAAAGGGACAAATATGAGCAATAAAGAGCTTTCATTATCAGCTTAGGAGATGTAGGGAAAATGGTACAGATACATGAACCAGGGAAAGGACACCGGATAGGTTCCTTTGACATCAGATGAATTTATTATCAGCTCAGAAGACATGTGGGAAAATAGGTGCACAAAAGTAAAATAACGTGGGGAATGTCACGTGGTAGGTGCTGTTGACCTCAAATAGCTTAAAAGGGCCACTGATAATAAGCTACATCTGCCGAAGAAAAAACAATAATTGAGTCATGAAAATAGCTCAATATGTGACCCGCCATATAAAATCCAGTCGGAAGTCGGGATTTTTTTACGCTGTGCTAATGCATTCTCTTATATATGCGAGTCGACCATAGGTCGCCTCGCATATATAAGAGAATGCATTGGCCTAACAATTTTTTACAATTTTAATAATTTTTTCTTGTATTCTTTAACAATTTTATAATTTCACCCATACAGAGCCCCAGACAAACATGAGCAGACGACACTCTTCTATATGCTTCTATATATGTGTGGGGCTCCCTGCAGGGTAATCGATGTTTTTATTTTATGTCCTAAATATTGTCAGAAACATTTATTTAAAAAAATGAAAAAAAATTGTTAGGCCAATGCATTCTCTTATATATGCGATGCGACCTATGGTCGACTCGCATATATAAGAGAATGCATTGGCACAGGGTAAAAAAAATCCCGACTTCCGACTGGATTTGATATGGCGGGTCACATACAAGGTCTTTGTGGACCCATTGTCCCCAGCATGTTATGGAATCAAAGTAAACGATTCTCTTCACTTCTATTAGTAATCGCAGCAACCAAGCCGATCGATGCAACAATTCAAGAGTATAAGTCATGGTCGATTATGTTAGAAATACAAAATGTGAAATTTATAGAGATTATTAAAAACTATTCTGTCTTGCATTGTCTTGCATTAGTCCAAAAGAGCTATGATCTTTTGACATTTGTTGAAACTTGACCGCTCAATGGCGAATTAGAATTTTGGAGTTGTTTTATAACTTGGTCATAAACTTCTAGATAAACCTGCATGACGGCATGACACCAGATAAAGATATCTAACTTAAATGCAGAGCGATTTAGAATCTACACGACGAGAAGTTGCTTTTATTGAATAATTTAATCCAGAAAATTTAAACCGGATAGCGGCGCATCCTAATAGCTGTAGTTCTTACCAGGCTAAGTATATACACTGTGTTGTTATCGCTAACCGGCTAAAGCCGATAGGATCTTAGCCGGCTAATGTATAAGCACCCCCTTAGTCGCACAGCTCTTGAAATCCATCTGCTCTCCATTAAAAGAGTTGATGAATTCCACAGAGGAAAGAGATCGTTGGTGTCTGGGGCCGAGTGAGCCATTACCACAGATGACGGTTGTGGTTTATTTCCGGATGGTTTAAGTGAACCCGGACAATGGAACAGATACGACGTCGATAGTCACAAACAAATGGCACGGAGAGCAGGTTGAAAATTTAATAAGCCAACGCACGGGACAAGTTAACCACAAATGGCGAAAAGACTCAACAACAGCCAATCAGAAGATAGTCACGTGACAGTTTAATGCGAAACGTGGGCATTGACGTCATAGTGTGACATAAGACTTATATATCGGTGGTAATATATGAAGAACATCGCAATGTTTTAGTCTGTCGAACGCGCGGCTCTTGATTAGTCAGGATTCAACCAGTCTGATTATATGGCTGAGTAACCTGTTGTCTCGTGAAAGTTGCTATCCAGCGTATAATACGTGGTCTTTTCAGTAATGTAATCAACTATAATTGCAGCAAATGAATTGAATGGCCTTACTGTGGCCAGCTGTATAGTTGGAGGAAAGTTCCTTGGACACAAATTGTGTGGTCTGTTCTTAATTGAGCATAGTGAACTATTGCTGGATACAAGTTCCTTGTATGCGTACTACGAGGTCTGTTTTGGAGCGAGTGAACAACTGTTCCGGGGAGAGTCGCTTTCTGTCGCAAATGTCGTATACCGTGTGAATAGACAGAATGTGGACAGAGTGAAACTTATATTCACAGAATTCCTTGCAGTCGTTGTGACATTGTATGGCTTATTTTAATTCTTTGCACTCGTATAGTCTTCGGTATTGTGGAAACGAGTTTAGTGCAGTTGTACTGTCTGACCTGTCCAAGGACATATAGTTAACTATATTGTTGCCGCAAAAGAACTGCCTGTAGTCGTAGACCTTACGATCTGGCCTATTATATAAGATAAGTGATTTGTTTTTGTTGGAAACGAGTTCCCTGCAGTCGAAATGCGTGTTTCATTTTCTAAGACTGATTGTGTAGCCGCAGAATATTCCCTTCGACACACACGACGTGGTCTGTGACTGAGCAAACTATAATTGTCTGGTTGGGGAAGAGTTACTGAACCACATTTTGATTTGTTCTGAAACCGAGTGGACTATTTCACCGCATCCAACACTGAGCGTCGAGATGAGATCGTCAGTTATATTAATGATACTCGCATTCGGCAGAGCAGGTATGTCGACCAAGGGACCTAACTCCAAATGTTGATATTTTACTAGTGTACTCAAGGTTACAAACACCTAATTATTTTGATGTTCCGGCGAAAGAGGGTTAATAATTGTCTCGCATAATCTTAAAATGGGTCGGTAGGGCGTAAAAATACAATAGCTCAACATAGTGTTTCTAAATTCGCTGCCCTGAACGATATTTGAAAAATGTGAATTTTCTGCCTATAGGTTACAAACACCTAATTATTTTCCATAGGCGACAGTGTTAACTAAAAGTCCCGCCGGCCATGGGTTAAGCCTACTTGAACTTCAAGTGGTCAATTTTCCCTTAGAACGTCATCCGCTGCACCAGTCTGTGACAACAAACGCGCCCTTTTCGGTATTTTTTTCAAACGATAATCTTGCATTTCCACAACTACCCCATTTACTGCACAAAAATCAGCAGCATAAAGATATCCAGACCCCTTCCATAACTTCTGGACCCCACCAGACTCTTCTCAAAATAAAAAGATACGAAGACTTATTAACGCATTCACCCTGTACTGCGTTTATCGCCGAGCCGTACACGTGCTCTTGTGAAACAGAAATAGCATCCAAGTAAAACAAATTATAGGCTCCATAAGGCCATTGGGTGTGTCCTTTTCGCGTCCATTGTTAGTTTGAAAGTCATGTTGTTCAGACCACTGACTATCATTGTTGGAGATAAATGCCTCAAACACACAATGTCATTCTTAAGCAGCCACAAACATTGTTTTAATTAATGAAAACTATCCGATTTCTGACGACGCTGTGTAGAAACATGTTAACAATGAAAGCCACATAGGCAGCGTTGTCATTTTTGCTAAATAATCAGTTCGAAATCTACCGGTGTTTGTTTATTAGTTATATATAATGACTTTTTGTTAGGTTATGTGGGTAGCATTGTGTTTTATTAGTTATATATAATGACTTTTTGTTAGGTCACGTGAATGGCGTTGGGTTTTTGAGGCACCCATCTTCCACGAATATCGCCAGGGACGTGCACGTTGTGGGAGTTAATTATCCTGATGGGTTCTAACCGTTTTCTGGATGGCACTTGATCTGATAATATACCATTTTAAGAGGGAGGTCAAGTGAACAATTTTGAATGGGGATTTCCATGCAAATCTGTGGAGCAAAAGTTACAGAGTTGCACATACTTCTGATTGTGACTTGATGTGGTATTGGAAACAACATGTATTTATCTGGCGGTTCCGCTTGGTAAATTATAAAAGTTTGCAATGAATATAATTTTGAGAATTTTTTTCTAGAATTACATCACTTGACCTACATTTGAAAAATCAATATCAAATTCCAAAATAAATACACCAACATTATAATAGAACAAGTTCCAAGCAAACCCGCCAGATATATACATTTTGTTTTCAATACCACATCAAGTCACACTCAGACATATGTGCAACTCTGTATCGTTTGCTCCGCAGATTTGCATGGAAATCCCCATTCAAAATTGGTCACTTGACCTCCCTCTTAAAAACACTTGCCAAAGTCACATCCATTTTTCAGCCGTTTTCAACTTTTCGCCAGAAGTCAGACAAACGCTCTTTGTATGCGTCCTGTTGGGTTACATAATGCTCGTAGACAGGTAGTTCAGATATTTATCGACCTATTTCAATACTGAGAAAAATTCAAAAGCGAATGATATTGTGTGTATTTTGGAGCGCAAACGGCCATGTTGCTTTAATTCAAATTTATGACACACATGAAGCTTTCACTCGGATAGCGAAAACAATAAGCTATTTGTCGATTAGATGAAATTATTAATTATTTTAGCAGTTCTTGGTAGCTGAGAAAATAAAATAACTATTTCAACCTCTTTAATGTTAATATCCATGAACATCCATACGTACGTGTAATTTCAACGTGTGTTGCCATTACCAACGGAGGTCACGTGACTCCCGTAATCATTCACCTACACGTATACGGCCATATAAGTTTTATGTCCAACGTGCAGCATACCAAACGTGTAGCGAAAGGGAATAATCCAATCTTCTGATAACCGAGTGAACGATCAATGTTGTGTCAAGGCATTCTGGTGTTGTGAAATTATTCAAGGGTTGCAAGGAATGTCACTAGACCGAGGGTAGGTTCTAAACCACCGGTATGCATACAAGCGATGATATGTCCTGCATACATATTGTGGAGTAAGATACAAGATCTCTAATGTTGTGTCAACTAAAAGTAAAGAAGATAATTGGTAGCTTGGCGGTGGGGTATAAAATTTGATATGCTACTCACATAAAGGCTGTGTATGCCATGTGATAACTATGATGGAGTGCCTTGCAAGAGGTCTAAATATTAAATATAGTTAAAATCACAGCAAAAACACCATCATCACAGTTAACAAATGGGAGTACAAAGACCGTAACCTGATGTTGGGCTATTATCAATTTAGAAAGTAATTGGAGCGTTAGCAAAGGGCCGAATGAAATTTATAGCCAAAGGGTTTAATTAGGAATTTAATAGTATACATGTATGTTGTAGGGGCAGAGCAAGAAATAGTGTATGCATATGTAGTGTTAAAAAGAAGTGTAATATGTTAAAATCCGAATTTCATCGATATCATCATCAGTTACAAATATCTCGGTGACGAATCCTCTAAGCGAGGAACCGCCGCTTTTCGGCACGATTTGCAACATACCAAACGTGTAACGAAAGGGAATAATCCAATCTTCTGATAACCGAATGAGCTATCAATGCCGTGTCAAGGCATTGTGGCCACTTGTTCTCGCCACACGACTAGTATTTACAATTTCCCCTAGACGGTAGCCGATATTTATAAACGTGTAGGTTGATTTGGCGCCGTAAACTCGAGTGATTATTGCCGCTATGTGCATCTGCACAGCAATACCATAGTAACACGCGTTACAAGTTAGACGTACGTGTGACTAAATCTGACTCATAACTGTTGAGAAAATGTTAGAAAACCATCGGGATAATTAACTCCCACAATGTACCGCGTTTACCATGTTCTCGGTTGTTGCAAAATGTCAACACCATGCATCGGATGAATACCATATGGAATGTACATACTATACATGTGTTGACGTCCAGTGATCACGTGACCCTAATGTCATTACATCGAATTTGACAACCAATTTGGTGGCATTTTTAGTCGAGTTTTTTTCCAAAACTCGACTTATAGTTTGATGAGGGACGGTGGGCGGGCGTATGGCGAACGGGCGCGGACGGGCGGGCGGCGTGTTTTGCTTATAACTCAACCGTTTATTGACGGATTAAAAAAAATGTTGGTGTGTGAGTACATATCCATGCACGTAAGCTGCAGACAAAACATCGGATTCGTCCGCACATTTATTACAGAGTTATGGCCCCTTGCCATTTTTCACTGATTTTAGGCTCGTTAGCACAACAACTTCAACAAACGTTATCTGATTCGATTGAAATTTGGGATATAGGTGTCTCCCAAGAATATCTCGGACGAGTTCGAAAACCGGCCTAGTCCGATCAAATTTGATAGAGTTATGGCCCTTAATTAGTCATTTTTCACGAATTTTCAGTTCGTTAGCGCGATAACTTCAACAAACGTTATCTGATTCGATTGAAATTTGGGATATAGGTGTCTCCCAAGAATATCTCGGACGAGTTCAAAAATCGGCTAGGTCCGATAAAATTGATAGAGTTATGGCCCTTAATTAGTCATTTTTCACGAATTTTCAGCTCGTCAGCGCGATAACTTCAACAAACGTTATCCGATTTGATTGAAATTTGGGATATAGGTGTCTCCCAAGAATATCTCGGACGAGTTCAAAAATCGGCTAGGTCCGATAAAATTGATAGAGTTATGGCCCTTAATTAGTCATTTTTCACGAATTTTCAGCTCGTCAGCGCGATAACTTCAACAAACGTTATCCGATTTGATTGAAATTTGGGATATAGGTGTCTCCCAAGAATATCTCGGACGAGTTCGAAAACCGGCCTAGTCCGATCAAATTTGATAGAGTTATGGCCCTTAATTAGTCATTTTTCACGAATTTTCAGCTCGTTAGCGCGATAACTTCAACAAACGTTATCCGATTCGATTGAAATTTGGGATATAGGTGTCTCCCAAGAATATCTCGGACGAGTTCGAAAATCGGCTAGGTCCGATAAAATTTGATAGAGTTATGGCCCTTAATTAGTCATTTTTCACGAATTTTCAGCTCGTCAGCGCGATAACTTCAACAAACGTTATCCGATTTGATTGAAATTTGGTATATAGGTGTCTCCAAAGAATATCTCGGTCGAGTTAGTTCGAACACCGGCCAGGTCCGATAAAATTTGATAGAGTTATGGCCCTTAATTAGTCATTTTTTCACAAATTTTCAGCTCGTTAGCGCTATAATTTAACAAACATCATCCTATTTGATTGAAATTTTGATATATAGGTGTCTCCCAAGAATACCTCGGACGAGTTAGAAAACCGGCCCGGTCCGATAAAATTTGATAGAGTTATGGTCCTTAAGTAGTCATTTTGTACAAATTTTGAGCTCGTTAGCGCGATAACTTCAACAAACGTCATCCGATTCAACTAAAATTTGGTATATAAGTGTCTTCCAATAATATCCTGGACGAGTTCGAAAACCAGCCTGGCCCAATAAAATTTGATAGAGTTATGGCCCTTAATTAGTCATTTTTCGTGAATTTTAGCTCGTTAGCGCGATAACTTCAACAAACGTCCACCGATTTGTTTAAAATTTGGAATAGACATACTTGCCAAGAATATTTCGGACGAGTTCGAAAACCAGCCTGGCCCGATAAAATTTGATAGAGTTATGGCCCTTAATTAGTCATAGGCCGTTAGCGCGATAACTTGAACAAATATTAACCGATTTTACCTATTAATTAGTCTACCGATACTGATGCACACCAATTGGCGGTAGCCACCGGCGGTGGTCACCGGCGGTAAGCCACCGAAAACGAGACACAGCATCTCTGATGCCACCTCTTGTTAGAATTATACGAGAACAGATAATGTTCTATTGAGTTCAGTCTTACATGGACCAATTTCTGTTTCGGTATATTCAACACATTCAACATACATTTACGGTCACTTATGTTTGAGAATTTTGGGGGAAGTAAGTCAACTAAATATTTGGGCACTTTGTGATTGACAATGTTTTGAAATAGTTGAAGTCACTTTGTTTGTCTTCTTTCTGAGAGTGTTTTCCAACCCATTCGGTTAGTAGTCGTTTGCGGGGTACATATCTCGTACAGCCTCTTATAATGCGCGCGGCTTCATATTCTACATCATCTAGTTGTTTGAGTAACGTGTTTGGTGCTCCTGCCCAGACACTACTCGCATTATCCATGAATGGGCGCACGTGTGACAAATAGAGGATTTCAAGAGTTTTGCGGTTCAACAGATTCTTGAGTCTTTGTAGTTGTGATAATTTAGCATAAGCTCTGGTACATACATTTTCTGTATAATTGTCCCAAGTTAAGTCGTCGTCATTCTATGTCCATGCCAAGATGCTTGTGTCGTTTAGAATAATCAAGTCTCAACCCATCAAAGATAATGTGCGGTCTCCCAAGGCTTTGAGGACTTGTGAAAAATAGTACTTTTGTCTTAGAATTATTGAATTTAACTATCCATGTGTCCGCCCACTTTCCTATTTTATCCATGTCGTTATTTACACTATTTTCAAGGCATTGTATGTCCGTATCCGATTTTTTGATGCAGTATCATCGGCGTATAGTCTGATTTGTGATTCCATGTTGTCAGCAATATCTTTTATATAGATTTAAAATCGCAGAGGGCCGACTACTGACCCCTGGGGGACCCCTGCTGCTCTTGGCGAATATTTAGAAAAAGTAGAATTTATTTGCGCCCTTTGCTGCCGACCGTTAAGATCATTTGTGAACCTTTTAAGCAAGTTGTTATTCCATAGTGTTTTTGTTTGAGTAAGAGACCTTGGTGCCAGATTTTGTCAAAATCTTTCGAGATATCACAGAAAACAGCACACGCACTTTGTTCATTGTTTACAGCGTGGTGTAATCTATGAAATGTTTTCAATAAGTTGAAGTTCGGTACTGTGAGCTGGTATAAAACCGGATTGGTATTTGTATAATAAGTTGTTTATAGTTAAATGATTAAAGACTTTGCTGAATACCACTTTTTTGGTATTAGGTATTTGGTATTAGGTTTGCTCTTTTCCATGCCATGTGAAAACAATAGCTCTTGAATGATTTATTAAAAATATAATATAAGGGTTTACTAATGGAGCTGCGTGTTTCCCTGAGCAATTTATTGTTTATCCCATCAGGACCATATGCCTTCTTAACAGGAAGGGATGTCAAATATTTCTTTCTCATTTGTTTTAATTTCTTTTAACAACTCATTGGTTCCATATGCAAAGATCGGGGCTCCTTTTTTATTCGTTTCTAGTGTGCTATGTTTAGTGAATATCTCATTGAAGAGTTCTGCTTTTTGAATTTCATCTTCAATATCTGTATTACCTGATTTCAGTATAGGAATTGTGTTGTCGTCAGAGTATATTTTGTCATGATTGGCTGAGAAGATGGCCTGATCTTTACAGCAAATTGCAGTTTAAATCGCCTACTATCACAATCGAAGAATTTATGGATAAATATCATTTGTCTGACTTCTGGCGAAAGGTTAAAAACGGCTGAAAAATGGCTTTGACTTTGGAAAGTGTTCATCGGATCACATGAAGCCGGTATAACAACAGTTCGTTTATTTATCGACCTATCGTATCGGTCGCTCCAAATTGCATTGAAAAAAAAGTGGAGGTTTTACCATTTTTTCTTACATTCTTTAACAATTTTATAATTTTTAATGTGTTAAGCCAATGCATTCTCTTATATATGCGAGGCGACCTATGGTCGACTCGCATATATAAGAGAATGCATTGGCACAGGGCCGTTCTGTTGGATAAAGGGTTAATATTCGAATTCTTGAGATCGAATGTAGGTAACAATCAAAGAAATAATGGAAGGCATTTTCTTCTCAGTTTCCACATGATCAGTCTTTGGAACTTGCAATGTAATTTTAAA
This sequence comes from Siphonodentalium dalli, assembly GCA_032622095.1. Taxonomy (NCBI): domain Eukaryota; kingdom Metazoa; phylum Mollusca; class Scaphopoda; order Gadilida; family Siphonodentaliidae; genus Siphonodentalium; species Siphonodentalium dalli. The sequence goes on along the minus strand of CP136067.1, from coordinate 184,043,720 downwards.
CCTTATCTGATAGGAAGTTGCTACATTCACATCGTAATCTACAGTGATATTTATTTTCAGTCCGCTTTCCTACATTGTAATACTTGGCTGGTTTTGGGTATGTGAGGTTTGAATGTGTTTAGTTAACATTGTGGAATAAGATCTCGAGTCTTAATTTTGGTTGCATTCCAGTTGTTTACAAACATTGGCATGAATGTTGACTCCATTCTTTTTGTATTCGGTTTAAAATGTATAAAGTTTGATGTAAATCTAGTATCGCGGTCACTTATGTTTGAGAATTTTGGGGGAAGTAAGTCAACTAAATATTTGGGCACTTTGTGATTGACAATGTTTTGAAATAGTTGAAGTCACTTTGTTTGTCTTCTTTCTGAGAGTGTTTTCCAACCCATTCGGTTAGTAGTCGTTTGCGGGGTACATATCTCGTACAGCCTCTTATAATGCGCGCGGCTTCATATTCTACATCATCTAGTTGTTTGAGTAACGTGTTTGGTGCTCCTGCCCAGACACTACTCGCATTATCCATGAATGGGCGCACGTGTGACAAATAGAGGATTTCAAGAGTTTTGCGGTTCAACAGATTCTTGAGTCTTTGTAGTTGTGATAATTTAGCATAAGCTCTGGTACATACATTTTCTGTATAATTGTCCCAAGTTAAGTCGTCGTCATTCTATGTCCATGCCAAGATGCTTGTGTCGTTTAGAATAATCAAGTCTCAACCCATCAAAGATAATGTGCGGTCTCCCAAGGCTTTGAGGACTTGTGAAAAATAGTACTTTTGTCTTAGAATTATTGAATTTAACTATCCATGTGTCCGCCCACTTTCCTATTTTATCCATGTCGTTATTTACACTATTTTCAAGGCATTGTATGTCCGTATCCGATTTTTTGATGCAGTATCATCGGCGTATAGTCTGATTTGTGATTCCATGTTGTCAGCAATATCTTTTATATAGATTTAAAATCGCAGAGGGCCGACTACTGACCCCTGGGGGACCCCTGCTGCTCTTGGCGAATATTTAGAAAAAGTAGAATTTATTTGCGCCCTTTGCTGCCGACCGTTAAGATCATTTGTGAACCTTTTAAGCAAGTTGTTATTCCATAGTGTTTTTGTTTGAGTAAGAGACCTTGGTGCCAGATTTTGTCAAAATCTTTCGAGATATCACAGAAAACAGCACACGCACTTTGTTCATTGTTTACAGCGTGGTGTAATCTATGAAATGTTTTCAATAAGTTGAAGTTCGGTACTGTGAGCTGGTATAAAACCGGATTGGTATTTGTATAATAAGTTGTTTATAGTTAAATGATTAAAGACTTTGCTGAATACCACTTTTTTGGTATTAGGTATTTGGTATTAGGTTTGCTCTTTTCCATGCCATGTGAAAACAATAGCTCTTGAATGATTTATTAAAAATATAATATAAGGGTTTACTAATGGAGCTGCGTGTTTCCCTGAGCAATTTATTGTTTATCCCATCAGGACCATATGCCTTCTTAACAGGAAGGGATGTCAAATATTTCTTTCTCATTTGTTTTAATTTCTTTTAACAACTCATTGGTTCCATATGCAAAGATCGGGGCTCCTTTTTTATTCGTTTCTAGTGTGCTATGTTTAGTGAATATCTCATTGAAGAGTTCTGCTTTTTGAATTTCATCTTCAATATCTGTATTACCTGATTTCAGTATAGGAATTGTGTTGTCGTCAGAGTATATTTTGTCATGATTGGCTGAGAAGATGGCCTGATCTTTACAGCAAATTGCAGTTTAAATCGCCTACTATCACAATCGAAGAATTTATGGATAAATATCATTTGTCTGACTTCTGGCGAAAGGTTAAAAACGGCTGAAAAATGGCTTTGACTTTGGAAAGTGTTCATCGGATCACATGAAGCCGGTATAACAACAGTTCGTTTATTTATCGACCTATCGTATCGGTCGCTCCAAATTACATTGAAAAAAAAGTGGAGGTTCGAATGAGCCATGTCCGTATGTTTAATGTGCTGCGTGGGCTAGTATCAAATTATCGGCCATTATGTGAAAATAAATAACAGTACACTCAGCTATGGGAATAAATAATTTAAAAGTTATATTAAATATAAGAAATGAACGTAGTTGGTGTGTGCGCTCTTGTAGGATACGGCGCTGTGGTCATTTGCTGCACATTTAACGTAAACCGCAACGACCACAGCGCCGTATCCCCCAATAATATACTGCGCTGTATCCCCCGATCATACACACCCGCTACATTAATTTCTGTAATATCGTGGAACCGTCAGCGTACGAAACAACTTAACCACCTACCCCTTTCCGCCCGCAGTTTATTTATAAGTTCCCCTGGAAACGTATACAGCGATCGTATTTTTGTACTATTCCTCTATATTATATGGTTTGTGTATTTAAAGTATACATATATGAGATACATTTTGGACTGTAAGAAAAAGAAAGGATTAGAGCATATGAGATTAGAAATTCTTTACCAGAATCAATCAAGTCGAAGTCGAGATTTATTCTGGTAAAGAAATCTTCGCGTGCTTTGACTGATTTAGAGTGTACACAATTAACCGCACACAATAGGATTAGCTGGAAATCGCCATTGAATGTTCATGTATGTTGGAAATCGCCATTGAATGTACATGTATGTTGGAAATCGCCATTGAATGTACATGTATGTTGGAAATCGCCATTGAATGTACATGTATGTTGGAAATCGCCATTGAATGTACATGTATGTTGGAAATCGCCATTGAATGTACATGTATGTTGGAAATCGCCATTTAATGTACATGTATGTTGGAAATCGCCATTGAATGTACATGTATGTTGGAAATCGCCATTGAATGTACATGTATGTTGGAAATCGCCATTTAATGTACATGTATGTTGGAAATCGCCATTGAATGTACATGTATGTTGGAAATCGCCATTTAATGTACATGTATGTTGGAAATCGCCATTTAATGTACATGTATGTTGGAAATCGCCATTTAATGTACATGTATGTTGGAAATCGCCATTGAATGTACATGTATGTTGGAAATCGCCATTTAATGTACATGTATGTTGGAAATCGCCATTTAATGTACATGTATGTTGGAAATCGCCATTGAATGTACATGTATGTTGGAAATCGCCATTTAATGTACATGTATGTTGGAAATCGCCATTGAATGTACATGTATGTTGGAAATCGCCATTTAATGTACATGTATGTTGGAAATCGCCATTTAATGTACATGTATGTTGGAAATCGCCATTGAATGTACATGTATGTTGGAAATCGCCATTTAATGTACATGTATGTTGGAAATCGCCATTGAATGTACATGTATGTTGGAAATCGCCATTTAATGTACATGTATGTTGGAAATCGCCATTGAATGTACATGTATGTTGGAAATCGCCATTTAATGTACATGTATGTTGGAAATCGCCATTTAATGTACATGTATGTTGGAAATCGCCATTTAATGTACATGTATGTTGGAAATCGCCATTTAATGTACATGTATTTTGGAAATCGCCATTTAATGTACATGTATGTTGATCACGACGGACAACTTGTGTGCTGGCCGACAATTAACGTCTTGGAAATTGAGGTGATTTATTATGCCCTATGGGTGTTTACTGCTGCTCTGATCTGGTCGTGACATTTGGGGCGATGGGCGATGGCCGATGGGAATATCTGGCAGGACAACACATTTCAGGTTTCACGCGATGCGAGTTATTTTAGAAAATTGTAGTAAGGCTGATCAGGGGTCAATACTATGAATCGTTTTCTGTGTAAGATTCTACAATTGTTTGTAAGAAATAACAATTTATCATTCCGCTAATACTATGAACCTACAATTACACACATAAATCACAAATAGTACGTGTTCTTTGTATTTACAAACATCTCCCAATCACAAAGAATGTTCGAGTACTATGAAAGTTAATTGAAAGTTATAACGTTAAGGAACGTAATTAGACGGTCTTCGTATTGTGTGTCCAACATAAATTTTCAGTTTTCACACCCTTAAATCGGATAATATACCCATCTATGATACGCAGGGATGTGGCGACAAGGGGATTGGGTGTGTTTCTAGCCCCCCCCCCCCCAATACATTTTGTCAACATGTTCAACAGTTGGAAATTTTATACCTGACACAACATGAATTGTTGCATATTTTCCTCCTGGCCAATATTTAGAAATTGTCAAACCTTGGGGGTGTCAGTTGGAATGTGAGGTAGCAGTATGTGTTCTTTGTAACTATCAAAATTACCCAATTTATTGAAAGTTGCAACGTTAAGGAACTTGTCTAGAAGGTCTTCGTATATAGGGTGTCAAATATAAATTGTTGATTTTCACACCCTTAAACCAGACCATATAACCATCTCTGATACGCAGGGACGTAGCATACCCACCCTTGTGAAAATGTTTTATCAATGGAAATCTCGTAAACAGGGACATGGCGATAGGGGTCGTGGGAACTCAGTGCCTGTCACATTACAGCTATTCAGAATGGGAAGTGGCGAGTCAAGAATGCATTGCGAGCTAAATGATACTCATGTTCATGGGCGGATTATCCCTTTGAGTTTCGATCATCGACGCGAATGAATTTGGTCACCGTAAACGACTCTAATGCGAAGATGCAAGCACAGTGTTCACAAATGACTACAGCATAAATGCAGTGACGTGGCCAGATGGTCTCTTCGGTGCGCCAACGTCGATATCCAACTATCCCCATCGCTCAATCAGAAACTTCTAATTCTGTGAAATGCAATTGTTTACCCCGGTTGGCTTCTGATTCTCCAGCTGTAACATTAAGTTGTCCAACCGCCTCCTTGGGTTTGACATTTTGACTAAATATCACTAACTTAGTGTTAGTCACAAACATTTTGAGTAACTTTGGTCAGGTATTGGAATTATTTGCACATAATTCCCCAACTTACATTTTCGCTTTCCCAGTGACTAAGAAAAGTTATGACTAAATCCTTGCAATTTTGACTAATTAGTCGTTTTGAATCCCCATTTCTTAGTCGTTATGACTAACGTCACCCTAGTAATTTTGACTAACGTTATGCCTCCGTCATGTTGGCTAAACTAAGTTAGTCATCGTGGGGGAAAAACGTTTGACTAACATATGTTAGTCATATTGACTAACCTTTTCTATCAGCGTAGAAAAATACTCACATCTTGATATACGATTCTAGCGCTATGTGAACTTTATAGGCATTTTTTGGGGTTCAGGTGCATATTGAAATTATAGGATGGACACCCCATCACCAAACGGAGCCCATATAGCCACGTCCCTATCTCGATATATTATAAGATATCGGAGCAGTTTGAAATTATAAAATTACCACCCCTCATATAACTGAAAGCCCCAGCACAACCCTGCTTCGATAATGTGATGGACACCCCCTGATACAACGGAGCCACGTTCCGGCCTCGATGTGTTATGATAAGAGTAGCGGATCAGTTTGAAATCATTGGATTGGCACAATATATATAATGTTGTACCATCAAAATAATATTTTGTTTTCACAAACTGATTGGTTGTAATTTGTGAAAATAATGATATCAAATGGGATGTAGTACTCGATATTACACTGATTTGTAATTACATACACAATTTACAAACGAACAATTTATTAGTTAACTTTGCGCAGACAAGCGGTCATCAAATTAGCAATCCGTGTACCGATTGGATAGCCCTGATAAGCGATCAACATCTCAACTTATGATTGGTTAATTCTTTTGTAACTTTGGCTTGCCGTGATTCAATACATGTATATTGTGAATCACTCACATGCGACGGTTTGCCCGTTAGCAATTTACAATAATCAATAATTGATCTTTGTGAAATTTGCGAGATTTGGATAGCTCATCGTTTCATATTACCGGTGATATCAATAGTCACAAAATATTAGCACGCTTTGTAACTTTCCCATAGAAATTGTGTATCAGTAACTGTTATTTTAGCTCTACATGTCCGTCTAATTTTAACAAGGTATTCAGACAACACTGATAATGGGTGAATGGGAGCAGAGTGGTGAGTTATTTTTTTCTAAGTTATAGGGGTTTCACCCCTCGCCCAGTCTAAGGTGTTACAATAATTTTCCCTGTACTATGAAACAACTGTGATATTTGACACACATTTGTTATTACAAATAAGTAAATACTATTTGTATTTACAGGTATCAAATTATTCATAGTATTGATCCCAGGCCGTATCTCGCAAACAACACATTTCGGGTTTTCGCGGATGTGTATTTGCGGATATCTCATTGTTGCAGTGTGCAACTTTTATGACTGATTCGATGTTTAGATATATGTGACCCGCCATATCAAATCCAGTCGGAATTCGGGTTTTTGTTTACCCTGTGCCAATGCATTCTCTTATATATGCGAGTCGACCATAGGTCGCCTCGCATATAAAAGAGAAAGCATTGGTCTAACAATTTTTTACAATTTTAATAATTTGTTCTTGTATTCTTCAACAATTTTATAATTTCACCCATACAGAGCCCCAGACAAACATGAGCAGACGACACTCTTCTATATCTATATCTATATTTGCGAATGGCTGTCTGTCTGTCTGTCTGTGTTCTATAGAAATTCACAGGGGACCATCTAGATGATGCCAAAGGGGTCTACTAGGAGTAGCTTTTTACGGGAAAGATAATGGTCGGGGTTAGAATTTTCTAAAGTGACGCCGTTGTTGTCAGGGGCAGAAAAGGGGGAGGGGCAGAAAAAAAAATTGTCGCCGATTGCCACCAAACTTAAATATAGTCATCCCCATAATATGAGGAATCTAATGGCGTGGTTTAAATATGGCAAAAGTCGCGCCGTTCGCGTCAGGGGTGTCCGGAAGGGGGGGGGGGGCAGTTTTTTTTCTGTCGCCGATTGCCACGAAACTTACATATAATCATCCCCATGATATGAAGAATCCAACGGTGTGGTTTAAATATGTCAAAAGTGGCGTCGTTTGAGTCAGGGATGAACGGAAGGGGAGAGGGGCACCAAAATTGATAAAACTAATTTTAGCGTCGATTTCCACCAAATTGATATATATTCTTCTTCATGATACAAGGAATCTAATTGAGCGATTTAACAACGCCAAATTGTTGTTTTTGGACGAGAGATTGGGAGGGGGTGGGCACTAAATTTGATAATAAGTCGCCGATTGCCACCACACTTATACAAAATCATACCCATGGTATGAGGAGTCTAATTGTGTGGCTTTTGTCTGTCAAATGTGGCTTCATTCGAGTCAGGGTTGCGTTGAAAGGGACAGGGGCACCAAAATTGATGCACAATTTTTTTAGCGCCAATTTCCACCAAATTGATACACGTTCTTATCCATGATACGAGGAATCTAATCGTGATTTAAAGACGCCATAGTGGTGCTGTTTGGGTGAGAGATGGAGAGGGGAGGGATTGGCACCAAATTTGATAAAAAAAATCGTTTAGTCGCCGATTATCACCAAACTTATAAACAATCATATCCATGATACCAGGACTGTAATCGTGTGGTTTAAGGATGTCACAAGTGGGGCCATTCGAGTCAGTGATGTATAGAGATGAGAGGGACACAAAACATTATATCTATATGTTTCGTGCCGATTTCCACCAGATTGATACATAATCTTCTCCGTTATACGAGGAATCTGATCGTGTGGTTTAGATACACCAAATTGGTGCCCTATGGGTGAGAGATATGGGGACCTTAAATTTGATACGAATTTGTATACTCGCCAATTTTTACCAATTTCATATATATGCATATCTAATCTATAATGAGTCTTAGTGTGTGCAGCTTGAGTCCGAAATAGGTACGGGAGGGTCACCAAAACTGATACAAAATATTTTTAGTACCAATTACCATCAAATTCAGACACGTTCTTCTCAAATGATACAAGAAATAAAATCGTAATTTCTGTCTGTCTTTTTGTCTGTCTGTGTGCGTTCTATATATAACTTCACGTGGTACAATCGAGATGACACCAAGGCGTTATAAGAGGGGTAATTTTTACAAGGAAGATATTGGTGCGGGTTAACATTTTCTAAAATGACGCTGTTGGTGGGAGGGGAAATTTTAAAAATATGGTGAAATAGTTTTGTCGCTGATTTCCACAAAACGAATACATAATCACCTTCGCAATATGGCGTTGTTCGAGTCAGCGTTGCATCAACAATTGATTTAATAAACCAAATTCCACCAAATTCATACACGTTTTTCTCTAATGATATACCATGAATTAAATCACATTTGGTGTCGTTTGCGCCACGGATGGCGTGCGGATATGCACTATCATTGATAAGATTGCTATTCGCCGATATCCACATATAAGTTATATACAGTCACCAGGCCATCTCCATATCATTTTTTAAGTAGTTGGGCGTTCACATTTCACAATCTCGACATATGGTGACCCACATAAGTCACTTGAACAATTATATCTTCTTATCTTAACAGTCATATTTATATGGGAATGGCAATCAAGGCATTCACACAATGAGCTAGCAAAAAGAGATAACTAGAAGAGGATTAAACGTATATTTATCATTCTATTGAAGAGATACATATATTCGTGCAACTGAGAGACCTCGAACCGTCAGAGGATTGCATATATATAATAACAAAATTTAGTCTGTTCCAATCAATACAGTTTCCTCAAAAAGTTACAATTTGTCAAGAGATATGGAAGGCCTGTTCAAAAATGGTGGTCACAGTGTGCAGTCAAATATAGTTTATTCTGATATACAAGAAAATGCAGTTAGTAGCACAAGACTTTTCAGGATCCTACCAATACTGACATCTGACAATGGTTTTAGAACAGACTCATCGACTGACATAAACAACTCAAAATCTCGCTCTGTGCCTGGCACATGTAGCTGATATATAAGCAGCAACATTTCGTTTAAACTAAGAATATTTAGCCAATATATAGCACCATGAACAGAGGAGCACCTGGAAATTTCTTTGAAACATCTATATCTTCATGGAGATATGATAGCCAGGTGTCCTCGAGATCTAAGTCCAACCCACTAGATTGATTGATACATCTCAATATGTAAAACCCAATTATCATCTTTTATCGAACTAATGTGTTTATGATGTTCGTGTATCATATTATAACGTCTAATGTATACGCAGTTGTAAATAAATAAATACTTCATTATTGGTGGAACGTATTAATCGCGATAAACAGAATGACAATTGACTAGGTGAGCCACTACTTATAATCCATGACTGTAATAATCATGTTTTGTGATGCTATTTGAATATACAATTTATGAGAAAACGTATAGCACTTCAAGCAAGAGCATTCTCTATTCCCAACAAATATCCACATCATACATTAACCTGGGCAACGCCGGGTAACCCTGCTAGTGTTTCTATATATGTGTGAGGCTCCCTGCAGGGTAATGGATGTTTTTTATTGTATGTCCTAAAAATTGTCAGAAACATTTATTTAAAAAAAATGATAAAATATTGTTAGGCCAATGCATTCCCTTATATATGCGAGCCGACATATGGTCGACTCGCATATATAAGAGAATGCATTGGCACAGGGTATAAAATACCGACTTCCGACTGGATTTGATATGGCGGGTCACATATTATCTATATGAACAATAGCTGCGCCACTCTTGAAGATTTTATGGCGGGAACACAATGAAACATAACAGCTAACTTTGCTGATGAAGTATGAGACATGTCTTAGTTAGAATGTTGACTAATTGTATTGCGAAGTATCGGGTGTGTATTTAATCCGTTTAGTAGATTTTTGGTCCGCATTTAGAGTCTTTCTGGTGTGGTGAATGAGAAACCTGCAGTAATAAGTCGTAGTTTTTTGTAATAATTTGAATGATTAGTGGTTTTAACGGAATTCTGAGGCGGTCATTCATGAAATCGATACATGTTATATTATAATTTATATATATGCCTAATAATATGATCTTGATGGCCTTTCCATTTCTGACTAAGGTTTTCTTGTCAAATATCGGGGAACGATTGGGTTTGTCCTGACTGTGCTCTATAAACAATATTTACCAATAAACAAACGTGATTACGATAAATAACTCCACAAAACAAAGGAAGATAACTCCTTCCGCGAAAACAACAAGGGAAACAACAAGGGAAATAACAAGGGAAATAACAAGGGTAATTATATTCCAGGCGGCTTCTACCTTTATTTCAGCACGGACCTCATCAAACCTCGCCAAAGGCAAGAATGCCTGGCAGAGCTCCATACGTAATGGGGGGCTAGCTGTTCGTGCGGTTGATGGGGATCGAACCTCTAACTGGATTGGAGGTTCCTGTACCCACACAGAAAGTGAGCTCAACGCTTGGTGGGTGGTCGATTTGGGTGCGATCTACGTCATCAAAAGTTGGTTAATCGTCAGCAGAAGTGGATGTGACAGTTGCGGTATGTCTCATACACTCTTGGTTTCATAATATTGTATTCCATTCAAACCACATCATGTATAATACAATAGCATATAATATTGTGTTCCTTGTGTAGGATGAGGAAGTGGATTCCGCTGTAAGTCTGTAAGCCTTATATTTTCCGTCTCTATGAGTGACCATATCTCAATTTGACTCAATTGTGCTTCTTAGAAGCAGGGAATTTATACGTTAATTTATCATGCTATGTGTAAATTGAATGAGAACAATGAGAGCAATATTTCTAATTAATGCACTTAATACTTCGATGTCGCTTGTCATATCATTCATGGCTGCTGCTTCATAATTTTAGTTGGAAAAACGTTTTGTCATAGTTATAAATTTCTTAACTATATTAAAGGTGATGAACTTGCGATGGGCGTGAGTAATGATCGTAGTGATATATGTAAGGTTCCCTAGTGTTATTATCGGAGCTGCCTATAGCTAATTTTGAACTCGGATAAGGTTGAGCAATTTCGTATGTTAGCTGAGAGTGAGTTCCACAACTCAACCGATGAAGGGAAGAAGGACTTTTGATATGACGCAGTATCACAAACAGGTTGTCCAGGTGATGCTTCCTCAGTGGATATCGATGCATATTTTCTGTTGATCTTGGGACTAATGTATAGATGTATGGTGGTGTCATGTTTTAAAACATTTTATAGAACTGGCATAATTTTGAATTTTTTAGACGCTCTGACAATGTTTCCCAACCAGTTTCCATAAGGAGATTTGTGTTGTTACAAATTTTCGTGGCTCCAGTGACTATTCTTGCCCCTCGTATTTTATCTTTTCAAGTGTATCGTTTTCACCTTTAGTGCAGTTGTCCCAGACTGGAGAAGCATACTCTAAAATAGGGCGTATGTACACAAAATAAATGATCTTAAAACTCAAGTGTTAACAAAACTTGCCAAGATTTTATACAGTGACAGCACGTTGGGTGTACGAACAGCATCCATACAAGTTTAACACTACATAGGTGTTGGAAATTAATTGTACACTTTTGTTATTGAGGGTGGATACACACATGCATGTAATGTCTGTATGTAAAATACATGTATTATACATGGCCACATCAATAATTGACAACATTAATCACCTGCGCGCGAGTGGTTCATTGCTAATAGGCAAAACAAGTGAGTTGTGATAAGCGAAGTCAAACTGTCTGCTATCAGGAAATTTAAGGCCAGTCCAAAACATGTCTTCTCTTACGGATGCGGAAATTATAGTCTGACATATGCAGGCTTGATATAGAACATTTGTACGTCGCTTGGCATCGAGTAATGGTTTTAATGTTGGTTGACCGAATGTAAATATAGGCACATATATAGGCATAATTATTCGGTGCCCAACGTTTCATAGTGTATGTAACTCATCAACATGTCTTCTCTTACGGATGCGGAAATTAGTCTGGCATATGCAGGCTTGATATAGAACATTTTCGACCATGATGCTTGTTTGACGTGGGGTCTCGACATATTTAAATCGGCAAGGGACTCAGTTGAATGTATCCGTAGGAATAATCTGGACAAGAATGTACAACATAATATGTTTTCCTTAAATAGCTCAGAGTTAGTCACCCCGTCTGGTAGCTTTCGGAATCATATATAGCCCCAAATTGGGGATCATATATAGCACCTGCGTCGGGGAAATCCTGATCAACCACTGCTATAAATATCAAGAGAGGACTGGTAATTATTTAAATATAACTTTGTGTGACCCACATTATGTGAGTAGCTTTGTGTGACCCACATTATGTGAGTAGAGGGGGGATGCCCTATAGCAGAAGAGTCCACAATTAGTGTGTGGATAATTCGATAATTGAAAATTTTCAGTGTTGGTATCTTTTAATAAGTATATAAATATTATGGTTTACATATGCATATACATGTTAAGCGCAATTATTTTACAAAGACGGCGGCTCCGGACTGGGAAACTCGTGGTTAATAAATGTACAGTAACGACATGGAGACCTCACGGGTACTAAATTTACAGAAATGACCAGGGGTCCTCGCTTTTTTGATTATTTCTTTTTCACATAACGTTGATCATACAATGATTAAATTAAATATTATAATGAAATATAAATCATAACACGAAATTTGTATGTGTTCTCTGGGTTTCTGCTATCTTTTATTTTCCTACTCTTTATGACTATATCAGAAACTGCCTATACAGCAGAGTGCTCTACCTATCATTAGCTTATGTCAGCTTCCGGTGGGTAAGACATGGTACCTCTAATTGTGGACTCTTCTGCTATAGGGCATCCCCCCTCTACTCACATAATGTGGGTCACACAAAGGGCATCCCCCCTCTACTCACATAATGTGGGTCACACAAAGCCACCATATGGGTTATCCCACGAACAATTATTTTAAGCGCATGGCCTGGCGACTCGGTCCGAGACAGCAGCTTCTCCGCATTCTGACTTAACCCTTTACCCAACAGAAGGGCCCTGTGCCAATGCATTATCTTATATATGCGAGTCGACCATAGGTCGCCTCGCATATATAAGAGAATGCATTGGCTTAACACATTAAAAATTATAAAATTGTTAAAGAATGTAAGAAAAAATGATAAAAAAGTGTTAAAAAAAGATTTTTTTACGCCAATGCATTCTCTTATATATGCGAGGCGACCTATGGTCGACTCGCATATATGAGGGAATGCATTGGCACAGGGCATAACTGTAACTATCACAATGTGGTCAAGGAGCCGGTTCCAATGAAATCCATATTTGTATGGTTCTATTGAGACAGACCGAAGATATTTTAGGCTGTTGAAGCTTTATTTGGCCGGTTTTGGCCGGTTTGTTGGGTAAAGGGTTAATTGGAACTCGAACTCAGTGCGGTCATCACGTCGGCAATGATTGGGTTGTCAGTGGACACATGTTACATTGTCTGTATGATCCATGTAAAACGCCAAATACACGATAATTACAGAGATTACATGCATGTGTGTATCCACACTTAGTGTTGGGTAACCACTTGCAGGTGTTGGGCTAATCACTGAAGGGGAGATGACGTGGTAACATTTAAATGGGGAATTCAGTGTTAATTTTCGAGACAAGATTACTCAATATGAACAAACCATAGAATAATATTTTATGTCTTGTTGGAATCTTTGACCATATATCTAGTGACAACGCAAAGCAGAGTTTGCATGTTATGTGACATTTGATGGAAATATTATAAACAGTGATAAACAATGGTGACCTACTTTTCAATAATGTCCAATAATATCCAACCTGTGATGAAAATAAAAATACCGCTTCGCATTGTCACTAGATAAGTCTTCAAACTTTCCAAAAATGTATGATATGGTCACCTGCGCTTTTTAAAGTTTGATCAATGATTTCTCAAAAATTAACAAATTCCCCATTCAACTTATGCCACTTCACATTCCTCTTAAAGGTGTTGTAACATCTTTAAAATGTCACTGTTGAATCTGCCCAACAGCCACATGTGTCGAACACTAGTGTCGGCATTAGTTTTTCAAAATTTTGATTTCAAACAATTCAATTAAATAAATAACAAAAAATAAATTACGCTCACAATCGGCCTATGTACGTTCTTTATATATGTGTTTTGATTGTGGCCCGCGCCACCCAACAGAATAACGGATATAAGTCCAATATTGACCTATTTGCGCGGCGATATATTGATGTAATAATATTATCGACATATATATAAGTGTAGGGTCCTAACGCACAACGGGGCCGCAGGCCCCTCCGACGCTGAATAAAGGCCCCCGCGAACCTGTTTCAGCTAGTTGACCAATATTGGTGGTGATTCCACAATGAACAAGAGCCAAGACTCACGTAGGACATACGTCTGGAGGAGATAAAACAAAAACATACTTTGCCACATTATATAGGCCTGATCAATATTTTAAACAATGACTGACAATAAAACGTTTTACTCCGCATAGATAATTCCACAACGAGGCACCAATCAAATGGCGTGCCATAGAAGCGTTATATACTAATTTGCATGTAAGTGCAGTTTCAAGTGTCCCTTTATATCATCGTATTGTCAATGCTACTCTTAAAGGGTGGTATTCCGATTTCAGAACTCTGCGAAGGTGTTACAATTGGAAATACAAGTGTAAGACGCAGCACTGTACGGAATGGGAAAATGTCACACTTGATTGGTGTATTCATTTTAACACTTTAATTTGGTGAGTGTAGATCAGTTTTATGCACACATAAAAACAAGTTAAGTTATATTTGGCGGCGAAAGATGGGATCGAAGTTACATGTACATTAGATAATTTTCCTAAATTGCTATTTCATAGTTGCGATATAATTCGTTTTTTTCCTTAAGAGTCAGATGCACGTTTTGCCAAAAAATGGCTGAAATCATTGAAAACATCATTTTTCTATGAGCCAAAAACAACAATGTAAAAAAAATAGCAACCACATATCACATAGTTCAGTGTCACACATAGAATGTGTTGGTGAACAATTTTAGTGTTCCCAATGTGTGGTTTTTTAAAAAGAACACATTAATTTGACAAATTTGGGTATTATATGGGAAAAATAACATATCTTTAGGTACAGAGAACTTCAAAATAACTAAAAATATTGACCTGAAGTATGGACTATTGTATGCTATAGGATCTGGTGTACACGAGAGGCGCCTTTGTTTGTTTTTTTTCGTGAAATGAGCTGTTCAGCCATTAGAGACTGATTCCAGGATGACGACAATCTACACAATGGCCGCCATGATAAACACAGGCAAGTACAATTCATCATGCTTCCTATTTGCCGAGTAAAAAGCAAATATCGTAATATGCTAGCCGATCGTCAAGGAGTTATGTGGCAAAATATCAGGAGAAGTCATAATGGCATTAATAACTTCCATTTAAATTAATTTTATGAACAATAGATCAATTAGAAACCGAAAATCGCCAGATGAATTTATTTTTATTTTTCGCCATCTATCGAAAATAAGCTTGATATCATTGCGACAATATTAAAACGACATAATGATCTCTTAAAATAGTCATACTAAATATGGTTAGACTTTTCTGGTTTATTTGCATTGTTTATGTACACAGAACATGAAAATATACTTTTGTTCTACGCAAAATACTGGGAACTATATAGCACGGTGTATATACGACAGCGGTGATTCAGTTTTCGGTAATTAATCTGTGAAATAAGCGTAAACAGAAGTGTTTTTCAGCTGCATATTGGCGAACTAAGGCTGGATCTAACGCCCGATTGCTCGCAATAATGACTCACACTCAAGACTAAGTCACATTGAGCATGTTAGCATTGGTGGCACGGACGATCCCATGAAGGATTGTGTAGTTTGATGTAAGTTTGTTTATTTTCCTTGCACGTATTGTTATTGTTTACAAAATGGCCGACACAACAAACATGTGGACCACGCTACATTAATTTATACCAAAACGTACAAAACTAAACTGTTATTTGTTATTTCTGATAAAAAAATTGAATCCTGTTGCTATTTTGTATTGCTGGCCAGAGTGGACACACCACAATTATTGTTTTACAATTTGGAGGACAAAAGCTAGATATTTTCTCCTATTTTGGTTGTAATCAATTATAATAGCATATATTATAATAATATCAAGTGCTTAATAATCGTGTCTTTACTTTAGTGATGGAGGGGGGTTTAGGCTGAAAGTGAAATTAATATTATAATATTAATAGTTAAAACAAGGGAAATAATCCAGCAATAAATACTATATATGTGACTTACTAGATCATGCCATGAATCGATACGTATGGGCATAGCCAGAATAGATCTAACACGATACAAATGATTCATGTTGCACGAATCACATTTTATCTAAAGCCTGTTCATTTACTGTATTATTGTTACACTTCAATGTGGCTGCATGTTCAAGGATCCTATAATTTATGCATATATGGGAAGAAAATTGGTTCGATATCGTCATATTTAACTATTTATATTTAGTCAAATGTAGGATGTGCCAAACCTGGTTTTCATGTTACGGGTACTCAGCTTGCATGTACATGATCAACATTTTGGGAACAGGTAGTGAAGGAGCTACCATTCATTGACTGGTATATATAATGCTGGAGTATTATATATACCCCCCCCCCCCCCCCACAAAACAAATTTGGTCCAAACAGTTGGAAATGAATGTATTGAATCTCACGAAATATTAATAGTTGCAAAATTCACAACAATAATATGTAGAAATTGTTCTTACAGTTTTAATTTTGCAACCAGTAATTAGTGGGGAATATTTTTATTATTTTTTTGGCCAATAATCACAAAGTTTCATGTTTTTGACCCAAATCTTTAACTGAAATGGCCATCAGCTGGAAATTATCAACATTAGGGGGTATCATTTGGAAATTCCTACAGTTGGAAACTATGATCAAATTAGAAAATTATAACTCAACGTAGAGGGGTTCAAATTATATTTTTGCAAACTTGGGACTGGGAGGGAAATTTCAAAGACGGTGGACACCCCATCCTCAACAAATGTCCTCTAGCTATGTTCCTGTGTGTACTGGTTACATGGTACTAATAAATTACATCTGTGCATTATGTTAGTAATTAATATGCAGCTATCCGATGTTCCACAACATGTGGAATAGTATTGCAACTTAACCCTCACACAATATTTGAACTCACTCAGTGTTTAAATATCTAACTTTTTATAAAATATTGCTTTTGGATTTGTTAACCTGCAAAATGTTTTGTCTCAATTACAGTTGACTGAACACTAACACATTGGATTGTCATGGGGTTGCCATGTACCCGGTAAGAGAAGTGCAATGAGAGGTTGGGGTTGTCCTGTACACGGTAGGAGAAGTGCAATGAGAGGTTAATTCCTGATTACATGTAACTGTCAACATGTACAGGTAAGTTGAGATAGATAATTTCAATTTATTAAGGCGGATACCACAATTAGCTGGAAACAAATGTTTTGAACATCTCATCACATTTAATAGCATTAAATAACAGTTGCGATTATGTCACACCCCCTCTGTACCTCTATGCTATATATATATGTTATGCTTGCACCAGAGTTAATGAACCACAGGAGTTGTCGCGTGAACTTGGGTCTTTGTTAAGTTCAGTCTAAAATACATGTGAATTATCAAAATATCTTTTGTTTTATTTTATGCTGTCGCTGCCACACATTCAGGATCTCTGACATTTTATATGAATTTTAAAATAATGAAATTGAGTTGAGCTTGTATGAAAACAAAACCATAGTTATACATGTATGTTAGATTTTATCCAAATATTTCAATTAGTACCAGTATAGGGCGATTCCGATCAACATGAAACTATCAAGTAATTAAATGAAACCTCCAACAGTTTCTAGAACCCATTTGAGGTGTTCGTTAAATCTAATTTGTAGTCCCCGCCCATATATGGCAGATAATGTGGTCGAAAAATTAAACATACCTATTTTTCCCTGCTGCATCGCTGCACGTGAAAATAGTTTGTGTTATTTTATTTGTGTAATATATGGTGGCTGATGCGAATTTACCCCGAGAGAGCTTTTGTTATTTTATTTGTGTAAATGTGGTGTCTGTGGCAAACCCCCAGAAAGCTAATGCTGTTATACATCGGTGGTGCGAAATTGAAAGTTAAGAACATTTGTATTAAAATTTGGCTGTCTCTTATAGGTGATTGAACTAACTTGGAATCAAAGAAATGGAATCATTGCCATTTGTTATCATTGACAATGCCGATTAACTGTGAGGTTTCTTTGCTGATACCAATGGGTGCTACAATGAGCAGATGAGCAGGCATGTAATTTAATTTGGCGTCAATACTGCACATTGATACACGCTATGACCTCCAACAGTTATGTGCGAGTTTTGGTATAACCCATTACCATGGTCCATCATATGACAAATACATTAACTTACAGAAAGTTATACATTTGAGGTCAATAGAAACAGTTTTTCAACACACTTATCACCAATATTCAATGGCATAGTGAGATTGATTACTTTGATGTCGTGGGAATACTTTGCATCATACCGCAGTCCTGGGATAAAACCACAGAATGTCAGAAGCCAATATTTATGATTTATTCATGTGTATTTATTTGGTCAATTCAGTTAAGAATGATATCAATGACAATCTATCATATACTGAGAGATATTATGCATTGAAAAGCTGAATGAGATTACTATCTTTTGATAGTTCAGCAAAAAAGTTATAAAAATTGAAAATTAAATAATAATTAATTATTAAATTAATTATTAATTAATAATAATAAATTGATACATATATAATTGCATCATTGTATTATGATTGTTGCCCTTTCAAATTCAAATATACAGACTGTTTGCTTTTTTTACAAGTTGAATTGATTTGTTATTTGTCCATCCTGTCCTCCATACATTTCTAAATAGTCCCAATTGCAAATGTCTGGCTTATTATTGCCATTTTTCAGAATAGGGTACTCATAATTTGACTTCGTTTATAAGAATGGTGTTCCTTCTTCAGCAGAAAGACGGCTCCTCTCATGGAAAACGTATATGATGCTACATCTGTCACCAGAGTTTAATGATGAAAGTGGAAGTTGATAAAAGTTATCGGTACCTAAAGTGAACTTATTTTAAAATGTTACAAATCTCTCTTAATTACTCTCATGATGTTCATATTTCAAAATGTTCAATAAATGGTATGCATTCCTCAATATGTGTTCTACATCCCTGTGGAGTTCCATTGCGTACGGTTGTGGATTTATCAATATATTACCAAATTACCTGGCCCAACCAAAAATGAAAATGTTTTGGGCAAACGTGCGTCTCCCCCTTAACCCTTTACCCAACAAAACAGCCAAAAACGCCCAAATAAAGCTTCAACATCCTAAAATATCTTCGGTCTGTCTCACTAATACCATACAAATATGGACATCATTGGAACCGGCTCATTGACCACATTGTGATGGTTACAGTTATGCCCTGTGCCAATGCATTCTCTTATATATGCGAGTCGACCATAGGTCGCCTCTCATATATAAGAGAATGCAATGGCCTAAAAAAAACATTCTTTAACAATTTTATAATTTTTTCTTACATTTTTTAACATTTTTTATAATATTTGTCTACATTCTTTGACAATTTTATCATTTTTAGTAGGTGTTAAGCCAATGCATTCTCTTATATATGCGATGCGACCTATGGTCGACTCGCATATATAAGAGAATGCATTGGCACAGGGCCGTTCTGTTGGGTAAAGGGTTAAGAGGGAGGTAAAGTGGTAACATTTGGATGGGGAATTCGGTGCTAATTATCGGGGGAAGTTTACTAAAACGTACAAAGGGTAGGTGACCATATGCTATCTTATTGTTGGAAAGGTTGAATGCTTATCTTGTGACAACGCAGAGCAGAATTTTGATGTTCGACACAGTTTGAATATTAGGAAGTAGGTCAACAATAAAAGATTGTTTACAAATATTTCCAGCAAAATTCAAATGTCACAAAATAAAATAAAAATCCACTTCGCGTTGTCACTAAACATATCTTCGCACTTTCCAACAAGACACGAAGCGGTCTTCTGCACTTTATAAGTATTGAGTAATCTTTTCCCGAAAATTAAGACTGAATTATCCATTCAAATGTTACCACTTTCCATCCCTCTTAATTAATAATAAAGGCATGGCCTGACTCAGTTATTATTGTCATGGAACCTCATTGGCATAATATGGTTTTCGCCATTTAAAACGATTAGCTCAGTGTGAGCGACAGGCGTACTACACAAACTGAGTAACGCAAAATGTAAACACGGGGCCAAACCCATGTCGTGTCACCTCATCCATCCATACATCAAACCATAGTTTCTAGCATACTGACTGGCTCTGGACCTCCCATCAGTCACCACATTGCTACACAATACACACATACAAATTATACAAAACCATTTCACACCCAATGAATGGACCTGGAATTCACCTGGTTTTAATACTGGAGTCTACAACCATAACACCCGATAATACGCTTATAACACGCAAAATTACGTTGGGTGTAGATTTGGTGATTAGACAAATTTATGCATAGTTTTTTTTTCACAGAATAAAGTACCTATATCAATATGATTGAGGCAGATATAATTGTTTAACGACATTTATTTTGATCAAAAGTCAATACCAATGGTGCAGGTTAAATGGTATGGTAAGATGGCACATAATATTATATTTAGTTACTTGTAAAATAGATGGTGGAACAGGACTGGAAACAAGAGCGAAAAAAGAAAATAGTTGGGATGGTATTCCTTATAACAAAGTTAGTAAAACAAAGCTATAAAAAATGTCAAATATGGGATATAATAAGGGGTGGGTCCCAAATTTTGCCGAGGAAAAAATATTGTTTTTGCAAGAAGGGGGTGTGTACCATGAGGTCGGTAATGAAATATTTTGGGACTCGACAACATATGTGTTTCGGTTATCTAGTTTAACAAAAATAAATTCGTTTATCACAAATAACACTCATGCCGTATCAACAAACCCATTAACACTCTCGTGTGTGTCGTTCTGAGTATGTAAGACACGCTATTTTTTTTTCAGGCGATCGTCTAAGCAATTTTACAATTTATGTGACTTTGACGAATAGTACCAACAAGAGTTCACTACACGGTCGATGTTACCACTATCCAGGAACTGCTTCTAAGGGAGAAATTCTAAATTCGTCATGCAGTCAAGAAGCCATCGGACGATACGTGAAAGTGCAGAAAATTGGACCAACAGACAACAACCCTCTCTCCATGTGTGAAATGGAACCATATGGCAGTCCGTGCTCCGAGGACAGTTCAGGTGTGTATTCACTACCCCATATGTTCAAAGATTACATATCTTTTCCCTGAGCGTTCTTATAGACTTGAGGTATCAAATAATAATCACACACAATTAGCTTCCGTAAGAATCAGTACAAATCGCGATACGGTACACGAACTTTTCCGACGTTCACCAGGTAATAACTGAAGTCGACACTTCATAAAAAGCGATGAACACTGACGTCACTTCAAACCGATCGTGTGCACGCGCTCGATGCGTGTTGTTATTGTGAGACGGTGTTGGACTTTGAACAATATATGTTACTTACAATTGTTGTGGTATTTTTGAAAAGTTGTTTAAATGTACTGGTATATGATTATAAGAAATGACTTTTGAAAGAAATGATTTTGTCTTAGTAGTACTTGTATATGATTATAAGATATGACTTGCAGATCAATTGGGGTCATTCGTGATTCAAACACTTAAGTTGTTTAATTTCTCTGCCGGTCAAAATCCAATGACCAATCGTTCTTCAAGTCATTTCTTAAATAATGTTGAATCAGAGTGACCAGCCAGCAGCAGTTACTGTCTCTAGGAAATACGTTTTGTTTTCCAAATTTGTTTTTCATGAACCGGGACAGGGAATGTTACTTTTTTTTAGAATAATGCAACTTTTCTTATTAAACTTAAATATTAATAATCCGAATTAACGCTCCTACATTACAATTTCTTTGGCTTCGGGTGGAACACATACGTTATTCGAGTCGAAGAACTTACACATCAAAGCTCAGAGTTATCAGATATCGATTTTGGAAATCCGTTATTTTTCACCAACTGGAATATTTGACGGCCTAGCAAATATTCGACGAGCCGACCGACATACTCTCGATACAAAATTGTTGATACATATATAACAGGTTTCGGAAAATTGTATGCTAGAGTTGACAGTGGTTAGCATTATATGTGTTTGGTAATTATTCGATTTTGATAACTACAGCGTCTGTTGAAGAAATGTTGTTGTTGTTGTTGTTTTTGTTTATTTTTGGAATTTGATGATACGGCGACCATCGAATGGGATTTTGAACCTTTAATATCTACCTTTTAAAACACTTCCAAATGGAACAAGATGATCTTCTTGTGGTTGGGGAATAACCATGGGAATTTGCCTTGGAGAAGAGTTGTTGTTGTTGTTGTTTTCGTCGTCGTCGGTAGAACTGCATCCGATCAGGGATAGCGCATCTTCAAATATGGTATATCTCTTCCCTGTATAGACTTGAAGCCAGTTGGTGGTAAACTAAAATTATCACCCGGAAACCAAAATAATCGTCAAATTATAAGTCATCAAGGACCATAATTCCGGTAAAAATAGGTGGACGGAACCCAAATTCGAACCTGACCTGTATTTGAATATGATTGATCAATATACCAAATTTGAAGAAACAATCAGATAACTAAAATTAAGTTAGCACTCGGAAACCAAAATAATCGGCAAATTATAGGACGACAAGGATCATAACTCGGCAAAAATGGCCGGACCGACCACAAATTCGAACTTGACCTGTATTTCCATGTGGCTAGTCCACATTTGAAAACATTCAGATAACTTAAACTAAAATTATCATCCGGACACCATCTGGGACGGACGGACGGACGCCCTCCCATACATTTGGTCTTTACTTTATATTTGTTTTTGTTTTGTTTTGACAGGTTTGACCACTTATGACTATATCACTTAACTCTTAATTTGTACGGAGTAACGTGCATTAGGTGGTAAACTCCTCCGTTTCTGTTACGAGGAAATAATTGTGTTCTCCAATTATATTCTGTGAATACGAATAGATTCATGAATGGAGCTTCCTGAAATGGTGCACACTGTGCCAGTGCGTGCTCTTATATATGCGAATCTCCCATAGTGAGCCTCGCATATATAATAGAATACATGGTCTAAAAATATTTACCTTGATCTTGTGAGACTTGGGAGACTCGCATATATAATAGTATGCACTGGCACAGGATCTTCATCAGAGCAGCTGCCGCTATGAAAGGGTTAATATGGTTTGGTGGCAGATATCGACTTTCTAATGACGAAGTTTTAATACGTTTTTCGTTTTTGTCAGGCTAGCAAAAATTATCGCAATAATGTCGATGTCAATGCCGGAACTTTGTAATTATTTTAATTATAATATAATTATTATATTCGATTTATGTTGGGTTATATATATAGTGTTGATTATGAGATAAACATGGGTGATAATGGTGGTTGAACAATATTGTCAACATGAAAATACACATTTAAAATTGAACTATATTTTTTCTTAAAGGTGTCTTTACTTCCTCTTTGGTTGTAATAAGGAAATCAATGTTAATTTTTTTAACCCCAGCTGTTTTGAGATCGTTTTTTCTTGCTAAAATGTGATTATGTGATAGCATTTTGATCGCAATTATATACGAAATTTATTAACCTCGCCCACTCAATTCGATTCGAGCCGAGATTTGGAATTTAGTGCAATCGGTTAATACATTTCGTATAGAATTGCGACTCTTTAAGGGTACGATCATACACTGGCAAGTTTTCACGGCATTTTTTACAGGCATTTTCTCATTTGTGACCCGCCATATCAAATCCAGTCGTAAGTCGGGATTTTTTTACTCTGTGCCAATGCATTCTCTTATATATGCGAGTCGACCATATGTCGCCTCGCATATATAAGAGAATGCATTGGCCTAACAATTTTTTATAATTTTTTTTTAAATAAATGTTTCTTACAATTTTTAGGACATACAATAAAAATATCCATTACCCTGCATGGAGCCCCACACATATATAGAAGCATATAGAAGAGTGTCGTCTGCTCATGTTTGTCTGCGGCTCTGTATGGGTGAAATTATAAAATTGTTAAAGAATACAAGAATTTTTTTTTTTTTTTTTTAAATATTGTTAGGCCAATGCATTCTCTTATATATGCGAGGCTACCTATGATCGATTCGCATATATAAGAGAATGCATTGGCACAGGGTAAAAAAAATCCCGACTTACGACTGGATTTGATATGGCGGGTCGCATATAACCAATAGTGCCAGAATATGAACGGCTAAATTCAAATAAAAGATGCATTTTTACCAAAGGTAACAACGACACGAGAAGTAAAATTTCGATAGTTCCACATGCAACGGTGCTAATAACATATTGCCTTAAAATACTTGTATAATTTATCCGTCGAGTTGCGCAACTATATACAAAACGATGGTGCTGCCAAAAGGATTATATGGATCAGAATTTCTGTGTGGCATGTCTGTGTCAGATACTACTTCGCTCGAGAAAATCCACCGATTTTGCTTGAAACGCATTCAAGGACTGCCTGTAAGGACGAGAACCGATATTGTCCTAGGTCTCATGGGCCTAGGCCCTATTTCCTCTTTTATAGATGCACGAAAACTCAGTTTGTTTGGTAGCCTTTGTCGCATATCGCCTTCCAAAGTATGCAAGGAAATTTTTGTATCAAGACTTCACATGCATCTTTCTCGTAAATATAATAATCCTCAGTCATACTTTGCTGACATTGAACGAATTCTTATTTCTCACAACTTGAACCAATATCTTGAGCAACTCGCAGTAGTCGGTACGTGTCCAATCCGCCCGGAGTGGACCCGACTAGTCAAAACGGAAGTCAACAGTAAGCGCGATATCGACTGGACGCAACATGTTCAAAACGACCCAACACTAACATGCTTCTATCAAATCCAAAGTCACTTACATATGTCTCTCCTTTGGCGTTGTTGTCGGCAATATCCAGAGCGGAAGAGATACTTTTTCACCGTTGCCCAACTTATAGCGACTACTGCTACCAAACACGAGGGTACTTGTGCGTTATGTCACTTGGTTTATGACGACGTGGTAACACACGTTATGATTTATTGCACTCATCATATAGTGTGCTCTCGTCGTAATGACATGTGGTACCAAATGATTGACACATTTGGATTACTGTTCTATCTTTGGGTGGATGAGCTTGACGATGATGAACTTGTAATGCTTCACCTTACAAAACTTCCGTCTGAATTATTTTCTTTCATTGAAGACCCTATGTTTTTCGTATCATTTATAGTTCACCACACCCACTTATTATGGCTATCACACAAAATGCTGTCAAGTCTTCATTCTGAGTAATCTCCAAACGTATCAACGAAACTCCACAGTGGTATGTTAGGACCAATTATTAACTGATCACCACAGAAATCAAATTCCAATGTTCGGATCAAAAATGCAAAGGAAATAAGCTTTCATTCCCAATTAAGTTATATTACCACATCAGACGAAAGGCCAATTACGTTGATACAGGTAATATGTTTTTTTCGAAATTGTATCTCTGTGTATTGTAGTCTGTCGGTGTAGTCATCATCACTCGTCCATGCGGATGTGATGTTACCGGTGTGAATGTAAAAATAGCAGTTGTGTGCGCTTTTGTATTCCTTGCACTTATGCATTGTGGTATATCAATTGTATTTGAATAGTAAACGACACAATACTAACATTTGAATAATATTCCAAATTCTAACTGATTGCCGCCAGTAAATTAGCAAATGCGAGTTTAAGCATTTATTCTCTGTACCTTTCGAATTTTATCCGCATTATGTAAATATGTTCAGGTTTAAAATTTATGTTCGCGTGCCTGTGTTTGTCTATCTGCATATACTATGTCCGCATGTCGTTATGTCTGATTGCATGTCTGAATTTATATCTGCCTGTGGGTAAGGCTCCTCAATATTTGACCCAACATGTATACCATGTCTTGGAGGCACTTGTGTCATTTGTGTATATATATACTGCTATTTGTTTATTTTCATGTTGGCTAAAATGTTAGCCTACCTTGATACTGTATACATGTATAACATTTGATAAACTCTTCAGTTATGGAGGTCAATAAAGATATATATATATATATAACCAATAGTGCCAGAATATGAACGGCTACATTCAAATAAAAGATGCATTTTTACCAAAGGTAACAACGACACGAGAAGTAAAATTTCGATAGTTCCACATGCAACGGTGCTAATAACATATTGCCTTAAAATACTTGTATAATTTATTTTTTTATGAGATTATTGCATGCAATTTACAGTCAAATTTCGATACCATCGCTACTAGTGCAACTACATAGTTTTTACTTCTCATGGTTCTCTGTGGTACATATGTATTTTATAAGCATTTTGCATTCCGTTCCTGGTACATTATAGCCCTATATACCAACATGCCTGCAAAAGAATGCCTGGCAAATTTGCGAGTGTATGAACGTACCCTAAAGATCCTCTATTTGTTATTGTTTTTTGGCGTATTATTCATGGATGATTACTCAGTATTAATATACCTTTATATATACTATAGTCATTAATTAAAGGTACTCAATCCGATAACACTCCTCTCAATTACTATTTCAATGGCTTCGGGGGTCAAAATTATTTGATTCGAGTCGAGAAAGTCACCCATCAAAGCTCAGATTTGTTAGATATCGATTTTAGAAATCTATTATTTTTCATTATCGGGAATACTTTCTGGCCCAGATCTCAGTCAAAATTGCGTTATTATTACCACTTGATTTTAGAGTTATCCATCCGTGTCTGTTTGAATAGAGTTTTGGTGTACAAATCTCGAGCAGGAAACGAAATTGACGGCAATTATTAGTACTCATCTCGAGAACATAAGAATTTTCAAAAATCAATATCTAATAACTCTGAGCTTTGTTTGATGGGTTCCTCGACTCGAATCAAATATTTTTTACCACCAAAGCCAAAGAAATAGTAATATAGGACCCTCTGATCGGGTTGTTGTTGTTGGAATCTGTTGAGATGGGGACCCTCTGGTCGGATTGAGTACCTTTAATCCCTGCTTATTGTAGAGCAATACCAGGAGATCAGAGGGAGCAAGTCTACGATACAAGCCAATCAGATCGGTCCAAATTGCGAGTCATTCAACTACAACCACGTGACATCAGAGTGCCAGCGTATGACAACCGTTGATGACACAGCGAAAGCTGACGGATGGTCATATTATACGCATGCATGTTGGTGAAGACAAACATGAGTTAACATGATGATGTGCAAGATAATAAAAATAAGGACAACTGAATCTCTTATAGTCCAATTTCCATTACCTTCATTCCCAACCGGTCAACACAACAATGTACATCGCGGAAAAGAATATTATCCAATACTCAATGATAAATCTGTACATGTTCTGTTTCCAAACCGAAGTGGGTTTAACATGTATAGGTCTTTTAGTCGCCAGTGAAACATACGGTAATTATAACGAAAATGAATTTATAACTGAAGTCATAAAGTAATTTCCATTATAATTATCATGTTGTTTGCATCGTTCATAGAGCACACGAGTGTATTTTGCACTAATCCATGACTCAAATTCATTCATTTGTTACATATATTCTGTTGAGTATAAAAGGAGATGTTCCAATGAATGGCCGGATTTCGTGTACAGTAACCCGTTAAATCGTTGGACCAACTATGGTGAACTATCTCGTTAAGATATATCGCTGTGGGTTTAGTATAAATCATCCGCATGCGAGTCGTATTTATAACGGCTGGGCTGGGCTCGGCTGGGCTGGGCAGTGTCTTGAGTATAGCGCCGAGCAACATACCTAACTGTAGCACAGTAACTATGGTGGTCAATTGTCACCAAGATATACACACTAGCAGCGTAGCAACCTATTACAAGAAAACCATGGTTATAATTAGTGGTAACCATGGTTATAATTAGTGGTAACGCCCTCAAGATATTATTAGGTATATATAAAGTATAAAATATACTGGTTTCATGAATGCATCGCCTCAGAATTCTTAAAACAACTAGTCCTTCAAAGTATTACAGCTAATCACTCAAGGTTTTTTATTCAACACAACAGAAAGCCTCTAAATGCGGACCAATTCCCCCGATACTTCGCAATACGACCTTTAGTCTACATTCCGACTGAGACATACTTCATCAGCAATATTAGATCTTATATTATGCATTGTGTTCCCGCAATAAAATCATCAAGAGTGGCAGATCCGTTATTCACACCTAAATATCGAAAGAAATTAACACGGTCAATAACAGTTACATACTGCAACAATGAGACATCCGCGAAGATACATCCGCGAATTCATACATCCTGCAAAAAGTATAACCGGTACGCAATATACCGAGTTCGTTATTATTAAAATTTACCCCATATCTCCTATGACATCACCAGACCAGCCTCGCAGTATACACCCAATGACATGGCAACTTCGATACATTATGTGACTGGGGCTATTGTGATCAACCCATATAGGTTGACAATTACACGAAATATTGATATGCCGGCTTCATATGCTCTGAAAAAAATACTTTCCATGGTCACGGCCATTTTCCAGCTTTTTTTATTTTTCGCACGTATATGATACAAATGCTCGTTAGTGCTACCATATGAGGAATGGACTAACACGGTACGCTCTTTATTCCTACCATATGAGGAATAGACTAACACGGAACGCTCTTATTTCCTATCATATGAGGAATGGACTAACACGGAACGCTCTTAATTCCCATCATATGAGGAATGGACTAACACGGAACGCTCTTTATTCCTACCATATGAGGAATGGACTAACACGGAATGTTCTTTATTCCTACCATATGAGGAATGGACTAACACGGAACGCTCTTAATTCCTATCATATGAGGAATGGACTAACACGGAACGCTCTTAATTCCTATCATATGAGGAATGGACTAACACGGAACGCTCTTTATTCCTACCATATGAGGAATGGACTAACACGGTACGCTCTTTATTCCTACCATATGAGGAATGGACTAACATGGAACGCTCTTTATTCCTACCATATGACGAATGTACTAACACGGAACGCTCTTAATTCCTACCATATGAGGAATGGACTAACACGGAACGCTCTTAATTCCTATCATATGAGGAATGGACTAACACGGAACGCTCTTTATTCCTACCATATGAGGAATGGACTAACACGGTACGCTCTTTATTCCTACCATATGAGGAATGGACTAACATGGAACGCTCTTTATTCCTACCATATGACGAATGTACTAACACGGAACGCTCTTAATTCCTACCATATGAGGAATGGACTAACACGGAACGCTCTTAATTCCTATCATATGAGGAATGGACTAACACGGAACGCTCTTTATTCCTACCATATGAGGAATGGACTAACACGGTACGCTCTTTATTCCTACCATATGAGGAATAGACTAACACGGAACGCTCTTAATTCCTATCATATGAGGAATGGACTAACACGGAACGCTCTTTATTCCTACTATATGAGGAATGGACTAACACGGAATGTTCTTTATTCTTGCCATATGTGGAATGGACTAACACGGAACGCTCTTTATTCCTACTATATGAGGAATGGACTAACACGGAATGTTCTTTATTCTTGCCATATGAGGAATGGACTAACACGGAACGCTCTTTATTCCTGCCATATGTGGAATGGACTAACACGGGGCGCTCTTTTCTGTTTGATGCCTCACAAATGGATATTTTGTTAGGAACCCAAACATCGTGTTAAAGGTTGTATTTTTATACGCCATTTATTTTAAACTGGACGTATTACGTAAGTGGTATGTACGTCCGTTCGTTGTACAATCCGTTCTCTTTTTTTTCCTTTCCGGATGATAACTTTAATTAGTTTAAACTGAATGGATTGGAATTTGGTATGTGAATTTACAGACCCAAATTACACGTCAAATGTGAATTTGAGTTCCGCTCGCCAATTTTCACCAGAGTTATGGCCCGTTGTTGGAATTGACACGCCCTAGTGATTCTTTTGTTTATGACTTCAATGTGGCTTTCTGAGACGTATATATAATGCTCGTAGAAAGGTAGTTATTTATAGACCTATTTAGATACCGGGGAAAAACTCGAAACCGAATATTATAGGTGTATTTTTGGATCGCAAACCGCCAAGTACATGGCTTGTGGGAAACGTACAAATAGTTTATTCGTAAATAAACATCCGTGTAGTTACTTCAATCTGTTGTTATATAATTATGACCACGATGCAACGACAACGCTATGCTAAATGTTATATGGACTATGCTGTGTGAGTTGGTATGGTCAATATAAAGAGCGTTTGGTTCATTGCTGTGTTTGGAGATGTAAGAAATGCGAGCATCATAACCCGTAGATCATGCCATGAATCTCTACTCTGGCTAACGTCCGTAGAGTCTAGAGATCACATTCCACCAGTACAAAGCCTTGGAACTTTTGTATAGTTTTGACAGGGAACCTTATAAAGTCGGCAATATTACGCGGGGAATATATTTCTTAGTTGTTATCTCTTCCTTAATAATGTACTTCACTGTAGGTGAATGTCCCAACTCAAAATTTCGTGATTTTCTCTGACTTTTGTGAGCCGATATCGCAATAAACATCGAAGTAATTACACAGTAGATATTCCGTAATTGTAAGCGACGCAAAGCAAAATCGCTCACAAATTCACTTAAATCATGAAATTTCGCCTACAGTGAAGTACATTATTAAGGAACAGATAATAACTAAGAAATATATTCCCCGCGTTACTGTTTCTACTTTATAAGTTTCCCTGTCAAAACTTCAAAAAGTTCCCAGATTTTGTACTGGGGGAATATGATCTCCACGGGCGTTAGCTATAGTAGAGATTCATGGCATGATCTACATGTACATAACCCGGTGTGGCTGGACACTGTTCATGTCATGATCTACATAACCCGTGGTGGCTGGACACTGCATGTTCATGGCATGATCTACATAACCCGTGGTGACTTGGACACTGTTCGTGGCATGATCTACATAACCCGTGGTGGCTGGACACTGTTCATGGCATGATCTACATAACCCGGTGTGGCTGGACACTGTTCATGGCATGATCTACATAACCCGTGGTGACTTGGACACTGTTCATGGCATGATCTACATAACCCGGTGTGGCTGGACACTGTTCATGGCATGATCTACATAACCCGTGGTGGCTGGACACTGTTCATGGCATGATCTACATAACCCGGTGTGGCTGGACACTGTTCATGGCATGATCTACATAACCCGTGGTGGCTGGACACTGTTCATGGCATTATCTACATAACCCGTGGTGGCTTGGACACTGTTCATGGCATGATCTACATAACCCGGTGTGGCTGGACACTGGAATTATGACTGAATTGGTCGTTGAACCCAAACTCCATGCAGGTTTATCTCCCCTGATGATTCGATGATACCGCTGATATCGGCGCATGATTCGCACTGCCGATTGCTATTTTAACAAATTGTTAACAAAACAAAGTATTTTACAACAAAATAATTCCGATTTGCAACAAAAATATGGCAATTGATCCCACTTTAGTGTTTGTCAGGTTGGAAATTGCCAACAGTTGATAAGTTCCAACCCAAGGGAGTGAAAATGGAATGAACCTATCCCTGTGAATTTGGCCTGATTCAGGGGATACCTGGTGCAGGGTGTGCTTCAGTGTGCACCCCACCCCACGTCCCGCCCGCGCACTGTTTTTAGGAATGGGGCCAATTCACAATTGGCACTCAAATTTGTAAAGATGATCGTACACGTGTTGAGAGCAATAACTCTTTCCATTATATGTTTAATTCGCCTATAGCTGTTTATAGAGTTACCCATCTTCGTCCGATGGGTTTAGTGGCACGCAACGGTGCAACAACATTCGCGTTCTTGAGCGTTCGTGAACGACCAATCACCAATACCACGTGATTAGAACCCGAGGATTCAAACACCGAGAACAGACCAAGAAGATAACAAGAACATCCTATATAAGGTCATGTACATGTACTTATGTTAAAAGTCTCATTATTACTGATGTGTCTGTGGGGGGGTTTTTTGAGTTGGGGGGGGGGGGTATTTTGGAAACCTTAATTGATATATGTTGATCATAGAACACCCAGTTTCTCCAAATATCATCAAATGAGCATGCGACCTCTATCCAAAAAGACATGTACAATTCATACACATGTAACGTTTTCAATTACCCAGACGGATTTATGAAGACACACTTAATAAATTTGAGGGACGGGAGTTCGTTTAGTCAAAATGGACGCGGATGCATTAAGCACGACGATCTAATGTTACTGAATAAAAACGCAGACGACATAACTAAGACCAAACGACGTATCGTCGTGTGGTCGAGATTTTGCTGATCCTGAATTATGTAATGAACGTTTCGGAGATCCTGGGTACCCATATGAACGTTTCGGAGATCCTGGGTATACTCTTTAATCACGGAAACATCTGAACTTGACCAATGCAGCGTAATTAAATTTAGCGCCGTTCATGACGCTTTGATAAGGGACCTTCGAAGTGGCTTCATGCGACATAATATTAAAGTCTGTAAAACAAATATTACCAACAAGTACATCATAACATTTTGTTCTTATTTTCATTAATAATTAACAACTCTCCAATAATGAGATTTCGCGTGTGAAGCCCGTTGTTATGTAAACATTACTGTTATAATAGAGTTACCGATAAAAGGCCAATAAGATATCAAAGTTTAATAAAAATTTGATGGTAAACATTGGAAAAGGTCAAAGCATTGAAAAATATTCTTAAACTTACTACACGATTAGCTATATTTGTTGACAAATCGCTGTAACAGTTTTGTTTACATACTAATGGTTTCAACACGTGGAATTTCGTCATTGAATAACAATCAATAATTAATATAAGAAGAACGCTTATCTATTTATCCATGTTCTTCTTAGTGTTGATGTTTTACAGCATATAAACACGTTGTGGGTGCCCTGGGTCCCTTTAACCCTTCTTAATTCGAAACACTCGTCGATGAATAGTTATCCCGTAGGAAACGTTCAGATAATAAGTTTAACCCATTCTATATTAAGCACTCGTCGATGAGTAGTTATCCCGTAGGAAACGTTCAGATAATAAGTTTAACCCATTCTATATTAAGCACTCGTCGATGAATAGTTATCCCGCAGGAAACGTTCAGATAATAAGTTTAACACTTCCTATATATACTAAACACTCGTTGATGAGTAGTTATCCCGCAGGAAACGTTCAGATAATAAGTTTAACCCTTCCTATATATACTAAACACTCGTCGATGAGTAGTTATCCCGCAGGAAACGTTCAGATAATAAGTTTAACCCTTCCTATATATACTAAACACTCGTCGATGAGTAGTTATCCCGTAGGAAACGTTCAGATAATAAGTTTAACCCTTCCTATATATACTAAACACTCGTCGATGAGTAGTTATCCCGCATGAAACGTTCAGATAATAAATTTAACCCATTCTATATTAAGCACTCGTCGATGAGTAGTTATCCCGTAGGAAACGTTCAGATAATAAGTTTAACCCATTCTATATTAAGCACTCGTCGATGAATAGTTATCCCGCAGGAAACGTTCAGATAATAAGTTTAACCCATTCTATATTAAGCACTCGTCGATGAATAGTTATCCCGCAGAAAACGTTCAGATAATAAGTTTAACACTTCCTATATATACTAAACACTCGTCGATGAGCAGTTATCCCGCAGGAAACGTTCAGATAATAAGTTTAACCCTTCCTATATATACTAAACACTCGTTGATGAGTAGTTATCCCACAGGAAACGTTCAGATAATAAGTTTAACACTTCCTATATATACTAAACACTCGTCGATGAGCAGTTATCCCGCAGGAAACGTTCAGATAATAAGTTTAACCCTTCCTATATATACTAAACACTCGTCGATGAGCAGTTATCCCGCAGGAAACGTTCAGATAATAAGTTTAACCCTTCCTATATATACTAAACACTCGTCGATGAGTAGTTATCCCGTAGGAAACGTTCAGATAATAAGTTTAACCCTTCCTATATATACTAAACACTCGTCGATGAGCAGTTATCCCGCAGGAAACGTTCAGATAATAAGTTTAACCCTTCCTATATATACTAAACACTCGTTGATGAGTAGTTATCCCACAGGAAACGTTCAGATAATAAGTTTAACACTTCCTATATATACTAAACACTCGTCGATGAGCAGTTATCCCGCAGGAAACGTTCAGATAATAAGTTTAACCCTTCCTATATATACTAAACACTCGTCGATGAGCAGTTATCCCGCAGGAAACGTTCAGATAATAAGTTTAACCCTTCCTATATATACTAAACACTCGTCGATGAGTAGTTATCCCGTAGGAAACGTTCAGATAATAAGTTTAACCCTTCCTATATATACTAAACACTCGTCGATGAGCAGTTATCCCGCAGGAAACGTTCAGATAATAAGTTTAACCCTTCCTATATATACTAAACACTCGTCGATGAGTAGTTATCCCGCAGGAAACGTTCAGATAATAAGTTTAACCCTTCCTATATATACTAAACACTCGTCGA
The DNA here is from genome assembly GCA_032622095.1 of Siphonodentalium dalli. Taxonomy (NCBI): domain Eukaryota; kingdom Metazoa; phylum Mollusca; class Scaphopoda; order Gadilida; family Siphonodentaliidae; genus Siphonodentalium; species Siphonodentalium dalli. The sequence continues at coordinate 184,009,102 of CP136067.1, read as the reverse complement.
TGAGTAGTTATCCCGTAGGAAACGTTCAGATAATACGTTTAACCCATTCTATATTAAGCACTCGTCGATGAGTAGTTATCCCGCAGGAAACGTTCAGATAATAAGTTTAACACTTCCTATATATACTAAACACTCGTCGATGAGTAGTTAACCCGCAGGAAACGTTCAGATAATAAGTTTAACCCTTCCTATATATACTAAACACTCGTCGATGAGTAGTTATCCCGCAGGAAACGTTCAGATAATAAGTTTAACACTTCCTATATATACTAAACACTCGTCGATGAGTAGTTAACCCGCAGGAAACGTTCAGATAATAAGTTTAACCCTTCCTATATATACTAAACACTCGTCGGTGAGTAGTTAACCCGCAGGAAACGTTCAGATAATAAGTTTAACCCTTCATATATATACTAAACACTCGTCGATGAGTAGTTAACCCGCAGGAAACGTTCAGAGAATAAGTTTAACCCTTCCTATATATACATACACATATATGTGACATGCGATTAGCATGGCACAAGTCAGCAAGCTGCAACTGATGATGACCCTACCAAAAACTTTGGCACCTTTTCCAAAACATCAACCTATTTATATAAATCTAAAATTCCAAATTACACCTTTGGCATAAATAAATTAACTTTAGGGGGTACGTTCCAAAACCTTTTCAAAATTACATTAAACCGCTCCAGAATCCTACTCTCCACTGCAAAAGTTATGTCAAGAGAACGAGGAACAATTTGTCTGCACAAAATTGGGACACTGACCATAAAACACCAGCCTTTTCTTTAATATGCTCAGCAGACATCCTCACCGTTCTCTTGCCACATTATTCGTGTTTATAAAAAAAACCCTTCCTGATACTGCATGCTAGAATACTAATGAGTAAGTTATAACATGTTTATGTCTGTCTGTTTGTCTGGTTGTCTGCTGTATCATCTTCGAATATACATATATAATTTTTGGGGCGTCTGTCTGTATATATGTTTGTTTGTTAACAATATCCGGGATAGCTGATGTACAAGTTTCAAAAATTATACCTAAGGGTAAATTACCCGCGAAGTGTTTATGACGGGTCATAACGTGACCCCGAACATACCCTGACCTTCAAAATAGTCATTTCGAGGTCATATTACGCCTTTCGACGAGTCGCTACGAAACTTGATACCTGGGGGTATCTTTGTTTAGGGAACGCTTTTCGACCAATCCAATCATGACCCCGACCTTACCTTGACCACACAATGGTCATATCAAGTCCATATCGCGCCCTTCGACGAAATATCGGCATAAATTGATACCTAGGGGTATTTATGTCCGAGTAATGTTTGTACGAGACGGGTCGTGACCATGACCTTACTTTGACCTACAAAATGGTCAATGCGGGGTTATCACGATAAACATAAGGGGAACAGCTCGGATATGTCGTGTCACCCTGCTAACATCTTATATATCCATAAGCCTATTTTTCAAACACCCCAATCTCATACTGACATGATACTTTGAGTTTATGCAAACAGCTATAAACCGCTACGTCAACATGGGGAATGTAACATTCAACTAACATCGAAAATTTCAAAGAAATCGACCACACCACTCCACAGAAAACATCGTCTGAAATACTCACAATTGTAAATATTTGCATCTCGATTCGGGACGCAAATATCGGCGATAAAATAACACAAATGATTTCGCCATCAAGAGTCATTACATTTAATTAATATATAAGTATAGCTGTCAATTATGTTGTCAATTGTGATTAATATTCATGATAAATAACTACTTTGACCAAGATTCTCAATTTATGTTTATCGCCCTGCCGGAGTGTTTCACACCACTTTAACTACAAATACGAGTACCTATAATTCGGTATTATTGTATGTGACATTTTATATTCTCCCACGTATCAGTGTCGCAATAACAACGACACCTCCCAAATTCGCACCAACAATATAACCTTTTATGATAGTGTGTGAATCCTTACATAATAAATCCCATATTAAAATATCAGAGACACATGAATAAATAATCCTGGCATAATACATCCCATATTAAAATAAACATAAACGTATAATTTGAACGGTTGCATTCAATCCGCTTGGAATTTGGTATCCAGCAGCTAATGCGCTGATCTATCATGCAAATTTACACATATCCTATCTGCGCGAATTTACACATATCCTATCTGCGCAAAATAACTTGATTTCGACTTTACCTACGGGACAACAACAATAACATTAGGGGGGAATGGATAACATATCTATAAACGCGTGTATAACTTTAATTTAGATACGATATATATTAGGTGCTCGGTACCTGATATACCAGATAATATGTATGGGGCTTTCGCACTTACCTTATATTACGCATGTGGGTCATACAAAGCCTTAATCAATTGTTATCATGAAATATAAATCATAACACAGAATTTGTGTGTGTTCTATGGGTTTCTGCTATCTTTTCTGTTCCAAATCTTTGAGACTGTATATCAGAAACTGCCGTTACAGCAGGGTGCTCTGCCTATCATTAGCTTATGTCAGCTTCGGTGGGCAAGACATGGTACCTCTATATGTGGACTCTTCTGCTATTGGGCATCCCCCCTTTACTCACATAATGTGGGTCACACAAAGCTAAACACTCGTCGATGAGTAGTTAACCCACAGGAAACGTTCCGATAACAAGTTTAACCCTTCCTATATATACTAAACACTCGTCGATGAGTAGTTAACCCACAGGAAACGTTCAGATAAAAAGTTTAACCATTCCTATATATACTAAACACTCGTCGATGAGTAGTTAACCCGCAGGAAACGTTCAGATAATAAGTTTAACCCATTCTATATTAAGCACTCGTCGATGAGTAGTTATCCCGCAGGAAACGTTCAGAGAATAAGTTTAACCCTTCCTATATATACTAAACACTCGTCGATGAGTAGTTAACCCGCAGGAAACGTTCAGATAATAAGTTTAACCCATTCTATATTAAGCACTCGTCGATGAGTAGTTAACCCGCAGGAAACGTTCAGATAATAAGTTTAACCCATTCTATATTAAACAGTCGTCGATGAGTAGTTAACCCGCAGAAAACGTTCAGATAATAAGTTTAACCCATTCTATATTAAGCACTCGTCGATGAGTAGTTAACCAGCAGGAAACGTTCAGATAATAATTTCAACAAACGATCATAGTTGAACTTATTATCTCAACTTTTCCCTCCATTTATGCGCTTTTACTATCTGGCGTCTGCTTATTTCTCCTGAAAAACCCTCCAGTTGAATAATAGATCTTTCCGATATATACTTTTATAATTGACTGGAAGAATCAATTTAGCATAGAAAGGGTTAAAGCATGAAATTTGCGCTCGCTTCCCGGTCAGGTTACGGGATCAACATATAGGTCGATAAATACGTCAAATACTTCAAAGTATTTGTTTATGATACCCATAATATATGAGCAGGAGGGTGCTTGTATCCCGGCCCTACGTTATAGGTATCCCTGTATTTGATAATTTGAGTCGAGTCGAAATTGGCGATTGACGCGCATTCCGGATACATAGAATGATTGCATGAAATTTGCAAATCCAACTGACCACAAACGTGGCATAAACTAATATGGAATCTTAAGCATTCCGGAGACACAGAATGATTTCGTGAAATATGCAAATCCAACTTGCCACAAACGTGGCAAAAACTAATATTGAATCCTATGCATTCCGGAGATACAGAATGATTGCATGAAATTTGCAAATCCAACGATTCCACACAACGTGGCACAAACTATATACACATGTAATAAATGTTAACAGACATATTAAATGTCGACTTATCTAATTAAATCGCCTGTCCCTGACGAGTAGTCGGCGAATAAAAATAGACACGAAACACTAGCTTATAGTGACTATCCGAATTCATAGCATAGTGTCGGGCACCACGTTGAACATAACGCTACCTCCAGTCAACAGCTGATGGTTGGGTATACATACACCATTTTATATACAAACTTGTATATGTCCACACCGCTGTTACTGTTAGATTGTATATGTCCACACTGCTGTTACTGTTACATTGTATATGTTCACACTGCTGTTACTGTTACATTGTATATGTTCACACCACTGTTACTGTTATATTGTATATGTTCACACCGCTGTTACTGTTACATTGTATATGTTCACACCGCGGTTACTGTTATATTGTATGTTCACACCGCTGTTACAGTTACGTTGTATATGTTCACACCGCTGTTACTGTTACATTGTATACGTTCACACCGCTGTTACTGTTACATTGTATATGTTCACACCGCGGTTACTGTTACATTGTATGTTCGCACCGCTGTTACTGTTACACTGTAATTGTTCACACCACTGTTACTGTTATATTGTATGTTCACACCGTTGTTACTGTTATATTGTATGTTCACACCGCTGTTACTGTTACATTGTATATGTTCACACCGCTGTTACTGTTACATTGTATATGTTCACACCGCTGTTACTGACATATTGTATGTTCGCACCGCTGTTACTATTACTTTGTATATGTTCACACCGCTGTTACAGTTATGTTGTATATGTTCACACCGCTGTTACTGTTACATTGTATATGTTCACACCGCTGTTACTGTTACATTGTATATGTTCACATCGCTGTTACTGTTATATTGTATATGTTCACACCGCTGTTACTATTACATTGTATATGTTCACACCGCTGTTCCTGTTATATTGTATGTTCACACCATTGTTACTGTTATATTGTATGTTCACACAGCTGTTTCACTGTTACATTGTATATGTTCACACCGCTTTTACTGTTATATTGTATTTTCACACCGCTGTTACTGTTACATTGTATATGTTCACACCGCTGTTGATGTTACACTGTATGTTCACACCGCTGTTACTGTTATATTCTATGTTCACACCGCTGTTACTGTTAAATTGTATATGTTCACACCAGTTTTACTGTTATATTTTATGTTCACACCGCTGTTACAGTTACGTTGTATATGTTCGCACTGCTGTTACTGTTACATTGTATATGCCCACACCGCTGTTACTGTTACATTGTATATGTTCACATCGCTGTTACTGTTACATTGTATATGTTCACACCGATGTTACTGATATATTGTATGTTCGCACCGCTGTTACTGTTACATTGTATATGTTCACACATATGTTACTGTTATATTGTATGTTCACATCGTTGTTACTGTTATAGTGTATGTTCACACCGCTGTTACTGTTACATTGTATATGTTCACACCGTTGTTACTGTTATATTGTATGTTCACACCGCTGTTATTGTTACATTGTATACGCCCACACCGCTGTTACTGTTACATTGTATGTTCACACCGCTGTTACTGTTATATTGTATGTTCACACCGCTGTTACTGTTATATTGTATGTTCACACCGCTGTTACTGTTACATTGTATATGTTCACACCGATGTTACTGCTATATTGTATGTTCACACCGCTGTTACTGTTACATTGTATATGCCCACACCGCTGTTACTGTTACATTGTATATGTTCACACCGCTGTTACTGTTGTATTGTATATGTTCACACCGCTGTTACTGTTACATTGTATATGCCCACACCGCTGTTACTGTTACATTGCATATGTTCACACCGATGTTACTGTTACATTGTATATGTTCACACCGCTGTTGATGTTACATTGTATGTTCACACCACTGTTACTGTTACATTGTATATGTTCACACCGCTGTTGATGTTACATTGTATGTTCACACCGCTGTTACTGTTATATTGTATGTTCACACCGCTGTTACTGTTACATTCTATATGCCCACACCGCTGTTACTGTTACATTGTATATGCCCACACCGATGTTACTGTTACATTGTATATGTTCACACCAATGGCAGATCTGCCTGGCAATTTTCCGTGAAATTCTACATCGATGGCCGTCTGTTGCCCCCTTTTTATGTACAAATCACACGTCTTAGATTATTTTGTCACTTTTTGGGAGATGAAATGCCACGAGATATTTCACGGGCGATTCTTGTCAGATATTGATATTGGAAGGCAAATTTCAGTTGTATACCGACTTAAGAAATTACATAGATCCCAAAGGGAATGCAGTGAAGTGTTGGGCATGTGTATTTTGCGGAGCATACCATAGCACAATACAACCCCGTGTATACGGTGATTTATCTGCTAATATGCCAATGTGTGAACGTACCACAATAGTCATTACCTCTTTAATGTGATACACAATTAGACTTTGAACAGGCACGTTTGTAGGTTGGCTCGAAGTAACACATGAATAAATCCAAATTTGTGTTTATATAGAAAATTTACAGTTCGGGTCAAATATATAATTAATAATTTAAACTTCGCCTTCATATCAAGTTTGTCTGTTAGGCCTTCACATCAAGTTTGTCTGTTACTCTGTTAGGTCTGTTAGGTCTGTTACTCTGTTAGGTCTGTTAGGTCTGTTAGGTCTGTTACTCTGTTAGGTCTGTTAGGTCTGTTAGGTATGTTAGGTCTGTTAGGTCTGTTACTCTGTTAGGTCTGTTACTCTGTTAGGTCTGTTACTCTGTTAGGTCTGTTAGGTCTGTTACTCTGTTAGGTCTGTTAGGTCTGTTAGGTCTGTTAGGTCTGTTAGGTCTGTTAGGTCTGTTAGGTCTGTTAGGTCTGTTAGGTCGAAATACAAATTGAAACCACTTAAATCACCTCCAGGGCAAGTCATGCAAGTCGAAATTCAAATTAAAACGTACGAAATTCCACTTTATAACAAGACTGTGATGCGATAGCATTTGTTAAAATTCAAATAATTTATTATCAAACCAACTACATCGTATACGAGACACATTTGATCAACACGCCCCATTTCGTGTCGTGTTTCTCGTACAACGTTTGTAGAAGGTTATGACCTAGATATTAACACTAAACCCCTCCCCTGTATCGTGAATACCAGTTACCAGGAAACGTTCAGATAATAAGTTCAACACTTCCTATATATACTAAACACTCGTCGACGAGTAGTTATCCCGTAGGAAACGTTCAGATAATAAGTTCAACACTTCCTATATATACTAAACACTCGTCGACGAGTAGTTATCCCGTAGGAAACGTTCAGATAATAAGTTTAACCCATTCTATATTAAGCACTCGTTGATGAGTAGTTATCCCGCAGGAAACGTTCAGATAATAAGTTTAGCCCATTCTATATTAAGCACTCGTCGATGAGTAGTTATCCCGTAGGAAACGTTCAGATAATAAGTTCAACACTTCCTATATATACTAAACACTCGTCGATGAGCAGTTATCCCGCAGGAAACGTTCAGATAATAAGTTTAACACTTCCTATATATACTAAACACTCGTTGATGAGTAGTTATCCCGCATGAAACGTTCAGATAATAAGTCCAACAAACGATCATAGTTGAACTTATTACCTCAACTTTTCCCTCCATTTCTGCGATTTTACTATCTGGCGTCTGCTTATTTCTCCGGAAAAACCCTCCAGTTGAATAATAGATCGTTCCGATATATACTTTTATAATTGACTGGAAGAATCAATTTAGCATAGCAAGGGTTAAAGCATGAAATTTGCGCTCGCTTCCCGGTCAGGTTACGGGATCAACATATAGGTCCATAACTACGTCAAATACTTCAAAGTATTTTTTGTGATACCCATAATATATGAGCAGGGGTATGCTCGTATCTCGGTCCTACAGTATAGGTATCCCTGTATTTGATAATTTTAATGTAATTGAAATTGAATTAAATGTGTACCATCTGATAGGTCGCCGACATATCGAATACACTGTTGCCTGTGGGTATTGTATATGTTCACACCGCTGTTACTGTTACATTGTATATATCCACACCGCTGTTACTGTTACATTGTATATATCCACACCGCTGTTACTGTTACATTGTATATGTTCACACCGCTGTTACTGTTACATTGTATATGTTCACACTGCTGTTACTGTTATATCGTATATGTTCACACCGCTGTTACTGTTATATTGTATATGTTCACACCGTTGTTACTGTTATGTTGTATTTTCACACCGCTGTTACTGTTACAATGTATATGTTCACACCGCTGTTGATGTTACATTGTATGTTCACACCGCTGTTACTGTTATATTGTATGTTCACAGCGCTGTTACTGTTACATTGTATATGCCCACACCGCTGTTACTGTTACATTGTATATGTTCACACTGCTGTTACTGTTATATCGTATATGTTCACACCGCTGTTACTGATATATTGTATGTTCGCACCGCTGTTACTGTTACATTGTATATGTTCACACTGTTGTTACTGTTATATCGTATATGTTCACACCGCTGTTACTGATATATTGTTTGTTCGCACCGCTGTTACTGTTACATTGTATATGTTCACACCACTGTTACAGTTATGTTGTATATGTTCACACCGCTGTTACTGTTACATTGTAGATGTTCACACCGCTGTTACTGTTACATTGTATATGTTCACACCGCTGTTACTGTTATATTGTATATGTTCACACCGTTGTTACTGTTATATTGTATTTTCACACCGCTGTTACTGTTACAATGTATATGTTCACACCGCTGTTGATGTTACATTGTATGTTCACAGTTCACACCGCTGTTACTGTTATATTGTATGTTCACATCGCTGTTACTGTTACATTGTATATGCCCACACCGCTGTTACTGTTACATTGTATATGCCCACACCGCTGTTACTGTTACATTGTATATGTTCACACCTATGTTGCTGTTACATGGTATATGTTCACACCGATGGCAGATCTGCCTGCAATTTCCCGTGAAATTCTACATTGATGGCCGTCTGTTGCCCACTTTTTATGTACAAATCACACGTCTTAGATTATTTTGTCACTTTTTGGGAGATGAAATGTCACGAGATATTTCACATTCGATTCTTGTCAGATATTGATATTGGAAGGCAAATTTCAGTTGTATACCGATTTAAGAAATTACATAGATCCCAAATGGAATGCAGTGAAGTGTTGGGCGTGTGTATTTTGCGGAGCATACCATAGCACAATACAACCCCGTGTATACGGTGATTTACCTGCTAAGTTTCCAGGTAAATATGCCAATGTGTGAACGTACCACAAGAGTCATTCCCTCTGTAATGTGATACACAATTGGACTTTGAACAGGCAAGTTTGTAGGTTGGCTCGAAGTAACACGTGAATAAATCCAAATTTGTGTGTATATAGAAAATTTACAGTTCGGGTCAAATATATAATTAATAATTTAAACTTCGCCTTCACATCAAGTTTGTCTGTTAAGTCGCCTTCATATCAAGTTTGTCTGTTATGTCGCCTTCATATCAAGTTTGTCTGTTAGGTCGCCTTCATATCAAGTTTGTCTGTTAGGTCGCCTTCATATCAAGTTTGTCTGTTAGGTCGCCTTCATATCAAGTTTGTCTGTTAGGTCGCCTTCATATCAAGTTTGTCTGTTAGGCCTTCACATCAAGTTTGTCTGTTACTCTGTTAGGTCTGTTAGGTCTGTTAGGTCTGTTAGGTCGAAATACAAATAGAAACCACTTAAATCACCTCCAGGGCAAGTCATGCAAGTCGAAATTCAAATTAAAACGTACGAAATTCCACTTTATAACAAGACTGTGATGCGATAGCATTTGTTAAAATTCAAATAATTTATTATCAAACCAACTACATCGTATACGAGACACATTTGATCAACACGCCCCACTTCGTGTCGTGTTACTCGTGCAACGTTTGTGGAAGGTTATGACCTAGATATTAACACTAAACCCCTCCCCCTGTATCGTGAATACCAGTTAACAGTGTGGTGTATACGGAATCCAGTTAACAGAGTGGGTGAATACTGAATACCAGTTAACAGTGGTGGTGAATACTGAATACAGTGAACAAAGGGGTGAATACTGAATACAGTTAACAAAGAGGTGAATACTGAATCCAGTTGACAGGGGGTGAATACTGAATATAGTTAACAGAGATGGTGAATACTGAATACCAGTTCACAGATATGGTGAAAACTGAATCCAGTTAACACAGTTTGTGAATACTGAATACAGTTAATAGGGTTCGATACTGAATACCAGTTAAAATAATACTGTTCCAGTTAACACAGGATGTGAATACTGACTACCAATTAACTGAGGGGTGAATACTGAATCCAGTTAACAAGTGGGTGAATACTGAATACAGTAAACAGAAGGTGTGAATACTGAATCCAGTTAACAGAGTGGGTGAATACTGTATACAGCTAACAGGGGGGGGGGGTAATACTGAATACCAGTTAACAGATGGTGAATACTGAATACCAGTTTACAGAGTGGGTGAATACTGAATACCAGTTAACAGGGGGTGAATACTGAATACAGTTAACAAAGTGGGTGAATACTGAATACAGCTAACATGTAAGGTGAATACTGAATACCTGTTAACTGAGTGGGTGACTACTGAGTACAGCTAACAGAGGGGGTGAATACTGAGTACAGCTAACAGATAAGGTGAATACCGAATACCAGTTAACTGAATGGGTGAATACTGAGTACAGCTAACAGATAAGGTGAATACCGAATACAAGTTAACTGAATGGGTGAATACTGAATACAGTTAACAGAGATGTGAATACTGAATCCAGTTAACACATTTGATGAATACTGACTACAGTTAACAGAGTGGATGAATACTGAATACAGTTAACAGACGGGGTGAATACTGAATACGATTTAACAGAGTGGGTGAATACTGAATACAGTGAACTGAGGGGGTGAATACTGAATACGATTTAACAGAGTGAGTGAATACTGAATACAGTTAACAGGGGTGAATAATGAATCCAGTTAATATGGGTGAATACTGAATCCAGTTAACAGAGTGGGTGAATATTGAATACCAGTTAACAGAGATGGTGAATACTGAATACTAGTTAACAGAGATGTGAGTACTGAATACAGTTAACATATGGTGACGCATGGATGCAGTAGAGTTGGTGAATACTGAATATAGTTAACATATATGTGAATACTGAATCCAGTTAACAGGGTGGGTGAATACTGAATATAGTTAACATATATGTGAATACTGAATACCAGTTAACTGAGTGGGTGAATACTGGATACCAGTTAGCAGAGTGGGTGAATACTGAATACCAGTTTAGACGATACAGACCCTACTTTCTTTTGTTCATTTTGTGGCTTTTAATGGCTAAAGCGCTTGGTTGTCATACCAAGAAATCAACGAACCAGCATTCGAACATCGAACAACAGACAATTACAAAGTAGGTGCGAGTTGTACCGACGCTCGAATTATCAGGTTGTCCATTGATTGCTTAATGACATAACTCAAGCGCGACTATCTTAACCACAACACGAAATTGTTGCAATTGACATACTTCTGTACGGGAAAATGGGGGGTGAACAAAATAAAACTAATTCCGATGAAAATGCTGTACATAGAACTAATTTCGTCAATGTCACTTCGTTTTCTCACGCATACATTAATACAAATTATATTTTTGCAGAATGTTCTGCTATTGGGTTGAACAATATAGTAAGTGGGCGCACAACTCCATGCAACTCGCCTGTATCCTGTGGCGGGAAAAACATTGTAACATTGACGAAATGAGTTCTTCATACGCACGGATGCGGTGACATGCCCCCCCCCCCAACTTTTTAAAACATGTTCAACATTTAGTTGGAAGTTTCAAGCGTAAAACACCATCAGTTGGAGATTTCGCATCGAAAATAGGTTGCAAATGATTTCATAGTTTAATATTTCAATCACTATTTATAGTGGTGTGAAATTGGTCGTGACTAAATTGGCATCAGTTAGAAATTCCCAAGCTAACAGTTGTGCCCGGTTAGCGATTAGAAATTTCAAACAGGTGGATAGAGGATGCAAATATAATTTCCCAAGTTAAGGAACTTATTTAAATGAGGTGCAGTTACATTCTAGACACGTCCCTGTAAATACGTTTTAAATACAACTTTGCTCATCGCCATTTTAATATAGATGGGTCAGCCCTCTTATCTTCATTTATTTGTACCATAATTGGGCGCTTTACTGTTGACCATCCAGGAGTTTACTTCGTCAGAATGACTTGTACACTGGCGAGTTCATATTAATCCCGTGCAACAAATTTAATTAATAGTCCCGTTATCACTGGGTTAATATATAATCATCATCTAAATGGGATAGATCATCTCTAGATCATAATTAAGACGACCGGCGCGCGTCTTGTTTGGGAGTGACACACAAGACACGCGCCGGTCGTCTCAATTATGAAGACACTCGTTGAGATGATCTATCCAATACAAAGAAAATATGTGTTGAAGGACATATTATATTTCACACTTCAATACAATCTATTTTCATCACCCTGATAACAGTTCATTACAGTGGGATTCTTTGGATAGGGATATTAAAAAATCAGAGTCACTAGAAAATACAAGCATATACTTTATTCTCCCAGAATATTTACATATATAATACGGATACAACGGAATGCATAAAACAATACCTACCCCGTGTCAAGAGCGGATGGACGATGGTTAACGTAATTAGTTAATTAATCATATTCAAGTTAATGTTGCCACCAGGACGTGACACGGGGTTTGACAAATAAGAATATATAACATGCTATGACAGTTTACAGGCTGTCGCCCTGTGAGGTGGAAGCTACCTGATTTAACCTGGAGAACAGGTAGCCACGGAAGTTTGAATCGCTTTGAACATATTGCACGTTTTCTTTAACACAGATTGCCGTGTGCTCTTTAAAACAAAAATTCAGTTTACCGAGACTGTATGTACTTTTCGAAAAGACAGGAATCAGTGATTCCCTCAAATCGGAGAAGATTGGGCAATCAATCAGGTAGTGTATTTCATCACCGATTACATTCAGATTGCACAAGGTACATACACGCTCTTGGAACTTCAATCATGTCATTCATTTATTAGTGTAAACAATATTTATTATTCATTTATTAGTGTAAACAATATTTATTATTCATTTATTAGAAGTAAAGGTATACGAAAGGGTTAATTTAAATCCGATGCTTGTTAAAACAATTCTTGGACCGACTCATAATCTCTAAGCGTGAATAAAATCCCCGCAGCGATGTGAAGTCTAAAATGAAGCTCGCTTTATATTACACCTCGGGGACCAATCAATCACTGACTTCATAACAATAATTTACGAACTGCGGTCAACGTTTTGTGCCAAAGTTCGATGAACGCTCTTTATTTGTCGTATAAAAAAATAAAAACATGCATAACAATATAGAGAATACCTACAGTTTTTGTTTGAATACCGAAATATCTCATGAGTGTCTGGAAGGAAATATCGCATTTTCACGAGCGGCTGCAAACAGTGTGCCTGTCACTTGCAGAATGAGGTCCTCAGAGGGCGAATTTAGTGATGCTATCCCGCACAGCGGACTAGCATCACTAAATTCACCCTCTGGGGATATCAGTCTGCTTAGGCCTCAATTGCTATGGGAGACCTGGCATCAGATTGAATTTCCCCATTTTACTTGGGTGATGATCACCCATTGGGCACCTCGGTTATGCATTTTATCTTCTGCAAATTAGGGGAAATAGAAAGAGTAACCAAACAAAAGTTAATTTGAGACTATATAGATACTTCCCAGAAAATGATTCTAAGCAGAATGAGGTCCCCTGAGGGTGAATTTGGTGATGCTAGCCCACTGTGCTGTGTGTTAAAATTCAATATTTCTCTCCAGACACGAATGAGACGATTCAGGTATTAAAACACAAAACAGTAGATATTCTTTATATTATATGTGACCCGCCATATCAAATCCAGTCGTAAGTCGGGATTTTTTGACCCTGTGCCAATGCATTCTCTTATATATGCGAGTCGACCTATGGTCGACTCGCATAATTATATAAGAGAATGCATTGGCCTAACAATTTTTTACAATTTTAATAATTTTTTCTTGTATTCTTTAATTATTTTATAATTTCACCCATACAGAGCCCCAGACAAACATGAGACGAAACTCTTCTATATGCTTCTATATATGTGTGTGGTTCCATGCAGGGTAATGGATGTTTTTTTTATTTTATGTCCTAAAAATTGTAAGAAACATTTATTTAAAACAAAATGATAAAAAAAATGTTAGGCAATGCATTCTCTTATATATGCGAGGCGACCTATGGTCGACTCGCATATATAAGAGAATGCATTGGCACAGGGTAAAAAAAATCCAGACTTACGACTGGATTTGATATGGCGGGTTACATATGCGACTTATTAATGTTCAGAATTGCTATGCGGCATTTTCACTTTTAATAATACAACAAATTGAACAATACTCGGAAATAAACAATGGGTTGACCCAAATTTCTAAAAAGCTACAGTGAAATAACAAAATCGTATTTCACTTTGGCTTCTGAGAAACACGTACGATGGTCCTACGTTTCGGTAATTCCGTTATTTTATAGGCAAGTGTACAATCATATAAAGTTATACAATGTTGTGTACAATATGTGTTTTCTTGTACGAGTCCAGGTTGTGATAAAAAGTCATATTGGATGAGACACGCAGTGTCGAGTTCAATTTGACTTTTCGCCACAACGCAGACGATTCCAAGAAAAACACAATCTGTACAAAACATTGTACATGTATATATATAATGACATTGTTATTATCCATCTGTATGTTTATCTAAATTTTTGGAATAAAACTTTTGTGGTTAATTTTGGTATTTGATCATCGGAAAGCATGACTTGGAAAAGTAAACACGGAGGTGGAAAAGTAAACACGGAAGTGAAAAATCCGGGAAAAAGTCATATTGGACTCCCGAAAGTCCAATTGCGCGCACATAACAATTTCACCGATTCATTTGGCAATAGTTTACTTCGTGACGTTACGAAGTCCCGACAAAAAAAGTCATATTGGACTCAATCGAATCCAATATGACTTTTTTATCGCGACTACGTGACCTCACGAAGTAAACTATTGCTAAATGAATTGGTGAAATTGTGATGTGCGCGCAATTGGACTTTCGCGCGCGGGAGTCCAATATCACTTTTTCCCGGATTATCATATGACGGCTTCTGCCCAATCAGAAATTGTGTTAGTTAATGGGTGGATAATAAAACACTTTATTTGCACATTCAGGGGAAAAAAGGATCGTTAACTAATGTATACATGTCATTATCGTCAATTTTACGTGAAAAAAGCTACTAAGACGGCGTTCACATACTCGCAAATTTGCCAGGCATTTCGATATAACATAGAAAATATAATGCTCAAAAACACGAACGCAAAATGCTTTTAAAATGCTATATCAATACTACGTGAGAAGTAAGAACTATGTTGTTTCACATGCCGCGATAATACAGAAAATTACATGTAAATGGCATGCAACTATATTGCAAGAATCAATCATACAGGTATTTAATAGCAGAGTTACATTGTGTATCTAAGTAAATTTTATAGATGCTTTGTATGCGCAGGTTACCGTTCATATTCTGTCACCGTAAGGTTTTATACGAAGATACGCCTGCAAAACAAATACCAATAAAATTGCCAGTGTGTGAATGTACAATAAAGGGAGACATTATTTCGAGGCTTAGAAATATTATGAGTCGATTTAAAGATGTCACGTCCCATTTGACACCATTGTGTGCGTTTTATACACACAGAACATACTTAGATCCTACAGAGAGCCAATTGACACCATTGTGTGCGTTTTATACACACAAACATACTTAGATCGTACAGAGAGCCATTTGACACCATTGTGTGCGTTTTATACACGCAGAACATACCTAGATCGTACAGACAGAGCCAATTGCTAGGAGATTTTGATAGTTAATATAGACTTTCAAAAGAGCTTGTCAAACACATTTTATATACGGTTTTTCTTTCTGGTAAGATCGTCCGTGCCAAAAGATGTAGATAATAAAGTGCGTTAACAAATATGAGCTTTTGTAATCGTTTTCTTTCAATATGTGACTTATGGCTGCTTTTGTGGACTTTACGAATCGTTTACGAATCATAGTCATCAGAGAAGATCTATCTGACGAAGACGACATACAAAGACAATATAGAGCGATATGTATTCGATCGAACATGTTAATTAGGAAATTTTCGAGATGTTCGTTTGCTGTAAAAACATTTCTTTTTCAGAGATATATATCTCCTTTATATTGTGCTCACTTGTGAGTCAACTATAGAAAACAAAGTATGAACAAACTAACTGTATGTTATAACAACGCTTATAGATTTCTTATGGGTTATAATAGAGCGTGTAGTGCTAGTGGTATGTTTGTTAATGATCGTATGTTATCTTTGTTGATGTTAAGTAGGAAATATGTCTTCAGTTTTCGTAAGAGAGTGATTGAGTCTAGAAATAATATCATATGTTCCATATATCATTCAGATATAATGTTTAAATCTAAACTATTCAAGTCATGGAATGATCTGTTATATATATAACCTATTGATTAACACTGATATATTGTATTCTTATATTCATGTTGTAAACATGCTTAATATGGACTTCTCAGTCTGAAATAAATCATATACATATACATAGCGATTATAATTCTGTTTTGCCTGGTAAGCGGAAAAATTAGCTCAATGTTGTGTCAAATCGGGCAGGACATCGTTAACCCTTTACCTAACAGAACGTCCCTGTGCCAATGCATTCTCTTATATATGCGAGTCGACCATAGGTCGCCTCGCATATATAAGATTATGCATTGGCTTAACACATATTAAAAATGATAAAATTGTCAAAGAATGTAGAAAAATATTATAAAAAATGTTAAAAAATGTAAGAAAAAATTATAAAATTGTTAAAGAATGTAAGAACAAATGGTAAACAGTGTTAAAAAAATATTTTTTTTAGGCCAATGCATTCTGTTATATATGCGAGGCGACCGATGGTCGACTCGCATATATAACAGAATGCATTGGCACAGGGCATAACTGTAACCATCACAATGTGGTCAATGAACCGGTTCCAATGATATCCATATTTGTATGGTGTTATTGAGACAGACCGAAGATATTTTAGGCTGTTGAAGCTTTATTTGGGCGTTTTTGGCCGGTTTGTTGGGTAAAGGGTTAAAAGATCGTATTGAACTCATGTTCACACCAAGTGGCAGATGTAGTACATCTTATGGGCGCACGTAAGTTGAACATAGATGCGATTGCGGATGAATAGACAGTCATTTGTGGCGACATCCGCGGGTCGAACACCAGGCCAATAGGATAACGGGGTTCCATCAGAGAACGTCCAAACCCCTTCCTCCACAGCATCTGATGCGTCTATGTGGTAGTAAAGGTTGGCTGAAATGGAATGGAATTGTAAATATTAATTAATATGAAATCATAATTAACAATGCCATGTATGTATAACTTAATTCAACAGCAATGCTAAGCACAACTTGTTTGGATCCCGTGGATTTTTTGTGTGTTTGTGGTCTAATGGAAAAGTCATCACTTACGAGCACAATATTTCACATATCCCCCTTGTAAAATCGGTATTATCCCGCAACAAATACCGTCGCTATATACAGACGTTATTTGCAAGGACAACGTTTCTCATATTCCCCTTGTAAAATCGTTATTACCCCGCAAAATATGATGTCACAATATAGAGTAGACACCATTTACAAGGACAATGTTTCTCTTATCCACCTTGTAAAATCGGTATATATCCCCGCAAAATATGATGTCACTATATAGAGAAGACAACATTTACAAGGACAATATTTCTCACCCCCCCCCCCCCATTTAAAATCGGTATTACCCGCAAAGTATGATGTCGCTATATAGAGAAGACATAATTTACAAGGACAATATTTCTCACACACACCCCCCCCCCCTTTTTTTTAAATCGGTATTACCCGCAAAATATGATGTCGCTATATAGAGAAGACCTCATTTACATGTACAAAGGAAATATTTCTCATATCCCCCTTGCAAAATTTGTATTACCAGTTAAAAAAATACCGTCGATATATAGAGAAGAGATGATTTACTAGGACAATATATCTCATAGCCCCCTAGTATATAGAGAGTAATCAATTGGTTTCGTTGACATAAATCACGAGGGGAGCCGGGCCTGGAAAAATACAAATAGGACCGGCTACCCGAGTTAATTATGTAACGTATAAGCATCGAAATCAATTGATTATTCTGTTAATTACATACTTTCAACCACTAAAATTCGCTAATTCTAAAGAGAAGATGTGATATACCAGGATTCATTTGACCGGAAAATCTTTGCGTTTGGTGCAGAAAAGGGGCCCCTGAAATTGTTCATCTTTCCATGTTTTCATAGTACTCGAACGCTACATCTTGGTAATATGTAAGAACTCGTATTAGAGATTGACAAAGTACTGGCTAAGCGGGTTAAATGTACATTATATAGTACGGCAATAATACAACTTTTGTAAAAGTTCAGTATTATATTACAACTGCATAGGGTACATTATTGATTTGTTTACGCCGTGATCAAGACGATTCTCCATGCGGATAATGGTGAGAGGATTAGCTGGGTACATGCTCTTTGTAATGCGGTACCGGAATATCAATTTTTAATCTGTCATCGGTGGTTTACGCTGGGATTATAGAGATTCAGTTGTTGGACCTGGGGCTCAAATCAAAAACGACCTTTGTGTGGGGCTACACAAATACCCGGTGAATCGGGGGTGGCAATTCGTGCTGAAACAACAATAGTTACTGATAAACTCAGGCTGAGTGTACACAAATATTTACCATGAAATTATGCAACTTGTTTGGATTCCATGGATGTTTGTGTGTTTGCGGCCTAATCAGTTTAATTTGGACAATAGTGCTACTCAGAATTGCATAGCTATAAACTATGACGAATGTTCCACGAGTGAGAAAAATCGGGCCCCCCTGATCCTTAACTTACAAATGTAGCAATGCGTGTTTGGTTTTAAACTAAATGGCTTATGTTTACATACATTCAGCCACTTAGTTGGGTATAAATGGACAGTGTCGAGAATTAGGTGTAGTTTAAGTAGATGGTGCGATTTGAACAAGGTTGTGTGTCTCCGGAGACACTGGACAAGGGGGTGTCTGTCGACATTGGAATTTCCAAATGAACGCCCACCCTTGAAACAGATCGAAAATACCAAGTCCGAGTCAGCTATCGCATCCCCGTCATACCGAGGCGGGGCAAGCTGACAGCAATGGGGCATGAGGGTGCAACTATGAATTGGTTGGAGTGGGGTGTCATATCACGCGTACATTGGATTCCCTATATTCCGCGTCAATGCGCAATCGAGGTGGGATAAAACATCTCAACATCACGCGATACCGATGGAATAAATATATCGCCGTACGCAATTGTGGTCAAAATAACCCCAACTCTCTGAAACTAGTCACCCATAATGTGCCTATATACATCAACTAAATCACTCACCAACTGACACAAATAGGCATTGCTATATTCGCATATATCATCAGAGTAATTTCACTTTACAGAATCACAAATGTTTTAGATGTGCGTGTATAATGAATGGTCCGATAGTACCCGATTTGCCTTCTTTTGTGATTTACAAGAAATCGCATACGCTATTAGATTACAGTTCTGTGCGGCTCAAATAAGCCTGCTATTACACAAATTCTAGTCTATAGTATGGGGCCATGGTTGTCACCCTCGGTCTGGCATCGAGTGCGCGGTCGACAAATCCCCGCGTTTTACTCATGAGCAGGCAACAACTGCACATTAAGACCACCTTGTAAAGCGACAGTTAATTAATGGACAAGAAAAGCCATAATACGACGTTAAAGGGGTACTGTACACTAAATCCAGCCATTGTTGGGACCATCGCCTTTTAACTCAACATAATATACTGCAACAAATGAATGAATTTGAGCCATGTGTGAGTTCAAAATACACTCATTTATCGTATGCACGATACAATCAACATGATAATTATAATGAAAATAAATTTATGACTGGAGTCATAAATTCATTTTCATTATAATTACCATGTTATGTGTATCGTTCACATTGCACATGAGTGAACTTTGCACTAATTCATAAGTCATATTCATTCAGTTGTTGCACATATTATGTTGTGTATAAAAGGAGATGGTCCCATAAATTTCAGACACAATTTCGTTCGGTTTCGGACAATTTTCGTTTAGGTTCGGACCCATCAAAACATCACCGAGAAGCAAAATGCCAAGATGTGGTCGCGTTCTTATTGCGTTTGTGTGCGTATTGATTATCTTCTATTCGTAAAATAACCACCACATACGAACACGCATTGTTATATCTAAAGATGTCGGCTGAAATTTCCAAATATAAGGGATAACTTCTCCGAATGAATGGGACAAAAGCCACAGTTAAACATCGGGGGTACATGGAGATTTAATACCTGGATGTCAATTTTGAACCCCGAGGCGGAGCCGAGGGTGTCAAAAAGAGACACTCAAGTATTAAATCTCCATGTACCCCACGATGTTGCCGGAGATGGCGATTATGTCCCCACAACAATAGCCATGTCTCCTTAACTTAAGTGTGTTTTCATAGATTCTCCGATTAATTCATACCAAAAGAATAATTCAGTAGCCAACCTAAGGATCCAGGCGACAGGTGACGTCAAATTAGACGTGCGAGAGTAACGTCACGATTTGTGGAAACTGCCAGTTCAAGGGTCATACCATAGACTAAAAATAGGATCTATGGTCATACACAGAACGACACGATGTTTAAATGGGTTTGTCGATACGGCACGAGTGCTGTCACGGAAGGATAGAACGAGAGGCGCTTGCGCCTCGAGTTCTATCCTTCCGCGACAGCACGAGTGCCATATCGACAAACCCATTTACACATCGTGTCGTTCTATGTTTATTACACGCTTCGCGTCCTAGAATCCGTGCATTAAAAATACAGGATTAGAAGGTGTATTTTGGCTCATACAGGGCGTGTTTGTCATGTGTGATGATTCTTTTATTTAAATAGTTCCAGTTCCATGGTTAGGCGAACGTCATGTACGTCATTTTACGTCATCGAGATGCGTATGGAACGTACGTTCCATACGGATTTACGTACGTTCCATACGGATTTGTAAATATGGAACAGCAGTAATGCTGTACTTCTAGGAACAAGCGTGTAATAAATTCATATACCCCTGATGTTTCACGTGCTCATATACCCCCGATATTTCGCGCACGTTATCCTATACCCCGCTGCCAAGGGTGACGGGACATGATGATTTGAACGTGGCGTTGTTATCAGATTGATACATGTAGTTACAACCGGATGTGGGGACAAGAGTTTTTATTATATGCTTCCCTATGAAATAACCGTAATTTTGAGTGGCGTCGGTGCGCTGTCTTTTGCCAGGACCAATGCATGGATAACACTTTTCAAAAGTTGCTTACATATTGTTAACTTCCTTTAAAAAAAACCTAAACAATTGTTGGCGCGTGTATTAACACTTGAACGACGCGAAAATCCACGGAAGACTGTAAATAGTTCATTACTGCGATATGTTCTAAAGAAAAACAAATGTTCCTGTTTTATTACGTATTATTAAATTGTTGTTTGTCTTTATAATTGAGTTTTTGAGTATAATATTTAACCATTGTGTAGGAACTATTCTTTTGGGCGCAATTAAGAATTTTTCCACCCAAATTCAGTGATGCGTAATTTGCCTATACGGAAACAGCTGATTATGTTTATAGTGATGCTAAATTTGCTAACTAATAGCTAATCTTGTTTATATTATAGTTTCGCTGCTGGCGTCTAAATTCTTGTTTTGATAGACAAATACTTATGGTTTTGCGGAATTACTTGCCATAAGCATAACATAAAGAAAACACTTATGGTTTCTCGAATAATATATACGTGAAATATCACCGCTCATATCAAATATCATTTGCATATTCCAGGTATTAGTCGGTAAATCATAGGCATTCTCTGTGTTCGTATATATATAGTGTTGAATAGAGCGCAACGTGTTCGCGCTCTGATTAATGGTCCTGCACAATAGTCATGGGACAAATGGCTTAATTTTTAACTGGATTCAACATTTAGAAAAGAGGCAAAAACACAAGGCTTATACATGTATACTAAAAAGAATATATGTTTGGTATGTATACCCAAATATCTCACCCAAGTATTGATACAAAATATGGTATCTGTTGCATACAATAAGAAAGTCCGCCCAAATTATTCCCGAGTGGGCTGGAACTATGCCACGTGTTCCCCGTTTATCGTTTTTTTTTACGAATAGAAGATAATCAATACGCACAAAAACGCAATAAGAACGCGACTACCTCTCGGCATTTCGTTCTCGGTGACGTTTTGATGCGTCAGAACCTGAACGAAAATTGTCCGAACCCGAACGAAAATTGTGTCTGAACCTGAACAAAATCATCGGATCTGCCCCCTGAACATTTTGAAATTTTCCAAGGTCGTTTTTCGGAGTTAGACAATACAAATATCGCTTGTGTTGCATTCCGAAGATGTGTAGTAACCTAATCTACACACGACAATACACAAATTTGCTGATCCATGAGCCCAGGTCCAAAAAAATACGAAAAAGCGAACATTTCGTCGTCTCGATTAAATATCGAAATTTTATGACGACTTGACACGCCAAATGCAACATTTCACATGCCTGTCACGCGAAAGGCATGTTGCGTAGGTGTAGTGTAGGGTATATACACATTCCTACATAATTGTTCAAAGGTATATCACCGATAGATCATAGATGTCGTTAATTGATGCTTGAAGACAATATATACACCTACCTTTTATCTTGTCCAATGGGCGCCGCCATATTGAAACGTACACACATTAACGGGTATCCGACAGTGTTATATGTATCAGACAAAACTCCATTCCCGTCGTAAACATAAATGAAAACAAATGGTATATCAAGAACCGGCAACTTAATAACAAATAATGGAAGGATCATTCTGTGAAACATTATTCGTGGAACATATAAAATGCTATTGTATACTCACTGGTAAGCACTGGCACGATTGCATTAAATATTACACTATCTGTGATTCTTATCAGGTGACCATGTTTCCCCTCACATGCCGCGTCGGCCCCGTGTCTGTCCAGCGTGTCATTTGAAACAAACAAACACCCATAAGCATTACCCATCCACACCAGTTGGTTTGGTGAACTGCACGCTGGAATATGATGGATGTAGATATGACTCTGCTATGGGGTGTAAATAGCAATATTCTCTATATATATGAAACGAAGATTAAATTGATAACGTACTCAAATGTTGTTGTTTGTTTCTATATTCTTTGCTTGGTAGAATAAGATACCAGATTTCCAATAGTTTACAGTTTGTTGAGTACGACGTCATGTTACAGATGGCAAATAAGCCGGAATGCAAAAATAGAACGCGCGTCATCCGGATATTTTTATAAAGTTTTCAGGCAAATGTATCCAATAAATGTTATATTACATGCATTCTATTCCCAGATACTCATTAATTTTATTGTATAATCAGTGAGTGGCTTGAGTCCACGTCCCGTTTATCAACTTAATTTGGTATACGATTTGTACTACGCGTTGTCGAATCTACGAACCGTCATTTGGTTTAATTTCGTGTTGTACATACGGTTTAGGACTATCTTTATTATTGTATAGTTTATGTGCACATTTAAACTAGACAAGGGACTACTACAGGGGGTTATGTTAAAAAAGCATTCAATATTAAAAACGAGTGTGAAACATTATGTCAATAACGATGCGTTTGTTAATGGATAACTCTTGTCAAAAAGTTCGGACGTGAACCATTTTCTACAGGCAGTAAATAGTCATTGGGAGCAACTCACATACAAAAATTTGTTTAAATCCGTTGACAAATGTCAAAGTTATAAGGCATTCTTTATGTCCGTCCGCCGCCCGCCCGCCACCCGCCGCCCGCCCGCCAACCGTCCCTCGTCAAACCATAAGTCGAGTTTTTGAAAAACTCGACTAAAAACTCAATATTAATAACGAGCGTAAAACATTATGTCAATAACGATGCGTTTGTTAAAGTGACGCAGCTGCATGGTGCTCTCGTTTTAATTTGTTATTTGTTTTTACTTTTATTCTATATATATATTTCCACTCGCTTTCACAACGACACGCCCCCGTGTGGACCTCCTCGCATTGAGATGTACCACGCTATGCCAGGAAACTGGAGGTATCCCAATAAATATGACAGGATTGGCCCATTGACGGCCAATTATCGTAAAATTAAATGGTCCTTTGATGGCTGCCATCGAGGGGAATTCGAATAAACGCCGGCGTGGCCATCGATGTGAATTTAATGGTTGATACAAATCTTCAAAAATAAAAACAAATCATAATGATATAAGTAACTCACTTACATTAAAGATACGGGCGGCGTTGGCGGTGGGTATGTTGTTAAAATATTCAGCTCCGTCAAAAACCGCCACAAATAGAAAGAATAGTAATATATAGACAGACTTTGTTCTTATAGCAATCAGAAATATGACATCATTAGTATGTTATTGTTAAATGTTTTTCCTTTGTTATGTAAACAAAAGCAAAAAAACTTTACAGAACCTGGCTTTTGTTTAAATCCGGATATGGTAAACATAAAGAGCGTTATTTGTCACTGTTTCCTGATATGGAAATAATAAAGAGCGTCTATATCATGTGTGTGTGATTAACCAATATAATTGCGCTGTGTTATGTAAACAGAAGCAAAATTTATGTAACACGAGCAAGTTCTTGTTTACGTACACCATCGTACGTATTGACGACAATATACTATTTACGCGCTGATTATGTTTTGCATATGAACAAAACTATATATATATTAATATTCCTTCTGTTTATGGCGATTTGAACAAATATGAATATTTCTGCAACGAACGCCGCCCGTGCCTTTAATTGTAGCCTTTTTATTAAAGGAATAGCCCCTAAAGAAAACCTGAACATTTTTTCATGGACACCATCAATAGACAAGTAAGGTGCCATCGATGCCTGGTAATACTTTTCTACTGTCCATTTAGTTAATACAGTCAGAATATGTGTATACTATATATTGTAATGTAGTACCGCTGTACATTTAAATAACTTACGTTTGTTAACACTCCAATCGTGCTTATGTGCTATAGCATTCTCAATTCTCAAACAGAAGTTATCTATCAGACTACAAATGGCCAGCTGGCTATCGGCTGTTAGTTGCTCGCTGTCGGTGATTCCAGCAGCAGCAAAACTGTGAGCGCAATATCCGGTATATGCGTCTTTTTGCGCCCTCAACGCCGAACATGCCTTGAATATCGCCGCGGGCTCGAACCCGTGGTCTGAAAAAAAAGTATAGACATAATGGATGGTATGTTTGGTTATTTGGGGTTTATCGTGGTTTCAGTCGTATGGACAGAATGGATGGTATGTTTGGCTAGTTGGGGTTCATCGTGGTTTCAGTCGTATTGACCGAATGAATGGTATGTTTGGTTATTTGGGGTTTGTTGTGGTTTCAGTCGTATAGACAGAATGGATGATATGTTTGGTTATTTGGGGTTTGTTGTGGTTTCAGTCGTATAGACATAATGCATGGTATGTTTGTTATTTGGGGTTTTGTTGTGTTTTCAGTCGTATAGACATAATGGATGGTATGTTTGGTTATTTTGGGGTTTGATGTGGTTTCAGTCGTATAAACCGAAAGGATGGTATGTTTGGTTATTTGGGGTTTGTTGTGGTTTCAGTCGTATAGACAGAATGGATAGTATGTTTGTTATTTGGGGTTTTGTTGTGTTTTCAGTCGTATAGACATAATGGATGGTATGTTAGGTTATTTGGGGTTTGATGTGGTTTCAGTCGTATAGACAGAATGGATGGTATGTTTGGTTATTTGGGGTTTGTTGTGGTTTCAGTCGTATAGACATCATGGATGGTATGTTTTGTTATTTGGGGTTTGTTGTGGTTTCAGTCGTATAGACAGAATGGATGGTACGTTTGGTTATTTGGGGTTTGATGTGGTTTCAGTCGTATAGACAGAATGGATGGTATGTTTGGTTATTTGGGGTTTGTTGTGGTTTCAGTCGTATAGACAGAATGGATGGTATGTTTGGTTATTTGGGGTTTGATGTGGTTTCAGTCGTATAGACAGAAATGATGTTTGGTTATTTGGGGTTTGATGTGGTTTCAGTCGTATGGACATAATGGATGGTATGTTTGGTTATATGGGGTTTATCGTGGTTTCAGTCGTATAGGCAGAATGGATGGTATGCTTGGCTATTTGGCGTTTGTTATGGTTTCAGTCGTATAGACAGAATGGATAGTATGTTTGGTTATTTTTGGATTGATTGTGGTTTCAGTCATATGGACATAATGGATGTTATGTTTGGTTATTCGGGGTTTATTGTGGTTTCATTCTTATAGACCGAATTGATGGTATGTTTTGTTACTTGGGGTTTGTTGTAGTTTCAGTCGCATAGACAGAATTGATGGTAGGTTTGGTTATTTGGGGTTTATTGTGGTTTCAGTCGTATAGACAGAATGGATGGTATGTTTGGTTATTTGGGATTTATTGTGGTTTCTGTCGTATAGACATAAATTCATAATGGATGGTATGTTTGGTTATTTGGGGTTTATTGTGATTTCAGTCGTATAGACATCATGGATGGTATGTTTGGTTATTTAGGGTTCATTGTGGTTTCAGTCGAATGGACATATTGAATGGTATGTTTATGTAGTTGGGGTTTATCGTGATTTCAGTCGTATGGACAGAATGGTATGGTATGTTTGGTTATATGGGGTTTGTTGTGGTTTCAGTCGTATGGACAGAATGGATGGTATGTTTGGTTATTTGGGGTTTGTTGTGGTTTCAGTCGTATAGGCAGAATGGATGGTATGTTTTGTTATATGGGGTTTGTTGTGATTTCAGTCGTATAGACAGAATGAATGGTATGTTTGGTTATTTGGGGTTTGTTGTGGTTTCAGTCGTATATACAGAATGGATGGTATGTTTTGTTATATGGGGTTTGTTGTGATTTCAGTCGTATAGACATAATGAATGGTATGTTTGGTTATTTGGGGTTTGTTGTGGTTTCAGTCGTATAGACAGAATGGATGGTATGTTTGGTTATTTGGGGTTTAATGTGGTTTCAGTCGTATATACAGAATGGATGGTATGTTTTGTTGTTCGGGGTTTGTTGTGGTTTCAGTCGTATATACAGAATGGATGGTATGTTTTGTTGTTCGGGGTTTGTTGTGGTTTCAGTCGTATATACAGAATGGATGGTTTGTTTGGTTATTGGGGGTTTGTTGTGATTTCAGTCGTATAGACATAATGAATGGTATGTTTGGTTATTTGGGGTTTGATGTGGTTTCAGTCGTATATACAGAATGGATGGTATGTTTGGTTATTGGGGGTTTGTTGTGATTTCAGTCGTATAGACATAATGAATGGTATGTTTGGTTATTTGGGGTTTGTTGTGGTTTCAGTCGTATGGACAGAATGGATGGTATGTTTGGTTATTTGGGGTTTGATGTTGTTTCAGTCGTATTGACCGAATGGATGGTATGTTTGGTTATATGGGGTTTATTGTGGTTTCAGTCTTATAGACAGAATGAATGGTATGTTTCGTTATATGGGGTTTGTTGTGGTTTCAGTCGTATAGACAGAATGGATGGTATGTTTGGTTATTTGGGGTTTATTGTGGTTTCAGTCGTATATACAGAATGAATGGTATGTTTGGTTATTTGGGGTTTAATGTGGTTCCAGTCGTATATACAGAATGAATGGTATGTTTTGTTGTTCGGGGTTTGTGGTGGTTTCAGTCGTATATACAGAATGAATGGTATGTTTGGTTATTTGGGGTTTAATGTGGTTTCAGTCGTATATACAGAATGGATGGTATGTTTTGTTGTTCGGGGTTTGTTGTGGTTTCAGTCGTATATACAGAATGAATGGTATGTTTGGTTATTTGGGGTTTAATGTGGTTTCAGTCGTATATACAGAATGAATGGTATGTTTTGTTGTTCGGGGTTTAATGTGGTTTCAGTCGTATATACAGAATGGATGGTATGTTTTGTTGTTCGGGGTTTATCGTGGTTTCAGTCGTATAGACAGAATGGATGGTATGTTTGGTTATTTGGGGTTTGTTGTGGTTTCAGTCGTATAGACATAATGGATGGTATGTTTGGTTATTTGGGGTTTATCGTGGTTTCAGTCGTATAGACATAATGGATGGTATGTTTGGTTATGTGGGTTTTGTTGTGGTTTCAGTCGTATATACAGAATGGATGGTATGTTTGGTTATTGGGGGTTTAATGTGGTTTCAGTCGTATAGACATAATGGATGGTATGTTTGGTTATTGGGGGTTTAATGTGGTTTCAGTCGTATGGACAGAATGGATGGTATGTTTGGTTATTTGGGGTTTGATGTGGTTTCAGTCGTATAGGCAGAATGGTATGGTATGTTTGGTTATGTGGAGTTTGTTGTGGTTTCAGTCGTTCGGTGACAACATCCTCCATAACACGATGCATATCGGTGGAGTTCTACTTCCGCCGAGGGTATCACCCCAATGTATGTAGCAACAACCTACCCTGGACAGCAACTGACAGAGAGACAGGAATAAGGGCAATGTGAGTGGATCAGCGAAATTCGTTACAAGCCAGAGTGTGACGCCATGTTTTGAAGTAGCTCGTGTGTTTTGAAGTAAGCATCGCCAGGTTTTGAAGTTTTGAGAAACGAGCTTTTATTCGGGAAGAAATCTATATTGACTAAATAACGTTACGGAGATATGCAGAAATGAAAAATAAAAACAAAATTAAAGATAGTTTTTAAGAGCTTTTGATTTTCTTCAGAAGAAGTTATTTTAAAGAGCTAGAGTAAATCCTCTAAGTTTTCTCGCGTACGTTGCTTTGTACAAGATAAGAGCACTTAGTAAGTACGATAAAGGTTGAATCGGTTCATTACCCCTTAGTAAGTACGATAAAGGTTGAATCGGTTCATTACCCCTTAGTAAGTACGATAAAGGTTGAATCGGTTCATTACCCCTTAGTAAGTACGATAAAGGTTGAATCGGTTCATTACCCCTTAGTAAGTACGATAAAGGTTGAATCGGTTCATTACCCCTTAGTAAGTACGATAAAGGTTGAATCGGTTCATTACCCCTTAGTAAGTACGATAAAGGTTGAATCGATTCATTACCCCTTAATTTGTTTAAGGAGACGTCCATTCGTGAAAATCTCAATTTGAAAGGGGATATTATTATCCTCTATAACCAATGTATGTAATAGTACTATAATATGATCATACATAATCATAAATTGCGACCGCTTGTTACTGTTCATGTGATTATCGGATGAATTGTTTATCTTCAGAAGGATTTGATGATAAACCGTAACGGGACACAAGAAACTCATATATATGTAAACAATCACATATAACGTAAATGTGGATATTTAGCCTGCCCGTGTAATACGAGTCTCAGCTGTCTGACCATCGACGCAGTCCTGTCTGGAATTTTGCGCGCCGATGTAGGTTGTGACGTCATGATGTCAATTTCACCTCTTTGGCTAGCATGTAGAAGCTATCCTCAACATAAGCTTGAATTTCTAGAAATAGCCAAAATCCTGGCCCGGGCCTTGTCCCCAGTACACGGGAAATGTCAGATATGTCATAAACTTTTTGAAAACGAAATCGAGCATGCAATTCTCTTGTGTCCCGCCTTAGCCGAAACAAGAATTGAAATATGGTTCAACGTCATAGAGGATTTCGGTATACCATGTTTCTTATATATTGACAACTTGAACCCCATAGATCAGTTGATGATATTTCTTGCATGTATCCCGCCATCCATTCGCGACTTCGTAAATGATATTAAGCAATTCGCCTTGTTTCTTGCTCGCAATGCATTCAAGCTGTGGAACATATATTCGGATCTGATGCGGCTAGAATCTGTGGACTAAATGGATCACATATAAACAGCTCACGAACCGCTCTGATCGGAGACAGAAAACAAGATATACATGAATAATATTTGTATTTAGTCGGAGTGGCATCTAACTAAACGTGATAATAACTCAACAACTCTATAACGCAAATAAAGCTATATCGCAGACAACTCCGTCTTTCTCCATCAGACAGATACTTTATCCAGGTGAAGTGTTCCGCGAAATTATAAATACACGAGGCCAACAGTTGCAATGCACATATCTCATTGAATTTGTATTGCGCATATTTTGTGTATAAAACCATGTGATAAATTGATGTTTATTTTTGTCACCAATATGTTGAAACTCTAAACTTGTGTATGATGTATAATGTTAAACTCTCCGTTGCGGAGGAAATAAAGGTATATATAAATTATAGTTTCCGTTCGTCGGCCTTGAACTTTGAGAATATTTCTTCAATCATTTAGGCGGAAATACCGCTAGAAAATGGAAGATCCAATCTAAACGACCAGTAAGGCCAGTAGAATCATCTTTCGGGGGCAAATATTGTTAATAATTTTATAAAATATGTAAACAAATTTTGAACGACATATTTTACGCCATATAGAGCGTGTGTTGTCTTCAAATATGTTCTATATGGGCCTAAAACGCGATATTCTTATTTTTACGAGAACAGGCTGGTTTTGAGCATAAAACATGTTTCTAAAAACGACGCGTTCGCATAGTCAGTTCGGAATAGATAGTAGGCAAAATAAATGATTCACCTTGTAGTGATGTTATGAGCGCCGTCATTTCCCCGTGAGGTAAAAACACGTCACGACGTTTACGGACCTCATCGTTATCCTGAGTCTGGTCTTCACTCTGTTCCCCGTTCTGCGTCGGGTGAGCACGCATGAGCGTGAAACCAAGTAGTAAGAGCACAATGCGCATCATGTTCGTCTGGAATATTAAACGGAGATAGCTCATTATAGAACATCCAGATTTTGGATATTTAAGTGCGCAACACTGATAGATTTTAGCAGACGTTTCACTTCCGCGTTGAGTTTTTTTCTCACTTCCGTGTTTACGTTTTCAAATCATGCTTTCTGGTGATCAATATACAGGCTTTTATAGAGAATTAAGTGCCGAAAATAACCACAAAAGTTTTATTCCCAAAATTTGAATAAACATACAGATGGATAATAAAATGTCATTATACAATGAAAAGTCATATTGGACTTGACACTGCGTGTCTCGACCAATATGACTTTTCACCACAACCTGGACTCGTACAAGAAAAACACATACTGTACACGATATTGTATAATGACTTTATATTATCTGGACTCGGTGACGTCACGAAGTAACTCTATTGCCAAATGAATTGGTGAAATTGTGATGCGTGCACAGTACTAGATCTGTGAATATAGCAGACGTTTCACTTCCACATTGAGTTTTTTCCACAAATATCATTATACAATGTTGTGTACAGTATGTGTTTTTCTTGTACTCGTACAGATTGTCATATTTGACTCGAATATGACTTTTTCACCACAACCTGGACTCGTACAAGAAAAACACATCATGTACACAACATTTTGTAATAACTTTATATTCATATTGATCAAGCGTTCTTTGAAAAATGTATTTTTATATAACCACTTGTACGCAAAATTATACATTTACTTGCTCAGCATGGCTGGCTGGGTGCTGGCAGTGTATGTGGGTATATGTGACAGAGGCGTGTTGACAGCAGAATGTCGAAAGCCTCAATTTAGGCCACATTCCTGCAGCCAGTAAATAGGTCACAACTCATGTGATAATCTGCATGGGTCAGTGTCCTCATCAGCTGATAACCATCCACCTATACTGGACAAAAGGCGACCCATCAAATGTCACCTTCCAGACAGCATTACTGAGCAAGTGAATCTACCATTTGTAAACAAAGGACGCTTGATAAATGTGATAATGTTTTTTTTTATTCATAATTCTTTACAGTATTCAGTACACATCCCATAGTTTTTTCTTAGATATGAACTTTGTGTTTGTTGGATTTGGGTTAGAAAAACAAATGATTTTTAAAAGCCGCTATAAGGATAAAATTTTGTATTTCTAAGATAGTCCATCGTGAAATGTACTCTTAACATGTTTCATCAATAGACTTGATTGCTGTGATTACTAATATAAGCGAACGGAATCCTTTATTTTGACTCCGTCAACTTTTGGGGGAAATCGTTTGGCAACGGCCTTAAGAAGGAGTTATATATATGCCAACAAATACATACAAAGCCGATCGTCAGGATTTCTATTTTCGGAAAAGATTATCATACAAATTTTCCAGCTGTTTTCATTTGTTCTTCCATTAGTGAAATAAACGCTCTTTATTTCGGTAGCCTCCAGCGGTTCTTGAAGCTTTTCCATTTCTCCGCAAATAAGGATTGTATCAAAATTTACACTAATGGAATAATATTTGTTTCCTAATGTAATTGCATAGTTTAAAGGCAACATGCCAAATGACAAACTCATAAATCGACATGCGAGTTATGAATAGTTTGTTATTCGGCACCATGCCTTTAAACTGTGTGATGATATTAGGATCCTGAGACTATTATTTAAATTATTTAAGGAATACTTTCTGTTTCCTAATGTAATTACACAGTCTAACAAAGCGAATCGAAGTTATTTAAATGCGTTTGTGATTCGGCATATGCCTTTAGACTGTGCAATTACATTTGAAACCCGAGAATATTCCTTACAATTATGCCACCATTCATTG
Organism: Siphonodentalium dalli; assembly: GCA_032622095.1. Lineage (NCBI taxonomy): Eukaryota > Metazoa > Mollusca > Scaphopoda > Gadilida > Siphonodentaliidae > Siphonodentalium > Siphonodentalium dalli. The sequence goes on along the minus strand of CP136067.1, from coordinate 183,976,418 downwards.
TTAAATATTGATTGATATCATTTAAAAAACATTTTTGCATTTTATAAGACGGTTGAAACAAGGAACGGTATGTTGGCAAATAACGGACCGAAAGAGACTCTCTGTCCAAATAGTTCATATGTGACGACTTGATCAGAAGACAACTCGCCCCGTTCCCATCCGAATAATATCGATCCATCGATCGAGCGGGTTTTTTCCCGAAGCGAATGTTAAGGGCGAAACAAAACATGTCCACAATTAATAAACTTTCGAAGAAAACTAATATTAAAATAGCAGAGGAAAACATAGTTTAGTCTCCATATCAATTCATCAATTGGGACTCATGAGCAGGCGGTCATCCGTAAGTTTAGGGAACATTGTCTTACAGGAATTCTCCTATCTGTCGGCATTGAGCCAAATATTTGTTTTTACTTCGATTGTTCGCGCACACCGAGGGACCACACAAGCGGTTCATTGACCACATTGTGATGGTTACAGTTATGCCCTGTGCCAATGCATTCTCTTATATATGCGAGTCGACCATAGGTCGCCTCGCATATATAAGAGAATGCATTAACACTTTTTACCATTTTTTCTTGCATTCTTTAACAATTTTATAATTTTTTCTTACATTTTTTAACAATTTTTATAATATTTTTCTACATTCTTTGACAATTTTATCATTTTTAATATGTGTTAAGCCAATGCATTCTCTTATATATGCGAGGCGACCTATGGTCGACTCGCATATATAAGAGAATGCATTGGCACAGGGCCGTTTTACCAAGAAAAACGTTTTCAGAAGAATAAACAATCGTTGTATTTAAGGAATTTTAAGATGATTTATTTTTTCATAACTAATATGTTTGGTTATTCAAAAACGTGTGTCGGGGCATGAATATTATGAGCAGTTTCTGTGGAATATCGGAAATCACAAAACGCTCCGTAACGCTTTGTTTTATTTGTTTGTAGGTTGTAGTTAAAATGTTGCTACACTGCAACGAGGTGATGTAAATTCTGCTGTTTTCTCACGGGGACTTTGTAGCGTTTGTATTGATTAATCGTTTGTATTGATTAATCGAACCTCCAATTTTGTTTCTACGTAATTTGGAGCGACGGATACGATAGGTCGATACATAAACGAACTATTGATATACCGGCTTCATATTCTCTGAAGAACACTTGCCAAAGTCACAGCCATATTTCAGCCGTTTTCAACTTTTCGCCAGAAGTCAGATAAACGCTCTTTATTGCTACCATATCATGAATAGACTACCGCGGAACGCTCTTTTCTGTTCCATGTCGTGCAAATGGCTGTTTTGTGTTTTGGACCCAAACACCCTATATATTCACAGTTGTATTTGTCATTACTTCAATGCGTCTTTTTGGGTTACATAATGCTCGTAGAAAGGTAGTTCAGATATTGATCGACATATATCGATACTGAAAAAAATTCATAATCGAATAATATTATGTGTATTTTGGAGCGCAAACCGTCATGTGGCTTTAACAGTTTGTAACACCACGTCCACGAGCGGTCCCTGATGAATCTCATAAATCACGTAAACCTGCGTTACAGTTTGTAACACCACGTCCACGAGCGGTCCCTGATGAATCTCATAAATCACGTAAATCTGCGTTATGGTTTGTAACACCACGTCCACGAGCGGTCCCTGATGAATCTCATAAATCACGTAAATCTGCGTTACATTTTGTAACACCAGGTCCACGAGCGGTCCCTGATGAATCTCATAAATAACGTAAACCTGCATTACAGTTTGTAACACCACGTCCACGAGCGGTCCCTGATGAATCTCATAAATCACGTAAATCTGCGTTACAGTTTGTAACACCACGTTCACGAGCGGTCCCTGATTAATCTCATAAATCACGTAAACCTGCGTTACAGTTTCTAACACCACGTCCACGAGCGGTCCCTGATGAATCTCATAAATCACGTAAACCTGCGTTACAGTTTGTAACACCACGTTCACGAGCGGTCCCTGATGAATCTCATAAATCACGTAAACCTGCGTTACAGTTTCTAACACCACGTCCACGAGCGGTCCCTGATGAATCTCATAAATCACGTAAACCTGCGTTACAGTTTTGCCGCACATGGTTGACGAGTTTATCAGACATTGAAATCACTGTTAGATTAGTCGCAAGTGTGCGGATTTCCTCCACCACTAAAACTGGCAATGTCGTGATATGGCCTTAGTTGCTAAAGCGACAATAAACCCCAATCAATCAATCAATCAAGCGTTACAGTTTCTAACATATCGCTGAACTGAGACGTATTAGTCCGGGAGCTAATAGGGGTATCATTGCACCCCCCTGGGACTTAACTTCACCCCACTCATTTTGTTCCTTATTATGTCCTTCAACTTTTAAGCAATGTTAACAAGAAAAAAAAGTGGCCGTGTAGACTCCAGACAATATGGCGTCCATCATGGCCGCCGTTTTTCAGACCAGACCCTAAGTCAGTTTTATGCAAATTATAGCGGGAAAATCTAGTAAAATGTAAACAAATGTATATATTTTCGTGAAGCTAAGACATAATGACACTTTTTTGGGCCGAAATTGAAACTCACCATCCAAGATGGCCGCCAAAATGGCCGCCGGAAGTTGAAAATATGACATTTTTTCACAAATATCTTCTAAATCAATTCATGCTGTTTGGAACTAGTTGAGCAATGCAACTTTATTTTGTGTTTTGTATATTAACTGATCATTGGAGCAATTAAATATGCAATTATTGCGGTCCTAACCCCTTCCGATCCCTCAAAAAAAAGATTTTACAATATGCGGTATAAAATTTCACAAAAAATCACAATTGGGATTCTAGTCATATTTCAACAAGAAATGAACAGAACTTTGTGATATAAGTGAGGCATATCATTACCTATGAATATTCCAAATCACTGGAACCAAAATTCTTACTTTGGCTCAAAATGGCTGCCAATATGGCCGCCATAATATGGAAAATGGTAAATATTACAACATCGTGTCCTGCAATCGCTTACACGTTGTGGTTGATGTATAAAATTGGCTATTCTGCATTCTATACATTGAATACTAACATATCTGATGCACCATGGTTAATTGTTACTAATGTCACCACTGACATCGTCAAAAATATTGGACTTTTCTCTCAAAAACTTGACATAAATATTGGCAAAAATTAACTGGTTTGGACCATTTTTTCAGGTAAAATATAACTATCTTTGGATTGAAAGGTGTTTATTGTTTTGGTCTATTTTAAATGTGTCACACTACGGTCTTTATAGACCAAATTGCTCAAAATGGCTTCCAAAATGGCAACCAAATTTGTAAAATGTTAATGTTTTACATATATCCCGAACATTCGCTGCATTATCCGAAAAGGTAGCAAATTGTGACTCACTTGGTTATTATACGTGTTAGTTAATTAACTGACAACTACATGTTCTATTCTGGTTGTCCCAGTTCCGTATGGGGCATGACAAATTCATTTTAAAGTATGTAATTTTGCTGAGAACCTCTTTTGTGATTTTGGCCATATTTATCGAAAGGAAATGTGCAGAACTTTGAGACAGAACTGAGATGGACCATAATCTTTGGCTATTCTGGTCCATTGTGATAAAATAAATGTCAACAGGATACAGTGTGGATGCCAAGATCGTAGCCAGGGAGTTACTCTATGATCATATTTCAGGTGAATAGGTATACAGGGAGTTATTGTATGTAATGACTGATGTGAGTAGGTATACAATGAGTGAGTATATGGTTATGAGTGGGTTGTCCATGGTAAGATGCATCTAGGTATACAGGTCGAGGTCATGGTCAGGTGTGAGGTGAATAGGTATGCATGGAGTGGCTGTATGGTGTATGCTTGTGTATACCCAGTACGGGTGCACCCATTAGTGATGTTTACATGTATACCTGGAGTGAATCTATGGTCTAGGGTGGGCTGCATATGTATATTGAATGGTTATATGAATATGTGTGTCGAATAGGTATACAGGTAGTGACTGTATGGTTAATGGTGCGATGAGTACTTGTAGGTATACAAGTAGTAACTGTATGATCATAAATGTAATGAACACCTATACAGGGGTGACTACATGGTCATGTGTCAGGCATATGAGTATACATGATGTTTCTCTTTGGTGACTCGTGGCGATATGGTCATGTGTAGGTTATACCAGTATACACATGTGTTGCTTTATTGTCATGAGCGAGGGATATGTGTATACAGAGAGTGGCTATATGGCCATGGATGAGGTGCATATGCATACATGGAGTGACTATACTGACATGGCTGGGGTGTATTAGTATATATTGAGTGGCTATTCGGCTATGGTGTGTGACAAAAAGGGATACAGGGAGTGACATGGCCAATGTTGAGGTGAATATGTATGGATTGACCATGGTCATGTATGAATGTTTTGAATAGGTACACACGGGGTGGCTATATGGCCATAAGTCAGGTGAAGGAGTATACCAGGTGACATGGGTGAGGGTATGTGTATGAAGCGAGTGGCTATATGGCAATTGGTGAGGTGCATATGTATACCGGGGTGACTTTATGGTCATTATTGTGGTGTTGATATATATATATTGATTGTCTATTAGAACATGCGTTTGGAGAATATGTATACAGGGGGTGACCTTATGGCCAATGGTGAGATGAATTGGTATACAAGGAGTGACTGTATGGTTATGGGTCATGTTTAGGAGTATACCCGGTGTGCCTGCATTGTGGTGCGTGGCTGTATGGGCATCCGTGGTCATGGGTCAGGTGTACATGTATACAATGTGTCACTATGTTGGTATGTATGTGGTGTTTATGTATATATGTAATGACTTTGTGATAATGGGTGGCTATCGCTTTCCGTGATATGACTCTCTGACATGACCTCTCTATTGATTAACATATCCTTGAGTTATTGTGGAAAGCGATAGCCACCCAAGGTACACATGTACAACACACCCATTACCCCAGTCACTCCATATGTACATAAACACCACACAAATGACAACATAGTTACCCACTTTATACACGTACACCTGATCATACAGCCATACTTGGTTATACCCGTACATACCACAAATGACGATACAGCCACGAATCACCATGCATGAACACCAGGTATACACCTACACCCGACACATGACCATATAGTCACTCTATGTATACATATTCACTACATTCACGACCATACAGTCACTCATGGTATACATATTCACCTCACCATGGACCATACAGCCACTGCATGTATACCTATTCGCCCATGACCATAGAGTCAATCCAGATATAAGTATGCACATCACCAATGGTGAGCTCTTCCAGATATACTAATACCCGCACATACGACCACTCATAAGTTCCATACTTGCCATACTGATACAAGCCATCCATGACCATACATCTACTCCCCATACACCACCAATGATAACACATCCACAACATATATAAATATACGTCCCACCGTTACCAACAGGGCACACCCTATATACCCACACATAATTCATGGCCATACAATAACTCCATGTATACCAATTATCCTCATCTATGATCATTGAGTAACTCCTTGGCTGCCATCTTGGCTTCCACCCTGTATCCAGTTGATAATTTTTTACCAAAATGGGCCAGAATACCCACATGTCATGGTTCATCTCAGTTCCGTCTCGAAGTTCTGCCCATTTCCTTTCAATAATATGGCCAGATTCATAAAAGTGGTTCTCCGCAAAATTCCATACTGAAACTTTAACATGAATTTGTCATGCCCCACACGGAACTGGGACAAACATAATAGAACGTAGTTGTCAGTTAATTAACTAACACGTACAATAACAAAGTGAGTCACAATTTCCTACCTTTTTCGGATAACGCAGATAATAATGTTCGGGATATGTTAACTTTTAACAAATTTGGTTGCCATTATGGAAGCCATCTTGAGCAATTCAGTCTATAAACACCGTAGTGTGCCACATTTAAGATAGACCAAAACAATAAACACCTTTGATACCAAAGATAGTTGCATTTTACTTGAACAAATGGTCGAACCCTGAAAGTGAATTTTTGCCGATATTTATGTCAAGATTGTGAGAGAAAAATACAATATTTCTGGTGATGTCAGTGGTGACAATAGTAAAAATGATCCGTGGTGCATCAGACATGTTAGTATGCAATGTATAGAATACAGATTAGCCAATTGTATATATCAACCACAACTTGAAAGCGATTGCAGGACACCCTGGGGCAATATTTACCATTTTCCATATTTTGACGGCCATTTTCGCAGCCATTTTGAGCCAAGGTAAGATTTTTGGTTCCAGAGAGTTGGAATATTCATACGTAATGATATGCCTCACTTACATTACAATGTTCTTTTCATTTCTTGTTGAAATGTGACTAGAATCCCAATTGTTATTTTTTGTAAAATTTTGTACCGCGTTCTGTAAAATCGAATTTTTGAGGGATCGGAAGGGGCTAGGGCCCCATTAATTGCATATTTAATTGCTCCAATGATTAGTTGATATACAAAATACAAAATAATGTCATATTACTCAACCAGTTCCAAACAGCATGAATTGATCTAGAAGATATTTGTGAAAAAATGTCTTATTTTCACCTTCCGGCGGCCATTTTGGCGGCCATCTTGGATGGTGAGTTTCAATTTTGGCCCAAAAAAGTGTCATTATGTCTTAGCTTCACGAAAATATATACATTTGTATACATTTTACTATATTTTCTCGCTATAATTTGCATAAAACTGACTTAGGGTATGGTCTGAAAAACGGCGGCCATGATGGACGCCATATTGTCTGGAGTCTACACGGCCACTTTTTTTTCTTGTTAACATTGCTTAAAAGTTGAAGGACATAATAAGGAACAAAATGAGTGGGGTGAAGTTAAGTCCCAGGGGGGGTGCAAGGGTACCTCTATTAGCTCCCGGACTACGGTTTTCTTACAGAGACCAGGAACAATGTTTGGGGATGTTTGCGAACATTAATTAATTATCCTAATTTAAATACATTAGCATTTTAAAAATTGCAAAATACTATAGAAAATAAATAGGATGTAATTATGTTTAAATAATACATGATACTAACTTTAAAATTATGTTCACAGTTCCAGATATCCAAATATAATGCATACACGCACAGACCAAAACAGAGACGAGAGAATTGATGTAAGCTAATATGGTGCATGCAAACCAAAATGAAACCACGTGAATTTAAGCCGGTGATATATATAATATTCCAACCAGGAAGTATTTTTGAGCAATTAAAGTATCGAATATATCAAAAGCGAACCAATCGGAAAGATTGAACTACTCCTCTTCAAACTCTTTAAAAGGTCACGAGAAAAACGGCAAAGGTGCACGAGAAGAGTTTGCTCAAACAGAAACAATTTTAGAAGTGTCTAACAGTTATGGGATCGAGAGCATTGGGCTTGTCAGCGTTGACGTGGATGTCAAAAATAATTCGGTTCAAGATATTATAGTTGAGGATCGGTGTATGAATATGCCTTGAGTGCCCCAGATGAAAGGGCGATCATGTGGGGCAATTTTCTCTGATCTTCGTGTTTGTATCCGCCAAGGGAGAATTTCTTTGTGTGTGCACTGCCTGATAACATCGTCTGGTGAGGATAAAATAGACATCCTATTATATGTAAAGAAAACTTTAACAATCTGTCTCAGTTCACTATTGAATTCTTCCACTCTTAAACATAACCACTGGGCCCAGTGATCTTTGAAAACAGAATTTTACCGGGTGGACTTTCCAACCAAAAGATATGGACCACTATACATTATTTGCGAATATGATGTGTTCAGTTCACAACAAAGCTCAACAATAAACAGATTTCATAAATAGCCGTGATCTACTATCCGAACCACAATTGTAAATGATACAATGGTAACTCCCTGGACAAGATCGCTTATATTATGCGTCTTTCAGCATATACGCGAAAAGTTGAAAATATATGCTTCATTTTTGTATCAGAGAAAATTAAATATATATATAGCTAACAACATTAACAGCATACCCGCCACCAACGCCGCCCGTATCTTTAATATAGCAATAAAAGATGCTTTTCCCCCCGATTAAAACCAAATGCTCTCACCACACCCAGAAGCAATGCGTTGCATAGAAAATGATATATCGAGATGTCTCCCTAAGGTCGGATTATTTCAAGAGTCTCCCTAAGGTCGCTAATGTTGTTAGCTATATGTATATATATATATATATATATATATCAGTACATGGCATTGGTTATAATAATTAAAGGCACGGGCGGCGTTCGTTGCAGAAATATTCATATTTGTTCAAATCGCCACCAACAGAAGGAATATTAAAATATATATAGTTTTGTTCATATCCAAACATAATCAGCGCGTAAATAATATATTGTCGTCAAGGTGTACGATGGTGGCGTAAACAACAGCCTGCTCGGGTTACAGAAGTTTTGCTTCTGTTTACATACAATGTAACACAACGCAATTAGATTGGTTAATCACACAAAAAATATATAAACGCTCTTTATTATTTCCGTATAAGGAAAATAGTAACAAATATAAGGAAAATAGTAACAAATAACGCTTTAACGTTTGAAATCCGTGCATGAAGACAGATACCTGCATTGTAATATACAATTGAAACACCGAGGTAGGATAAATCAGAAATCAAGCAAATTAGTAGAAGACCAGGAGCCGACTAAACGGACAGTAAATCGAAAATGTAAGGGGAAAATCCACCATTCTAAATAGTCAAAGGTGCATGGGGTATAGAGACCAGTGCAGCAACATGCATATATCAATTATTGAGGTCAATGGCTCAAGAGCAATTTTGAAATATACATGTTTGCATTCAAGAATAATCTAGTAATATAAGTTTATTACACTCATATGCACGATTTCCATTGAAGGCGCCGTTAATTAAAAAATGGCAATGTTACTTTCTCGTGACGTCATTGATGTTTCGCGCTAACTGATCTAGACTGAATTTTCAACGTTTGATCTATCTCCACATCGGGACTTTCAATCATTTATTTTGGGTGTTTTATCATACTTGGCGAACAAAATTGATGCAGAAGTGTAATAAATAGAGTAATCAATTAGTTCCGAGAATTACGTTAAATAATTCACTCGACGCGAGAGACGTTTAGGTAAGAAACTCGTGCACTAACGCGCACTCGTTTTTTAACTACGTATCTCGCCTCTCGTGATTTATTTAACGTAATTATCGGAACCAATTGATTACTCTCTATGTACTGGAAATTAATATGAAGAGTCAAACATATTTATACGTATGCACAATGGTGGGGATAGAGATAATGATGGTGATGACGATGGCGATGATGTTGATGACGACCACGTTGATGATGATGATGATGATGATGATGATGACAAAGATAACGACGATAGTCATGATGATGGCGACGGTGGTGATGATGATGATGACGATGATGACGACGACGGTGGTGATGATGGTGGCGATGATGTCGATAACGATGATGACGACGACGGTGGTGATGATGATGATGATGATGACGAAGTCAACGACGACGGTCATGATAGTGGCGACGACGTCGATGATAGTGATGCTCATGATGACGACGATAGCGATTATTTGTTTAACCCCGTTATCACTTAATGATGACGGCGACGGTGGTGATGATGATGGCGATAATGTTGATAACGATGATGGCGATGATGACGGCGACGGTGGTGATGATGATGATGATTATGACAAAGATAACGACGATAGTCATGATGATGGCGACGACGTTGACGATGATAATGATGCTCATGGTGAACGGTAATGATGATTTGTTTAACCCCGTGATCACTTGATGGATTCCCCAATTAAGTTATAAAAGTATTCAATGGTATTGTTTATCCGATCTTCGTATGTGGGGAAGTTCAGATAATATAAGCTGAAACAGATCGAGATAAGAGTATTTAGTTAGTCCGAGTTAATGGCTGCGGACACACGTACCACAGTAGCGATGGCTTAGTAGGTGTGACAATTTATTATGGTGGAGTTTGGTGACAATTGGTCCGTCATAATAACGTAATTCTCGGAACCAATTGATTACTCCCTATGTCGTGACAGAACGATACATGTATATCATTTGTATGTACGTGTTTGTTACACCCCATTAAGGCAAATAATTTTTTTATAATCACTTCTTTAAAATCATTTCTTTGGCTAAAACACGCTTTAAAAAACCGTTCTTTAAACAAAACTGTTTTTAATTTTCTTTTAATTTCTTATTACTCAGTGGTTCTCGGTGTTACTAAGCAGCCCTGGTCAGTATTCAGGATTGGATCAGCTCCAAGTTAAAACAAATAATAGTGAATCCTGGTGGACCACACTGTGCTTAATCAACACCCCCCCCCCCCCCCAAGCACTTTAAAATCAGTTCTTCGGTTTCAGTGCCAAGTCCGACCAAGTCCGATTTTTGTGTCAACCCATATACCCTGTGCCAATGCATTCTCTTATATATGCGAGTCGACCATAGGTCGCCTCGCATATATAAGAGAATGCATTGGCCTAACAATTTTTCATCATTTGTTATTTTTTACAATTTTGTACAATTTAAAAAATAAATTCTTATATTCTTTAACAGACTTATTTTGTAGGTTTAGTGCCAGGGAATCTCACGATTTTCATGGGCATCAAAATTATTACTATGAATACTTGGTGATAGTTTTGAGGTATAACATGCCCCTAAGGTTTTATCCAGTTTGTTTTTAAATTCGCTATAGCATGCTTAAGCATACCCAAAAAAAAAAAAAATCTAAATTTTTTTTTTTTTTTAAGGCCGATTTTACAGACCTTAAATTAGGGTCGATGAGACCGGCCCCTGGCACTGAAAGGGTTAATCAACCCCCATGTAGCACTTTAAAATCAGTTCTTCGGTTAAAACACGCGCTTAATGGTGGGCTTGCAATCGTAGAGGCCAACCCAAATCAGTCGACGTGCAACATTTATCCTAGTTATATAAATGTCATGAAACCATTTAATTTGTTTTTTAATTATAAGGGAAGGTAGGTCTATAATGAATTTCTAACGGTTCTACCCCGGCACTCTACTGGGTCAAATTATCGGACATTAGGAAGTTTTAATAGTTTTATAAATAAACTAAAATCACCACAACTCCGCTATATACGTGTATCTCAAAGCTTTATGTTCTAACTGATGCACATCAATTGATCGATACTGCATGGTTCTGTAGAGACTATATCGTGCGAAAGGAAATATTTAATATGGATTTGATTGTTATCATAAGTCTGCATACTTACATGCATCTGATAATCCATATATATCCTATTTTCTTGAATAGAATGAAAACACATACTTATGAACAAAGCAGAGGATACATTCAGTTCCACGCGAATTCGGTCAATGGGGAAAGTTACACGATGACGTAGTGTGTCGACTATCGTTGAAATCGACATGATGACATGTTATGAATGAAATGAACATTGTGAAATGGACACGCTTCTCCATCTAGCCTGAGTATCTGAAGCGGAGAGCTCCCCCAGCACGCCAAGTAGTATCATGGTTAGTTTCAGTTCCACTCTCGACAATAAAACATATATAACTATTTATAATTACCCCACCAAACATAAGCCTTATGCATGCATGCGAATCTTATTTGGTGGGAATTTATAAAGTGATTTTGACAAGAATTGTTTTAAAAGCTACGTGCAGAAACCCCTATGTGAGTGTTTTAGCTTTGGTTCGTTAATTACGCTTATGTATGATCATATTAATTTCTGTTTTATCAGTTGTTCGCCGTTATTCTTCACGATTTCAGTTGATTCATATTAATCCGTTTCAAGCAAGTTCACCGGACATCACCGCGAATCCTGATGACCCACACTGTGCATTGTGTGCCCCCTCCCATGATGACCCACACTGTGCATTGTGTGCCCCCTCCCATGATGACCCACACTGTGCATTGTGTGTCCCCTCCCATGATGCTGAGTCCTGATGACCCACACTGTGCATTGTGTGTCCCCTCCCATGATGCTGAGTCCTGATGACCCACATTGTGCATTGTGTGCCCCCTCCCATGATGACCCACACTGTGCAATGTGTGCCCCCTCCCATGATGACCCACACTGTGCATTGTGTGTCCCCTCCCATGATGCTGAGTCCTGATGACCCACATTGTGCATTGTGTGCCCCCTCCCATGATGACCCACACTGTGCAATGTGTGCCCCCTCCCATGATGACCCACACTGTGCATTGTGTGCCCCCTCCCATGATGCTGAGTCCTGATGACCCACATTGTGCATTGTGTGCCCCCTCCCATGATGACCCACACTGTGCAATGTGTGCCCCCTCCCATGATGACCCACACTGTGCATTGTGTGCCCCCTCCCATGATGCTGAGAATTCTGATGACCCACACTGTGCATTGTGCCCCCCTCCCATGATGCTGAGTCTTTTGCTTATCGCATGCTCTTAGCGCTCCTGTCCATCAGCGCTGCATGTGGACGTCGTAAATTCACACCTCGTGTTATTACACTTGAAAAATTTCATACCAGGACTAGTCTAATTAGTTATAAGTCTATATCTATATTTGCGAATGTCTGTCTGTCTGTCTGTCTGTCTGTGTTCTATAGCAATTAACAGGGGACCATCTAGATGATGCCAAAGGGGTCTACTGTGAGTAGCTTTTTACGAGAAAGATAATGGTCGGGGTTATAATTTTCTAAAGTGACGCCGTTGTTGTCAGGGGCAGAAAAGGGGGAGGGGCAGAAAAAAAATTGTCGCCGATTGCCACCAAACTTATATATAATCATCCCCATAATATGAGGAATCTAATGGCGTGGTTTAAATATGGCAAAAGTCCCGCCGTTCGCGTCAGAAGTGCCCGGAAGGGGGGGGGGGCAGATTTGTTTTCTTTCGCCGATTGCCACAAAACTTACATATAATCGTTTGAGTCAGGGATGAACGGAAGGGGAGAGGGGCACCAAAATTGATAAAAGTAATTTCAGCGCCGATTTCCACCAAATTGGGATATATTCTTCTTCATGATACAAGGAATCTAATTGTGCGATTTAACAACGCCAAATTGTTGTTTTTGGATGAGAGATTGGGAGGGGTGGGCACCAAAAGTGATGCACAATTTTTTTAGCGCCAATTTCCACCAAATTGATACACGTTATTATTCATGATACGAGGAATCTAATCGTGATTTAAAGACGCCATAGTGGTGCTGTTTGGGTGAGAGATGGAGAGGGGACGGATTGGCACCAAATTTGATAAACAAAAATTGTTTAGTCGCCGATTATCACCAAACTTATAAACAATCATCTCCATGATATCAGGAGTGTAATCGTGTGGTTTAAGGATGTTACAAGTGGGGCCATTCGAGTCAGTGGTGTATAGAGACCTATATGTTTAGTGCCGATATCCACCAGATTGATACATATTCTTCTCCGTGATACGAAGAATCTTATCGTGTGGTTTAGATACACCAAATTGGTGCCCTATGGGTGAGAGATATGGGGACCTTAAATTTGATACGAATTTGTATACTCGCCAATTTTTTTCCAATTTCATATATATGCATCTCTAATCTCTAATGAGTCTTAGTGTGTGCAGCTTGAGTCCGAAATAAGGACGGGAGGGTCACCAAAACTGATACAAAATATTTTTAGTAACAATTACCATCAAATTCAGACACGTTCTTCTCAAATGATACAAAAAATAAAATCGTGCTGTCTGTCTGTCTTTTTGTCTGTCTGTGTGCGTTCTATATATAACTTAACGCGGTACAATCGAGATGGCACCAAGTCGTTCTAAGAGGGGTAACTTTTTACAAGGAAGATAATGGTGCGGGTTAAAATTTTCTAAAATGACGCTGTTCGTGGGAGGGGAAATTAAAAAAATATGGTGAAATAGTTTTGTCGCTGATTTCCACCAAACGAATACATAATCACCTTCGCAATATGGCGTTGTTCGAGTCAGCGTTGCATCAACAATTGATTTAATAAACCAAATTCCACCAAATTCATACACGTTTTTCTCTTATGATATACCTGAATTAAATCACATTTGGTGTCGTTTGCGTCACGGATGGCGAGCGGATATGCACTATCATTGATAAGATGGCTATTCGCCGATATCCACATATAAGTTATATACAGTCACCAGGCCATCTCCATATCATTTTAAGTAGTTGGGCGTTCACAGTTCACAATCCCGACATATGGTGACCCACATAAGTTACTTGAACAATTATATCTTCTTAACAGTCATATTTATATGGGAATGACAATCAAGGCATTCACACAATGAGCTAGCAAAAAGAGATAAATAGAAGAATCATTAAACGTATATTTATCATTCTATTGAAGAGATACATATATTCGTGCAAACTGAGAGACCTCGAACCGTCAGAGGATTGCATATATATAATAACAAAATTTAGTCTGTTCCATTCAATACAGTTTCCACAAAAAGTTACAATTTGTCAAGAGATATGGAAGGCCTGTTCAAAAATAGTGTTCACAGTGTGCAGTCAAATATAGTTTCTTCTGATATACAAGAAAATGCAGTTAGTAGCACAAGACTTTTCAGGATCCTACAAATACTGACATCTGACAAGGGTTTTTAGAACAGACTCATCGACTGACATAAACAACTCAAAATCTCGCTCTGTGCCTGGCACATGTAGCTGATATATAAGCAGCAACATTTCGTTAAAACTAAGAATATTTAGCCAATATATAGCACCATGAACAGAGGAGCACCTGGAAATTTCTTTGAAACATCTGTACCTTCATGGAGATATGATAGCCAGGTGTCCTCGAGATCTTAGTCCAACCCACCAGATTGATTGATACATCTCAATATGTAAAACCCAATTATCATATTTTATCGAACTAATGTGTTTATGATGTTCATGTATCATATTACAACGTCTAATGTATACGCAGTTGTAATTAAATAAATTCTTCATTATTGGTGGAACGGATTAATCGCGATAAACAGAATGACAATTGACAAGGTGAGCCACTACTTATATCCCATGACTGTAATAATCATGTTTTGTGATGCTATTATACAATTTATGAGAAAACGTATAACACTTTAAGCAAGGGCATTCTCTATTCCCAACAAATATCCACAGCATACATTAACCTGGGCAACGCCGGGTAACCCTGCTAGTATTAAATATATTTAGTCTTGTTATCTCATCTAGTGAGTGGAAGCTGTATGTAACGTTGTGCAATGCATATCTACACTGTGGCGGTAGCAAGCTACATGCATGTTTTTTAGTCCCCTACGCAGGACTTACCGCTGCCCGCACCTACGCGTCATGTGAAGAAATGTCACATTTATTTATTTGAGATCTTTGTAGGTTACAATTCATTTTGCATTATTCTGAGAAACAGAACTGTCCGATAGTGTCCATATTCATTTGAAACTTGTCTAGATCAAGCCAGAATGAATTGTAACTGACAAAACACTTCAATAAATAATGTTAGATTTAATTAAGATAACACACATGCCGGCAGCGTTCAGACATAGCGTAGCGAGGGACTGAACTCTGTTTTGCAGCTTGTGAAAGTAGTTCAGAATACTTCAGATATAAATTCCCAAGAAAAAAAACATATATAAGCCAGCGCATTCCGAATTTCGGGGAAAATTATAGTTAATTCAGCAAAATTTCCATTAATCGAGAAATTAGTTACACATAATTATGCATGCGGAACTATTTGTCTGAGACAATCATCCATTCACGTGTTTTTCAGTGAGTACCTCAAAGCCCTATCCAGTAACTCAAATATATACACATTTCCAAACATGCCGTACAACAATCAAGCAAACCACACGGCGGGCAGCTGTAATCATGGGTTTACTCTGAGACTGTGGTGTGTCACATGAAATTATCAATATTTTCCAAATTAACTTTTGTTGTGAATGGAGATTTGGCTTCCTAAAATATCGACAGATAGAAATATATCTTATTCAGGCACGGAGGCACGGTCTCAGTATGAGTGTTTATTGCTTCAAATGTGCTGAATTCAGTGAGCGTGAATACTTCTCATATAGTATCGAAATGGCCACGTATCAATCGGAATGGCATATTGAGATGTCCCTCAACTTAGATCATTCTCGAAACTCGATCCCGATTTTCACCCATGTCGGGGTCAGAACCCGTGCCAACCTCGTCTAGCCCAGACTGTGATCGTATCCACATCGATAAACAGGAGCACGCCGTCGGGGCGTGGCATAATACGCCCGTTTCTGGAGTAGAGTGGGGCATGTAAACAGAACCCATATTTGAACTTGATCTGTATACCAAATTTGGTTCAGTTCAATCTAAAGTTATCATCTGGAAACCGCATATCAGGTAAAATCTAAGTCGAATAAGGGGAATAACTCAGTCAAAATCATGTGGGCGAAACCCATATTCGCACTTGATCTGTATTTTGGGGTGGTAAACTAATACACCAAATTTGGTTCAGTTCACTTGATTCAATCTAAAGTTATCATCCGGAAACCGCAAATCAGATAAAATCGGTCGAAAAAGGGATATAACTCAATCAAAATCATGCGGACGAAACCAATATTCGAACTTGATCTGTATTTTGGTGTGGTAAACTAACATACCAAATTTGGTTCAGTTCACTCGATTCAATCTAAAGTTATCATCCGGAAACCAAAAGCGGACGGACGGACGACGGACAACCCATTTTTCAAACGGGCGTATAAAAAGCCAACTTTTGTACAAAACAACATTCATTTATCGATAGATCTAATGTTAATCTCCCAAAATCAAGTCGCCACTATATTCCTACATTTGAAAAAATAATTACGAAGCAACTTCGGAGGACACAATTTACGCGTGATGTCGCGGGTTTAAACAATCAACGATCACTTTAAACAGTTCGTGCTCGCCAATAGGTCATTTAGTTCATTTTCAATGCACAAAATAATTTAAAATTAATGCTGAAATATGGGAATATTGTGGCGATTTAGACTCAAATATGTGATTGATTTTGGGAGAATAACATTAGATGTATCGATACATGAAATGTTTTGTACAAAAGGTGGGGGCTTTTTAATCGATAATTGTTGACTGTGAAATGGACGATATCTTTGGGTACCCATGTACCGGTGTTCTCTATGAGTTGTGTGCTCAGTGTCTGTTTTCGAAGTCTTGTGACAGTTTATCCTACAATTGTGTATTATACTTTACTCGATCGATGTGCGTTGGCATTTTAAGAATCGGTGCAGGCGTTTTTGAATTATGACGAGTGAGAAGCTGATTGTTATTACCAATACATGGAGGTGAGCTGTCGGAAGCACCCGTACCTCTGCGGACCACAATTAATTGTGACATTAGCGATAGTGGGCAGATGACATGTAAGCAGAAATACGTACAGTAATGTGGACGCCTTTCGAAAAGGGTCGGTTTTAGAATGACGTAACAGCAGCCATGGCTGTGTGGTGAATGTGGTCATAATAAAGCCGACCGCAGGAATCCGAATGAGGTGGTTTTTACACTATCGATGCATAATAGATTTTACGAATTACGAATAGGGTCCTACGTCACTAGGATTTGTGTTCTCCAGTTGTAGTTTTGCCATATCCGTAGTTACGTTTGCGGTTTCGACAAGCCATGTCTGTGCACGCGAGCTTTACGTGCAATCATCGAGCCTTCATACACTGACTAGTCTGACTATGACCCGATAACAGATAAATACGCAAAAACAAAAAGGCACCGACCTCACGCACCCCACAAGCTGTCTGACCACAGAAAGGGACTTACTATAGTACAGCGAATACCACCCTGCATCCAAGGGCGATACGATCGGTACAGTTGCTAGCTAAGCCGGAGTTGATATATTAACCACTATGCTACGGTCGGACTCGTTATATGCATATACGCAAAAAACAAATGGTACCACACGACCGTTCCGCTCAAATGAGTCCGAACGAGACGGTTTTTGTACCATCGTGCAGAATAGACCACTATGCACCAAAGTTCCATTCCACAAGTCGTAGCTCGGACGGAGCCACAATTGTTAACCCCTAACTCACGGGCGATTCCGCCATGTTCGCAAAAACAAAAAGGCACCGACCGCACATGCACTAGCTGTTTGACCACAGAAAGGTAATTATTTTTGTCATGCCGTGAATACCCCTCTGCGTCCAAGGGCGATCGGGCAATTTAGCTAGCTAAGCCGGAAGTGGATATATTAAACCCTACGCTACTCTCTGTTTCGCTATGTATGTACGTATGTATGTATGTATGTATATATGTACGCAAAAACACAACGGGTTCCTCGTAAGGACACCCGGTATGCGGGTGTTACTCTCTGTATATTTGCGTACATAATATAAATGTTTCATGCTCGAATCCTTGTCATGAAAGGAATGGGAAAACCGAAAAAAAGCTTCACCCCAAAAGTATGTATTGTTTATTTCGGTGAATGTACCGTACAATATCACAACGTGTCGAACAAGTTCGCATTTGGGTCACGAGCATTTCTGATGAAATTTTGACCCCTTCGACTTAATTTTTGTTTGTCCGGATGATAACTTGCATAGCATTTTAATGTTGTGGTTCTTAAAATATCCAACCCCCTATAACAAGCCACCATTTTTGAGGACGTGTGGCCTCGCGGCCTTATACTATACCAGATAAATATTTATATCGGACATGAGCCCATTAATTTGATGTAATGGCCAAATATCGACTTTTAACGAGGAAGTCTAAAACGTTTTTAATTTATGCCAGCCTTTATGGATGCTTAGGCGATGCTTAGGCGTGCTTAGGTGATACGAATGATGGCGATTGCTAAGTACTATTTTCATTTTCTTTTGATGTAAACAGTATTTATTCCATATAATTCAAAACCAATGCATGGTACAAAATATGAAGCATGAATATTGGTTGTATGGAGGGGATCCGACGACAAGCTTAAAGTTTATGGGAGTCGTTTACGATTACGTGTGAATAAGCCCACACTGTGAGAATGATGACATAATATTAGGTAATGGTGTTCATAATAATTTTAGAAGATCGTTGTTGGTATATATGTTACTCAGCTACTCACAGTGTGGGCTGGATCGATAGATATATCAAAATGAGATGATTTTTTTCATGTGGAGTAATAGAAAAATAATTGATTGAAAATAGATTTAGTTTTGCGGGAAGGAAGTATCGATCGCTATAGAAAAGGGTGTGAGGTGACATATCAAACGTTTGGGTGAGTCTGATAATCAATATAGGGAGGGAGATTTTCTTTTACCTGGTTAGCAAACAATAAGAAATTATGAATTAGTTTGTGTCAAATAGGACGTCGGATAATCACAGCAATCAAGCCAATCGATGCAACATTTCAAGAGTATACGTCATGGTGGATTATGTTAGAAATACAAAATGTGAACTTTATAGATGTTTTTAAAAACTAATCTGTCTTGCATTAGTCCAATAGAGCTATGACCTTTTGACATTTGTTGAATCCTGACAGCTCAATTGCGAATTATAATTTTGGGGTTGTTTTTTATATAACTTGGTCATAAACCTCCAGATAAACCTGCACTAAAATACTGTATGTTAAGGTATAATGAACCTACCTACCAAATCCATTCCATTTAGATCGATAGAACTATAAAGTTATCAACCGGAAAGGAAATATGAACGGACGAACAGACAGATAGACATATGGATTCATCTCGTTGCACTAACAACACCTGAATGGTGGTGAATGGTGGTGTTATAGATTTAAAATAATAAACCAACCAACATAACCAACTCAGCCAAGACAGGCTTACGACAATCCATTAGATGTGTCCCTCGTGTCCATGAGCACGTGTAGAGCCAGTGTTGTGGGAACGGAAGCAGCGCCCATTGGTATCCAGGTCGATAACTGTTCACATAAAACGGAATTTGTATCTTAATATGGACCTATATCATGTATGATTGTGTCGTTCGTCGTTCATCGGAAAGAACGCTTTAGTCGCATAGCTCTTGAAATCCATCTGCTCTCCACGAAAAGAGTCGATGAATGCCACAGAGGAAAGAGATCCTTGGACGCGAACAATGTGGTTGCATCGTTGGTGTCTGGGGCCGAGTGAGCCATTACCACATATGACGTTTGTGGTTTATTTCCAGATGGTCTAAGTGAACCCTGACAATGAAACAGTTACGAGGTCGATAGTTTGAAACAGATAGCATGGAGAGCACGTTGAAAAGCTATTATGCCAACGCATGTGACAAGTCAACCACAAATGGCGACAAGACTCAACAACAGCCAATCAGAAGATAGTCACGTGTATGTATCAATGTGGTCGGTCACGTCATATTGCGTTAAAAGTAATACGAAGGGTATCGCAATGTGTCAGTCTGTCGAACGCGTGGCTCTTCAATAGTCAGGATTCAAGCAGTCGGATTTTATGGCTGAGTGACCTGTTGTCTCGGGAAAAGTTGATTTCCTGTGTTTATTATGTGGTATTTTCTGCAACGTAATTAACTATAATTGCAGCAAATGAATTAAAGGGCCTTACTGTGGCCTGCTGTATAGTCGGAGGAAAGTTCCTTGGACACAAAGTGTGTGGTCTGTTCTTGAGCAGAGTGAACTGTTGCTGGATACGAGTTCCTTGTAGGCGTAATACGAGGTCTGTTTTGGACCGAGTAAACCACTGTTCCGGGGAGAGTCGCTTGCTGGCGCATATGTCATATACCACTGACTATCATCGTTGGTGATAAATGTCTAAAAAAACACAATGTCATTCTTAAGCATCCACAAACATCGTTTTAATTAATGGAAACCAATCAATTTCTGGTGACGCTGTGCAGCAACTTTGTAAACAATTACAGCCACATAGGTAGCGTTGTCATTATTGCTAAATAATCAGTTCTTAATCCACCGGTTGTTGTTTATTACGCCCTATTAGGGTGTATATTGGAAAGTGTATTTGGCCCTGTTGTAGGAGGTGGTGGGGTAAATATGAATAAAAACGTACTCGAGTACAGATCATACTCCACTAGTTCAAAACATGCATGGATTTGTTTATGTTGTGACAGGGAATTCTATAAGTTAGTAGCATTGCAAAATAATTGCAGGAAATCTATTTCATAGTTAATATCTGTTCCTTAACCCTTTACCCAACAAACCGGCCAAAACCGGCCAAATAAAGCTTCAACAGCCTAAAATATCTTCGGTCTGTCTCAATAGAACCATACAAATATGGATATCATTGGAACCGGCTCCTTGACCACATTGTGATAGTTACAGTTATTCCCTGTGCCAATGCATTCTCTTATATATGCGAGTCGACCATAGGTCGCCTCGCATATATAAGAGAATGCATTGGCCTAAAAAAAATCTTTTTTTAACACTTTTTACCATTTTTTCTTACATTCTTTAACAATTTTATAATTTTTAATGTGTTAAGCCAATGCATTCTCTTATATATGCGAGGCGACCTATGGTCGACTCGCATATATAAGAGAATGCATTGACACAGGGCCCTTCTGTTGGGTAAAGGGTTAATAATGTATTTCACTGTAGGTGAAGGTCCCAAGCTCCAATATAATTTAGATATGACTAATAATATGATCCTGATGGCGTTACCATTTCTGAATTTGGTGTTCTTGTTAGTTATACATATAATGAGTTTTGTTAGGTCGTGTGCGTAGCATTGTGCACATGTTTTTGTGGCACCCATCTTCCACGAATATCGTCAGGGACGTCAAATGTGTCAGTGTCATACGAGAAATCGGGAATCCAAAAGCGCAATGAACGTGATAAACTCACACGTGCTTTGTGATGCCTATTGTAGTTCTTCTGTCGGAGATCTTATGTGCAAGGTAAATTCATTATTTGGGTTGTATCTCTGTTTATTCTCGTTGCAACCTACATTATAAACATATGACCTTCTCGAAAAACCAACGTTTTAGCCAGAGAGACGGCCTTGCATGTCAGCGATGGGCCTTGTCGGCCAGAAAGGCTGCAAATCGAATGGTAGGTGTGAATGGGCATATATATAAACACATAAAAAACGTAATATACCCCTCATATCAAATCCTGTATTTCCTGTGTTATTCATTTGGTCATATTAAAATTATTAACGGATTGAGTACATGGTATAAGCACGGTGTGGGAGTTAATTATCTCGATGGTTTTCCAACCGTCTTCTGGACGTCACTTGATTAGAAAATATACCATTTTGAAAACGTCACACATTCAACTTTGATGCTCAATAACATCGAGTGTTGGTCGGTTAACTGGATAATCAGTGTTGTTTGAGTGTCACCGACCTTTTTACTGCGTAGGATTGTCTTTAACTTGACAAGTTATAAGGCTGTGGGAACTTAGTGGGATCAGTTTTAATTACCCCATTCTACTGCATTCACCCGACAGGATCCATTCCCCGTATGTTATCACCATATGTGTGCTGTAGGCAAACAACCCCGCAAAGCGGGTGGTTAGCAGATGAGCCACACTCCAACATGCCAAAAGTAGATGTATGTGCGATCTTCACATAGCAGTTTCGTGAAAATGAGTGTTCTCATCGCATTCGAATGCTTTTCCCCAACAGATATATGTGGGTTCGAGTTGATGCTTATCAAGCATTCAAAATGGTCGGGGCGATCGCAAACGCGACCAGAAACGAGGACAATGGTAATACACTAGGATAATGATATATTATATAGTATGTTGGCAGCTACGGGCATAACAATGCTATACTATTTTTCAAACAAGCTGTTACCTCATTTGTGTCCAAACTCACAGTTGTTTGCTCTAATTATTACCAAAGTTGTCAGTCGAAGGATTCTCCTAGATGTATTAGTCATTCAGCCCATGTACCTCGCCGGTATCAACTCGGCGGGAAATTTGTAACCTATATAGCCAGTAAGGGTACTAAACATGTAGTACAACTAGGGTTGATAGCAATTTCAAATCGGTAGTTTTACTTGTATAAACCCCGTATAAATATGGTATGTAATTATCTGTTGATAACTAGCATAACTATGCTTTTACCAGTCAAAATGCTATGTTTTGTGTCAGTTTCTCATATATTATGTTTTTTTTGTGCGTTTTCACTGGCCTCGGCCATTTTAAATACGTGGTGCTCACCAACCACGAAACCACGTGAATTCCCACCGTGGATATACTTCCGAAGTAATTTGGATGAAACTCCGATCTGATGGACATAATACTAATGTGTTGATATCATTTTGTAATTTAAAGCGACATAATTGTGTACATTGAACGTCGGCATTATTTGTTACAAAGAAGCACCCGTATTTTTTATGCGAACACACATTTAAACAGTATAGGTAGTTATACAATCGGCATCGTTCAACTATAACGATTTCCGATCCGCTGCCATTTTAAAGCTATCCTTTAACTATTAGCTGGTCACCCACTGAATTGTACAGAAAGGATTTGTTTCTGCACCTTACACCCAGTGTTTTATTCAATAATCACGCTTATGGCATTTGTATACCAGATCCTCATTGGGTATAAATATGTGTGAAAAACTTTATCTTCGTAGGTTTTTCAGAGTTAAAAGCCCACTTAATTCTCGAACCCTCAGATGACATTATTTAACATATATGCCATATTATATACCATTTGAAAGAGGAAGCTCCAAAACATTGTATTTTCAACTTATTCGATGTAATAAATTGTGAACATGTTGTTTTTGTTGAGATATTGACGTCTGTTGTGTACTAAAGTTTCTGCACAAAGTCGATTATTTGCAGTAACTATATATATTTAGATATAGAGTTATTCCCCTTCCATTGAAAATACACTAAAGTTTGAATTATGTTGCATTCTGGGAGCAATAACAAGGGGAATTATTTTATTATTCATCTATTTTCTATTACTCTATGGGTACCTTCTGAGACACAGACGTTCCAAATGGTCACAAACACAAAACAGCAATTTGTACGACATGGAACAGAAAAGAGTGTTCCGTGGTAGTCTGTTCCTGATATGGTAGCAATAAATAGCGTTTGTCTGACTTCTGGCGAAATTTTAAAAATGGCTGAAAAATTGCTGTGACTTTGGCAAGTGTTTCTCAGAGCATATGAAGTCGGTATATCAATAGTTCGTTTATTTATCACCTATCGTATTCGTCACTCCAAATTGCCTTGAAAAACATTTGGAGGTTCGAATGAGCCATGTCCGTTCAATGTGCTGCGTGGGCTAGTATCTAATTATACACTCAGCTTTTATATGGGAACAAATAATCAAAAAGTTATATAAATATAAGAAATGAATGTAGTTGGTGTGTTCGTTATTGGGGGATACGGCGATGTGGTTGTTAGGGACACATTTGTGGTTTACATAATGTCCCCACAACGACCACAGCGCCGTATCCCCCAATAACACACACACCCACTACATTTATTTCGTTAATGTCGTGGAACCGTCAGCGTACGAAACAAATTAACCGCCTGCCACTTTCCGCGTGCATTTTATTTATAAGTTCCCCTGGAAACGAAAAACAGCGATCGTATTTTTTTACTACTCCTCTATATTATATGGTTTGTGTATTTAAAGTATACATATATGAGATACATGTAGGATAGGACTGTAAGAAAAAGAAAGGATTAGAGCATAAAAGATTAAAAATTCTTTACCAGAATCAATCAAGTCGAAGTCGAGATTTATTCTATAACTTATTCTATATTTCAATTCTAAGAACTATATTCGCGTGCTTTGACCGAATTAGTGTGTGCACAATTAACCGCACACAATAGGATTAGTCACGTGATCGCAATCTATGTATAGGATTAGCTGGAAATCGCCATTGAATGTATAATAGGATTAGCTGGACATCGCCATTGATTGTATGTTGATCACGACGGACAACCTGTGTACTGGTCGACAAAATAATTCACGGACAGTGGATTTGGGTAACGCGTGGCACACACGATCGTTTAAACAATTATGTCGATACGGGGCGTAAACTCAAGTCACTCACTGACTAGTGACTATACAATGACTTAGATGAGTTTATGAGACTAATATACATATAATATAATATTTATTTAATATATACATTTGCTTGAAAACTATCAAAACATTACTCGACAACGACAATTGGTATTTTCGCATTCCGGCTAATCTGCCATCCGTAACATTAGTTCGTATACACTCAACAGACTTGCAAATAATGAAAATCTAGTTACCCTATGCTACGACTCAGAGACTATAGAAACCAACAACAACATACAGTATCCCTTTAACGCCTTTGAAATTGGGGTGATTGATCAAATATCGGGGAATGATTGGGATTGTCCTGACTGTGATCTATAAACAATATTTACCACTAAACAAACGTGATTATCACCTACGCTGACGTATCTACGCTAAATAACTCCACAAAACTAAGGAAGATAACGCCTTCCGCGAAAATAACAAGGGAAATTATATTCTAGGCGGCTTCTACCTTTATTCCAGCACGCACCTCGTCAAACCTCGCCAAAGGCAAGAATGCCTGGCAGAGCTCCACACGTCTTGGGGGGCTAGCTATTCGAGCGGTTGATGGGGATCGAACCTCTGGCTGGAATAGAGATTCATGTACCCACACAAATAATGAGTTCAATACGTGGTGGATGGTCGATTTGGGTGCGATCTACGTCATCAAAAGTTGGGTGATCGTCAACAGAAGTGGATGTAACGGTTGTGGTATGTCTCATACACTCTTAAAACTCAAGTGTTATATACAACACTTTCCGAGATTGTGTACAGCGACAGCACTTTGAGTGTACAAACAGCACCTACACAATTTTAACACTATATACAGGTGTTGGAAATATATTGTAACATTTTCATGATTAAGTGTTGGGTAACCCATTGAAGGTGTTGGGCTAAACACTTAAACGTGTTGGTGTGACACCTTTAAAATGTCAGTGCTGAATCTGTCCAACACCCCATATGTGTCGAGCACTAACCTACTGGAATACGTGTAAGCAACGTATGTTTTTTTCTCTTCCACATAGCATACATGATTCATGACTCTTGATCAGGGAGGAATCACCACCCTTATTGATCAATTGATAAATTTGCATCTTGTTTTATCATTTGCAACTGTGGACTGCGGACTATTAGTGCAACGTCAGTCATCACTCAGTGGTCCGAATTTAATTGGCAAATAATAAACCACGATACAAATTAATTAATCTATATATATATATAAGAGTAGGATCTGTCTGTCCGTCTGTCTGTCCGGGTTTTCTCCATGACTGCTTGTCCGATTTTAACCAAAGTTGGTGTGGTCACTCGGGGTACCCTGGACGATGTTATAACGGCGTTAGTTTTTCAAAATTTTGATTGAAAAAATAAAAAATACGGGTCTATAGATGTGTTTTCACTGGGGCCCGCGCCATCCAACAGAATAACAGGTTTAAGTTCACTATGGGCTTATATCAGAACCGGAACCGGATAAGTCCAATATAAACCAATGTCAATATTTAAGTCCAATATGAACCTATTTTCCCGATGATATATTGAAGTAGCATAATAATATTATCAATATATATAAAGGAGTAGGACCCTAACGCACAACGGGGCCACAAGCTGAATAAAGGCACCCGAAGGGAGCCTGTTTCATCTAGTTGGCCAATGTTGGTGGTGATTCCACACTGAGCAAGAGCCGTGACTAATGCAGGACAAGCAAGTGGAAGAGATAAAATAAACACATACCTTGCTAACATGTATAAAACTGATCAATAATTTAAACAATGGCGGACTATAAAACGTTTTACTCCGCTTAGACAATTCCACAACTAGGTACCAATCGAATGGTGTGTCATAGAAAAGTCATATACTAATTTGCATGTAAGGCAATTTCAAGTGTCCCTTATCATCGTATTGTCGATGCTACTCTTAAAGGGTGGTATTCCTATTTCAGAACTCTGCGAAGGTGTTACAGTTGGAAATACAAGTGTAAGATGCAGCACTCTACTGATTGGGAAAATGTAACACTTGATTGGTGTATCCATTTTGACACTTTAGTTTTTTGTGTATGGTTCCCAAATAATTCTGTCTCGGTCTGTCCCAGACCTTTCTACTGGGACAGGAATTATCAAAGATAAGTATTATTTTTAATATGAAAACATTAGAAATTGGTTCGATAAATAATTCTGTCGAAGTCAGAAAAAAAACATAGAGTAGTTTTACTCAGAGAACATGGACCAAATTGATTCTACTGGGACAGGAGCGAGACAAAAAAAACAGCGGGTAGTTTTACTCAGAGAACAGGGACCAAACTGATTCTACTGGGACAGGAGCGAGACAGACTATATACTTTATTTTGTTCTGTTTCACCTGTCTCGGCTTGTCCCAGGACTTATCACTGGGACAAAAACGCCGATGTATTTTCTGTTGGCCACGTTTCTTGCCAGGCCTCCTCTGTGAGTGGGAGCCAGCATTAATTTTCATTTGAGCGTTGAACTTCATTCAATGCCGTGGTTAATTCCGGATTGAATGTGTAACATACATGTAGACTACAGAAGGCGACGGCGCTTTAATGCAACATATATGAAGACCACATAAGGCGACGGCGCTTTAATGCAACACGGATGGGGTGCAGCAGGGCATGTTACACGTCCAGTCGCCCCTGTACGGGTGGGGTGCAGCAGATGTCCCTATGATATAAATTTCATTTATTACACGTTTGCTCCTATGGCACAGTGTTATTGTTGTTTCATATTTACAAATCCGTATATATGGAAAGTACATACGCATCTCGTTGACGTCAAATATATATATATATATATATATCTTTAATTGTCCTCCATAAATGAAGAGTTGTTTAACACAAACAAATACACAAAGAAAACATATTCTAGGACGGTTGACGTGTAATATAAACACAGAGCGACACGCGTTAACCCTTTACCTATTAAAAATGATAAAATTGTCAAAGAATGTAGAAAAAAATTATAAATTTTTTTTAAAAATTTATAAAATTGTTAAAGAATGTAAGAAAAAATGGTAAAAAGTGTTAAAATAAGAATTTTTTTATGCCAATGCATTCTCTTATATATGCGAGGCGACCTATGGTCGACTCGCATATATAAGAGAATGCATTGGCACAGGGCATAATTGTAACCATCACAATGTGGTCAATGAACCGGTTCCAATGATATCCATATTTGTATGGTGTTATTGAGACAGACCGAAGATATTTTAGGCTGTTGAAGCTTTATTTGAGCGTTTTTGGCCGTTTTGTTAGGTAAAGAATTTTAATGGTCATATGTGACCCGCCATATCAAATCCAGTCGTAAGTCGGGATTTTTTTACCCTGTGCCAATGCATTCTCTTATATATACGAGTCGACCATAGGTCGCCTCGCATATATAAGAGAATGCATTGGCCTAACAATTTTTTACAATTTTAATAATTTTTTCTTGTATTCTTTAACAATTTTATAATTTCACCCATACAGAGCCCCAACAAACATGGGCAGACGACACTCTTCTATATGATTCGATATATGTGTGGGGCTCCCTGCAGGGCCGTTCTGTTGGGTAAAGGGTTAATGGGTTTGTTGATACGGCGCACCTGTGCAATCGCGGAAGGATACAACTCACTAACACACTCGTGTCTTCTTTCAGGCGATCGTCTAAGCAATTTTACAATTGATGTTACTTTGACGAATAGTACCAACAAGAGTTCAATATACAGTCGATGTTCCCACTATCCAGGAACTGCTTCTAATGGAGAAATTCTAAATTCGTCATGCGGTCAAGAAGCCATCGGGCGATACGTGAAAGTGCAAAAAATTGGACCAACAGACAACAACCCTCTCACCTTGTGTGAAATGGAAGTATATGGAAGTCCGTGCTCCGAGGACAGTTCAGGTGCGTGTCAACTCCCCCATATGTTCAAAGATGACATATCTTTTCACTGAGCGTTCTTATATATATATAGACTCGAGGGTATCAAATAATAATCACACACAATTAGCTTCCGTAAGAATCAGTACAAATCGCGATACGGTACACGAACTTTTCCGACGTTCATCGGGGATTAACTGAAGTCGACACTTCATAAAAAGCGATGAACACCGACGTCACTTCAAGCCGATCGTGTGCACGCGCTCGCTGCGTGTTGTTATTGTGAGACGGTGTTGGACTTTGAACAATATATGTTACTTACAATTGTTGTGGTAGTTTTGAAAAGTTGTTTAAATTATTAACTTTCTCTCAAATGTACTGGTATATGATTATAAGAAATGACTTGCAGAACGATTGGGGTCATTCTTGATTAACACACTTTGTTTAATTTATCTGCCGGTCAAAATACAATGACTCAATCGATCTTCAAGTCATTTCTTAAATAATGTTGAGTCAGCGAGACCAGTTAACATAAGCTACTGTCTCTAGGAAATATGTTTTGTTTTCTAAAAAAAAAATTCCACGAACCGGGACAGGGAATGTTACTTTTTTATAACTGTTCTTATTAAACTTAAAGATACATAATCCGAATTAACGCTCCTACTTTACAATTTCTATGACTTCGGGTGGAAAACATACGTTAATCGAGTCGAAGAACTTACCCATCAAAGCTCAGAGTTATCAGATATCGATTTTTGACATCTGTTATTTTTCACCAACAGGAATATTTGACGGCCTAGCAAATATTCGACGAGTCGATCGACATACTCTCGATACTAAATTGCGTTGTATAAAATGTTGATATATATAAGATGTTTCCGAAAATGTTATACTAGAGTTGACAGCATTACTTTTTGGTTTGGTAATTAATCGATTATGTTAACTACAGCGTCTGTTGAAGAAATGTTGGTGTTGTTTGTTTTTTTTTGGTAATCTGATGATACGGCGAACATCGAATGGGATTGTGTACCTTAATATCTACCTTTTAAAACACTTCCAAATGGAACCTGATGTTCTTCTTGTGTGTTGAGGAATAACCATGGAAATGTGTCTTGAAGAAGATTTTCATAGAAATTGTTGTTGTTGTTGTTGTTGTTGTTGTCGTCGTCGTCGTCGTCGTCGTCGTCGTCGTCGTCGTCGTCGTCGTCGTCGTCTGTAGAACTGCATCCGAGCAGGGATAGTGCAGCTTCAAATATGGTATATCTCTTCACGACGGTGCATTCTGGGACTGATTAATTATAGTCTGTATATGGATTATATCGACTTCAGAAGACAACATTGACATACTTTTAAATTATATCTAGTCTTTCTCTGTAATAACGAACCGTACGTTCTAAAATGTTGGAATGGGCTACCGATACAACCACATATTTTATGCTACATGAGCATTATATATACACTTACCGGTATAATTACAGTTAGTTATACTCAATTGTGCCGAATTTATCTATTTTCTACGTAATTATCTATATACAACCTACATACCCCTGTCTTACAGGGACGCCGCCAATTTAAATTATTTTTGTAATTCTTTTTCAACATCTGTACCACGATTGTGGTTTATGTGAATAAACAATTTGACTTGTCTTGACTTGACTTCCCTGCCAGTTCATGGCAGAAAACTAAAGCTATCACCCGGAAACCAAAATAATCGTCAAATTATAAGTCATCAAGGACCATAATATGATTGATCAATATACCAAATTTAGTGAGCTCGCATATATAATAGAATACATTGGGCTAACAATATTTACCTTGATCTTGTATGCCAGTGCATTCTCTTATATATGGGAGACTCGCATATATAAAAGTAAGCACTTGCACAGGATCTGCATCAGCGCAGCTCCCGTCATGAAAGGGTTAATTTGTTTTCGTGGCAGATATCGACTTAATTATGACGAAGTTTTAACACGTTTTTAATTTTTGTCAGGCTGGCAAAAATTCAAATAACGAGCGTCCATGGTTCAGTCGCAAAACAAAACGGTAAACAATAAAAAATTATGAACTTTTATCACATAATTAGCCCCGAAACCTGGCCTCATATGTTTTTTAGTAAGATACGTGCGTGTATTATCGGCACGCGCAGTGACGTAGGAGCTTATCGCAATAATGTCGTTGTAAATGCCGGTAACTTTGTAATTATTTTAATTATAATATAATTATGATATTTGATTTATGTTGGGTTATATATATAGTGTTGATTATGAGATAAACATGGGTGATAAGGGTGGTTGAACAATATTGTCAACATGAAAATACACATTTAAAATGGAACTATATTTTTTCTTGAATATGTCTTTACTTCATCTTTGGTTGTGAAAAAGGAAATCAATGTTAATTTTTTTAACCCCAATCGTTTTGAGATCGTTTTTTCTTGATAAAATGTGATTATGTGATAAAAAATTTATCTCAAATTCGTCGCAATTCTATACAAAATTTATTAACCTCGCCCACTAAATCCGATTCGAGCCTCGTTAAATCTCGGCTCGAATCGAATTAATACATTAATACATTTCGTATAGAATTGCGACTCTTTAAAGATCCTCTATTTGGTATTGTTTTTGACGTATTACTCATGGATGATTAGTCAGCATTTCCGTATAAATTTACCTATATATACTGCAGTCAGTACTTTATCTGTGCTTATTGTAGAGCAATACCAGGAGATCAGAGGCAGCAAGTCTACGATACAGACCAATCAGACTGGTGCTGCATGGAGCGTGTTCCACTGCGCGACTCTGTGCACACAAGAGGGTCCAAATTGCGAGTCATTCAACTACAACCACGTGACATCAGAGTGCCAGCGTATGACAACCGTTGATGACACAGTGAAAGCTGACGGATGGTCATATTATACGCATTGGTGAAGACAAACATGAGCTAACATGATGATGTGCAAGAGAATAAAAATAAGAACAACCGAATCTCTTATAGTCCAATTTCCGTTAACTTCATTCCCAACCAGTCAACACTATAATGTATATCGCGGAAAAGAATATTATCCAATACTCAGTGAGAAATCTTTATATGTTCTGTTTCCAAACCGAAGTGGGTTAAACATTTATATGTCTTTTAGTCGCCATTGAAACATATGGTAATTATAATGAAAATGAATGTATCACTGCAGTCATCAATACATTTTCATTATAATTACCATATTCTGTGCATCGTTCATAGAGCACAAATGTGTATTTTGCGCTAATACATGGCTCAAATTCATTCATTTGTTGAATATATTCTGTTGAGTATAAAAGGAGATGGTCCGATAAATGGCCAGATTTCGTGTACAGTAACCCTTTAAATCGTTCGACCAACTATAGTGAACTATCTCGTTAAGATATATCGCTGTGGGTTTAGTATAAATCATCCGCATGCGAGTCGTATTTATAACGACTGGGCTGGGCTGGGCAGTGTCTTGAGTATAGCGCCGAGCAACATACCTAACTGTAGCACAGTAACTATGGTAGTCAATTGTCACCAAGATATACACAATAGCAGCGTAGCATACATATTACAAGAAAACCATGGTTAGAATTAGTGGTAACGCCCTCACGATATTATTAGGTATATATCAAGTATAAAATATACTGGTTTCATGAATACACCGCCTCAGAATTCTTAAAACAACTAGTCCTTCAAATTATTACAGCTAATCACTCAAGGTTTCTTATTCAACACACCAGAAAGCCTCTAAATGCGGACCAAATATTTACTAATCGGATTAAATACACCCCGATACTTCGCAATACGACCTTTTGTTTACATATTTTATCAGCAATGTTAGATGTTATATTATGCAATAAAATCTTCAAGAGTGGTCCAGCCATTGTTCACATCTAAATATCGAAAGCAATTAACACGGTCATAAAAGTTACATAGTGCAACAATGAGACAATCAGCGAAGATACATCCGCGAAATCATACACACTGCAAAATGTATAACAGGTACGCAATATACCGAGTTCGTTATTATTCAAAGTTACCCCATAGCTCCTATGACATCGCCAGATCAGCCTCGCAGTATACACCAAGGGGGGTAATGACATGGCAACTTCGATACATTATGTGACTGCGGCTATTGTCATCAACCCATATAGGTTGACAATTACTTCCCATGGTCACGGCCATTTTCCAGCTGTTTTAATTTTTCGCACAGATATGATACAAATGCTCTTTAGTCTACCATATGACGAATGGACTAATACGGAACGCTCTTTTCTGTTAAACGTGTATTTTTATACCCATTTGTTTTAAACTGGAAATATTATGTAAGTGGTGTGTCCGTCCGTTCGTCGTAGCATCCGTTCACTTTTTTCCCCTTAAATTTGAGTTCCGCTCGTCAATTTTCACCAGAGTTATGGCCCTTTGTTGGAATTGCCACGCCCTGTTGGTTCTTTTGTTTATGACTTCAATGCATCTTTCTGTGACATATAATGCTCGTAGAAAAGTAGTTATTTATAGACCTATTTAGATACCGGGAAATACTCGAAACCGAATATTATCTCGTGTATTGTTGGCGCACAAACCGCCAAGTCCATGGCTTGACAAGTGGGAAACGTACAAATAGTTTATAAGAAGAACGTTTATCAATGTACCCTGTTCTTCTTATTGGTGCTGTTTTACATCACACTAACATATTTTTACCCTGTGCCAATGCATTCTCTTATATATGCGAGTCGACCATAGGTCGCCTCGCATATATAAGAGAATGCATTGGCCTAACAATTGTTTACAATTTTAATAATTTTGTCTTGTATTCTTTAACAATTTTATAATTTCACCCATACAGAGCCCCAGACAAACATGAGCAGACGACACTCTTCTATATGCTTTTATATATGTGTGGGGCTCCCTGCAGGGTAATGGATGTTTTTTATTTTATTTCCTAAAAATTGTAAGAAACATTTATTTAAAAAAAATGATAACAAATTGTTAGGCCAATACATTCTCTTATATATATGCGAGGCGACCTATGGTGTTATCAGGTGTTTTGTTGGCGCACAAACCGCCAAGTCCATGGCTTGACAAGTGGGAAACGTACAAATAGTTTATTCGTGAAATATATATATCCGTGTACAGGGTTCGCGCTGCCTATTGCCAATTTAGCAAATTGCTATAACAAAAATGAAATGGCTCCAAAAAAATCCCGATTGGCTACAAAAAGTGGCACCTAGCTTTTTGGCATTTGGCAATTGGTACCCATCGGGCATATACTAAAGCTTGCAGTCAATCGGTCGGAAACAAAACACACATCGATATCCGGTCGCGACATAGCTAAGTGTGTCCTAATTGAAAGGGTATAATAGATTCGCGGCTTATGTCAGATCGACTTATTTTATCGCGGGGGTGAAATGGTTTCGAATTTCTACTCGATAATAACACTAAGAACGGCTATTGACTCCAATTTGACAAACATTAGTCAAACAAAGGGCTTCATGAAGTCTACATCGTTAGGACGTTGTGTGTTGATAGTAGGTGTTAGGTGATAAATTATCATAAATATCTCCTTCGTGACAGACAGCAAATATGAATCGTAAGTGCACGTTAGATTAAAGACACGCAACACCCTTCTAAAATGAAAAAAAGTTACTGATTTCTTCGGACATTCAGACATTATATAAATGAATATATTCATATAATAGATAATTTGCTTGTTTGTTTTTTTTTCAAAAGTGGCACCAAAAAATACTGGTCGGAAAAAAGTGGCAACAGAAAGTATAAAGTGGCTCTAAAAATAATGCAATTGGCAACAGTGTTGGCACCTGGAAATTTTGGGCCAGCGCGAACCCTGTTCGTGTAGTTACTTCAATTAGTTACTTCATAATTATAATCACGATGCAATGATAACTCTATCCTAAATGTTATATGGACTATGCTGTGTGAGTTGGTATGGTCAATATAAAGAGCGTTTGGTTCATTGCTGTGTTTGGAGATGTAAGAAATGCGAGCATAATAACCCGTAGATCATGCCATGAATCTCTACTCTGGCTAACGCCCGTAGAGATCACATTCCACTAGTACAAAACCTTGGAACTTTTTGTAGTTTTGACTGGGACGTTATACAATCGGCAATATTACGCGGGGAATATATTTCTTAGTTGTTATCTGTTCCTTAAAAATGTACTTCACTGTAGGTGAATGTCCCAACATAAAATTTCATGATTTTCTCTGACTTTTGTGAGCCGATATCGCAAAAAACATCGAATTAATTACACAGTATAGATAATCCGTAATTGTAAGCGACGCAAAGCAAAATCGCTCACAAAGTCACTTAAATCGTGAAATTTCGAGTTGGGATCTTCATCTACAGTGAAGTACATTATTAAGGAACAGATGATAACTAAAAATATATACCCCGCGTTTTTGTTTCTACTTTATAAGTTTCCCTGTCAAAACTTCAAAAAGGTTCCAAGGTTTTGTACTGGTGGAATATAATCTCTACGGGCGTTCGCCAGAGTAGTGATTCGTGGCATGATCTACATAACCCGTGGTGGCTTGGCCACTGTTAATGACATGATCTACATAACCGTGGTGGCTGTACACTGTTCATGGCATGATATACATAACCCGTGATGACTGGACACTGTTCATGACATGATCTACATAACCCGTGGTGACATGGACACTGTTCATGGCATGATCTACATAACCCGTGGTGGCTGTACACTGTTCATGGCATGATCTACATAACCCGTGGTGGCTGTACACTGTTCATGACATGATCTACATAACCCGTGGTGGCTGTAGACTGTTCGTGGCATGATCTACATAACCCGTGGTTGCTGGACACCGTTCATGACATGATCTACATAACCCGTGGTGGCTTGGACACTGTTCATGACATGATCTACATAACCCGTGGTGGCTGGACATTGTTCATGGCATGATCTACATAACCCGTGGTGGCTTGGACACTGTTCATGGCATGATCTACATAACCCGTGATGACTGGACACTGTTCATGACATGATCTACATAACCCGTGGTGACTTGGACACTGTTCATGACATGATCTACATAACCCGTGGTGGCTGTACACTGTTCATGGCATGATCTACATAACCCGTGGTGGCATGGACACTGTTCATGGCATGATCTACATAACCCGTGGTGGCTTTGACACTGTTCGTGGCATGATCTACATAACCCGTGGTGGCTGTACACTGTTCATGGCACGATCTACATAACCCGTGGTGGCTTGGACACTGTTCGTGACATTATCTACATAACCCGTGGTGGCTTGGACACTGTTCATGGCATGATCTACATAACCCGCGCGTGGTGGCTGTACACTGTTCATGGCATGATCTACATAACCCGTGGTGGCTGTACACTGTTCATGACATGATCTACATAACCCGTGGTGGCTGGACACTGTTCATGGCATGATCTACATAACCGGTGGTGGCTGGACACTGTTCATGACATGATCTACATAACCCGTGGTGGCAGTACACTGTTCATGACATTATCTACATAACCCGTGGTGGCTGGACACTGTTCATGACATTATCTACATAACCCGTGGTGGCTGGACACTGTTCATGACATTATCTACATAACCCGTGGTGGCTGGACACTGTTCATGACATGATCTACATAACCCGTGGTGGCTGGACACTGTTCATTGCATGATCTACATAACCCGTGATGACTGGACACTGTTCATGACATGATCTACATAACCCGTGGTGACCTGGACACTGTTCATGGCATGATCTACATAACCCGTGGTGGCTGTACACTGTTCGTGGCATGATCTACATAACCCGTGGTGGCTGTACACTGTTCATGGCATGATCTACATAACCCGTGGTGGCTTGGACACTGTTCATGGCATGATCTACATAACCCGTGGTGGCTTGGACACTGTTCATGGCATGATCTACATAACCCGTGGTGGCTGTACACTGTTCATGGCACGATCTACATAACCCGTGGTGGCTTGGACACTGTTCGTGACATTATCTACATAACCCGTGGTGGCTAGACACTATTAATGACATGATCTACATAACCCGTGGTGGCTTGGACACTGTTCATGGCATGATCTACATAACCCGTGGTGGCTGTACACTGTTCATGGCACGATCTACATAACCCGTGGTGGCTTGGACACTGTTCGTGACATTATCTACATAACCCGTGGTGGCTAGACACTATTAATGACATAATCTACATAACCCGTGGTGGCTGTACACTGTTCATTGCATGATCTACATACCCCGTGGCGGCTGGACACTGTTCATGACATGATCTACATACCCCGTGGCGGCTGTACACTGTTCATGACATTATCTACATAACCCGTGGTGGCTGTACACTGTTCATGACATGATCTACATAACCCGTGGTGGCAGTACACTGTTCATGACATTATCTACATAACCCGTGGTGGCTGGACACTGTTCATGACATTATCTACATAACCCGTGGTGGCTGGACACTGTTCATGACATTATCTACATAACCCGTGGTGGCTGGACACTGTTCATGACATGATCTACATAACCCGTGGTGACTTGGACACTGTTCATGACATGATCTACATAACCCGTGGTGGCTGGACACTGTTCATTGCATGATCTACATAATCCGTGGTGGCTGTACACTGTTCATGACATTATCTACATAACCCGTGGTGGCTGTACACTGTTCATGACATGATCTACATAACCCGTGGTGGCTGGACACTGTTCATGGCATGATCTACATAACCGGTGGTGGCTGGACACTGTTCATGACATGATCTACATAACCCGTGGTGGCAGTACACTGTTCATGACATTATCTACATAACCCGTGGTGGCTGGACACTGTTCATGACATTATCTACATAACCCGTGGTGGCTGGACACTGTTCATGACATTATCTACATAACCCGTGGTGGCTGGACACTGTTCATGACATGATCTACATAACCCGTGGTGGCTGGACACTGTTCATTGCATGATCTACATAATCCGTGGTGGCTGTACACTGTTCATGACACGATCTACATAACCCGTGGTGGCTGGACACTGTTCATGACATTATCTACATAACCCGTGGTGGCTGTACACTGTTCATGACATGATCTACATAACCCGTGGTGGCTGTAGACTGTTCATGACATGATCTACATAACCCGTGGTGGCTGTACACTGTTCGTGGCATGATCTACATAACCCGTGGTGGCTTGGACACTGTTCATGGCATGATCTACATAACCCGTGGTGGCTGGACACTGTTCATGGCATGATCTACATAACCCGTGGTGGCTGTACACTGTTCATGGCATGATCTACATAACCCGTGGTGGCTTGGACACTGTTCATGGCATGATCTACATTACCCGTGGTGGCTGGACACTGTTCATAGCATGATCTACATAACCCGTGGTGGCTTGACACTATTAATGACATGATCTACATAACCCGTGGTGGCTGGACACTGTTCATGACATGATCTACATAACCCGTGGTGGCTGGACACTGTTCATGGCATGATCTACATAACCCGTGGTGGCTGTACACTGTTCATGGCATGATCTACATAACCAGTGGTGGCTTGGACACTGTTCGTGGCATGATCTACATAACCCGTGGTGGTTGGACACTGGAATTATGACTGAATTGGTCGTTGATCCAACACAAACTCCATGCAGGTTTATCTCCCCCTGATGATTCGCGCTGCCGATTACCATTTTAACAAATTGCTAACAAAACAAAGTATTTTACAACAAAATAATTCCGATTTGCAACAAAATATGGCAATTGATCCCACTTTAGTGTTTGTCAGGTTGGAAGTTGATAAGTTCCAATCCAAGGGAGTGCAAATGGAATGTCCTATCCCTGTGAATTTGGCCTGATTCGGGGGGGGTGCCTGATTGAGGTGGTTGCTTGCAGTTAGAAAATGCAACACCCCCCCCCCCCCCCGCACACACACACACACACACACATGTCCCTCTCCGCGCACCGTTTTAGGAATGGGGCCAATTCACAACTAACACTCAAATTTATAAAGACGATTGTATACGTGTTAAGAGCAATAACTCTTTCAATTATATGTCTAATTCGCTTATAGCTGCTTATAGAGTTACCCATCTTTGTTGGATTTCGTGACACGTAACGGGTTGATTAAAATCCACGTTCTTGAGCGTTCGTGAACGACCAATCACCAATACCACGTGATCAAAACCCGACGATTCAAAGATGGAGAACAGACCAAGAAGGTATCAAGAACACCCAAAGGCCATGTACGTATGTTAAAAGTCTAATTATCACTGTGCTTTTTTTTTGTTGGGAGGGGATGTTTCGGAACCCTTAATTGATATATGTTTCAGGATCATAGAATGCCCAGTTTCTCCAAATATAACCAAAAGAGCATGCGACCTCTATCCAAAAGACATGCATAATTCATACACATGTAACATTTTCAATTACCCAGACGGATTTATGAAGACATACTTAATAACTTTGAGAGACGGGAGTTTGTTTAGTCAAAATGGACGTGGATGCATTGTGCACGACGATCTAATGTTACTGAATAAACGCAGACGACATAATTAAGACGGTCGAGATTAAGCAGATCCTGAGTTCTGTAATGAACGGGTCGAAGATCTTGGGTACTCTTTTATCACAGAATCACTCGAACTTGACCATTTCAGCGTCATTAAAACTAGCGCCGTAATTTTTTACCCTGTGCCAATGCATTCTCTTATATATGCGAGTCGACCATAGGTCGCCTCGCATATATAAGAGAATGCATTGGCCTAACAATTTTTTATCATTTTTTTTAAATAAATGTTTCATAAAATAAAAAACATCCATTACCATGCAGGGAGCCCCACACATATATATAAGCATATAGAAGAGTGTTGTCTGCTCATGTTTGTCTGGGGCTCTGTATGGGTGAAATTATAAAATTGTTAAAGAATACAAGAACAATTTATGTAAAAAATGGCGGTTTAATAAGGGACATTCGAAGTGGGTTCATGCGACATAACATTAAAGTCTATGCAACAAATATAGCCAACAAGTACATCACTTCTTATTTTCATTATTAATTAATAACTCTCCAATAATAATGAGATTTCGCGTGTGAAAACCATTGTTGTGTAAACATTACTGTTATAATGTTTGATACTTTTATTCCAATAACCAATAATATATAGAGGATATGAAATGAGTGTTTCTCTCACATGATATTTATGAAACGAGTCTAAGAATTTTCAGTTTTCTCGAGC
Source organism: Siphonodentalium dalli (assembly GCA_032622095.1). Lineage (NCBI taxonomy): Eukaryota > Metazoa > Mollusca > Scaphopoda > Gadilida > Siphonodentaliidae > Siphonodentalium > Siphonodentalium dalli. Next base: position 183,936,310 of record CP136067.1, on the reverse strand, counting down.
CTCCGGCGAGAGAAAACTGAAAATTCGTGACGAGTTTCATAAATATCATGTGAGAGAAACACGAATTACATATTCTATTTATCATATGACACCTATAAATTGATTATGATGTCCAAAACGCACACAAATCACTAAATAGTACGAATTTGACCTGCATTTAGTTAGAGATACGGCTCGGCCCCGGCTGCCATTCAGCCAATCAAAACACACTTTTTGTCAACAAACCAATCAAATTATTGGAAGGTGATATGAACTAGTAGTTCATATGAAATTGATTTATGACATAATTTCCAACGTAAATAATGATTGAGTCATAATGATAAATGGTAATACGGACCATGAATTTATAACAAAATGTGGGTGCGGGAAAACAGCACGGCGATTCAAAATATTTCACGGACATTTAAAGATGTATTTAGGGTTCCAGACTTTCAGTTACCAGACGTGGAATATAATTGAATGCAACACCGCTGAATAACATGTTGAACGCCTGCATATTATTTAACATTTAATAGATATCTGATTGTCATATAATAGACAGATATGATGCCACTTTCTTACAAAGATAAATGAGTAAATAAGTGAAATAAAATAATTTTATTCTTGCCGTTAAAGGAAACAAAAATTGTCCTTATCATTCATTATGTTTATTAGGTGCCACTTCTTGTTCCAATTGTGTGTTTTTATAAACTGGAGACTGAAATTCTGGATCCCTTAATACGCCTTTAACATGTAAATAACATGATGAAAATATTAAGGATTCAAATCAACATTACCATAATGGAGTTACTGATAAAAGTCCAATAAGATATCAAAGTTTAATCAGAACTTGACGGTAAACATTGGGAAAGGTCAAAACATTGGGAAAGGTCAAAACATTGGGAAAGGTCAAAACATTGGGAAAGGTCAAAACATTGGGAAAGGTCAAAACATTGGGAAAGGTCAAAACATTGGGAAAGGTCAAACCTACAGGATAAGAAGATTTACCACTGACAAACCCTTCCACGCTCATCCTTGTTGTAAATACTCATTATTCAGCAATGAACGCTATCTCAATCATACATGTAATGTTATATTACAGGGGTTGCAGGAAGACGGCCTGTACTGGCCATGCCACCCCTGCACATGTAAATATGTATACATATAATTATATAACACTGTATTGTATAAATGTGCAAATAAACATTCAAACATTCAAACATCAACATTGAACAATATTCTTAAAATTAAACTAAAACTAAAATATTTCAACGTTTAAACTTACTACACGATTAACTACATTTGTTTATAAATCACTGTAACAGTTTTGTGTACATAATGGTTTGAACACGCGGAATTTCGTTATTGAATAACTATCAATATATAATTCATATAAGAAGAACGTTTATCAATGTATCCTGTTCTTCTTATTGGTGCTGTTTTACATCACACTAACATATTTTTACCCTGTGCCAATGCATTCTCTTATATATGCGAGTCGACCATAGGTCGCCTCGCATATATAAGAGAATGCATTGGCCTAACAATTTTTTACAATTTTAATAACTTATTCTTGTATTCTTTAACAATTTTATAATTTCACCCATACAGAGCCCCAGACAAACATGAGCAGACGACACTCTTCTATATGCTTCTATATATGTGTGGGGCTCCCTGCAGGGTAATGGATGTGAGTGCTCTGGATCCATTTAACCCTTCTTAATACTAAACACTCGTCGATGAGTAGTTATCCCGCGGGAAACGTTCAGATAATAAGTTCAACAAAGGATGCGGACACACGTACCACAGTAGCGATGGCATAATAGGTGTAACGATTTATTATGGTGGAGTTTGGTGACAATTGTGTGACAATAATTCTGTGCCATAGCAAGCCATGTTGCCCGCAGAGTTTCCGCACGGTGAGTTGACTGGACCAATTAACCCATTGCGTTTCACCAAGGTTGATCTCTGCTCATTACGTTTTACTACATTGTATTCTCTACGATACATATAATTGCACGATCGATCGTCCATAATTGTGGTTGACCGTGGCAACCCCTCATTTCCTCACACATCATTTATATGCTCTCGCTATACTACTTATATTAAATTCATGCGTTACCCAATTGCGTTTTTAATTTTGCGACGTTCAGTTCTACGCATAATTCCGCTAACATTATCATGTGGGCCGATGAAGCTGTGTTGGAAATGTTGGGGGAAATGCAGTTGAAAGAAAGTATCTGGAATAAACAAAGCGAACAATATACACAAGGACCAAAACAAGAAAATGGCTGATCATAACGAACTTTGGAAGACTCATTGTGCGAATATGCAGCGGGCGACATGGCTAGCTATGGCATACTAATTGTGACGACCAATTGTCACCAAACTCCACCATAATAAATTGTCACACCTATACCATGCCATAGCTACTGCGGTACGTGTGTCCGCAGCCAAACGATCATAGTTGAACTTATTATCTGAACATTTCCCTCCATATCTGGGCTTTTACTATCTGGCGTCTGCTTATTTTTCCTGAACAGCATTCCAAATGAATAATAGATTTTTCCAATATGTACTTTTGTCATTGACTGGGAGAATCCGTTTAGTATAGAAATGTTTAAAGCATGAATTTGTGCTCGCTTCTGTTACATTACGGTCAGGTAACGGGATCAACATATAGGTCCATAAATATGTCAAACAATTCAAAGTGTTTTGTGATACCTATAATATATGAGTAGGTGGATGCTCGTATCCCGGCCCTACGTTATAGGTATCCCTGTCTTTGACTCCGGTAGTGGACACTTCACAAATTATGTCCAGGGCAGTCTACATTTCGGCAGTTAATACATGTCAAAAAGCATTTTATGGGGTATGTTGATCACGAACTTTATGTTACACAGAAATACTTGTTCAACTTATAGAATTAGGAATGCAAATCTCAATGACACTGTATCTCAACTTAGGTGGGCGCTAGTGTTATGCTGAGCAGTCAATATAATGATAAAGAAGAAGGAAAGTCAAAAAGTAACAGTAAAGGGCTTGTGAAATTATTTTTATTTTACAAGTTTTAACAATAACTGGGGGTGCATCATGGTGTGCCGATGGATTCACATGTTTTTTGTTTACGAATTTCGGTAAAATTAAATAGCTCCCATTTAGAGGTCACCCACAAAGAATCATATGAAGTTTGGTGACGATATGATGAGGGATGTTGCATGTAGGGTGTGCCGAAGGATGTAGTTATACGAAAAGAGTAAAATCCAAGAATTCAGAAGAAAAATATTTAATTAAAAAAAGATTGTTTAATAAAAATAATAACAACTTTTTAGAGGTATTTCGATAGTGTTTGGGGAAACATTTCCAAAATTATCCTGTAAGTTTTTGTCCACTGTAAAAAAAAAGCCTAAGTCACCATTTTATCTGATTCCGCGGATTATTGGTTCGCAATCTTGACACATATTGTTGGACTAGTAGTTTATCTTGACAACCCTGAAGGCAGGATATTGGTTTTACCACAGATTTTTCACATTTTTTACATTTACTCATCGGTTGTACTTCCTTAACATTCAGCCATTTTCAAACTCTGTCACATTTAGGATATCCTTAAATGGACATGGCCCATTCGAGCTTCCATATTTTGTCTACGTAATTTGGAATGTTAAGATAGGTTGCAAAATACACGAAATATTGATATACCGGCTTATATGCTCTGAAAAATGCTTGACATGGTCACATCCATTTTCTAGCTGTTTTCAAGTTTTCGCACAGAAGCCAATAATACGGAATGTTCCATGTCGTGCACATGGATGTTGTTTGTTTGGGACCCAAAAACCGTGTTCAATGTTGTATTTAGTATGAGAGAGAGAGAGATTGTTTATTCCTCCATTCAAGGGAGATGTTATATACAACAATACATACAATTACATAATATAGAGACAATAAGATGGGTTGCTACATGTATATAGGATAACGTGTGTCATATAAATAACAACGATGCTGTTTCACACTCCACGTGTGGGATGATACGCTGATTAAATAGTGCATAAAATGCATATGAATGAAAAACATTCAATAAAAAGATCACCCTCGTTGTTGATGGTTGAGGAATCCAACCCACTCATCGACTGACAGCCAAATGAATACATCAAGAAATCTTGTGGCGATAGGCGATCCAGAATTAGGAACGTCGATAAATCGAAGATATTGATTATTCGATACCAGAAGTGGTTTTTGAGATCATTGATATGCGGAGAGAAGCAGTACAAAAACATATGTTCTACTTGATTATGGTACAATTTCCCGCAATGTTTGCAAAGGGAGTTGTTGTCGTGTGTGGTCCTGTTGAGGATGTTAGCCATTCGAACTGATATTGTGAGATATTTCAGATTGACCCAACATAACTCCCACCCCCTCCAGAATGACATGCGACAACGCTTCACATTCCGAAAGAAATCTAGAGCAGCCACATTGTCCACTTGAAGTGTTTCGGACGAGGACGTCATATATTGTTTCACTGTAGCCTTCCATTGTGATTGGTTGGGAAAGAAGCCCGTTTCTGCAAATGTGGTAAGGTACTCATACAAGTTATGTTTCCACAGAATGGGGATAATATCTCCCATAAATCCAAAAGGATGGCGATTATACAGTAAGTACCCGTGAATATTGAACAAAAATATTCGAAGAGCTTCTCGATGTGTGTAAGGTAAATTTATCAGGGTACCCATGAAAAGGAGTTTCCTTTTCTCAATTTCTACTCTCAGTGGGTTGAGACCCAAAAGGGACAGGACAATTTCCGTGCTGGTCCTTGTCGGTAAACACTGAATTGTTTTGAGACACATGCGGTAAGATCGTTCGAGTTGCAGGAAATTTGCTTCTGATAGCTGATACCACATCTCACAGCCATATAAAGCTTTTGGCAGAACAACATGCTTTAGTATGACCAGCTGATATATAGGCGATATATATTTTGTGGTGGCCGACCTGCACGCACCGAAAAAGGTTTTACGCATTAGTTCACATGCTCTGTCTATATTTGGCTGACGATCGGACTTTTGGTTTTGGGGTATCCCAAGATGTACCACGCTCTCCACTTCTTTGAGTTTGTTTTCGCCGAGTTTCCACATCGGGCTGTCTCGAGCTTTCCTTGAGTGATATGATTTTGTCCCGAAGACAACTACCTCGCTTTTGGAAAAAGAGTATCGAATTTCCAGGTAATACTGTAGTTGTGGCATGTGGTTAGCATTTTCTTCAAGCCCCCTTCAGAATAAGATAACAAACATATATCGTCGGCAGTGGTAGGACAACTGCAAGCGACAGCGTCGATGTGAAGACCTTCTGGTGCGTCGGATAAAGTATCTAGGAGGTCATCGATATAGACAAGGTACAGAAAAGGTGACATGACGGTATCTTATCTAGTCACTTGATGTAGTTGTTCTACATCAAGTGACTCAGAATGGAGACCGTTGTATCTGACAACACTCTTCATATCGGTGTACATGTCCACAATAACTCTGAGTATATGGCCCGCGAGACCTTTTCTGTGCAATTTATATATCAAGCCATCGTGCCAAACGCGATCGAAAGCCTTTCGAGAGTCTAGAAAAGCGGCATATACTGCAGAGCTATTACTGAGTGCAAACTCTATGCTTTCCTGCAAAAAGAAAGATGTTACATTGCACCCGACACCCTTCTGGAAGCCATTTTGAAGATTGTTCGGGAAATTTTTAAAGAGCGCCGAGTGCAGAAGCCTATCGAGGAGAATTGTTTCAAATAATTTATAAGTGACTGGTAGCAGTGTGACTGCCCTATAGCTATCGGGATTTTCGATAGGCTTCGGGTCCCTTTTATAGATAGGGACTATTGCCCCAACTTTCATGTCCCCGGGTATGAATTCAAAGTCCAGCAATGGATGAAAATAACTTTCCAAGGACATCATATAGTTTGGGTGGACTGTGTATCAAATGCTCATTCACGATCTGAGTGAGCCCTCCAGCTTTCTGCCTTTTCAGATTTTGAATACAAGACCTAATTTCATTGGTAGATACGGGGTGACATAATTCAAAATCAGATACTAAGTCCACAGTATTGGGAGTTTTCAGCTGTTTGACTGTGTTAGCAATGTAAGCTTCAAACTTGGGGTCACTGTGGTTACCACTTTTAAAGAGATTTTGGAAATAGCCCATCCAGCCGTTAACTATATCCCCAGGATCCCTGCATATGAGGTCGCCGAATTTCACGTCAGAGCCTTGGTTAATACCATATTTTGTATTGCTCTTTATGGCTTTCCAGAAAGATGCCTGGTCATATTGTGCATAATATTCAATTCTTTTCTCAGTTTGAACTTTAAGGGACTTGACTGACGCTCGGTGGCATCGACGAAATTGACGTTTGGAATCCCTATAAGCACGAAAACATTGGTTAGGTAGATCTGTTGGACACCCCTTAGATATCCAGAACTTTCTACATTGTCGCATACGTTTATGAAGAGCTTTCAAATCCGCATTCCAATATGATTTAATGTTGCGTTTGTGTGTCCTTCTAGGACTTGCTTTCTTTGCAGCATTGATGAGAATGTCAATCACCCTGGTGTATAACGCAACAATGTCGGATTTACTGGATATCGTTGTGTCCAACAGACCGAGTTCGTGTTCTACAGCCGACTGGTGAACATTAACATCTAGCTTTGACCATGGAATAAATGCAATACCATTGATATTTTCGTCACGGGGCAGTCTTGCTATATCAAGGGATATTGAGCACAAAATTGGTCTATGATTAGATGTGTTTAGCGAATCACCATCCAATATATGGACACGTTTAACCATGTCTGATTTACACCTATGAGTTACAATGTGGTCGATCATGGATGTAGAAACGCTGGTGTTATATGGAACATATGTATGATCTGGGCCTTCGCATATATCAAAAGTTGCGAGTGTCACCAGCCCATTTGAATCAAGGAAGTTTTCGAAGTAAGAGGACCTCTGGTCACGTTTTCGATTCAATATATTTGTTTCCGTCCGCTTTACTTGTAGGTGAGCATTGAAATCTCCCATGATAATAACAATACCCTGTGGCGAGTATTCAGACACTAGATCAGCGAGGATATTTAGACATGCTATGAAATCTGGTTCAGGGTAATTTGTGTTCGGGAGATATACCTGGAAAAATGAACATATTCACTGTTGTCAATCTGAAGCCTCGCCCCAATGATTCTATCATGATAAACTAACACCGTAGATACTTTACCGGCATGATTCCTGTTGACCAGGAATGCGACACCATCTCTGGTGTATTGGGCTCCAGTTTTTGTCATGATTATACGACCAGGTTTCCCTAAGCCCGCATACTTTTCGTGGATTTGGTCTAGCAACGATAAGTTATTTGCACCCAACCAGTGTTCTGAGACACCCATTATATCATATTCAGACTAGTCAGGTATAGAGAACTTGAGGTTAGACCTGTGGCATTCCATGTGCATAAATTTAAATTTGTTTGAGGGCACAAATTTGTGCGACAATTTGCATTATTATGAAAGTCAGCCATGATAATTTGGTTTGGGTGTGACTTTAGTAATTGTCTTACGCCATCGCCTACAGTATAGGCCAATTGGCCAAAAATCATCTTCTATCATTTTCTATCATAAACGTTTCTGATGTCCGATTGCTTTTTATGTGCTGGAACACCGTCGACGTAATAACTGACTGCTTTACGCCCCATAGAGTTATCAGACTTCCAGTTACGTCCCTGCGAGGAAGGAACATAATTTTCCGGTTGTGAAAGGTTCATTGGTATCGAATCACCTTAATAGAACGGAGTTGACGCAGCTGGACTAGACGATATTTGAGCTGGTTTGTGACGCTTCGATGATTGTTCACCGCGAGGTCCGTTATCGGCATGATCTGAGGAGGGTCTTGCTGGCGGTCGTGAACGATTGGTTTCACTCCCACTGACATCAACGGATCTTAATGTGGAATTACCGCTACATGGATGAGTGACTGATTGGTCCGAGTTTGGTGGTGTGACAGTACGACCCGGGTCGGAACGAAATGTACGTTTAACTGGTGAATAGTCGTCGGATGTACGCATGCATTCACGATCGCGAACTTGTTACAATATGATGTATTTGTGAGTTTTGTTGAAAATCCAATACCGTATTCGTAACAACGGATAAGGAAAAACTGAAACGAATAGAAAGAACGCAAATTATAGTGACGTAGTACCCTATTCGTAATAATTATCTGTTGTCGTTCATTATGCGAAGGGTGCCCAATATATTATTACGGAAAATTGTAGCAACACCGATTGTAACATTTCAGAAAACACCAGGTCTAAACTACACGGAACATTGGCTGCGAACACGTACCACAGTAGCGATGACAATTTATTATGGTGGAGTGTTGTGACAATTGGTCGTCATAATTATGTGCCATAACTAGCCATGTTGCCCGCTGAGTTTCCGCACAATGAGTCGACTGGACCAAATAAACCATTGCGCACGATCGATCGTCCAGAATTTAAATTCGCGCAGTGCTATTTTTCGCGCACCTGCATGCGTTTATACCATACCACAGACATTTATTTCTATTGTAAGTTTTATATACGCGGTTGTGGTTTTACTTCTTCCGAGTTCATTTTAATTATTGAACTGAACTGAACTGAAGTGATTTTTATTGATAACTTAAATTATGCATATTATACACAATAACAACGGGGCTCTGTAGAAGGCATGGCTTATGGCCCAGAGCCCTATAATAGCATGGTAAATACAATAATGAATATAAACTGAATGCAGGTAGGTGCAAGGATTGTGGAGAGTTGGGGCTGGTGGGGGGGGGTGCAAGATTACATGGTGTGCATAATATGTTGGGCGATGCTCATAAAGTATATATATTAAGTCAACTCCAAGAACAATTTAAAATGTTTTATGTGAATGTCAAGGATGTGGCTGTACAATCAGTGGACCTCATTTAGGTTTGAGATATGTGGTAGTTTAGTTTATACTTTCAGATTTAAGTTTAGAATTGGCCATTGATACGGCTGAATTATTGTACTCGTTTTCTTATAAAGTAATCTTTTAAATTATGTTCAAAGTGCACAAATTCAAAACTGAGCGAATAAAAGGTCAGGCGACCACAGTGTCCCCCGAAAACGTGGCAAGTCGATGCCACTTTGATAAAGAAATTAAATTTAAAAAGTCAAAAAGGGTTAATAACTACGTAAATATACATGTTGCACATCTCCATTATATGGGTAACAATACTCTAAAGTTTCAAATATCTAGAATGAAAACTGTAGGAGGAGTTGATTACACCATGAAGTTACCCTCATACTGAAAATTATAAAAAATGTTGAAATTTTGAAAGTCAAAAAGGGTTAATAACTCTGTCAGAAGAAAATATTCCGTCATCTATATACATGTTGCTCATCTTCAATATATGGGCAACAATATTCTGAAGTTTCAAATCTCTGGGATGAAATCTGTAGGAGGAGATGATTACACCATGAAGGTACTCAAAAGTGTTACGGACGAACGGACGGACGGACAGACGGACGGACGGAGCCCGTAAATATAGTCCCGCGAAAATTAATTTTTCGGGGAACAAAAATAGTACTGCATTATCTTATACATGCGAGCCGACCATATAAGAGAATGAATTGGCCTAACAAATTATGTTTTATAATTGTTAAAAAATGTAAGAAAACTTTAAAACAATGATAAAAAATTGTTAAAGAATGTAAGAAATAATGATAAAAAATACCAAAAATTGTTAAATAATGTAAGAAAAAATGATAAAAATTGATACAGAATGTAAGAAAAAATTATAAAAAAAAATTATAAAAGCAAAAATGAAAAAATATATATATACTAGCAGGGTTACCCGGCGTTATCCACGTTAATGCGATGAGAAACCCTCTGTATGCTGTGGATATTTTTTGTGAATAGAGAATGCTCTTGCTTAAAAGTGATTTTCTCATAAATTGTATATTCAAATAGCATCATAAAACATGATTATTACAGTCATGGGATACAAGTAGTGACTCACCTTGTCAATTGTCATTCTGTTTGTCGCGATTAATCCGTTCCAACAATAATGAAGTATGTATTTATTTACAACTGCGTATACATTAGACATTATAATATGATACATGAACATCATAAACACATTAGTTCGATAAAAGATGATAATTGGGTTTTAAATATTGAGATGTATCAATCAATTTAGTGGGTTGGACTAAGTTCTCGATGACACCTGGCTATCTCCATGAAGATACAGATGTTTCAAATAAATTTCCAGGTGCTCCTGTCTTCATGGTGCTATATATTGCCTAATATTATCAGTTTAAACGAAATGTTGATGCGCATAAATATTAGCTACATGTGCCAGGCACACAGCGAGATTTTGATTTGTTTATGTCAGTCGATGAGTCTGTTGTAAAACCCTTGTCAGATGTGCAGTATTGTGAGGATCCTGAAAAGTCTTATGCTACTAACTGCATTTTCTTGTATATCAGAAGAAACTATATTTGACTGCACACTGTGACCACTATTTTTGAACAGACCTTCCATATCTCTTGACAAATTGTAACTTTTTTGTGGAAACTGTATTGAATGGAACAGACTCAATGTTGTTATAATATATATGCAATACTCTGACGGTTCGGGGTCTCTCAGTTTGCACGAATATATGTATCTCTTCAATAGAATGATAAATATATGTTTAATGCTTCTTCTATGTATCTCTTATTGCTAGCTCATTTTGTGAATGCCCTGATTGCTATTCCCATATAAATATGACAGTTAAGAAGATATAATTGTTCAAGTGACTTAAGTGGGTCACCATATGTCGGGATTGTGAAATGTGAACGTCCAAAACTACTTAAAATGATATGGAGATGGCCTGGGTGACTGCATATAACTTATATGTGGATAAAGGCGAATAGCAATCTTATCAATGATAGTGCATATCCGCTCGCCATCCGCGAAGCAAACGACACCAAATGTGATTTAATTCATGGTATATCATTAGAGAAAAACGTGTATGAATTCGGTGGAAATTGGTGTCAAATAAATTTGTACCAGCGTTTGCCTCTTTTGACATATTTAAATCACTCCCATTAGACTCATGGATGCATGATATACTGGCGATGATTATATATATGTTTGTTGGCAATCAGCAACTAAACAAATTCTGAGAATAGTTATGACCCATATCTCTCACCCAACCGACAGCAATTTGACGTCTTTAAATCACACGATGATATTCCTCGTATCATAGAGAAGAATAATATATCAATTTGGTGGAAATCTGGGCTAAAAATAGTTTATTAAATCAATTGTTGATGCAACGTTGACTCGAACAACGCCATATTGCGAAGGTGATTATTTGTTCGTTTGGTGGAAATCGGCGACAAAACTATTTCACGATATATTTTTACTTTTGTCGACCTCCCCCTTTTCTTCCCCTGACACCAACAGCGTCATTTTAGAATTTTTTTACCCGCACCGTTATCTTCCTTGTAAACCGTTACCCCTCTTAGAACGCCTTGGTGTCATCTCGATTGTACCGCGTGAAGTTATATATAGAACTCACACAGATAGACAGAAAGACAGACAAACAGACAGACAGACAGCACGATTTGATTTCTTGTATCATTTGAGAAGAACGTGTCTGAATTTGATGGTAATTAGTACTAAAAATATTTTATATCAGTCTTGGTGACCCTCCCGTCCCTATTTCAGTCTCAAGCTGCACACACTAAGACTCATTAGAGATTAGAGATGCATATATATGAAATTGGTGAAAATTGGCGAGTATACAAATTCGTATCAAATTTAAGGTCCCCATATCTCTCACCCATAGGGAACACATTTTGTGTATCTAAACGACACGATGAGATTCCTCGTATCACAGAGAAGAATATGTATCAATCTGGTGGAAATCGGCATTAAACATATAGATATAATTTGCTGTGTCCCTCTCATCTCTATACACCACTGACTCGAATGGCCCAACTTATGACATCCTTATACCACACGATTATACTCCTGATATCATGGAGATGATTGTTTATAAGTTTGGTGATAACCGGCGACTAAACTAGCAAATTAGGTGCCAATCCACACCCCCATCTCTCAAACAAACAGCACCACTATGGCGTCTTTAAATCACACGATTAGATTCCTCGTATTTTGGATAAGAACGTGTATCAATTTGGTGGAAATTGGCGCAAAAAATTGTGCATCAATTTTGGTGCCCATGTCCCTTTCAATGCAACCATGACTCGAATGAGGCCACATTTGACAGATATAAGCAAAACCATTAGACTCCTGATACCATGGGGATGATTTTGTATAAGTGTGGGGGCAATCGGCGACTAAACCAATTGTTATCAAATTTAGTGCCCACCCCTCCCAATCTCTCAACCAAAAGACAACAATTTGGCGTTGTTAAAGCGCACAATTTGATTCCTTGTATAATGAAGAAGAATATATATCAATTTGGTGGAGATCGGCGCTAAAATTAGTTTTTCAATGTTGGTGCCCCTCTCCCCTTCCGTGCATCCCTGACTCGAACGACGCCACTTTAAAACCACACCGTTGGTTGTTTCATATCATGGGGAGGATTATATATAAGTTTGGTGGAAATCGGCGACAGAAAAAAAATCTGCCCCTCACATTCCGGGCACCCCTGACGCGAACGGCGCGACTTTTGCCATATTTAAACCACACCATTAGATTCCTCATATCATGGGGATTATTATGTATAAGTTTGGTGGCAATCGGCGACAATTTTTTTTTCTGCCCCTCCCCCTTTTCTGCCCCTGACAACAACGGCGTCACTTTAGAAAATTCTAACCCCGACCATTATCTTTCTCGTAAAAAGCTACCCCTAGTAGACCCCTTTGGCGTCATCTAGATGGTCCCCTGTGGATTTCTATAGAACACAGACAGACAGACAGACAGACAGACAGACATTCGCAAATATAGATATAGAAGATATAAATTGTAAAAGAATGTAAGAAAAATTGATAAAATTTGATAAACAATTGTTAGGCCAATGCATTCTCTTATATATGCTCGACTCGCATATTTAAGAGAATGCATTGGCACAGTGTCTTAAACAAAACGTCAAAACCGGCCAAATAAAGCTTCAACAGCCTAAAATATCTTCGGTCTGTCTCAATAGAACCATACAAATGTGGATATCATTGGAACCGGCTCCTTGACCACATTGTGATAGTTACAGTTATGCCCTGTGCCAATGCATTCTCTTATATATGCGAGTCGACCATAGGTCGCCTCGCATATATAAGAGAATGCATTGGCTTAAAAAACATCTTTTTTTAACACTTTTTACCATTTTTTCTTACATTCTTTAACAATTTTATAATTTTTAATGTGTTAAGCCAATGCATTCTCTTATATATGCGAGGCGACCTATGGTCGACTCGCATATATAAGAGAATGCATTGGCACAGGGCCGTTCTGTTGGGTAAAGGGTTAAATGTTGCGCCAGCACAGCTCTCGTCATCAAAGGGTTATATAGCATATGTTCACACACTGACAAATTTACCTAGTATTCGTGCAGTCATTCCGTCATAGCAAACCATAATTATTCCACAAAACGAACGGCAATATGCGTCTAGATTGCATCTTTACTAAAGTTAACGACATGCGAAGTAAACTTTGTGTAGTTCTACTGACAATTACCCCCAAATACCTGTATGATTTCACATTTTGATATATAATATTTAACATGCTATATTTACGGGCAAATTTCGCTATATAACATCGTTAGGTGGAACTACAGCGTTTTCACTTCTCACGTAGTTTGCTGTGGTAAAATGCTTGTTGTAAGTATCTTTGCGCTCATTTTCTGTCTGGCAAATATATTATAGCTTTTTTTATCGAAATACATGCAACAAAACAAAATGCCGGTAGAATTTGCAAGTGTGTGAACGAGGCCTTAGCCTTTCGTGACGGGAGCTGCGCTGGTACAGCGTTCAAGATCCCGTGCCAGTGCATTCTCTTATATATGCGAGTTCCCATGGGGAGCCTCGCATATATAGAGGATCTACAACGAGTCCCCAGTTTATAGCGGTATTTACAAAACTCATCCAGTAAATTAGGTCTGGACCGAGCCTTTGACGAGGTCCAGACCTAATTTTAAAAAACTGGACGAGTTTCGTAAATTCCTCTATAAACTGGGGACGAGTTGTAGATTCTATTTATTACATGTTTCAAAACCTCGACAAAACATACTTAAATCAACAAATAGGAAACGAAACTAACATCGGCTGCTATAATGCATGCGATGACTTTTCACGTAACTATGCGTTGTTTTCCCGCGTAAAGAAATAGTCTCAGATAAATATAAACTTTTTGGCGTATTTAATGGCATATATTTAATGACATAACTCTTCAAACTCTTCAATCATTATAGTTTGTTGGAAAAATATTGGAAGCCATAGTATTTTGAGATGTCGCGTAACCGGAATGTAAACAGACGACGCCGGACCCGGAAGTCAAGGGTCACCTGGCACTATTTTTTTTTATTAAACGAACGTTTAATATCACAATTTTAGAATGGGCTTATTGAATGGAATAAGGGTATGATCATGTAATAAATAAGAGAATATACTGGCTTACAAGGTCAAGTTAAATATTGTTAAGGACAAACGCTCCTTATTGCTACCATATCAGGAATAGACTATACACGGACGTTCTTTTCTGTTCCATGTCGCAAAAATTAGCTGTTTTGTGTTTGGGACCCAAACACCGTATTCACAGTTGTATTTTTCATCACTTCAATACGTCTTTTTGGTGTCACGTGATGCTCGTAGAAAGGTAGTTCAGATATTTATCGACATATTTCGATACTGAGAAAAATTCAAAAGCGAATAATATTATGTGTATTTTGGAGCGCAAACCGCCATGTGGCTTTAATGTAGATATAAACTTTACGAAAATAACTACCTTCAAGCCACTTGGTGGATTGCGCTCCAAAATACACCTAATAATATTCGCATTTGAATATTTCCCGGTATTGAAATAGGTCGATAATTACTTGAACTATATATCTTTCTACGAGCATTTCTAAAGACGAATTGAACATAAAAAATACAACTATGAACAAGGTGTTTGTGTCACTGTCCCAGACAAACAACAGCCATGTGTATGGCATGGGACAGAAAAAGAGCGTTCCGTGTTAGTCTATACCTGATATGGTATAAATAAAGAGCGTTCCGTGTTAGTCTATACCTGATATGATATAAATAAAGAGCGTTTATTTCATTTCTGTGTGAAAAAAAATGTCAAACTAACTTATACTTCCTTTCAAATTACATAGACAATATTTGGAAGCTCGAATGAGCCATGTCCGTTTATTGTAGATTTATGATATAACTATTTTAAACAGACTTGGCTCATTCGATCTTCCAAATATTTCTATCATATCAGGAATAGACTAACACTGAACGCTCTTTTCTGGTTTCATGTCGTGCACATGGCTGTCCCAAACACCGTGTTCAAATGTGTATTGTTTATGACTTAAATGCGTCTTTCTGGGACATTTAATGCACATTAAAGGTATAGGTCAAGATTGTATCGACCTATTTCGATACCGATGAACAAAATCAAAAACGAATATTATTATGTGTGTTTTTGGAGCGCAAACTGCCATGTGGCTTTAAACTGTCTCTTATTTGGATCACCCAGTGAAGAGCTCCACATCACTTCACTATAACTTTAAAAAACACGACTTACTAGTTGAACTTACAGACTACCTGCATTATTCAGCGAAACCCGATCACGGTCTGTTGCCGATTTTAGCACCGTCAATTTCACAACGACGATCTCTCTTTGCGGTGAAAATCGATGTTTTAAACTGTCGACTACAAAAGACGACTGTAACATTCAATTGAATGCAGGACGATCGACAATCGCAGACAAACGAGCGTGGCACGGCACAATGAGCTCCGTCCTGGTCCCGTGGGTCGTGTGTATCGATCTGTCCTCCTCGGGACAAACAACAGACACGCGGTTATCCGTGATTGGCTTGTTTTCATGTGCAAGCTTTTGTCGAATGGAGTTGAGGAATTTGGATGTGATGGTGGATTAATATGACTGGTATGCTGTCTCAAAAGTGAGTGTTTATATGAATTAGGTAAATCTTCAACATTCGTCACTCAAATATCGATTTGATGAGGAGAAATTTCGAAATGTTATACTACTTTTCTAAATTTTACCTGATAACATTCACCTGGGCCATGCGCTGTATCGTCAAATTTAAATGTTTTGGTAGACTGTCTTATACATTTCTGGATTTAGCCCGAGAGCTTTCCGACTAAATCCTGAAAAGTTACCCATAATTCTGCTGTGTTTAAGGAGTCGATTAATTAGAGCATTACTGTATGCTGTTTCAAAAGGTAGTGCGTTCAGTGTACTTATACTACCTGTTGCTGATATACTCTGTATGTTTGCCAAGTCGCCAAATTTTGATATAATGGTGGATTAACATGACTTATATGCTGTCTGAAAAGTGATATTTATACATTCTTTTAAAGGTACTCAATCCAATTCCATGGTCCCCATTTCATCAAATTCCAACAATAAATTTGTTTTTTGAAATACCGCTTCAGATTTCAGAATCGATTAATTGCCCAAATATAATGCTAACCACAGTCAACAGTAGTATTATTGTTATTTATCAACATTTTGTTCATCGAAATTTTGCCCGTTTGTCAAATATCTGACACAATAAAGTCACTTGATTTTAGAGTTATACATCTTCATCCGCAATTTGGTCTTCTCGACGACGATTACTGTGCCACCGATAATTCCAGATGGTGAAAAATGATAGATTTAAAAAATCGATATCTGATCAATCTGAGCTTTGATGGGTGTGTTCCTCGACTCAAACAAATATTGTTTGCCCCCGAAGCCAAATAGATAGTAATTGAGGGGCGCTTAATCGGATTGAGTACCTTTAAATATCGTTTGTGTATATATTAGATTGCAGGATTATGCAAGTGTTTTATTATATATATTCTAACTTTTTATATTTACCCTCGGTGTGCATGCATAATATCGCCAAATTTGCATATGTGACCCGCCATATCAAATCCAGTCGTAAGTCGGGATTTTTTTTACCCTGTGCCAATGCATTCTCTTATATATGCGAGTCGACCATAGGTCACCTCGCATATATAAGAGAATGCATTGGCCTAACAATTTGTTATCATTTTTTTTTAAATAAATGTTTCTTACAATTTTTAGGACATAAAATAAAAAACATCCATTACCCTGCAGGGAGCCCCACACATATATAGAAGCATATAGAAGAGTGTCGTCTGCTCAGGTTTGTCTGGGGCTCTGTATGGGTGAAATTATAAAATTGTTAAAGAATACAATAAAAAATTATTAAAATTGTAAAAAATTGTTAGGCCAATGCATTCTCTTATATATGCGAGGCGACCTATATTCGACTCGCATATATAAGTTAATGCATTGGAACAGGGTAAAAACATCCCGACTTACGACTGGATTTGATATGGCGGGTCACATATTATCGACATGTATAATGAGTACATCATGTACATGTATTAGATAAATCTTCAACGTTTACCTATCACATATTGATTTAATGAGGGGAAATTTCTGTCTCAAACTACATTTATAAATTATAAAACCAACATGCATGTTCTTATATAGTCGTATGTAGATATTAGATGAACACACAACAAATTTGTTTAAAACAAATTATTTGATGGAGAATATCTAAATAATCTCATCTTCCAAATTCTAACTTCTGAAATATGACATGGACTCCATATTGACAAATTGCATGTGTTGATGACCAAGTCTGCCTGGCATACTGTTCTGAAATGGACCTTTCCACAGCTGTCAATCAAATAATTATTAGCAGATATTTTCTACCAATCAGCGACTTGTCCGGTCGTTTGCTGCATTTAACATTCTGTTACATTGTTTATTTGAAACAACTTTTTGTTGCCAAATCACATAATATACTGACATTTTCATTTGTGCATTGATGTTGGATATTCAATTATTCATCGATAATTATAACAGTGTAGCATTTTGCGCGACAATGGTCATATATTTAACAATTAAAGCGGGGTGATTTCCGGGCATGTATGCCGGGTGGTGGGTGGGTGGTCGATAGGACCAACAATAAACAAAATTTGCAACTCCAAAAATATTTCCTGCAAGTTTTTTGACTGTTTTTGCAATGAGTTTGGCTTAAAATACCTTAGAATAAGAGAAATAATGTAATTGTAACTGCTAAACTGACTGCAGGCAGTTATCGTGTTGTATTTTGTTGCAAATTTTGAAATCCAAGATGGCCGCTGGCAGCCATGGTTTTTTTTGGCCGAATGACCCCATCATGACTCGTTCCTATTTACGTGTCAATATTAACTTCCATGACAAATAGTATGCATATACATTCATATACAACTGTTTACAGTGAATATTTCCCCGCAAATCTCTGTTTTAGTGTTAAAAGGGGGATGGGTGTCCAAAAATGGTCGGAAAAAACTGCCGAAAACGGAAAAAAGTTTGGACGCGGGGGTGGGTGGGTCCCAACAAGGGACGAAAGATAAAAAAAAAGGTTTGGACGCGGGGGTGGGTGGGTCCCAACAAGGGACAAATAGAAAAAAATCCCCCCCACGAAAGAAATTATAAAGAATTATGCTATCGTGTGTATTATAGCATATAGGTGGGCACTGTAAAACGAATTAAACTATTTCTGCAGACTCCTTGTCTCCCAGCAACCATAAGCTCCTCCCACTAATGAATATGTGTGAAAACCCACATAGAGTATACATCCTTCACGTCGAAATGATGTACTCGATTATGCAAAATTCTTTTTCTATTATTAGTTTGAAATTAAAATTTCAAAATGATCTTATTCTACTTTTATGAGATAGATTTTATATGTCATTTTGGGGGTTTCAACATTTTATGTTGTCGTTGTACTGGAAGTTTGGAACCATGAATATATCTTTAATAATGCGTCTGATGATCTCCTCTCAACACGCCCAGAAAAGACTTGCAGACTCAAAAATAATACCGCTTTCCCACGATATCAATGGAGGATCAAACATTTTAGTAATTCATTCTTCCCGCGATCAACTGAGGACTGGAACGAACTTTAATAAGAATTAAGAACTAGTTGCTCACTAAACATTTTCAAATAAAAGTTTTGCCTCAACAAATATAGTCCTGAGACCTCCTGATCATTTCAATACTGGAAAACGACTTCTGAACATAATCCATTGTAATCTCGGTAACTTATGTGGCGATTTAAATGCTGACAAATTGTGCAACTTTATAAGTGATAATCCCAGTTGTAAATGTGGTCTTTACTTGTGCGATGTTCACACTTCAGCGATCTACTCTAGCTAATCACGTAACAACAGGTTTAGGTTCATTGTGTATGTCAAATATCATGTCGAAAAAGCTACTGTTTTGGTGACATCTCGCTAAATGACAATATAGTTGGAAAGTAGACTAGCTTTAACTAGTCACTTTGACCTCAGCGACCAGGCTGCTTTGACGATCTTAAACACTCCGGTTTTATGATCAAATAGAAATGGAGAATAATCTTGTTTAAAGTAGTAATTTTTACAAATAGTATGTCCAAATTGACAACACACACCGTCATTCTTATATATGAATTAAATGCAGTGACTCTCGATGGCGAAATCGTTTTCGTTAGTTTATCGCCGATAGATGCGTCCCGAATCGAGTAGTAAATATTTACAATTGAGCGTAGTTCTGACGATGTTTGCCATGTAGTGGTACGGTCGATTTGCTTTACATTTTCTGCGATGTTTGTAGAATGCTACATTTCTCCAGTTGCCATAGCGCCTGAATACTAACTTATCAGTTTCACGGAACCGATCAAGTACATAATATGTCTTTGAAGTAACACACACGATAGGAGAAAACCCCCCGCAGACACACAGTGATTGACCGACATTTCCTCATATATACGTCAATTATACCATAATGCAAATGGTATACCATTGTATACTACTTGATATACATGTGAATTCGTATATTACAATATATTTATGTAAATATTATGTTCTTTATATTACTGTCGAGATCGAGGCCAAGATAAGTTTAGTAACGTGTGCCTTTGCATTTAATGTGGGTGCAAATAAGTATATGTACGTCGATAATACGTTTCACAAATTTCAGATGCTCTGATGAAGAAAAGACAATTCCTCAAGTTTGCTATGTCTGTCTTCTCTATATTCTCGACTATTAACATCATCTTCTATGACATAGGAGAGATAGCTCTATATGCATCAAACCAGAACGAACGTGAGTATATACACATGTATTTATAGAACCTGACTAGTTGCTAGTTGCTAGGGGCATGCGAAGCTTTGAGTTTCGAATAGATTCGGTCATAGCATTCGAAATTTTCGAATCACCCTTCTTGAAATTATTGTGAGTGAAATAAAATACGAGTTTGAAGATGCTTTGCTTTAAATTTCAAATTTAACTATTAGATTATGTCAATTTAGAACCAATAATCACCATTTACCGATTGAAACAGGACGCTGACGAAAACCTGAACAAACTGGCCGACTATGTCCACTCTGTAACTCCAGAAAGATTGGAGATGAATTTCATTATCTTCTCGAATGCGAGAGACTGGCACCCTAACGACAGCGATGACTATCAAAATTTACTAACAGAAAACAAAATACTATCACAAAACAAAATTTACTAACAGAAAACAAAATACTATCACAAAACAAAATTTACTAACAGAAAACAAAATACTATCACACTTCAGCGATCTACTCTAGCTAATCACGTAACAACAGGAAAATTTACTAACAGAAAACAAAATACTATCACAAAACAAAATTTACTAACTTAAATGGTGTTACTTTATTTTATTCCCAGAACAATTCAACAGACATACGGAAATTGTGCGATTTTATCAGAATAATCAATCGTGAACTTATAAATTCGGTTAAGCTTGAGTAGATACTGAAAATGATAGTAAATGACACTGCATTAATACGAAGCTAACAAGAAATAACGTGCGCAAGTGACTAAACCAGAGTGGATACATACTCTTAATTATATTACCTCGCTGGTAATATAATTGCATATATAGCAAGAAACGTGGTAAAACAAATTTGGGTATTCGTATTTTTAGATGCTAACTTCTACATCAAAGTAAAGTCAAAGATATCTATTGCCGGAAAAGCGGTTTCGTCTTTTGGTTTCCGAACTGTACATTTGTTTACACATTTTCCCCGATTCAAAATGGATGACCAAACGCGAAGTCTGGAGAAAAGGGAGTTTTGACTTTTCACCACAACCTGGACGAGTACAAGAAAAACTCATACTGTACACAACATTGTATAATGACATTTTTATTATCCATCTGTATGTTTATCCAAATTTTGGGAATAAATCTTTTGTGGTTATTTTTGGTATTTGTCGGCACTTAATTCTCTATAAAAGCCTGTATTTTGATCATCAGAAAGCATGATTTGGAAAAGTAAACACGGAAGTGAGAAAAAAAACTCAATACGGAAGTCTGCTAAAATCCATCAGTGTTGCGCGCGCAACACAATTTCACCGATTCATTTCGCAATAGAGTTAATTCGTGACGTCACGGAGTCCAGATAAAAAAGTGATATTATACAGTAGGGAGTCCAATATGACTTTCGGGAGTCCAATATGACTTTCGGGAGTCCAATATGACTTTTTCCAGGACTATCACGTGGCGGCTTTTGCCCAATCTGAAATGGTGTTAGTTAAGGGATGGATAATAATACAGTGTATTTAAAAATACGCTCTTTAAAAAATCGTCAGTTGTGGGTTGCACCCAACAAGTTCCTCAAACAAAAGATCGCATCCCACAAGTATTCATAGGTATGTGCGGTCACCCCACGAGTATACTTTGGCCAGTGCGTCCGTCCGTCCGTCCGTAAATGGTTTCCGGATGATAACTTTAGTTTCGGTTATTAGATCAAAAGCAAATTTTGTGTGATCATATCTGAACCAAATTTGGTATGTGAGTTTAGCAGACCAAAATACAGGTCAAGTTTGAAAATGGGTTTGCTCCGCCCATTTTTGCGAGAGTTATGGCCCTTTTTCGACTTGGAATCCTGTCAATTTCTGGTTTCCGGATGATAACTTTAGTTTGTGTGATCATATCTGAATCAAATATGGTAACAGATCAAGTTCGAATATGGGTACGATCCACCCATTTTTGTCTGGTTGCTTTGGATTTAGGGTCCTTGTTATTTTTTTCTTCAGAAAAGCTGATGCCCCCAATGAAGCCACTTTTTCGGGGGACACTGTTGCCGGATGGCCTTTTATTTAATTTAAATTTTAAAAGATGAACTTTTTGCGACTGAAACTTCCACCTGTTCGCCGGTGGGCCTTATGCGTTGTAACACGCCCCATCTCCCATACGACGCCCTGGTAATTACATAACACGTTTTGCCCCACTACACATAGTGATACTGATGAATTCCATGCTTTTGTCACGAAATTATGCACTTTCACCAAACTGGTATTATGTTACCCGGGTTGCAAAGTTATATAGTTTTACTTCAACATAATTATATAGATGATGTGCGTATTAGTTGTAATATCAACCAAGTCACAGTATTCGCAATTTCCTGAGAGAAAAAAATAGAGACCTTACGATTACGATTACGGATAGGATATATTGACCTAGTAAGGTTGGCACCATCACAATTTACCTACGATGGCTGATTGGTGAGACGGCATATGCCCCACTATTTTCAGTTACACATATATTTAATGGAAAAAGTAATGTGTTTTGTCTTTCAGATCCCATGTTCTTATAATATACCACACGGATAATGTTAGAGCGTCCCCGAGCAGGACAGGTGGCACATTCTTGACACATATGCACATAATTAAACTGCATGCGTAAAGATCGAATTGTCGCCGTATACTTCCAGGATATTGTTTATAACCGTAATCGCATTCGTGATTTTACGAAAGGTCTTTATTGACGATTGCTCAACGTTAGCTTTATTTTTGTCAGAGTTGATTGAATATTTACACAACGGTCTGGACCGTTTGTACAATCACTCGGTTGTTGAGCGATTTCACTTTCAAAGTTATGTAGAATGTTTGCTCAACCCGTTGAGTATCATCGGCATTGAATAAGTTTTGAGTAAAAGAAAAATTTCAACGAGATTTTCAGTGTTTGTTTGGCGAGAAAACATCGCCCAGTAGTGAGTAGGTCGTGCGCTCTAACTGAAAGCATACGCCATGTAGCCATCGGACTACCCCGTGTCTGTTCGCGTAGTACGGGTTGTTCCCTTGTGACGTAAGCCACGATAAGATATACCAGCCAATACGCCAAGGATTATATAGCAAACAATATGTAATCGGGGTTCACGATTGGATGGCTAGTGGCATCTAATCACGAGCACGGGTGGCACGTGATGTTCGATTGAATATCAGAATGTTGGGTATCATATAATCCCATATCCCATAATATGTCAAATATAGCGAATTATCGAAATATGAAATACAACGAAAAAGCGAAATATGAAAATACAGCGAAATAGCTAAATAGAGCGAAATATAGAAACAAGAAATTATTTTTATAAACGAAATAACGGAGATATTTGAAGAAGTGTTTTTGACGAAATAACGGACATATTTGAAGAAGTGTTTTAAAGAGCGTAACCCAAACCTCCCCCAAACCCAGCCACCCAATAGAAGAATTTGACTTATATTTCACCAGAGTTTATCTATTGTGGTGTTGAAATTTCTCATACAAATCGTTATTTCGTCAAAGTACATTCTTTATAGAGTTATTACCCTTCAGATTAAATATGATATTCAATCGAAACCACGCGTGCCTCCCGTGGTCGCGATTATATGCCAATAGCCATCTAATCTTGAATCCCGATTAGTTATCTTTTGGTAGTCAAACGTGTGCGTATTATGTGCAGCTACCGGAATCGAGACAGCTACACGATACGGAAAAGTGTGTGTGTTATTCCTGGAAATATTATGAGGTTCGATGTTGATTACACAATACGGGTTTTTATCTTGTGTAGCCGCTATCGACCAATCAAATTGAACATTACACGGGTAGCACACTAGTCAATAGATAATGTAATTTACATTAAACTTGAATATTACGACACTTTTGACGAACAGTTATTGGGAGGGAAAAGGGGATTATTTTGTTATGCGGAAGCGCAGCTTTTTTATTGAATGCAGTCTGTTGGTAATCAGCTCTTTCGCTTTCGTCTACATTTAATTTTAGCATAACAAGCGCCTGAGAACAAAATGGTTAATTGAAATAACTAAAACGCAAATCATAAAATGGAAAATTCGTCCAATGCATTCTCTCATATATGCGAGTCCCCCCCATAGGAAGCCTCGCATATATAAGAGAATACATTGGCCTAACAATACTTAACTTGACTTTGTAAGCCAATAAGCCTTATGCAGTTTAGCATAACCTTTTCTAATAATGTTCACTGTATACATGAATTATATATAACAGCTAGATATACTTCAAAATAATCGCATACAATGTTCACAGTTAACTTTAAGGGTGCTCAATCCGATCAGACGGTCCCCATATCATCAAGTTACAACAACAACAACATTTCTTCAAAATACGCTTTTGTTATCATAAACGACTAATTACAACTAAATAATGCTAACCACTGTCAACTATAGTATAAAATTTCCCAAAACGTGTTATTTATCAACATGTTGTTCTACGAAATATGGGCGTATTATCACTTGCCTTGCCTATCACGAAATTTGGCCGTATTATCACTTGATTTTAGAGTTATCCATCTTCATCCACAACTTTTTCCGAGACCATCGGTTTGACATCTCTTTTCTGGGCCACAAATAATTACTCATTTCGAGAAATAACAAATTTAAAAAATCTATATCTGATCACTCTGAGCTTTGATGACTCGATTCAAATATTTTCACCCGAAGCCAAAGAAATAATCATTTGGAAACGTTAATTCTGATTATGCATCTTTAAACTAACATAGCACACGTGAATCTCCAAATTATGTACATGTACGTACATTACCTAACTCATACGGAAAGTAGGCTCTCGTGGATAATCCATATTTACTTGTACCCACTCGTGATAATTTCAGTCAAATGCCGTAGGTATCCTCTATATACTCTGTTTATAAAGCAAGATCCGTCTAACAGCTCAATTCAGTATCTCAGTCGACAATGTTGTCTGATAGGTTCTACAATATAGCTAGTTCGTATTTTATGCTAATCGCTATATTGCGTTGAATAATTCACGTTGGTGCATTTGCGTAGTTTTACCATTGAAAGGAATTTCCCCACCACAAATATGGCATTTTAACGAAATTTAAAGCCACCCAGCGGTTTGAGCTCCGAAACACACATAATATTAATCGCTTTTGAATTTTTCTTAGTATCAAAATAGGTCGATAAATGAAAAACTGTGAATACGGTGTTTGAGTCCCAAACACAAAACCACCATTTGCATGACATGGAACAGAATAGAGCGTTCCGTGGTAGTCTATTCCTGATATGGTAGCAATAAAGAGCGTTTGTCGGTCTTCTGGCGAAAATATAAAACGGCTGAAAAATTCCTGTGACTTTGGCAAGTGTTCTTCAGATCATATGAAGCCGGTATATCAATACTTCGCTTATGTATCGACCTATCGTATCCGTCGCTCCAAACTACGTACATGTGTGGGGGGAAATGGAAGTTCGAATGAGCCATGTCCGTTTAACGTTCTCCAATATAAACGTATACAGTCTGTCATGATACAACTTATATATTTATATATAGCAGCATCTTGATTGACTAACGTTGAGAATATTACTGATTTGACATCTGATTTGACCTCTATGCTAAATTTACTTGACTGAGTTATGTATACACATCTGCAATAATTATACATGTACGCGTGCTCTATCTGTTATGAGCTGAATTTATTGTTCTCTTACGTCAGTTGAAGGTCCGGACGGGAATGGACAAACACATGGACACAACGACTCAATCAAAGACTATGAGGTGAGCTAGTGACTTTTCCCACACCTCCTATACTTTAAATTTTTTTTACCCTGTGCCAATGCATTCTCTTATATATGCGAGTCGACCATAGGTCGCCTCGCATATATAAGAGAATGCATTGGCCTAACAATTTTTTACAATTTTAATAATTTTTTTCTTGTATTCTTTAACAATTTTATAATTTCACCCATACAGAGCCCCAGACAAACATGAGCAGGCGACACTCTTCTATATGCTTCTATATATGTGTGGGGCTCCCTGCAGGGTAATGGATGTTTTTTATTTTATGTCCTAAAAATTGTAAGAAACATTTATTTAAAAAACATTATAAAAAATTGTTAGGCCAATGCATTCTCTTATATATGCGAGGCGACCTATGGTCGACTCGCATATATAAGAGAATGCATTGGCACAGGGTAAAACAAATCCCGACTTACGACAGCATTAAAGACTATGAGGTGAGCTTAGTGACTTTTCCCACACCTCCTATACTTTTCCCACACCTCCTATACTTTTCCCATACCTCCTATACTTTTCCCACACCTCCTATACTTTTCCCACACCTCCTATACTTTTCCCATACCTCCTATACTTTTCCCACACCTCCTATACTTTAAATTTAACCATGTCTATAATAAACCGATTCTCCCACCCATTTATGAAAGTATTCATTGGAATGATCTATTGTTTATTCGGGTGGATGTTCAGGAGCTATGAACAGACGACAAACGGACGATAATAAACAAGAGAAGCGATGGTCTCATATGCGTTGGGAAATGTTCAGATATTAAGTTCAACAAACGACCATAGCAGCACACGACCAATCTGAACATTTCTTAGCCCTTTACCCAACAAACCGGCCAAAAACGCCCAAATAAAGCTTCAACAGCCTAAATTATCTTGGGTCTGTCTCAATAGAACCATACAAATATGGATATCATTGGAACCGGTTCATTGACCACATTGTGATGGTTACAGTTATACCCTGTGCCAATGCATTCTGTTATATATGCGAGTCGACCATAGGTCGCCTCGCATATATAAGAGAATGCATTGGCCTAAAAAAAATCTTTTTTAACACTTTTTACCATTTTTTCTTACATTCTTTAACAATTTTATAATTTTTTCTTACATTTTTTAACAATGTTTATAATATTTTTCTACATTCTTTGACAATTTTATCATTTTTAATATGTGTTAAGCCAATGCATTCTCTTATATATGCGAGGCGACCTATGGTCGACTCGCATATATAAGAGAATGCATTGGCACAGGGCCGGTCTGTTGGGTAAAGGGTTAAAGGAACTACTCACCAATGAGTGTTTACTATATTAATGATTAAATAGCGAACGTGGTATCATGTTCACAGTCAAGTTCGTGCACTTTTAACAGAAAAGTCTGAAGACAAATAGTCACAAATTCCATAACGTGCGTATTGGTAAATTTGTCTTCAAACTTTTCGTTATGAATTACAAACTTAATATAAACAAGAGTTATATCTTGAAATTTAATCCCATTATTAGTCAAAAACGTCTGGATTCTCGTGTCCCTTTCCATAAAATGATATTCTCCCATCCAGTTATAATAGTATGCATTGGAATGGTCTATTGTTCATTCGGATGGGTGTTCAGGAGATATTAGCAGACGACAAACGGACGAACATATAAACAAGAGAAGCGAGGGTTTTATATACGTTGAGAAATGTTCCGATAATAAGTTCAGCAAACGACCATATATCAGTAAACGACCATATATCAGTAAACGACCATATATCAGTAAACGACCAATCTGAAAATTTCTTAAAGGAACTACTCACCAATGAGTGTTTACTATACTAAAGACATATCGTGTACTTGTTCGGGTGCATGAAACGGATAAGTTAGCACTCAGCTGTTAACCCTTTACCCAACAGAACGGCCCTGTGCCAATGCATTCTCTAATATATGCGAGTCGACCATAGGTCGCCTCGCATATATAAGAGAATGCATTGGCTTAACACATTAAAAATTATAAAATTGTTAAAGAATGTAAGAAAAAATGGTAAAAAGTGTTAAAAAAAGATTTTTTTTAGGCCAATGCATTCTCTTATATATGCGAGGCGACCTATGGTCGACTCGCATATATAAGAGAATGCATTGGCACAGGGCATAACTGTAACCATCACAATGTGGTCAATGAGCCGGTTCCAATGATATCCATATTTGTATGGTTTTATTGAGACAGACCCAAGATAATTTAGGCTGTTGCAGCTTTATTTGGCCGTTTTTGGCCGGTTTGTTGGGTAAAGCGTTAAGCCAACATGGGGAATGTAGCATTCTACTAACATCGCAGAAAATTTCAAAGAAATCGACCATACCAATCATAGAAAACATTGCCTGAACTACGCTCAATTGTAAATATTTACATCTCGATTCGGGACGCAACTATCGACGATAAACACGCACAAATGATTTCGTCATTGAGAGTCATTACATTTAATTAATATATCAGAATAACGGTGTGTGTTGTCAATTTGGATTAATATTCGTAAAAATAACTACTTTGAGCAAGATTATTCTCCATTTCTATTCGGTCACCATACCGGAGTGTTTCACATCACTGTACACAGTGTAAAGATGGTCTCATGTACGTTGCGAAATGTTCACATAATAAGTTCAACAAACGACCATAAGAATACACGACCAATCGGAACATGTCTGTCCCCCTCTACTTTCTCACCTCTCTCTCTCTCTCTCTCTCTCTCTCTCTCTCTCTCTCTCTCTCTCTCTCTCTCTCTCTCTCTCTCTCTCTCAAAGAGGAGAAGACTTCATATAAGCCCTCGGGCTTGTTGTCTGATCCTCATTTCCATACATTATCTCTTCTATTTTTGCATATTTGTATCATCTGTATATTATGTTATGTTGGATTTGGAAATAAAAATATGTTTACACTACATTCCCTGAGGGAACTAATCACCGATGAGTATGTAGTATATATATAGAAGATACCCGTAGTGTTTCTGAATACCAAATTTACACATGAGTGGGATTGACGATTTACCACACTCGATAACACTCGATAACACTCGATAACGCTCGTGCAGTAAATCATCAATCCCATTCATGTGTAAATTTGGTATTAAAAAAAAAGCTGCGGGTGTGTTTTGTTTATACCATGATCCCACCGATAAGAATAATATTAGAAAGTTAGAATTTAAAAGAAATCGGTCAACACTTCAACCCTCCGTGGACCCCGCGGCAACTCAGTACATTAGTACTGTTACACGGCGAAGGGATATGAAACTTGAGGGAATTGTGAAAGTGTATAAAAAAGCTATTGAAATTTATGATAACATTTTTTGTCACATAATATAACAAGATGTCACATAATACCACATATTTATGAAAGTATAACTAACGTTTTGTTTATTAACCTGTCAACTTGGAACTATATTTTGCCACGGAATTATTAATACCGGTGTTACTGTAACGTCACATTGTAATCCATACTGTTGATACTTTTCACTTTCCCGTTCAAAATGCATGGGAAACGTTTATACCCAAAGGCTGCGGACACATCACAGTACTTAGCGATGTCATTGTAGGTGTGACAGTGATTATGGTGGAGTTTGGTGACAATTGGTCATCATAATTTATATGCCATAGGGAGCCATGTCGCCCATCGCATATTCACACAGTGAGTCGACTGACCAATTAACCCATTGCGTTTCACCAAGGTTGATCTCTACTCATTACGTTTTGCTACATTGTATTCTCTACGATACATAAAATTGCACGATCGATCGTCCAGAATTATGTTTGACCTCATTCACTCACATATCATGCAAGTGGTATGTTTTATATCATTCGACCGTACATGTGAACGCGACATAACAATTATATATATATGCTGAGAAATTACACGGGTGATTTGTTCTTAATAAGAACAATCATGACTGTTGACAGAAAGGGGGTATTCATTATATAAGTTATCAAGTGGACCTGTGTGTTAGCATTAAAATATAACACTGCGTGTTGAGTAAAGATCAACAGCGACAAGACATTCGGTTAGGCCCGTTCCAAAC
Source organism: Siphonodentalium dalli (assembly GCA_032622095.1). NCBI lineage: Eukaryota > Metazoa > Mollusca > Scaphopoda > Gadilida > Siphonodentaliidae > Siphonodentalium > Siphonodentalium dalli. Next base: position 183,906,169 of record CP136067.1, on the reverse strand, counting down.
GACGGATTTTTGTCGACTCGAATCTAATACCAGACCCACAATTGTATTAAATGCGTCTAAAATGCGACGTTTGAAACAATTAGATCCGTGTCAGACGCACCACAGACGAATCTCCGTCCAATTCAGACGAATCTTCGTCGGTGATGCGTCTGAAATCCGTCTTGGTTTCAAACGACGGATTTTTGTCGACTCGAATCTAATACATGTGACGAGAAGAGCCGAAAGTTGCCGAATAACGAATGCAAATGATATGATAATGATATGATAATGGTATAATAATGAGGGAGTTCCCCTTATCTGCGGAAATACCCACATGACGTCATTTGTCGCACACTCTCTTTGTTATGAAGATAGATATATCTATAATAATTGCTAAGGTAACATTGTGAAAATTTTAATTATTATGGTAGTTTGATTTCTCACTGACTCACATCTTTAAAATGGATATATTATCAATGATTTATAATAATTCATATATACCGGTATAAGGGATATGGGTTGATTGATAATAATTCATATAGACCGATATTCCTTATTGTAAGGGATATGGTGGTAGTCTCTGATGTATAATAATTAATATATACCGGTATTACTTATTATAAGGGGTAGGGGTGGTACCACTGATTTATAATAATTCATATATACCGGCATTACTTGTTATGAGGGGTATATGGGTGGTAACCTCTTATTTATAATAATTCATATATTCCGGTATTACTTATTATAAGGGGCAGAGTGGTAGCCTATGATTTATAATAATTTATATATACCGGTATACTTATTATGAGGGGTAGGGATAGTAGCCTATGATTTATAATATTCATAGATACCGGTATTCCTTATTATAAAGACTATAGGGTGGTAGCCTATGATTTATAATAATTAATATATTCCGGTATTCCTTATTATAAGGGGCGGAGTGGTAGCCTCAGATTTATAATAATTCATATAAACCGGCCGGTATTACTTATTATGAAGGGTATGGATACTAGCCTTTGAATTATAATAATTAATATATACCGGTATTCCTTTTTATAAAGAATATAGGGTGGTAGCCTATGATTTATAATAATTAATATATTCCGGTATTCCTTATTATAAGGGTAGGGGGTGGTAGTCTCTGATTTATAATAATTCTTGTATACCGGTATTTACATGGATGGTATACACATAGATGGCAATTGGTTGCACGATATGACATTTATTTGTAGCGCCTATTATAGTATATTATATATATGTATGTACTATATACATCCTCATATACATGAGCACATATATTCGCGCTGCAGTCGCGCATATATATATATATACATAATTTATACTGTATTTTAGTATATATATGTATAACATATACCGGTATATATAGGCCTCTATATCTACGCGTGACCAATTTTTGACGGTAACCGGGAATACACCTTTAAATAAATCTACCGATGTATTAGATTCGACGCGACAAAGATGCGTCCGTCTGTAACAAAATCGACCGCAGACGCATCACCGACGGATTTAATACAATTAGATTCGAGTCGACAAAAATCCGTCGTTTGGAACGGGCCTTAGATAAATCATTGAGATGTCGATCTCGACCCTGGTAGAGCTTTGAAAAGACTCATTGTGTGAAAGTGCAGCGGGCGACATGGCTCGCTATGGCATATAAATTATGATGACCAATTGTCACTAAACTCCACCATAATTAATTGTCACACCTACTATGCCATCGCTACTGTGGTACGTGTGTCTGCAGCCATAGTATGCCTTTATACATACAGTGGCAATTAACAATTTTTTTCACAATGACCGTTAATTCTATAGTAGAGTACGCGAGCATGGTATAAATAGGGTTAAATGGTGAAGGTGTTATCATTTACACGGTCAAATCTTGCGCTTTTAACCGAAAAGTTTAAAGGTACACAATCCGATTCAATGGTCAGATTCCAAAAGCAACAACATTTTTAGAAATACCGCTTCAGTTATCAGAATCGATTAATTGCCCAAAATTAATGCTAACCACAGTCAACTATAGTATAAAATTGCCAGAAACGTGTTATTTATCAACATGTTGTTCGATGAAATTTGGCCTTATTATCAACACAAAGCCTCTTGATTTTAGTGTTGTCCATCTTCTTCCGCAATTTGGTCCGAGACCGTCGTCTCGTCGACTTTTTACTGGGCCACTAATAAGTCTCGATGGTGAAAAATAATAGATTTCAAAAATCGATATCTAATAACTCTGACCTTTGATATGTGGGTTCCTCGACTCGAATCAAATATGTTTTACCCTCGAATCCAAATAAATAGTAATAGATGGGCGCTTAATTGTAATTGATGGGCGCTTAATTGTAATTGATGAGCGCTTAATTGTAATTGATGGGCGCTTAATAGGATTATGCATCTTTTAAGACAAATTATATAACACGCGTATAGTAAATTTATACTTTCATACATTTCGCTTATAACTCAAAAACTTAATCTAAACAATTAAGGGTTATAATTTAATCCCATTGTTGGTCAAAAACGTCTGGTTTCTCCAATATCTTTCTATAAAATTAGATAAGTAGTTTGCGAGAAACAGTTATGTCTTGGGAGCAAACACCAGTCCTGTCAATCACTTATATCATTTTCATTTGTCTGCAGTCGATTGAAATCAACAAGGCTAGCATCTTCCTAAACACTAATGTGGCTGACATCCATAAACTGGTTCCCACAACTATGTTTCTATAAGTGTGACCTGACACCGATTAAGTTTATCAACGTATAACCGTAATGGCTAATTAAACGACAACCAATTATTTTTCAAAGTTCCCTGAATTGGGAGCTTGGTTATATTAATTTAATTGAGCGGTATATGAAGTATGTGAACATTACATGTATATCGAACAATCTGCGTCTCGTTGAGTTATATTTGTACCCACGAAAACATGGGGGTATACTGGAATGACTTTGCCTGACCTGACATATTAGTCATGAGTATAGGGTCTGGGCGAAATTTAGGTATGGAGATTCACCATCATGTCTGCTTTTAAACGAGGAGCAGATTACGTTGTTCGGCTTTTCCATTCTAGAGTTATCGTTCCTTGTTTATCTGTAAATATTATTTTTCCGTACACTCAGTTATCTCAGTCAAGTGTTATTGGGTCTGAATTAAATTTCGTATTGTCGTTTGCCATCATAATTGCCTTAAATAGCGTGCCCAATGACGTTAGCATGTTCTGTTCTAGAGTTATCCTTCTTTTTTTTATTTTACGTTTGGGTTTCGTCATGTCCATGTTTCAATTTGACACCGCGGTGGTATGCCATGCTGCAGCACACGAGGTGCAACTTCTTTTTGTCCTACCCCTACTGCCAGTGTCTATACCTTTTGTCGGAGATGTATTTCAATAAACCGACGATAAATAAAATGATGTTACCGAGAACCGACACGTAGCAATCATTTGAGATAACCAGCCATCGATACCAAAGACAGAGTTTACTTTTATTTCATTGCCCACCCTCTTATCAACCATTTTTTTTAATAAATACACTGGGCGAACGACACCCAAAGAAGCCCAGATCGTGTCTACAAGAAATTCGGATCGTACCAAGAAACCCAGAAGAACACAAAAAACCCGGATCAAATGTTAATACGGATCAGGTGTCTTGGGAAAAGTGTTTCTGGTGTTCTCGTGCGCTCTCGGGTTTCTGGTGTTCTCGTGCGCTCTCGGGTTTCTTGTAGTGCATGCCATTCGCACAGTGTTCTAAATTGTCATTGACGAGTATAGTTCCCTTATAGGAAATGTTCTGATAACCAGACTATTTTTTCAGTATTCCATGAATCGGGAGCTTGGTTACATTATTGAGCTATATGCAGTACATGTATGTGAACACTACATATATCGAACAATCGGTGTATTTTTGAATTATGTTTTAATCCACTTGTTTTGTACGCGTGTTTGAAAGATGACCAGAGACAGACAGGAAATATTTTCAAACAAAATGCCATTGAACCTATTTTATGAACAATTTCCCATCGATGAATATGATTCCTTCAGCACTTCCGTCGTCTGCTTTTACATGTCCAGATCCATGATAGACCAGTTTAACCCTTTACCCAACAGAACAGCCCTGTGCCAATGCATTCTCTTACATATGCGAGTCGACCATAGGTCGCCTCGCATATATAAGAGAATGCATTGGCTTAACACATATTAATTGTTAACAAATGTAAGAAAAAATTATAAATTTTGTTTAGGCCAATGCATTCTCTTATATATGCGAGGCGACCTATGGTCGACTCGCATATATAAGAGAATGCATTGGCACAGGGCATAACTGTAACCATCACAATGTGGTCAATGAGCCGGTTCCAATGATATCCATATTTGTATGGTTTTATTGAGACAGACCCAAGATAATTTAGGCTGTTGCAGCTTTATTTGGCCGGTTTTGGCCGGTTTGTTTGGGTAAAGGGTTAAAGTATACTTGTATAACTGATTGGGGTATTCATTTACTAAATAAGGATTAACGACAATCCCTGCGTTTTGTGGTTGACATCTGACCTTTCGTCTTTGTGATTGACATTTGACCTTTCCTCCTTGTAGCCGCGGAAGATGGATATTCAGGAGGTATTAGAAACTGGCGTTGTCATTAGTTACGCAAATAGACTCGTTATGCAACAGGAAGACAAAGAAAACATATCAGGACCCGCCACTATAGTCATGCTCAAAATAAACCTCGCCGACGTGATGGGAATTAACAAAAAGAAAGGGATTATCTTCGGGACGTTAAACCAGAACAAACATAAAGCCACCTTCAGTAATGGACGACTAACACATGGTGAGTAACACACTCACACACTTGGGTTGTGACTAACATGGTGAGTAACACACACTCACATACTTGGTTTATTGTGTTCGGGGACCTGGAAACAGTTCGGTGGTTGGAAATTGTATGCCCCACACAACATTAGCTGGGAATTTTAGTCCAAAATAGGCTGAACTTCTGTTTTCGAATTTTGGTATAGTGTGTAATAATTGTTTTGTTTTTTTTGTTTTTTTTTTTACACGAAATCGAATATTTTGCTACTTTCGGTCAAATGATTGTCTGAAATGGCTAGCAGCTGTTAAATGTCCAACCACAGAAGTGTCAGGCTGAAATTTTCTAACTTTTCGCGCGCCCTAACTAAAGTGTTTTGTTATATTTACATTAATATTGCATACTAAGACTCTTTTGACGAACATTAACGGGGAGGGAAAACGGGACTATTTTGTTATGCGGAAGCGCAGATTCTTTCATTGAAGGTAGTCTGTTGACAATCAGCTAATTTGTTTTCGTCTGCATTTAATTTTAGCCTAACAAGCGCCTGAGAAAAACAATGGTTAATTGAAATAACGAATTCGCAAATCATAAAATGGAAACCTATACGGCTTTTGACTGAATACGAGAATTCTCAAACAGTTGAAACTGAAGGTATCGGTTTTAAAATTAAAACACAAGGGGTGTTCCGTTCAATTTCAAAAAGGGGAGCGTGCAGCTTGAATTGTCAAGTCGGAAACCCAAGTACTTGACCGGGTAGATGTATATTCCTTTCTGGTCATTTCAGTTCATAAAATGAAAACTAGTTGACGTTATATTATCTAATATGTACAGAAAAGGGTGTAGCAATATACATGTATATTTGCGCATGTCTCATTCATCATTCGTGGGCGGTGAATTCCGCTTGCGTCGTTTCTTCACTTTCTCACGCGCATGTCTTGTAAACTCCCATGCCTTCTGCTGAAGACTCGATCTTCGTAGTGTATTAATAACCACGCCCCATTTGCTTGACACGCCCAAGCGGGTTTTGGAAACCTTGCGCTTTGAAAAAATTTCAGCAATCGATTTCTTCCTTTCGGTAACAATTTGACCAGAGAGAGACGATTTCCTGTCGTTAATGGGCACCTTTTCGACTGGTGACGGCGGTCTGTATTCAATGTACTCAGACTCTGCACGAACAACGCGTAAGAAATTATTCTCCGATCTCCGTCGCCTGCGCCTGCTTTTAGAAAGACCGGCTTTCTTGTAATCCTGCGCCATCCGGTTCTGAAGAATTCTCGACAAGTTGGTGTATTCATTCGCGCACGGTCCTTCAGCGACTACCACGTGTTCAGAATGATGTCCATCGGTTCCTTCCTCTGATGAAACATCAGAAACAACGATAACCGGGATGATTTGTTTCTTGTGTGATTCTAATGTACATTCACTTTCTGATACATCTGTTGCCTTTAGGTTACATTCACCACAACTCTTCACACCGCACTCATTAACCATTTCCGTTAATGAGCTTGTGTGTCCATCTACAATCTTTTTAGTGGACGGAATAGGTCCAGTTCTATCGCAATCTTCACTCACTTCATTATCTTCGGTCAAATGAAGGCATTCCAATTTTAAGCACGATAGAGACTCTTCCGGTGTGCTATCTATCACTCCTGACCCTGTCCTGTTGTTTTCCGCTTGCTCACATTGATCTGCTCCAAACTGGAGGCCGATATCCCTCACATCAAGACAATCATGTACTCCGTTTGTTGGTGATGCCAATCGAGCGCACTCATAATCCAGAGAAGAACGCGCTCCATTCGAACGAACACATCCACTCAATTCCAAAACAGAAGAACACTCTTCAGAATTATTCCCAGAAATCTCACACCCGACCATATGTCGACTGCTTTCTGTTGCCATGGAAAACTTGACCGTGCTTCTTGGAGAAACGCAAGTATTGCTGCTAGGGACAACACATAAAGACAACTCCCCACTGAGCCCGCAAATGAAAACATTTTGATATTGACGAGAGGCGCTGCCTCGCCGAGACAGGCCTTCTGAATTTGATGTTGGACGTTTATCGATACACACGTTGTCGCACAGATCTGATTCAGAGTCATTCTTCCTACTTTGTGGCGTCTGCTTGGTGTCATACTGTGTGTTCATCCGATTGAAGTCTGTAATGTTGCCATGGTTACGAATAACGCCAATCTTTCTTATCCTCGTTTCTGCTAGGACGCCTAGTTCATTAACCACCGTCGTCTCCATTCATCCACCGGAAAAATTGTCCATTTAACTGTGATTATTGGATGTGAGAAGGCTAATGTAATATTACTGTCTAACTTAGAACGACGCTTCAATCTATGAATTAATAATCTCGAAACGTCTGAGAATTTTCATTACTTTGCCACAGACACGGTATCATTGTCCTGTCAGATCAGCCATGCTGTAGAAAGCATATTATGGGTGCCTGTGGATCTGTGCCTTTTCTATATGGTCATGGCGTCACAGCGTTCTGTAACATATTAAAGGCAATGTAATATTATGTAACAACTGTCGTGCGAAAATGTTTCTTAAATTTTGACACACTGTAATTAGTTCACACGCCATTATGATGCAATTCTGAAAAACAAAATAAACCGTAAATTAGATATGGAATTTCAATCATACGTGTCGATATTACTTTTGGCCTGCTTTCGAAATTATTTTAACTTACTTGAAAATGGCAAAAACAAAATGAACTCGAAATCGAGAATTGGAATATGTAGCGAACTACGTTATACACTCAGGCTGGCCTGTTTCATCGGAGCTGTAATTTGGTATAATAATAAATTGCCGTCCACGGGTTTTAATCTTATCTTATTAATTAATCTTATTAATTCCCGAATTATTAGGTTCCAAGCCTGGACGCCAGAAACGTGATTCAGTCCCTAATTGGCATAACTGATGATTCGACGCGTACTTGTTGCACTGGTTGTACTGCGGGTCACCACATGTAAATGAGACTTTGTTTCTCTGTATATACCAAGATGTGTGTTGTCGACACGAGACATTACCATAGGGCATGTTATGCACGCGAATATGTACCCTGTATATACATTATTTCCGGACTGACGAAAAGCTCGCTGACGCGTTAAACACAAACACATATGACAAGGAAATAATCGATTGTTAGTCAACATCATTCAATCGCCGGAATGTAGAAATTGAAAACCCATTTAATCCAATCTGTCGAGTGTATTAAATCTTTGACTTGTTAATCGTCAAGCAAAATAGTAAAGTTCGTTGGTATCGGCAACATAATTTAGGTCCAAGTGAATTCGTGTTGTTAATTTAAAATGCTAGCTAAGACATTTATCTGCCCATATATATCCTTTTTGGTCAGCGTCGGCTTTAAAATATCAATATATGTTCATATAACAACATTCACATTATTATGCAGGGTAGCCTGAAGCATATACGCATACCTGATCAAAGTGAAGATTACATGTTGTTATGTATATTGTTACGGATTCGGTTCAACGTATGTTGTCCCCAACGGACGTCGGGCAATTCATTGCAGGGGATTCAGTTTCCACACATGTTATTTAAAGGAGTACTGTACACCATTTCAATAAATTCCCAGTAATATCAACGATCTAATATCGATAATATATAGAAAACTAAGTAATTTGAGTCGAAGATGTATATGTGTGATACACGTACACGGGAAAATACGACTAGTATCACAATTTAAGGTTGGACAAATTCCGAAGCGACAGTAACCTGCGGTATTTTAATTTTACAAAAGGACAGCATTTTATATTCCATGTAATTGTCAGCCCAGTGTAGGCACCGTGGTAAGCTTTGACCACGTCAGTGAACACAATAGGTCAGAAAATTTCAGAAAATATTTTCAAAGATTGCGTATGGGAACCAGTGTTCATTTGCAAGTTAAGTCGATTTCGTCTAATGATTTCATCAGAGATTGAGATCCGTTCATAGCAGCCAATCAGAATTTAAAACATAGCATACCAATGCCATTTTTCCCCGCCGGCATTTTCTCTCTCATAGAAAACACTATGGTGTCAGAATTTGAACGGCGATATGCATATGAAATGCATATTTACCAAAGCGGAAGATATCATAAGTAAACTTCAGTAGTTCCACGTGTTACGGTGATACTGACACATTGCCTTAAAGGCACGTGAGGCCTTTAGTGTCGAAAATATTCATATTTGTTCCAATCACCGTAAACAGAAAAACATTAGAATGCATACAGTTTCGTTCATATATACCATGACTATCGCGTAAACAGCATGTTATCATAAGGCCTACTATATTTTACCTAAGCAAGAGCCTGATTGTGTTACAGAAGACAGCAAAATGCTACTGGCTAATCACACAAAAATGGCACAAACGCTCTTTATTAGTTCCATATCAGGAATTCGCCAACAAAGAACGCTCTTTATGTTTACCATCATAATATAAACAAACACCAGAAAAGTAACTTTTTATGCTTTTGTTTACATAACAATGGTCAAATATATGACAATAACATACTGTTTATGCGATATTTCTTATTTGTATACGGACAAAGTCTGTCTACATTTTGATGTTCTTTCTGTTTGTGGCGGTTTTTGACGGGTGGAAATATTTTTACAGGATACCCACCGCCAAGGCCAACCGTACCTTTAACATACTTGTATGATCAATTCTTGCGAGATAAGTGCATTCAATTTACAAGCAAATTTCGATAGCATCGCGACTATACTGTATGGAAAAACATAGTTTTACTGATCGTGTAATTAGCTGTGGCAGAGGTGTATGTTGTAAGCCTTTTTCATTCGCTTTCTATAGCGAAATGTCCGCAAAAGAATGCCTGCCAAATTCGCGAGTGTATGAACGCACCCTTACATGCTCGAAAATGTAGGGTATCTCATATCTATAAGCATTCTGGGAATCTCATACTTGCCTATACGGTTGTCCCCGGGCAGGATGATGCCCCTATATAATACACTATATATGTGACCCGCCATATCAAATCCAGTCGTAAGTCGGGTTTTTTTTACCCTGTGCCAATGCATTCTCTTATATATGCGAGTCGACCATAGGTCGCCTCGCATATATAATAGAATGCATTGGCCTAACAATTTTTTACAATTTTAATAATTTTTGTTTGTATTCTTTAACAATTTTATAATTTCACCCATACAGAGCCCCAGACAAACATGAGCAGACGACACTCTTCTATATGCTTCTATATATGTGTGGGGCTCCCTGCAGGGTAATGGATGTTTTTTATTTTATGTCCTAAAAATTGTAAGAAACATTTATTTAAAAAAAATGATAAAAAATTGTTAGACTCGCATATATAAGAGAATGCATTGGCACAGGGTAAAAAAAATCCCGACTTACGACTGGATTTGATATGGCGGGTCACATATGTGGACTCTGTAACCCCAACATTCTGCCCCAGTATCTTATTGATAAGAGCCTCATTATAGACTTGTATTTCAGTATTATTGCTTTCATCGTGCCTAACAAATCTAACGGTTTGTAAACATCTTTATTGCCTTTGTTCATCGTCGGCGAAGCTCTGAGTCACCAAGGTCATCATAATAAACTGTTTGCCCAAGGAAACTTATACATGTAATATATAGTCAATAAATGCCGTTTATGTATATATGTCATCTGTGAAGGTCGAATTGTAGCCATCTTTCGGTGATGACAGCGATTTTATCGCCAAGGTGATCGTGTAATGTTGCTCTAGAATAGCACATTGGGGTACAGCTGGTGAAATATTTTATCTAAACTCGACGCAGTAAATAGAATTTATTTTCGTACACGTATGTTCGTGTTCTCCTGTCTGTTTGTGCGTACAATTATTTCGTTTCGTTAGCTACATGAATCACTCAGGTTATTTGCCTATTTTGTCCCATTCCCGTATACCACACTGGTAATTTGGAAGTCACCACAGCAAGAAGCAAAGCCCATCCCATTAAGAAGGTTGGCAAATGAATGGTAGTCCATTCCAATATATACCTTTATAACTGGATGGGAGAATCAAATTAGTATAGCATGTGTTGAAGGTACGTGCTTTGTTCCATGTTTAAGCCCTCGCCTAACAAAATCACAAACATTGATCACTACGAGTCCTATATACATGTAACTACATATACATGTATCACATAACTCCATTGTTATAGCTTTCCCGGCGGAATTTCCGCCACTCGTCAATTTGTCGATCCTGATTTGAGATTTCGCTCCTTTTCTGCAATAGCTAGGATTCTTGTTCCGAACATTCAATATTCCAAGCACACATTGGCCATACTCCATTAACCCGGTTGTCCTTTGTTCAGGAATTTTAACTGCTTCGAAGCGACAAATAAGATATTCGGATTTTTGACACATATTGGGAATTTCTTTCCCCGAACCCGATTAGTCCAGCTCCCTACCCGATTAGTCCAGCTCCCTACCCGATTAGTCCAGCACCCTGCCCGATTAGTCCAGCTCCCTACCCGATTAGTCCAGCACCCTACGGTCCCTACCCGGTTAGTCCAGCTCCCTACCCGATTGGTCCAGCTCCTTACCCGATTAGTCCAGCTCCCTACCCGATTGGTCCAGCCCCCTACCCGATTAGTCCAGCTCCCTACCCGATTGGTCCAGCTCCCTACCGATTAGTCCAGCTCCCTACCCGAGTAGTCCAGCTCCCTACCCGGTTAGTCCAGCTCCCTACCCGATTAGTCCAGCTCCCTAACCGATTAGTCCAGCTCCCTACCCGATTAGTCCAGCACCTACCCGATCTTCCACCCTTGAACAATTCGCCTGTGTTCGATATGGCTTGATTTTGGCGTTATTGTTTTTACGACAAATACATTACGATTCAGAATTCAGAATTGTTTATTCTCAAATCGCCGGACGTGTCCGGTATAATAGAGTAGAGTTATGAACACACATCAATATATACATGTACATATAGATAATATTGCAAATGAAAACAATATATAGGTCAATAATCGTGTACACGTGCGGAGAGGGTGGGGGGGGTTTGGATTAGGTGTGTATAGGGGACTAACCAGGCAATTCTTCAAGGATTGGCCATTTATAAACGGACAATCCGTACCTAAAAGTTTAGTTAATTAATGGACAATCCGACCACGCGTGGCACGCGAGCTTGGGATTGTCCACTAAATGACCACATGTATAGCTAATCCTGCATGTTAGCTTCATATTTAATATGAAGGGCAATAACTCTATAAAGAATGTTAATTTACTAAATAACGGCGATTTGTATGAGAAGAAGTGTTTTTGACGAAATAACGGAGATATTTGAAGACGAGTTTTTGACGAAATAACGGAAATATTCGAAGAAGTGTTTTTAAAGAGCGTTTGCCTGCCGTATAATTTCGCTGTATATGGACGTACGTGAGGTGATTTAGGTAGGGGTATACTTCAAGGTACTATTGTATGATACTAGTATGTGTTACTGGTAAAGGCCGGCCTGGTTACACTAAATGTCACTGTAAGATTCCGGTGTGTGTTCACTTGGATCATCTTGTGACCATTTACCCGACTCCTATCGATAGTCATTGAAGTTATTCGTTCGTGGAAAGCCAATTCGGTTAAAGGGGATGCCAAGTAACCAATTTTAAACTGGGATTTGTATGCAAATATCCGGAACAAAATAAATAGTGGCAATTATTGTTTGATACCACTCGTGGTATATTGAAAACATTAGTTGTGTATCTGGCGGATGGGTTTGGAATATGATTCATTAAAATGTTTGTGTTTTTAGTTTTGAAATGTTTGTATTGATCTTTCGTAAGTATGATAAATGTTGCATAAACATATTGTATATTTATTTAACATATTGTATTAATCCAATATATAATTCCAGAAACCAATTCTCAAAAAAAAATTATATCTGTAATTTATAAATTACCAAGCCACATATTAAAGACATATTATGTACTTATTTGGTGCGAGAAACTTTTAATTTAGTATTTATGTGCTATGCCAACTGGAGGAATGTAGCATTCAACTAACATCGCCGAAAATCTCAAGCAAATCGACAGTATCATTACATAGAAAACATCGTCCGAACTACACTCAATTGCAAATATTTACTTCTAGATTCGGGGCGCAACTATCGGAGATAAACTAACGAAAACGATTTGCCATCGAGACATTAGTGATGCATTTAATTAATATATCAGAATGACGGCCAGTATTGTCAATTTTGATATAATATTTGTAAAATTAATTACTTTGAGCAAGATTATTCTCCTTTTCTATTTGATCACCCCACCGGAGTGTTTCACACCACTTTAAATGTTATGTCTTTTCAATGATATATCTGCTTTAATTGATGTGGACATATCAATTTGCATCCATAATTAAATGCAAGGATTGAGTCACAAGTTACAAAACTTATCTAGGCCTCGCTCCCGAAAACAATAACCTGCTTTAATTCCCGGACAGCAGCCACAAATATAACTTTTGCTCCAGAAATTGCCATGGAAATTTCTATTCATAATCGTTCACTTGACCCCCTTAATAATATACATACTCACACATATTTAGTCGTATTCCATCCGGGTGGAAATCTGTCTGTATCACAAGAACAACGACACTGAAATTGCTCCCCAGAGCTTAATTCGTCTCTTTTCGATCGATGATTTTAATCATCTGCTCCGCTGGTTATACGCGTTCAGGTGTCGTAATATAAGCTATGTATTCCGCCGGGCTGTTGATTTATCGGCCACTTCAGCCATATGTCGCGACCCTCTTCTCTGGCGATCATAAAATGTTTCACGTCGTAAAAACGCAGTATAAAATTCCGGGCCCTCAAAATTGAGGATCGTTGACAAACTCAACGAGCGATTTATCGATATGTCAAACAAACATTATAATATTTAACGACTCGAAGAAACTCGCAGTTTTGAACGTTTAGTTCAGACCTATTGTAGTTTATCGCTTTCCTTTCATTCGTTTGTCACGATAAACGCATGAAAAATACCTATAAACGGAGTCTATGTGGGTCGCAAAATACCTATAAACGGAGTCTACGTGGGTCGCAAAACTTCTTGAACTTATTGAATGTATCCTCCCCGAAAAAAAAACATTAAAGAGCTTTTCGTGTTAGTAATTTCCTGAGATGGTAAAAAATAAAGAGCGTTTGAGTCATTTTTGAGCGGAAAGTTGAAAACGGTACTCAATCGGATTCGATGGTCCACATATAATCAGTTCCAACATTTTTAGAAATGCCGCTTCAGTTATCAGAATCGATTACTTACCCAAAAATAATGCTAACCACTGTCAACTATATATGAAATTGTCCAAAACGTGTTTTTTATCAACATGTTGTTCGAAGCAATGTGGCCTTATTATCAACACAAAGCCTCTTGATTTTAGTTTTATCCATCTTTATCCGGAATTTGGTCCGATGCCGTCGGCTCGTCGACTTTTTACTGGGCCACTAATAAGTTTCGATGCTGAAAAATAATAGATTTCAAAAATCGATATCTAATAACTCTGAGCGACACTGAAGATCCAACTCCGCCTGTGTATAAACTCCCCTTTTCAAAGCACATCCCATTTGTTGAGACCGGGGGTAAATATAACTGCTGTTGACCTGCATTATTCGAATTGGGTGACAAAATGAGAATGGGCGTGCCTTCACCCAGAGGGGTTGAGATGTATTAATATTATAGGTACTATGGCTGTGGCATGAGTATAAGATTATAGCCACTATAGTTTCCTGCTATTGTACATATATGTATATATTTTTTGCATTTTCTGTGTTAAGTCATAACTTTTGTAATAAACTTATTCTGATTCTGTATGACGAAGGTTCCCCGCCCTGTAATTTGGACTTTCGGCTGAAAGGTTATGTATAACAAAATGCACACTTTAATTGAAAGCCTTATGTTGTAAGTATTTTCATTCGAATTGAATAGCAGTTGGCTTTTAGTGTCCTTTTAGAATTTATTACAGAATCTAGTGTATATCTCCAAGGGATGCGGCGACAGGGAGTGTTTAAAGGTTGGAGATTTCCAAGAGTATGAAAGTTCCAACCCAAGGATGAAATTCGAATGGAATTTACGTGAACCTTGAATTCAGATCTGGCTCAGGGTCGGATCGTCAACAGAAAATGCAAGCCCCCCCCCCCCCTCCCATCCAATGGAGATCCTAGCTACGTCCCTATTAATTGCGTTCGTTGGCCAACGATCTCGATCTTGGCTCGGTCATTATCTTGAGTCGGCACTAAGTCTTGTCGGAACCTGTTACGCGCATAAGCCCATCTCGAGCGCAGATTTTGTTCTAAATTCCACAATCAATACGCATTCTCTATCAAAGTCGGTGTTTGCACGACATTCCTATTCATTGACTCGCTAACAATTGGTAAACAACCATATTCTCAAGTCATCGTCACCGATAAGTGCAGAAAGGTAAACATTGATAAACTTTAATGGCTGTTTGTATATCATGAATAATTCATGTGTTTGAGTTTGTCCGCAGGAACTGTGTGCTTTGCGTTATCTTCGGTTCTTTATGGTAAAAATCAATGTATAAATGTAAGTTATTCCTATGAAGCTGGGACCATTAACCGGAATTGATTTTCTTGGGTTTTATCTTGGGCCATATGTGACCCGCCATATCAAATCCAGTCGTAAGTTGGGATTTGTTTATACACTGTGCCAATGCATTCTCTTATATATGCGAGTCGACCATAGGTCGCCTCGCATATATAAGAGAATGCATTGGCCTAACAATTTTTTACAATTTTAATAATTTTTTCTTGTATTCTTTAACAATTTTATAATTTCACCCATAGAGAGCCCCAGACAAACATGAGCAGACGACACTCTTCTATATGCTTCTATATAGATGTGTGGGGCTCCCTGCAGGGTAATGGATGTTTCTTATTTGATGTCCTAAAAATTGTAAGAAACATTTATTTAAAATAAATGAAAAAAAATTGTTAGGCCAATGCATTCTCTTATATATGCGAGGCGACCTATGGTCGACTCGCATATATAAGAGAATGCATTGGCACAGGACCCTATAGTTATAGTACAACCATTCACCGGATGGTATTTATGTTGTTGGTTCATATGCTATCTAAACACACATCTACATCGAGTTTACACTAAATTTTTATAATAAAAATTACTGTTTACCAATTTTTACTCATGTCGTTACCCAGGTGACGAAACCGTCACCCTATACTGCATCTTAAAGCGACATATAGTGTTTTTTAGATCATGTGATCAAACTAGGTTGGCAAATACATGGTAATAAAATAAAACACGTATTAAATATATGGCGTGAAATGATTTCTTGAACTAATGCAAATTGTCCTATCAAAAAGAAAAACAATTGTCTCTTTTCCTGACGCGCCATCTAAAAAACGTAGAGCGTCCATTTTTAATCTCAACTTTACAACGTCTTTAAAATTGGATTAAATAAAATTGGATTGTGCACCCCACAAGTCATGCAAACAAAAGATCGCACCTCACAAGTACCCTGTGGTGCGTATAGCCGTCCGTCCGTCAACAATTTCCTTCGGCACGCCCTACAGGCCGCATCCCTTATCCTTATCCGCTCTTTAAAATTGGATTTTCCGTACGTTACTTGTGGGGTGCACCCCACAAGTCATGCAAACAAAAGATCGCACCTCACAAGTACCCTGTGGTGCGTATAGCCGTCCGTCCGTCAACAATGTCCTTCGGCACGCCCTACAGGCCGCATCCCTTATCCGATCTTCGCCAAACTTCATATGTAGCTCTAGGGTGACTATAGATGGAAGCTATCAAATTTTTGTAGATATGACAACATCTCTCTTCCGATCAACACCAAACTTCATAGGATCTTCGAGGTGACCTCTGGGTGGGAGCCTCCTCTTTTGATCGAAATGTGTTGAAAAACATGGCCGCCAGCGGCCATCTTGGAATTTACTCTTTGTATGACTAAATCCTTCGGCACACCCTAGGTAACACTCCACAGTTTCGAATGATCAGTAGGGGTGATTTTATAGATATAAAGTGCAAGTGGTTTCTGGCACCATTCATGTGGTATGTATATTGAGACAAGGTGGGATATGAATTTGTGTAATTTTAGAAGGTGTTCTAGACAGATGAAAAATTTAAGTGCAAGTGACGTTGAACCAGGGAATATATACAACGGGAAGGTTCACTTCCTATTGGCTCAACGTAATGCATGACGTCGCCAACATCCGCCATTCTGGTAGGATAGAAGAGCGAATGGCGTCATTGGTTACCGCAGCGCTATTCGCCTTGTGTGTAAACAAAATCGAAATAGTAGGCCTATAAAAGAATAAACAATCAGACAAAAAGCAACATTTGTGACTATATATCATACTTTAATCCACCAACATGAAAAAAAAATATTTTAAAGCAAATGAGTATTTATTTCAACCAAATTACGCTGTCTTTCTTGCCAATTTTCGTTTGTTATTCAATGTCGAAATTTTGGCTGAGATCATTCAATTCATAACTGTGATGATGCCAATTTTAAATTAAAATGCCGGCGTACCAAATATTGAAACATAAACCTAAAATAAAATTCATTTGGAAACATTACAGAATAATTCCATGCTTGTTGGCTCTGGCGGCTATGAACAGTCAAAAGTGTCAAAATCAAAAGTGTGGGTGGACCGTGGAGCCCTGTGAGATTTTACACAATTCTGAGGCTTCTCAAGTCAATAACATCAATGCTAGTTCAAGTAGTTGCTATGTGGTAATGTGCATTCATTGGGCTGCACTAGCCACACCCTTACTCCCTTAGTCATTGATACATTAATAATTTAATTTTTGGAATCAAATACTTACTGTAACTTAGTCATTTCAAGCATTACCCATTAAAACAAGAATTCTGATAATATCAAATATTTAATTAATTATGTACTAGGTTTATAGATTTATAAATAGGCTACATGTGATTTTTTCTGAAGAAAGATTAATTAATTAGTGAGTGTTCAAACATTTAAGGCTATATATAAATGTATTTTACTCATGTTGAGCCTTGCTTAGTCCTTGCGTTCATGGTATATGAGAACTTAGAGAATGATAATTTGGGAAATTTAGGCTACATATGCTTTTTTTTTATTTTAATATTTAACAATGATTGAAATTTTCACACACATCAACGCAATATATTTTTATAACTACATCAAAATTTCCCAAATAAACTCATCATATTTAATATTAATGATATACATGACCCAGAGATGCTATAATTTATAAATTCTTGAATAAATACTGGGTATTGTAAGTTATGTTTGCCAATATATTACATAGCAGTAGGCATGTAGTGTAGCCATGAATATAAGAACATAATGTCATCGGTTATTTTTGGAAAACATAGAGGATGATTGTATCTCCATGGCACATCATAATGATTGACACCATAAGGTAAATTGATCATGATTGCGTGACACATGTCTATCACATTGTAAGTACCGGTACCACACCCTTTGCTGAAAATGACACAATATTATATAGTGCTGTATACTAATAACAGAACTTTAAAATTATTGTTTCCCCATACCATAGACTATATTTAAGAGTAGGCGGGTATGCCTATATATTATATGTGCGATTTTACTTAACTTATACTTGCAGGTAGGTTTAAATATTTAAACTGTTATTTTGATATTGAAAATCTATAGATATCACACAGATAATTAAATATATAGGCCTACATCTGCCGCCATTCACTATACATAGTCTATCCAACAGACAATTTAAGTACTATAAGGACAAAATATGGATATGAAATGTAAATGAAATATTTGCTACTACCTGGTAAGTCTTACCGGTAGGGTTTTTTTGTATGTGGGTAGCAGGGTAGGTATAGGACCAGGGAAGTTTATGATATGGCCCAAAGATTTGATATTTGGTGATGTTTTTAAATATCAAGTATTTCAGATTGATAAAATGGCACTGCAAACATAATGAAATGTAGTGTATAAAGTGTAACATACTATTTATTTGTAATACAGTATACTGGTAGCATGTATATGTTTCCCACGAACCCCTGTAATTGATGTAAACTCATCATATATTGATGGTACATACATATAGTGTATGCGAGATTAGTGAAATATATCATGTATGCAGGACTCAATATAAATGGCATTAACTTGTACTCAGACTCCATAATTATTCCCATATCAACTGGTATGCCAGTTTCATAATAAAAGTGGCATCTGGAATGTAAGCCCTACTGAATGGTGCCCTTGATGGAGCTTTTAAAACATGTTTAAATTGTGGTTATATTCTAAGCAATTAATTTAAATGACCAAGGTTGTGAACTTTGATCCCATAATAGATCTCAATTTTTTTCCATAATAGATCTCAATTTTTTTTAAATTAGAGACATGACTCAGGTAATGTTATGGACATAGTCATTAGTCAAATTATGGAAGACAGTCGTATTTGACACAGAAATCCCACCCAGTAAGTTTGTTTCCTAGTACTGGTAGACATACAAGTTAAATGAATTTTCAATTCGATCCATTGGAATATATCATATATGGATATGGATTACCACTTTAGTTCCTCTACTTCAGCGATATGTTGATCCCACAAATATCCTGGATGCCACTTTGATTTGTAAATCATTTTCAAACTCCCACACTTTTAACTTATTAGTAAAAGTAAACAAGGAAGTAACGATGCGATGACGTACGTTCCTACCAGGGTATCCTACCAGAATGGCGTCATGACAACTTCCGGTGATTACCACAAATGCGCGGAGTGAACCTTCCCGTTCTATATATTCCCTGCGTTGAACCCACCCATAGACAGCAGTAGCGTTTTCTGCGAAACAGTGGCTCTAGATACTGGGTCAATTTTTTAGCACCCACAATTTGTCATCTGCTTTAAAAATTGATATTCTGCAATTGTAAACGGCGAAAGTTTGAAATTTGTTCATGTTGATGTTGGAAGCCAGAGGCCTTTGAACCAACATAGGTGACCATGCTCGAAAAATCCTGGTATTCATGCCCCTTGGGTATGAAAATGCACTATTTTGGTCATTGTTTTAATAAAAATCACATTTTCGATCAAAAGATCAAGGGCCACAATATTGTGGGCATTATGTATCAAATTCTGAATGCATATTCTGTACTAATTTCAGGCATATATATATTGTCTATATGGTTTGGGATCACAATACAGATAAATTTCAATGAATCTATGCCCCCCCCCCCTATTGCTGGGCCCATGCCTGTTGAAACTGTGGAGTGTCACCCTACAGGCCACATCTCTCATCCGATCGGTTTCCGGCACGTTGTAGCTTTCTATACTGATATACCTGCAGCTGAATGTCTGGCAAGTTTGCAGTCCATCGCAGCTAGAAATCATTATAGGCAAAGTTCTAACAGTACCATAGTAGTGATCACACACGGATACCAATTCAATTATTACGATCACAATTGCCGAACTTGCGAATTACCCGTGCGATATGTCGACTTCGAATCAATTGACTGCATGCGTCAGGTTGGGTTGACTGGGAAACTTGTTTTACCCCCAAATTTCTAGTAGATGTTGAAAGTTTTCGGTACGATATCTCGACTTCCCTTCGTTTAAAGGGGTACTGTACCCAAGATGTTGTTGTTGGTTTCTATAATCCCCGAGTCGGAGAATAATGTAACAACTTTTCCATTCTTTGAAAGTCTGTTGAGTACGAAGTAGTGTTACGGATGGCAAATTTACCGGAATGCAAAAATACAAATTGTCGTTGTAGAGTAATTTTTGTACAGTTTTCAACCAAATGAATCAAATAAAAATTATATTATATGCATAGTAGTCCCATATACTCATTTAAGTTATATTGTATCGTCACTAGTCAATGAGTGGCTTGACTTTTCTCCCCGTATAAACATAATGTTTCAAACGATCGTGTGTGCAATGGGTTTACTAATCCAGTATCCCTCAATTATAATTTGATTACGTTTTGTACACGGAAATTCGTATTTTAATTTACGCCATTTTATGGCTCCAGCCATAAATTCAATTTATATTAAATTATTAACGTTTAAATTATTAAATTTTAAGATAGCCTATTAACCTGAGCGTTTACAGAATACATCTTCGACTCAAATTACTTATGTTTCTATATAGTATCGATAATAGATCGTTGTTATCACCGGAAATTTATTGAAAATGGCGTACAGTACCCCTTTAATACTATCTTATTGTATATTAACAGAAAGGACATTTCATTACCAATATACACATTGAAGACTCCATCGGTAGGGCCGTTTTCGAGTCTATAACGGACACACACATACATATATATAATTTGTGGGTACCCGTTTCAGGGTGAAGAATATATTGTGACTGAGATAAACGATTTGGAGAAGCTGTGAGGTATACGACGGATAGTGCGTTTTTTACCCCCCCCCCCCCCCCCCAAATTGGACTTGCGAACTTTGTCACTGGTATATATTGGTATATCTGGTATTTCCCCCAGGGGCCTGTGTATTTACCCATTTGCATTTGTTACATCACTGGAATCGATTTTCTTTCTAATTTCAGATGCTATTCTTGGACCTGGTGGCCAAGGTACAACCAGCAGTAAGAAAAAATGTTCGTAAATCCCCAACACCCGCCAATGTATGAGACTATCTTATGGGGGAGGTCAAGTGAACAATTGTGAAAGGGGATTTCCATGCAAATCTGCGGAGCAAAAGTTACAGAGTTGCACATACTTCTGAATGTGACGTGATGTGGTATTGGAAACAACAGGTATTTATCTTGCGGGTCCGCTTGGTAAATTATAATATTTTGCAATAAATGTATTTTTGTGAATTTGTTTCTGGAATTACATCGCTCCGCAGATTTGCATGGAAATCCCCTTTCAAAATTGGTCACTTGATCTCCCACTTAAATGTGCAAGTTCGTTCTCTTCTACAAATCTAAAGTTCACTATTATCGTTTGTTAGATTAAAATGAGGATAGCAGTCCAATGATTTTATTTCATATTCAACTGTTATCTATTAGTAGCAGGGACGTAGCGACAGATTTGGGTTGGGTCTACCCCCCCCCCCCCCCCCATTTTAGCTTCTTGTTTAAACAGTTGAAAATCTCATCCCTGACACAACTTTAGTTGTACCTTTCAGACAAAAAGATATGATGAAATTAATCTGATAGAGTTTCAACCAATATTTAGTTTTAAAGTTGACGTTTTGGGCAAAATTTTTAGTATTGTCCTACTATATGTCAAACTGTTGGACTAAAATGGCAATATATTGGAAATTTCCAACCGAAGAGGATGTTTCTCTGGAATTTTCTAAACAGATAGAAGGCTTGAGATACTAGTTGAAAAATTCCAAACCAATGGCGTGTAAAGTGTATTTCCCGGACTTGAATATATCGGTCATGTTTAAGAGGGGGGCTGTAGTTAGACATTTGGAGACACGCCCCCCCCCCCCCCCCACACACACACGCAAACCTTCCAGCATTTTACCTGCTACTGTAATTACTTGACCCTCTCTTCGTCCCGTTTCGAGAGATTTGCTTTTCGTATGCAAATGTCAACCTGGATATCTGAACAACCTGACATGGTTTGCCCACAATTAACTGGAGGGGTGTTCATGAAAAATAAGCAGACAACAGATAATAAAAGCGCAAAAGGAGTCCTATTTATTGCAGAGAAATTTCAGATAATTATCTGAACATTTCCTAAGGGATAACTACTCGTCAGTGAGTATTTAGTAGAGCAAGGGTTAACCCTTTCATGACGTGAGCTGAGCTGATACAGCATTAAAGATCATGTATCAGTGCATTATCTTATATATGGTTAAATTTTGTTTAGTGCCTAAAACATATAATGGTTATACGGAAGATTTATTTGGGGATTTTATTTTTATTTATATTAACTATTTTGTTTGTTAAATTATATCAACTATACCTCTTTTTTCTGCATTGGCGACTATACGGGGCTATGGTTTGCAGATTGATTTTATAATAATCATTGGAACTAAAAAGTGAGTGCATCCGATCATGCTATATATGATATGAGATGTGCAACTAAATGGGACACAAGGCACCCGCAGTGGGTAAATGTGCAAAAAATATATAAAAGTCTGTAAAAACTCCACCACCGAGAAGAACATGGATAAATAGATAAACTCCACCACCGAGAAGAACATGGATAAATAGATAAACTCCACCACTGAGAAGAACATGGATAAATGAAGAACATGGATAAATAGATAAACGTTGTTCATATATTAATTATCGATATTTCTCCAACAACGAAATTTCGCGCTTTGAACCATTGTTATGTAAACAAAATTACAGTAGCGATGGCATAGTAGGTGTGACAATTAATTATGGTGCAATTTTTGTGACAATTGGTCGCCATATTCCTGTGCCATAGCAAGACATGTCGCCCGCCGCACATTCACACAATGAGTCTTTTCCAAGCTCTATCAGCGTCGAGATCGACATCTCAATGATTTATCAAACCGAATGTCTTGTCGCTGTTGATCGTTACTCAACACGCAATGTTATATTTTTAATGCTAACACACAAGACAATTCTGGACGATCGGTCGTGCAATTTTATGTCATCGTAGAGAATACATGGTGGCTAAACGTAATGAGTAGAGATCAACCTTGGTGAAACTCAATGGGTTAATTGGTCAGTCGACTCACTGTGCGAATATGCGGCGCGCGACACGACTCCCTATGGCATATAAATTATGTTGACCAATTGTCACCAAACTCTACCATAATTAATTGTCACACCTACTATGCCATCGCTACTGTGGTACGTGTGTCCGCAGCCATTGTTATGTAAACAAAATTGTCACAGTGATTTGTCAACAAATATCGATAAACGTGCACTAGTTTCAAATATTTAAGTTTGAATATGATTTTCAGAATATTTTCCAATGCATACCGTCAAGTTTTAATTAAATTATTGGGGATATTATATTCAAACAAAAATCGTCATCTATTTTACATATACTTGTTGATTGATGTTCTACAGAATTTTATTTTAAAAATTGATTGTTATCTTTCCATGAACCCACTGCGAGTGCCTTGTGTACCCTTTAAGATAGTGATTGCAAGGCTGAATTTTGTCATATAATATAGTCTGTTGGCTAAAAGTGTCAGCGCCTGAACGTCACACAGCAGATAACATATATGTTCATCGCCGTTTACTACCTTACTCGTATTTAAATTCGAACAGTATTATTTTTCGCGCACCCATCGGTGCGCGAATTTAAAACTGATCGAAAAATAGTACGACTGCCAAGTTTAATCTAAACCACAGTCCATAGGAAATACAAGAGGGCTATGTTGCTGAGTTTACATATAATATAAACGGTTGTATAGACAATAACGCATATACATCTATGCATGTATTTACATTCGGCCAACCGCTATCAAGACCATTGCTCACAATGCCAAGCGACAAATCATGGTAACATAGACATTGTTGTCCAGGTCGCCATAAAATTATGATGTATGTAGTTACTAGTTTATTGTCTACAGGATGAAAATCCGCCGCGGTGGTGTTCAATACACACCATATACTATATCCAGAAATTTCTTAAGAACCGAAACTGTCATCAGCTTCAAGATATACGAAAATATCACAGAAGTATTACGAAAATATTTCTGTCAGTTTTTAATTCGCGCAGCTAGGTGCGCGAATTTAAAGGGCGCGAATTCAAAACTGAGCGAAAAATAGTACTGCGCAAATTTAAATACGAGTAAGGTAACATTCGGCATAAAACACAATGTGATAAAGTTCTCCTTCACATGCCTATTTGGTTCTCTTTGTTGCACACCATTAGTCAATATTATTTAGTATGAAGTAATTGTTTCAGTTTGTTTTCCATGTTAATTGGTCATCTAATCGACACAATACGATGTTAACTTATTGGTATAGTACTTTTGGGTACTGAGCATGACGTCATTAACGCCACGCCAGCTATCGGTCGATCTGGTGTATTTGGGTGGAGTTACCACACAATCTGAAGTAAAGTAATCAACCGAAACTTAACAATGGTGCGTAATAAATTGAGAATAATCACTTGATTGAACTGGTGACGTGAATTAATTCATAATATTCAGGGTCGTTGTGCAAATACGAGAGCGCATTGTGCTCGGGTGTTTTACAATATAGTCCATGCTCGAATGAATTATTCCACGTCACCAGTACAAATTCAATCAAGTGATTATTCTTTTTATTATATTCTCTGTTGAAATTATCGTTTATAATCTCTATGGTTTGTTAAATATCACCGACCATGAGGGTTGGGTCAGCAGTATTGCACCATTGTATACGCCCAGATACCGTTGGTCATATCTTCGCTCACATTTCCCTTATGTCCGTTAACTAAAACAATATGTTGTCGAATTTCATCTGTGAATTTTGATATTTCTATATTTTTGTAAGATATAATGTGAAATTGAGTGAATTTTTTTTTAAAGCGAGTGAATGATATAAACCTCAAGATATATAATGTGAAATTGGGTGAATTTTTATTTTATAGCGAGTGAGTGATAAAAACATACTTGGAAAATCTAGCATACATATGTGTATGCTGTCAGTCAAGAAGCGTGCGAACATTGTTACCAATATGTGACCTGCCATATCAAACCCAGTCGTAAGTCGGGATTTTTTTACCCTGTGCCAATGCATTCTCTTATATATGCGAGTCGACCATAGGTCGCCTCGCATATATAAGAGAATGCATTGGCCTAACAATTTTTTATCATTTTTATAAAATAAATGTTTCTTACAATTTTTGATATGATATGATTTGATATGGCGGGTCACATATGTATTTTGTGCGTTAATGGCCCACTTACTTTTCGAGTCACTGATTATTTGTTATAGTGCCTTGATATACGGTTTTAATAACAATCTATACCATAAAATATGATTAAAATAATATAATTCACCACCATTAGGAACGCCTGTGTCTCAGAAGGTGCCCATACAGTAATAGGAAATAGCTGAAATCATAAAAGTGTTTCCCCCGTTTTGCAACAGAACTCAAACTATAGTTTATTTTCATTGGAAGCGGAATAATTCTATATCTAAATATATAGAGTTATTCCCCTTCCATTGACAATAATATACTTTGTGCATAAACTATAGCACCCAGCAGACGTCATTATCTCAACAAAAACAACATGTTCAAAGTTTGTTACATGGAATAAGTTGAAAATACAATGTTTTAGAGCTTCCTCTTTCAAACGATAAATAATATGGCATATATTTTACAAAAGTGATCTGGGGGTTCGAAAATATTGTTTTATACACAAAATGTTTGTTTTTTTTCGATTCATCAGACTAGCCGAAGGCCTGGAATCAACTTTTTCTTAACATCATCATTTTATCGTGTACCCCCACATGCATCATATAAATTCAGCATGACCCGCCAACATCAGAGCAAATAGCAGGACCACTTTAGCAGAGTGGTTTTCGGATATTCAGAATATCAGCAGTTGAGGGTTATTATATTCAGTGGCGACACATCCCATAAATTTTAAATGGTATCTCAGGAAATTAGTAAAAAAATAAATATTGTCTCTAGTCTATTGAACACTATGCACACCATAGTTATCCATTTCATATATACTTTCTTTATGTTATTGTATCATCATCTATTATGTTTGGATCATTGATATGCGTGGTATTAAGAGTGATCGTTTTCTGCAATGTTATCCGTCCTTAAATTTAACATATCTGCTGTGCTTTTTCAGAGTTAATAAATATTGTTTACAATACGATTCGTCTGTTTTATATTGGCTATTAGCATTGGGCTGTGTATAGCGGGAATGTTTTGATTGAAGACTTCGCACGTCAAGCATCTGCAGACTATAACATTCCGTGAGTTGTGGTGGGAGATACCGCTCATTGGTAGTTGAACAATAACCTGTTTATAAAATCCGCATAACACCGAGTATAAATTGTTGACTATATTATGAACTATAATATGGTATGTTTCGAATCTCGCTGGCAATCGAAGAAACCAATAGGAAATGTTCTACAAACTTCGTTTGGAAATAGAGCATTGCTTACTCAGTAAAATAAAAAATAAATAATTATCCAGCCACATACATAGTGTTATAGTATGTCGATGATTGAAGTTAGTTGCTTGACGTTCACTAATCTAAACATCACAATTCATTATTCCATAGCGAGTCATAATTGGCGGTATAATAGCGGTTGCTAGGAGACAATAATTTATTGTCTGCTCAAATACATTAATTGATTGACTTGACAGAGTGTGTGTACGTGCATATTCTGGTTTTCGGCAAACTTCCATATTGCGCGTATCCTTTAAAATGAATTTGTCATGCATCATAAGGTAGTTATCAGATGATTAACTAACATGTTTAATAACCAAGTGAGTCACAATTTGCTACCTTGTCGGAACAGCAAAGAATTATGTTCGGGATACATGTGAAAAATCAACCTTTTGCCAAATGTGGTTGCCATTTTGGAAGCCATCTTGAGTAATTTGGCCTACAAACACCTTAATGTGACACATGTAAGATAGATCAGAACAGTAAATACCTTTCATACAAAAGATAGTTCCATTTTATTTGAAACAAGAGCATCGCTAGGGCATGGCAAAATACGCCCTTTAGCCATTTTGATTTGTACTACCGCTAAATTAAATAATAATTTTAGCTTACAAAGAATATCTGAAATATACCCCTAATTTCAATGCCAAAATGCAGTCAAATTACAAGTCGAAAAATGGCCGTAACTCATGTGAAAATAACTGGACAGACCCTATATGCGAACTTGGCCTGTATTTTTAGCATGGGAAACACACACACCAGCTTTGGTTAAGATAAAATAATCCAAACTTGAGTTATCGGTCAGAAACCGAAATGTTATGAAATCGGTTAAATTCTGAGTCGAAAAAGGGCCGTAATTCATGTAAAAATAATTGAACGGAACCCATATTCGAACTTGCCCTGTATCTTTAGCTGGGAAATACACATACCAACTTTGGATCAGATCAAATAATACGCACTGGAGTTATTGGTCGGAAACCAAAAATGTCAACAGATGGTCAAATTATAAGTCGAAAAAGGGCCGTAACTCATGTAAAAATAATTGGACGGAACCCACATTCGCACTTGGCCTGTATATTTAGCTGGGAAATGCACATACCAAGGTTGGTTCATATTCAAATAATCCAAACTGGAGTTATCGATCGGAAACAAAAAATATTAACGGACGGACAGAAAGACGGACGTACACAGACAGACGGACGGACGGACTGATTACATAATACGACCTTTTTTTTTAAAGGGCGTATAAATATGGTCCAAACCTGAAAAGTTAATTTGTGAGAGAAATATCCAATATTTCTGGTAATGTATGTGGTTTCAATAGTAACAAATAAACAAGGTGCGTCAACAGTGTTAGTATTCAATGTATAGAAGGCAGAATAGCCAATTGTGACCCGCCATATCAAACCCAGTCGTAAGTCGGGATTTTTTTTACCCTGTGCCAATGCATTCTCTTATATATGAGAGTCGACCATAGGTCGCCTCGCATAGATACGAGAATGCATTGACCTAACAATTTTTTATCATGTTTTTTAAATAAATGTTTCTTACAATTTTTAGGACATAAAATAAAAAACATCCATTACCCTGCAGGGAGCCCCACACATATATAGAAGCATATAGAAGAGTGTCGTCTGCTTATGTTTGTCTGGGGCTCTGAATAGGTGAAATTATAAAATTGTTAAAGAAAAAATTATTAAAATTGTAAAAAATTGTTAGGCCAATGCATTCTCTTATATATGCGAGGCGACCTATGGTCGACTCGCATATATAAGAGAATGCATTGGCACAGGGTAAAAAAAATCCCGACTTAGGACTGGATTTGATATGGCGGGTCACAATTGTATTCATCAACCATAACTTGTAAGCGATTGCAAGGCACGTTGGGGCAATAACTACCATTTTCAATATTATGTCGACCATTTTAAGCCATTGTAAGAATTTTGGTTCCAATGAGTTGGAATAGTCATGGGTAATGGTATGTCTCACTTATATTAACCATTTCTGTTCATGACTTGATCGGAAGGGGATGTGGCCCCAATAATTTCAGATATCATTGATCCGATGATCAGTTAACGTGAAAAATACAAAATAAAGTCACAATTCTCAACCAGTTCTTAATAGAAACTGATCGGGAATATATCAGTGAAAACACATCGTATTTTCCATTTCCGCGGCCTTTTGGTTGGTCACCTTGGACGGGGAGTTTCAAGTTTGCCTTAACCCTTTCAGTGCCAAGTCCGATTTTTGTATCAACCCATATATCCTTGATCATTTTTCAAATTTATTGATTAAAATAATGTGATACATTGATGGAAAGAGCTCTAAGAGCTCTTTTCATCAATGTATCACATTATTATAATCAATGAATTTGAAAAATGATCAAGGAAATATGGGTTGATACAAAAATCGGACTTGGCACTGAAAGGGTTAAAGGATCAAGTCTTAGCTTCACACAAATATATCAATCTGTACACATTCGACGAGATTTTCTCGCTATTATTTGCATCAAACTTGCTTTGTGTCTCATATGAAAAAAACCGCAGCCATGGACGCCATCTTATCTGGTATCTACACGGCCACGTTTGTTTCGTGTTAACATTGCTTAAAAGTTGAGGGACATAATAAGGAAGAAAATGAGTGGGTGAAGTTGTTTCCTTGTGAGCAGGGGTACCATATCAGCTCCCGGACTAATTGTCGCTTCGCGAGAGTTTTTTTTTTACAGCAATTTATCAAGTAATTAAGGATTATTGGTTTTTATTTTCGGGGTGGATCATCTACGCGATAAAGAGTGGTTTCATAATCCATGTGTACGGTGTATATTAAAGAGCGTTTCGTTTGCGTATTCTAATCATCGTTTTTTGTCAAATCGGATGGAACATCTTTACTCGGAGAATGGGTGTGAGTTACCGTGTGACCTATTTCTGGGATGTTTTTTTTTTCAACTTGGCTGGTTTTCATTTACAATCCCACCGATACTGGACATACTGAATTGAAATTTTCACCTGGTACCTGAAATTTTCCAAAAAACCGTCTATGATTGGATATGATTTTCTAATCGAGGGCGATGTAATATAAAAAAAATTCATTGAATATATTCAACGCATTTCACACAAGATACTGGTTGGATTTTTATAATAGCAGAAACATTCGAACATTGTTTCTATCCGAATGTTCCAACTGCTGTTCTTCCAGTCACTAATTTATAACCGTTAAAACTTGTGACCGCTATAGGCGGATGGGGAGTTTGAGTCACACCAACCTACCTTCCCTGGCCGCCCTCTCTTAGTTGACCAGCAAATTTCTGGTGCGACCTGTGTGTCACGTGTGTCTGATGATCGATTGACTGCGCGTGGGACGACCAATGTATCATATCATTCTGACTGGCACCGCCAACTATTCTTCGTGAGTTCGTTCAACTCATTGTTCTTTTGTTCAGTGACAGCTGTTTTGTTGATGGCTCTGATTCTTTCAACACGTAGATATATACATGTGGAAAGATCCGGAGCAATCAATAAACAATAGCTCTGACAGCTAAACAAAGACCCCAGTCTAATAATTCACTAAAATGAATACCTGAGACAGACAAAGGAAAAGGTGGGTAAATCTGCTAATAATTATGTGATTAATATCTGTTGAAATATCCATTTGACGTGGTGATATCATTATAAATCTCTCAACTAAGTTTGGGCGGTTTTATCTAGCTGCATATTTCAAGTAATCTTCGGAGACCTGATCTTCCTCGACGAATCGGTGTGGGAATGAATATAACTTGTGCATATCGATCACTGAGACGATTTAATTATTGGTAATTGCAAATATTTTCAAATGACTATAATTCGGGTAATCATACACAATCAAATATTATGAATATATACATAACAAAACAGCTTACATTTATTTCATTAAGCACTTGACATCTTCAATTACCCTCCAACATTGAAAAGTTTGTATGCGAACTCAAAACAAAACACAAAAGCTTACATATACTGACACGAGCAAAATAACCCGTGAGTGTGAGTTATTGTGAGGTGTGTAAAGAAAAATACATTCTGGTGAGAATAATAAAATTCTTGTACTTTTTTTTATCTATACGCTGGGAACTCGACCTTCCTACATCTGGTGGATAAAAATAAAGGAAACACACCACAAGTGGTCTGGCACTAGAAATTATTAAATAAATGTGAAAAACACCCGATCGGTGATATAAAAAAAAAAAAACACACCACAAGTGGTCTGACACTAGAAATTATTAAATAAATATGAAAAACACCCGATCGGTTGGGCTACACGACCATCGTAATGAGTTGGCGCGTAGCGGATGGATGAAAGTGTAGCTCAACAGGTCAGCTGTCAGCACCAGAAGCAGAAAGGTCAACACACAGACACCAAGCGGATACGTCGATATACACGTAAAAACGTCCACCAACATAAAAAACAGAAACGTTCATCAACAAGTAACAACAGAAACGTTCATCAACATGTAACAACAGAAACGTTTATCAACATGTAACAACAGAAACGTTTATCAACATGTAACAACAGAAACCTTTATCAACATGTAACAACAGAAACGTTCATCAACATGTAACAACAGAAACGTTCATCAACATGTAACAACAGAAACGTTTATCAACATGTAACAACAGAAACCTTTATCAACATGTAACAACAGAAACCTTTATCAACATGTAACAACATAAACCTTTATCAACATGTAACAACAGAAACCTTTATCAACATGTAACAACAGAAACGTTCATCAACATGTAACAACAGAAACGTTCATCAACATGTAACAACAGAAACGTTCATCAACATGTACAAGTATGAAGTAGAAATCTAAGAAGTTACCTCAACAGTTCAACACCAGAAGCAGCAAGTTTATGTACGTCGAGAAGCTCGTTATACATTTAACAATCAGACATGTAAATATTTCCAACTTAATTCAACGCAAGTAAATAACCTCCCGCATGTATTTAAGAGTATTGTGACGAGGTGTATAAGTAAGAGAGTTATCGAACATAGAACATAACGCTAATTTTCGAGTCGACTTGCTGTGTCCGTTAAATCGTTGGATGACAGCTCAACCGGAAGCTGGTGACATCATATTATCGGAAGAACATGTCTAGCTCCGCTACACACCGACAGTCCTAGAGGAAATGGATATTTCATCTCGCGAATAAACGTGGCTGACCCTAACCCTCCCTTTGCTAAAAACTCATTGACGAGATGTTCACAGAGGAAATGTTCAGGTAAAATGTTTAACAAACGGCCATAAGTGAACTTATTATCTGAACATTTCCTATGAGAACATATCGTCAATGAGTATTTAGGAAAGGAATTGTTAAATTATTAGGCTACATTGTTCCAATTTCGGGTGGGGTGGGGTAGGGGCGGCCACGTGTATTCGTGGGGTGAAATATCCAAATCCCCCTAGGTCTGTCTGTGTAGAGGGGCTAGAGATGTTCTTCCGATAATATGATGCCAACAGCTTCTGGGTATGGTTAGTGGTTACGAAGGAAGGGTTAAATTATTAGGCTACATTTATATAATTTCGTGAGGCCATAAGTGACTTATTATCTGAACATTTCCCTCCAATTTTAATAAAAACAATTCTGCACTTGTATTATTTGCACATCTATCTGTCGTCCGCTTATATTTCCTGAACTGTTTTCAAGATGAATAATAGAACATTCCAACGTACACTGTTATAACTGATTAGCAGAATCCAGTTAAAAGTACTCCATCCTATTAAGCACCCCTAAATTACTATTTATTTGGCTTCAGGGGTAAACAATATTTGATTCGAGTCGAGGAACCCACGCATCAAATATCAGAGTGATCAGATATTGATTTTTGAAGTTTGTTATTTCTCGAGATGTGTACAAATAATTGCCCCGGAAACACTTATTCAAACGGACGAAGATGAATAACTCTAAAATCAAGTGGTAATAATAACGCAATTTCGAACGAGACCATCCATTTGACGGTGTGTTTCTGGGCCACAAACAATAGAAATAACAAAACTTCAAAAATTTATATCTGATCTATCTGAGCGTTGATGGGTAGGTTCCTCGACTCGAATCAAATATTTTTTACCCCCGAAGCCAAAGAAATAGTAATTTATGAGGGTCTGATCGGATTGAGTACCTTTAATATAGAAATTGTTAATTTACGCTGCACACCGACAGGGGAATCTGGATATTTCTCTCCCAAAAAGATATGATGCTGGCGCAAAATAGTAAATATTTTTCATATTGGGACTGGCAATCGTAATTGTGTTATTTGTGTAGTGATTCGGCGGAGATGAACCCAATAAATCGACATCGTATAACAGCATAAAAATCATCTAAATTTAACAAAAGGAAATTTCCTCCTTGTACTTTTGACGAGGTGCATAACTAAAATAGAGTTATCGGACATAGAACAATGCGCTAATTCTCGAGTCGAGGTGCTGTGTCCGGTAAATCATGGGGTGACCACTAACTGCCCGGCACTAACTGTGGACATCATATTATCGGAATAACATATCTAACCCCGTTACACACGGACATACCTAGGAGAACCTGGGTATTTCACCCCACGAATACACGTTGCTGCCCCTCAAACGCAACTTAAAAATTTAACCCTCCTTTTGCTAAATACTCATTGACGAGAGGATCACATGGGAATATTCAGATAATAAGTTTAACAAACGGCCATAAGTGAACTTATTATCTGAACATTTCCTATGGGAACCTCTCGTCAATGAGTATTTATCAAAGGAAGGATTAAATTCTTAGGCTGCAATGCTACCATTTCGGGGGTTGAGGTGGGGGCAGCGAAGTGTATTCGTGAGTTGAAATACACAGATTCCTCTTGTTTTGTCTGTCTGTATCTAGTGGGACTAGAGATGTTATGCCGATAGTATGATGTCCGCAGCTTCCGGGCAGTTCGTGGTCATCCCATGATTCACCAGACAGCACCTCGACTCGATAATTGGAGCAGTGTTCTATGTCCGATAACTCTATCTTACTTATACACCTCGACACAAGTACTTTTAAATACATTTTGGAGGATATTATCTTTAGATGGATCTTTGGTATATATTTCGAGCTTTCCGAAGAATATATATTGATTGACCTTGATTTAACCCGTCCTTTGCTAAATACTCATTGACGCGAGGTTCACATGGAAAATGTTCAGATAATAAGTTTAACAAACGGCCATAAGTGAACTTATTATCTGAACATTTCCTATGAGAACATCTCGTCAAAGAGCAAAGGAAAGGTTAAATTATTAGACTACATTGTTACCCCATTTCGTGAGGCCATAAGTGAACTTATTATCTGAATCCAGATAATAAACAATTTTCGCTACACGGTGACAGGGGAATCTGGATATTTCTCTCCTCAAAATATATGATGATGCCCTAAAATAGTAAATATTTAGTTTCATATTGGGACTGGAAATCGTAATTTCGAAATCGACCTTCCTACTTCCGGTGGATTCACTATAAAACTAAAACACACAATAAGAGTTATGACACAAGGAACTGATAATCCAGCCATTCCACGTTATACAGAACATGAGTCATAATCATCAGCCTGTTGATGGTGGACTGAAATCGGAAGAAGAAGAAGATGAATTGTGTTATGTGTGTGGTGATTCGGTGGAGATGTACCCCAACAAGTCGGCACGAGAAGCAGAAAGGTGTGCTACGTGTAACAGAAAGATTAATTTAAATATAAATGGTGACGGCGTGTTCCTATGATAGAATTATTGGACATAAATAACATGATACTAATTCTCAGGACGAGGCATAAATAACAAGATACTAATTCTCAGGACGAGTCATTGGTGTGTTAAGCAGACCCGGAAGCTGTAACAGTTGTCAACACATTACAGGAAGGATAACTCTACCTCCGCGGCAAACAAACAGCTCGAAAACATTGAATATTTCTCGCCCAGCATGAAAACCTATGTTTGTTTTTTGCCTTGTTTTCTTCTGTTAAAATAGGCGCAATATTTCGCTCTCTCCGTGCAGTTAGTGGCGAATATCTCTTAATCAACTTCATCAATAAACATGTATAATATTAGTTTTTTTAAGGCGTTCGGTAATATAATTATGGACTGTGTCCTGGTTTATTTTCACAATGAAATGGTCATGACGCCAGCTTTATCATGTTCTCTTGGTCACAATAATATGCTTTGTCAATGCTATATTTCTCCATGGTCGATACTTCTAATATAAAACGAATAACTGTATTGGTTAGATATCCATGACATCCATTGTGTTCCTGCAAGAAAATAAAAGAAGAATATGTGTGGACCGGTTTCAGCAGACCAAATAAACTGTAACTATGAGCAGATGATTGCGGAGAAAAAGAGCAAGGGTGAAACATTGATGGAAGCCATACTCATCAAATTTCAACTGTTAAATTTTAGCATGCATCAGGTCGATAAATACACGACGGGCTTAATTTTATATACGACCTATATATTATCTGAACAGACATACAGGTTACAATCAACTAATTATTTCCCATAGGCGACAGTGTTAGGGTTAAGCCATGCCCACGATTCATTACGGTACTGAGACAAACTTTAAATATTTTGCCGTTTAGAACTCCACGTCGGACATAAGTTGTCAAAAATTAAATGGTGCCTAACCATACTTATTCCTGGAAATAAATTGGCATTTCCATAACTACCCACTTTTGTGGACAAAATTTCAGTATATAAAAATAACCCCACCCCTATCAAATTTGGCGACCAATGTAGACGCTTGACGAACAATCCTACACAAATGGCCGAGGAATTAACATATAGCCTATGAATTTCTTTTATCTTTCACATTAAACAACCAAAGATAGTATTGACCATTCAGCTGCCGGTATTTGTTGTTTGCTGACTCGAGTTTCCCTACACAAATGCCAGTGACATAATTCAATTAGTTAGTTGCTTATAACCTACACTGGCAAGTTTTCACGCCATAATATGAACGGAAACAAGCATATAAAATGCATATGTACCACAGTTAAAATTTCTGTAGTTCCATCTGAAGCGATGCTACCGGAATTTGCCTGTTAATAGCATGCAATTATCTCGTATGAATCAGTCATATAGGTAGTTGAAGTCAAATTACAGTAGCACCGTTACGAGTGGAACTACATAATTGTTACTTCTCTTGGTTTTCGCTTTGGTAAAGATGCATGTTATATGCACATTTCCGTTCATATTCTGACACCATAGGTTTTTCTATGACGAATTGCCGTGAACACTTGACAGTGATAGGGAACGTACCCTTACTGAAGTTAACAACATGTCTAGCCGTTTATGACTAACTGACACTTCGAGTGAATGTTTTCTAATCATAATATATCAGAAGAAAAAACTGTTACCGAGCACCCTTAACCCTTTCAGTGCCAAGTCCGATTTTTGTATCAACCCATATTTCCTTGATCATTTTTGAAATTTATTGATTATAATAATGTGATACATTGATGGAAAGAGCTCTAAGAGCTCTTTCCATCAATGTATCACATTATTATAATCAATAAATTAAAAAAATGATCAAGGAAATATGGGTTGATACAAAAATCTGACTTGGCACTGAAATGGTTAAATATCAGATGCGGTATAAAAGGTTCTTTTATTCTCTTTGTGGTGATAGCATATATGTGCATCAATAAATGCTCTTTTGTTTAGTGTCATTATTTGTTTCAGTATGAGTCAACGGGAGTTTTCATGTCGGCATAATTTTCCTTCTAGACTGAACATGAACGAGAAAATACATAATGTCGAGAAGATATCACTTTTGTGACGGCAGCTGCGCTGGTGCATCATTAAAGACATGTGCCAGCGCATTCTCTTATATATGCGAGTATCCCATAGGGAGCCTGGCTTAAAAGGTCAAGGCAATTATTGTTAGGCCAATGTATTCTCTTCTATATGTGAGGCTCCACATTGGAGACTCGCGTATATAAGAGAATGCATTGGCACAAGGTTTCCGCAAAATGTCAGGAAGCTTCAGTCATGGAAGGGATATTGATGTGGTGTCTTACCTCAACGGCGAACATGTGTATTACCTCTACGGCGAACATGTGTATTACCTCTACGTACGGCGAACATGTGTCTTACCTCTACGGCGAGCATGTGTTGATGTGGTGTCTTACCTCTACTGCGAACATGTGTATTACCTCTACGGCGAACATGTGTATTACATGTGTATTACCTCTACGGCGAACATGTGTCTTACCTCTACGACGAACATGTGTATTACCTCTACGGCGAACATGTGTATTACCTCTACGGCGAACATGTGTTGATGTGGTGTCATACCTCTACTGCGAACATGTGTCTTATCTCTACGGCGAACATGTGTTGATGTGGTGTCTTACCTCTACTGCGAACATGTGTCTTACCTCTACGGCGAACATGTGTTGATGTGGTGTCTTACCTCTACTGCGAACATGTGTCTTACCTCTACGGCGAACATGTGTTGATGTTGTGTCTTACCTCTACGGCGAACATGTGTCTTACCTCTACGGCGAACATGTGTTGATGTGGTGTCTTACCTCTACGGCGAACATGTGTCTTACCTCTCCGGCGAACATGTGTTGATGTGTTGTCTTACCTCTACGGCGAACATGTGTTGATGTGGTGTCTTACCTCTACGGCGAACATGTGTCTTACCTCTACGGCGAACATATGTTGATGTGGTGTCTTACCTCTACGGCGAACATGTGTTGATGTGGTGTCTTACCTCTCCGGCGAACATGTGTTGATGTGGTGTCTTACCTCTACGGCGAACATGTGTTGATGTGGTGTCTTACCTCTACGGCTAACGTGTGATGATGTGGTGTCTTATCTCTACGGCGAACATGTGTTGATGTGGTGTCTTATCTCTACGGCGAACATGTGTTGATGTGGTGTCTTACCTCTACGGCGAACATGCGTATAAGTTTAGTTTTTCCGTGTTATCCATCTCTTGAAACGTTTCCACAAACTTGGTTTCTTTGAGGATTTTGTTTTGGAGAAATCTGCAATACAAACGTTTTAAGACAATATGAACGATTTGATGGGCGATAGACTATTTACACATGAAGGTTTCCAGTCACATTGAGTAGTGGGAGAAACTTATGTTTGCTAGGAGCGTCTGTAGAAATTGTGTCATTACAGTTTACAGTTTCCGCCTATGTTTAACACACCCGAGAAAATATATTTTAAATATTTGTTATAAAAAAAATCATGGATGATTTTCCAACAACAATGCACAAATCAAACATTCAGCACGTTATGATTTGACAACAAAAATATTGTTTCAATGATGGATGAGTGGATATCAAAATTAGGATGAACAAATAATTTTAAATGCAGCAAGCGTCCAACTCAGTCGCTGATTGGTACAAAATATCGGCTAATAATTATTTGATTGACAGTTGTGGAAAGGTCCTTTGCATATAAAGGCTTATACTCAAATCGAAACAATCGAAACAATGTGCCAAAGATTAGAACAAGAAAACCAATGTCAGAAATGGTAATGCGCTCAAGATCATATATTATATACCCATGATTGTAATTATAGAATATAAAATATAATGGTTTTGCGGATGACCAACTCAGAATTCCGATAAAATAACAATAATAACCAGCACCTAATTAACGAGCCGGTGGCCGACTCGGACCACAACCCCCAGTGGGCTGCAGAACGAAAATATGTCTATAAAAGTTGAAATATAAGACTTACAAATTATCTTTCATAGCTTGTCACAAACCAAAAATGAATATTATTGACATAATAATGTCAAGGAAAATAAACGAAATTGAAATTCCCAACTACACCTTTTACCGGACTCTGCCTTCGGGTCGCAGTTCGACTTTTAAATCCGTCCCAAAAATTCACTTATCTATAAATAAAACCACAACGCCCAGGCGAGAATCTCTATATTAGTATACACGCGGAGCGCAAAATTATAACGTGATTTCGAGGTTGGTGTGTACCACGCATTCAAAATGTGCAAACTCACAAAACATAATATATGAGGAACTGACACAACACATAACATTTTGACTGTTACGACCATATGATAGTTTATTTTAAAACAAGTTGATAACTTATTTGTCCGGAAATATTCAGTAGTATTCCTTCTGGTCATTTTGAATGCGTGATACTCATCAACTCGATTCCCCACCGTTAAAGACATACTGTCTACTTGTTCCGGTGTGCAAAACTGACAAGTTAGTTTTCAGGCACCAGATACAACTGGAGGAATGTATCATTCTACTAACATCGCCGAAAATATCAAGCAAATCGACCGTACCACTCCATAGAAACCATCGTCTGAACTACGCTCAATTGTAAATATTTACTTCTCGATTCGGGACGCAAATATCGGCGGTAAACGATTTCATCATCGAGAGTCACTGCATTTAATTAATATGTAAGAATGACGGCGTTTGTTCTCGATTTGGATATAATATTTGTCAAAATAACTACTTTGAGCAAGAGTATTCCCCATTTCTATGTGTTCACCCTATCGGAGTGTTTCATATCACTTTAAATGGTCATCATGGTTGCCGAATATCGTATCGTGCGAAGGGCCAATCCTAAGTTAATCGTTATTACCACTGTGTCGTTTCAAACAGCAGAACAGATTGACACTATACGCAAACGATTAGAGAGTGAACTAGAATGCACTCAGAGAGATGCCAACGTGCGCAAAAATGTAATAAACAATAATTTAAAAAATAATTTCACTGTATTTTACTTAATTTATTTAATTTAATTTAATGTTAGCAAAAAAAGACAATTACCATTTCTCATTTCACCACAGATAAAAGGCAAATTACTATATTAATCATTTAAGTAATTAAAACCAATTCCATGTTGCCGAAAGGATGAGACTTTAATATCGATTACATTTTTTTCAGCGGCATATTTTCATTTTCATTTTCCGATAGTCAAAGTTGACCAAAGGAGCAATTATAAGAAATAATTAATACTATTTGTGTAAATATTGATAGCAGCCAATATGCAACAATAAATATAAATAATTAATCAATAACGATCATTTTATGTAATAATAAACTCTTCAAACGGTGTTTGTGTCAACAAATGCGTTTTGTTTTGTGTTACGTCATTCGTCGTATTTGACCCGGAACTCGGCTGAAGGTTAGGCTATTCAGTCTATTGCATGCGTCGAATTACGAAATCGTGTTTTGAATGTCTCTCTTTTCCCGCACGATAAAAAGAGGTCTTCGCACGAACCAAAAATGATCAAACTTCCCAATTATAAGTAAAAATACCCAAATGAAGGAGTCTATGTAGGTCCCGAAGGAGTCTATAGACTCTTTGATGTAGAGTTCTGATGGAGAAAATGTAGGTCGATCTATTTTTGTCATAAATCTGACGTATTTTGACCTGGGAGAAAAAATCGAAATCGAGGCTCACTACGAGCATGCCAGTTTTAAATATAGAAACAGGGAATCCCGACAAATGGCGATATCGGCGACAAACAAATAATCGAAAACAACACATAAAATAAACATAGCAAAAACGCGCACAGTAAAAATGTCAGAACGCCACGAGGTTTTACGTCGTTTTTTGTGACGTCATGGAGTGAAACGGAGTAGGGTGACACCAACCTACGAATCTGTCTGATCGCCATACTGTTGCGCGAGCGCACGTAAATATACTTAATCCGAGTTCACGATTAGATAGCGACTGATATTAAATCGGTGTAATACGTGCCACGCGAGATTACATTTCGAAATAAGTATCATAAGTTAATCGGAAGTGTGATAACTCTATATAGAACGTACCGGAAGGGTGATAACTCTATATGGAACGTACCGGAAGGGTGATAACTCTATATGGAACGTACCGGAAGGGTGATAACTCTATATGGAACGTACCGGAAGGGCTATATATAACGTACCGGAAGGGTGATAACTCTATATGGAACGTACCGGAAGGGTGATAACTCTATATGGAACGTACCGGAAGGGTGATAACTCTATATAGAACGTACCGGAAGGGTGATAACTCTATATGGAATGTACTTTGACGAAATAACAGTGATTCTGTATGAAAGAAAATACAATACCAAAGTGATAAACTTTGAAGTAAAATTCTCCTATTGTGTGGGTCGCTCTGTAAAAACACTTTTTCAAACATCTCCGTTAGTTCGTCAATACAATCCTAACCTCAATCATAACCTCGCGTGGCGGCCATGTTACTTCGATTGAATATCAACCGCTATCGATGTGTGCGGGTGAACGAGACCTTACATGATTGTGTTAGCGTATTTACACTTACCTGTCTCCATGACAACGGTCACTGCCGGTGGGCCAGTTTCCGCGTTAGGCTGCACAGTCAGCCGTATTTGAATTGGACCACTGGTTGGTGTAAATTTAGGTATAGGTGAAACTCGCACAATAAGTTCTCCGTCCACAATCTCCGCATACACGCGTTGTTCGGACCGGCTTGTCTGGTCTGTGATGGAATAGAGAAAGATGTGTCATTTCGAAGTTATTTTATCTGACGCACAGAGACAGCAGTCGGCAACATATTATTACACAACATGTATTATCAGTGAAATTAT
The DNA here is from genome assembly GCA_032622095.1 of Siphonodentalium dalli. Taxonomy (NCBI): domain Eukaryota; kingdom Metazoa; phylum Mollusca; class Scaphopoda; order Gadilida; family Siphonodentaliidae; genus Siphonodentalium; species Siphonodentalium dalli. Next base: position 183,864,733 of record CP136067.1, on the reverse strand, counting down.
GAAACAACCATCTCTATATATATGGACTGTTAACAATCAGGCGACCTCAATTTTTTTTTAAATTATAATTCCCTAAAACAATGCATATTTCATAAACTAGCTGTTGTGTATGCCAGACAGCCAGATAAACGCCATATCTGAACCTCACAATTAGGAATTTAATCCCAATTAAAGACGATGCAACTTGAAATATCCTTAGAATCACGATAAATATGTCCAATGGCCCACTTGTCTTGTCTATGATGGAATAGAGAGAAGAGAGAGATGCGTCAATTCGAAGCTATTTTATCTGAAGCACGGAGACAGCAGTCGGCATCAATATTACACAACATATTATTACACAACATGTATCGTCTGGTGAAAATACGAAACAACTATCACTATGCACTGGAACTGTTAAAACATTGTACGAGATAATAAAATCATATTTAAAAAATAATTTAGATTTTCTTAATGATTTATCGCCAGTTTAACATTACTTAGTTCTTAGAAATGTTGTTTTGATCAAATATAATAATAATGACCAGTTTTATATAGCGATTAATCAATTACTTGCTCTAACACGCTTGGTACACTATTACCCCAGTCATTTGCACAAGTATGTTATTCTCAATATAAACAGTTCGGCCATTTATCTACAAATACACCACTCGTCCACACAGGAGATATTGCACAGGGATACAGACCGGATATGCCACTTAACGTAGAATTAACTCACATTACGCGAATTAAAATTTAAATGGATGTAATACGTTTAGTTCACTTTTTATAAAAGCTGTTTGAATGAGTTTAATAAACACATTAACATCATATCCGTTGTACATTGTGTACATCGAAATTGAATACAGCGGGAAAAGTTATCACATGACCGGTCATGTGACTTGATGTAATCCTTATGAAATGGTTCATAGAAGTAATATGAATCATACATGACACGTACTGGAGCAACCACACGTGATGTGCCTCAAATATGCCTTTTTTCGGCGACGTACATAACGCTAAGAATAATTTATGTAACACCATGCAGTGGTCACGACGGAGACGATATGCCAAATCGACAAGGCGTGTCGTGGATTGTAAAATCCTGTCTGGATTATCGTCATGGCTTCTTCATATTTCGTTTTCATTAAGCTGACCAACGAAATTCGTCTAAATGAAAGTAATATACTTAAATCACATGTGAATTCTTCGTAAGTTGTGAAGCAGTTTTTTGCAATCACCACACGGTTGCTAACCGGAAGTCACGTGGCAATTTCTCCAAAATCTATACCCGCTATCTTGAAAAATCACTCATGGATATAGAAAAAATTATATGACGTAATTAGGTATAAGCACCCTTGGTGGTTGATATAAGAGTCTATTTTTATGATCTCCCTCTGAAATACAACATTACACATGAGATGTCCATAATTCAGTTTCTTAATTTACTATGATTGTTTACAGATGGGTGCGATGACATGTTGTGAATTCCCAACTGTGAAGAATTTATAATTCGGAAAAGGTGGTAAAATTGATCACCCCAGCTCCACCTTAATAACAAAGGTTGCAGACAGAAATTTTGTATTTTCACTCACAGTACTGACCATTTGTTGTTTCAGATTCTTCGTCGCAATCCACGTTGCCGTTTACTTCCTCATTCGGATTTTCCAGACTTTGAACTTTGGTGGCTTGTTCAGCTGTAATATATTAAATCAGAAAAAACTCTCATGACATCAGAATACAGGTGACTTGATTGATTGATTGATTGATCGATTGATTAGGGGTTATTGTCGCTTTAGCCACTAAGGCCATATCACGACATTGCCAGTTTTAGTGGTGGAGGAAATCCGCACATTTGTGACTAATCTAACAGTGATTTCAATGGCTGATAAACTCGTCAACCATGTGCGGCAAACCACCGGCCATCGGCGAGTAACTGGCAACTCCACCAGATAACGATTTCGAGTTAACAAGTCCACGATGGAAACATGTGGATTTGAACCCTTATCGCCAGCGCTGGAGGGCGAACGGCTTGGAGTGGTACCCCTAACCGATTGAGCCACCGAGGCCCCCAGGTGACTTGATGTAATCCTTATTTTATATGGTTCCTATAAGTATGACAGTCTATGTTTGGCTACGGAAAACAGACAAGCAGTTGAGATTGACCTAATTCTGAGTCACGAATTATCATTTCCCTCTGAAATACAACATTACACATAAGATGTCCATAATTCAGTTTCTTAATTTACTATGATTGTTTGTTGATGGATGCGATGACATCTTGTGAATTCCCAACTGTGAAGAATTTACAGTTCGGAAAAGGTGGTAAAATTGTTCACCCCAGCTCCACCTTAAGAACATTTTGGATTACCACTCACAATACTCACCATTTGCTATTATAACTTCCTCGACTCCATCCGCGATGCCGTTCACTTCCTCGCTCGGATTTTCAGGACGTTGAATTTCGATGGCTTGTTCAGCTGTAATATAGAAAATCAGAATAGCGGTTACCGGTCAGATGACTTGAAGTAGTCCGGCTTAGGATATTATTCATATAAGTACATTGTATGAGAGTCCATGTTTGGCTACGGAAAACAGACAAGCAGTTGAGATTCACCTAATTCTGAGTCACGCATTATCATTTCCCTCTAAAATACAACACGTAATTTAGTATATTAACCCTCTCGTGAAGGGAGCTTCGCTGGTGCAGCATTAAAGATCATATAAAGATCATATTACATTGCATTCTCTTATATATGCGAGTGTACCGTAGTGAGCCTCGCATATATAAGAGAATGAAAATATACACAAAAACAAAGGGGGAAATTGGCGGACTATATTTTCCGTCGGCAGTTCGAGAGCGCAATACTGCCGTACACGGTTGTGCAGCCTCTCAGCCAACAATGTAAATGTGTGTATTTTTAAGCTTCTGTTTAGAATTTTGATTTGTTAAAAAGGCACAAAGCTCTAGATCTTCAACTGGTTATGTTGGGATATAAGATTTTATGAAACTCATTTAATAAATTTCATTTACAACTCGTCTACGATTCGTTGTGAATCAAATTTATCAAACTCGTTTCATAAAATGATTCTAAAATCTTATATCCCAACATAACTCGTTGGAGATCATAAAAAAAAATGAGTAGGATCCGTCTGTCCGGATTTTTCTCCCAGACCCCTGGAACGACATCAACCAAATTTGGTGTGGTAACTCGGGGTATCCAGACCCCTGGAACGATAACAACCAAATTTGGTGTGGTAACTCGGGGTATCCAGACACCTGGAACGATATCAACCAAATTTGGTGTGGTAACTCGGGGTATCCAGACCCCTGGAACGATATCAACCAAATTTGGTGTGGTAACTCGGGGTATCCAGACCCCTGGAACGATATCAACCAAATTTGGTGTGGTAACTCGGGGTATCCAGACCCCTGGACCGATATCAACCAAAGTTGGTGTGGTGACTCGGGGTATCCAGACGCCTGGACCGATATCAACTAAATTTGGTGTGGTGACTCGGGGTATCCTGGCGGATGTTATAACGGCGTCAGTTTTGCAAAATTTAGATTTTTTTAAATTAATTAAATAAATAAAAAAACACACACACAAATTAAAATAAGCTCACGGTGGGCCTATTTCAGAATCAAATACATGCGAATATTTAGGTTCAATATGAACCTATTTGAAGACCATGTGTAGGCTCTTTATATATGTTTTCACTGGGGTCCTCGCCATCCAACAGAATACCGGGTATAAGTCCACTATGGTCTTAGCTTATTTGAGAATCAAATAAGTCGAATATGAACCTATGAGAATATTTAGGTACAAATGTGCGCGATGCACACAGTGGGGCCCATGCCATTAACGCCCATCCGACGCTGAATAAAGGCTCCCGAAGCCAGGCCTGTCTCAGCTAGCATTCTTTATAAAACTTGCCATAGTCAGCAGTTCTCCAGCTGTTTTCAATTGTTAACACAATCTACATACTAACCCGGTTGTATTTTGTTCAGCTGCCTCAGCATTTCACGAACATCTTCGCCACCTTGAAGAATATTTCGCTCACTTTTTTCTGCCAACTCTGGCTTGTATGGTTCAACCGTTGGTTGATAATTACTTTTTCGGACATATTCTGAAAAAAATAAATCGATTACCTTATAAAGAGGAGAACACTTGGAACAATGGGCAGATCTACCAGACGATTTTCAGACAATTTCTTTCGGATGGCCATATTGTCTGTATTGGTCACTTTCATGGGGTTTGTGTGTTAAAGTTGCCACGGTTCCCGAAACTATGATAAAGTTAACCAGGTTGGAGGGTGATATATTTACCCAGGTACGTAAGCAACAACTATTCATTTTAATTCATATCAAAATGACCACATCCATTCTAAAATGTCTTAATTTATACTAAACTTGCCCAAACTGAACAGTATCCTCCTCAGTCATTTTAATCGCATTAAAATTGTGAGATGTCCTCAAACTGTGTACCATTATGACAATTATTATCAACATTATTATCACACAACTACTGATCTGGGTGCTAAATACAAATGTTGATTGATGGCGCAGTGGGGGGGGGGGGGGGTCAGAAAAAAAAATCAGGATAAAAGATTGAAATGTTTTTTTTTTACCCACCTTTTACTTGCAATGTCTGTTTAGATCTCAACTTGAACAGTATAGTCCGAGCGAGATGACAAAATATAGGATATAATCACAGATTCTCAGTTTTAATTATATAATTGTCCATCTGCAGCATATTCAAATAACCAAGTACATGCAGAATATTGAAGTACACACAAGCTGTACACAACGATAAAATACATGCAATCTTTCCAATGGCAATGGCATAAACTGGAATCCCGAATTAAAATATCGTTATCCTCAAGAAGATGAGCAAGTTATAAGTTGCTCATAATTATAAAACAATACTCATCGTCGTGATAGATAAATGTCCAGTTACGCAGTCTTTTTTATTATATCAGTAAATCCCGGAAATTCCATACCTATCTACTTAAGAATAAACATCATACACTAATGCATGAAATATGTATATCTATCAACATTCGTACCATTTAAACTACTAGAAGAATTAAATGAGATGACATCGGTACATGACTACATGTATCACAAGGATAATTGATGGTCAAAAGCAACAATGACAATATGTGAGAACTGATGGAATAGTTCCCCCCAGTTAAATTTTCTTCACACCACGCGGAAGCCAGACCCACCCCATGATATCGTGCATGTTATAAAAGACAAAATATTCGGTAAATTATGGAACTGGAGCCCTCTTCTGTTCATAAATGTATTGTTTAAGTCCAGTTGATAAGCCTTATCATTAATATGAGTGTTAGTGGTCAAAACTTTCTTTAAATATGGATATGAAATAAATTGTACTTGGTATTGAACAAATTTTATTTGTTTTAAATGTAACCAAATAAAAAAATTTAATACAAGTTTTGCTTTAATCAAAATGTTTAAACGATGAAAATGTGCGCGAAGCCTACAAATGAGCCGCCGCTGAATAAAGACTCTGCCGTGGCCCCTAACGCACTATTGTGTATGGCCGCAGCAGACCCCTCCGACGTTGAAGGATACAGAAGGAGCCTGTTTCAGCTAGTTGATATACTCTATGTTCGTCATCAACTTTGAATTTGTACAAATATTAATGGGAGAGGGTGTATATATGTTGTCCAAAACCTCTGCCCCGATCCCTCTTGTAATACTATTTACATTAAAATATGTTTAAACAAAAAAATCAGTTATTGACGTTAATTCGAATTTCAACGCTTTTAGCGATATGTTTGCAGATAAGTGTTTGTGGATAATAGATAACGACTAATCTGAATTAGTGACAACTTTATGTACAGACACACATCCGAAATACATCGCACAAAGTGTAAAAATCAAGCTAACATTCACTTTTGATGACAAATGGTGGAATACTTATTAAAATGAACGAAATACCGAGGGGCTTGGCATTATCAACACTCCAGTTAATGAAAGCATTTGTGATGGTAATATGTATAGAACATTTGATTGAGCCCATAGATGTAATAGGCTGCATATAGGCAGACGCAGAAAAAAGTGAACAAAAACAAATGGAATGGTAATACAAGACCAGAAAATGTAAAACAAAGTCATTCACTTCTTTTTTGAAGCACTTCCGAACCTCCATGATAAATGTTATTCTCATGGGGAGGTACTCTGACGGGAGGAAAAAACACATTATTTCCAGGGGTGCAATAAGACTAGTGTGGCTGTAATTTGCAGAATGAGGTCCCCAGCGGGTGAATTTATTGATTAGTGATGCTATCCGCAATGGGAGATAGCATACCAAATTCACCCTCTGGTGACCTCATTCTGCTTAGGCATCATCTTCTGGGAAGTATCTATAGTTTGAAATTAACATTGTTTTAGTTTCTCTTTCCCTTCTGTGAAGTTTCTATATCTTCTAATTTGCATAAGATAAAATCGAGGTGACTGACTAATGTGTGAACATCACCAACTTCAACTGGGAAAATTCAATTGATCCTGTGTCTCCCATAGTAGTTGAGGCCCCTCTTATAAAAGCAGTCATGGTAGCGAATATCCATACCAAATTTCATCCATAACCGATTGCCCTTTGTTGATATATATGTCCAGACAGCTGGATGGCAAGACAGACGGACGGACAGTCAATCCAATATCCCCATTTTACTCTGAAAGCAGGGGTATAAAATGGCAAAATATCTACGTTGGGGAAACCGGGAAGGTTGCGGTTTTTGATAACATTATACTAATTTACAGAACAAGTTAATGCATATTCTTTATATATAATTGTGCATTGTGCACATTACCCATTCGTTATAAATAGTTTCCAATGATACCACATTTGCAACTATCGTGACATTGCAAAGCGAGCACACGGTTTTCAAAATTGTCTATATTCAGGTATTGACGAATAATTTTAAGACGTGTCGCGTTGATTGCCATTGTGACGTCACGCAAATATCGAAGCGTGTCGCAAATGGAAACAAATAGCCGGCCTATTATACTTACAGGGCAATGGCCATAGGAAAACCCTTACATGTACGAGAAAATTTAAATATTGTTCGTATAAGAATATAACTATGTGTACTTATACAATTTTGTATTAACGACGTGCAACAATGAATTATGTAGTTTCATTACATACTATCGGAATTCTGGATAGATATTATCGAAAAAACGCGAACAAATTTATTAGACTAAAGAGTTCAACTGTGTTCGCCCGTCCGCTCCATGTAATGTGGTTTCCGGGTGCTATCTGCAGTAATAATTATTTAAATCAAACAATATTTTGTTGCAAGATACTGATGAGTATTCAAACAATATTTTGTTGCAAGATACTAATGAGTATGATAATTTATATATAAATAAATAATACATCATTAAATTTATATTACCTCTCCTATGAATATGTTTTGCGCAAATAGTTCTCAACAACCGTATTGCTATACATAGGTTGTGATACTTGATATTGTTATATTGGTCAACTTATTTTGATTTAAAAACGCTTGACTGATGCCGTGAGTCATGGTGGACCACTGACCACGTGACTGTAAAAATATCTTGACCCCCCCCCCCCCCCCCCCCCCCCACCCTGCCGAAATCAGATATTTGTTTTTGTACTGCAAGATATATTCTATAGTCAGTTTCTAGTTATGTGCGGATACATGTAAGTCCGTCATATTTAATATATAATATGTAAGTAGGGTAGCCTACTCTTCAGTACTAAGGTGATTTTCTTTCATGCAATCATTATGAAACCCATATATAACCATATGACGTATTTGGGGTCACTTATTTCAATTGTTTCATTACATTGTGGTGGATTTATTTAATATTCAATCTCCTAAAAAGTTCATGATATGCTGTGTAATACCGAGTCAGTGAATTCTGGAATATCACACAAATTTCATGTAATACTGAGAATACAACAAATATATTAAAGATGCATTATCAGAACCATTTAGAATCAGTATATAAAGGTACTCAATCCGATTTAATGCTCCTAAATTACTATTTCTTTGGCTTCGAGTGTAAAAACAATATTTGATTCGAGTCGATGAACACATCCATAAAAGCTCAAAGTGATCAGATATCGATTTTTGAAGTTTGTTATTTCTCAAAAGCACGCTATCTGACAAAATTGTGGATGAAGATGGATAACTCTAAAATCAAGTTGTAATAGGGCCAAATTTCGTGATAATCAAGTGATAATGCGGCCATATTTCGTTGAACAAAATGTTGATAAATAACACGTTTTGGGAAATTTTATATCATAGTTGACAGTGGTTAGCATTATATTTTGGCAATTAATCGATGCTGATAACTAAAGCGTATTTTGAAGAAATGTTGTTGTTGTATATTGATGACATGGGGACCGTCTGAGTACCTTTAAATTTAAATAAATCCCTATATACCGTCCTACCCTATTTTTTTTCTGGCATGTATTACCTGAAACAAACATTTTTATTTTTAGCCTGAGCAAAATTTGGACCAGGAAACCGCCAAGAGGCTTTACATCGTTCTACAGCAAATGGTTTCTCCCATCAGTTATAGTTCTAAGTATATACAAGAATCGGCAAGCATCAAACAAGTATATGATTTCTATTTACTGGAGGTAAATGCTCAGATACCAAAGTCGTTTGGTGAACTCTTTATCTGAACAATTCACATCGGATCATTCGTAAATGAAAAATATTTAATAAATACATCAGTGAATACATGATCAATAAATAAGTCTTACCTTCTATCTTCTTTTCTTGTTTACCCCATTCGGCTGTAACTTTCACCGAACCTGTGTTTACCGTAAACTGACTGTTGTCTCCATCCTCCAATGCTTTAATCTTGCGGGGCATGGTTTCCGAAGAAAGCCACGCCCACTTAAACTCAATGTTCGTATCCTTGGGGATGGAGACAACAGCCTTCAATTTATTGTCTGGAGCCAGCCTGGCCATTAATGCCCTGTTTGGCTCCCAATTTCCGAGCTCCTGCACAGAGCCGAGCACCCCGAATGCTCCTGTTTGTGATCCAGACTTATCATCAAGAACAAAAATGACGGGTGGCATGTTTAGACACAATTCTGATAATATTCCAAGTAATGTATGAATAACAGAATACAAATAATTGAAAACACACGTTTTTGTCAATAATTAGTAGAGATATGCATAAAAACACGGCCGAGAATTTAACGCATAGCAAGCCATATGAATCAAACGTAACGTTGTGTCGGTCTACGTATCTAGGGCTTGTCTGTGACGTCATTAATCTAAATGATAGGCGTAGCCAACACGTCATTTCATTCTGTTGTGTATATTACGTTACGTGTTATAAAGTGTGGAACAAAAATTACTGGGTGAAATTGATTTAGCCAATTACATTACACTTAAGAGAAAATGTGATGTCTTCTTTGGGCTATATGTTCGATAAGCACATAATTATTGACTATTCAACAAATGTTAATTCTTAGGTCGTTTTTTTTTTTTTTTTTTGTTGTTGCAAGTATTCCGATACAAAAAGCTATATAATATACCAGAAACAAACGCAAACGTTCTTATAAAATGCATCTGGAATTTCATAATCAAAGAACCACAACATCGTGATATTAAACATACCCGAACTGATACAAACTGAAGAATATTCAAGAGAACAGGACTGGCACATTATAAGCAATGAATTACAAGAAAGGTCAAAATTTAACGACAGCGATGTTTTGTCCTTTTACAGACTTGGCAACAGGTCTGTGAAAACAATTCGACCGGTGAAGATAGTCCTGAAGAATGAACAAATTCGAGACAAAATGATTCGTGATGCTATCAGATACAATAAAAAGGACAGTAAAACAACAGGTAGTGCAAAAATATACTTTAACATAGATCTCACAAAAACGCAAATGGAACAGCTCTATGAACTCCGCATAGAACTGAAAAGGAAACAGAAAGTTTACCCTTCTAGGAATTTCCGTTTGGAAGGTAATCTGGCAGTCGAACATTATACTTTGAAATAGTGCACTCCAGTGTACGCCGCATTACTCAATTTATTGTGATGTCGAAATTGTAAATGTATAATATTATTAACTGGGACTAAGAGTCAAACAGAGTAGTTCTCAAATAAAGATGATGATGATGATGATGATTGTTATTGAAGCAGCTTAACACAAAATCGTTCACTTTTGGATTAAAGCATGAAACTCTCAGGGTTGGTTGGGTATGTGGTCCACAGGAATAAACTTTCAGGGTTGGTTGGGTATGTGGTCCACAGGAATAAACTTTCAGGGTTGGTTGGGTATGTGGTCCACGGGGATAAACTTTCAGGGTTGGTTGGGTATGTGGTCCACAGGAATAAATTTTCAAGGTTGGTTGGGTGTGTGGTCCACAGGAATAAACGTTCTGGGTTGGTTGTGTGTGTGGTGTCCACAGGAATAAACGTTCTGGGTTGGTTGTGTGTGGTGTCCACAGGAATAAATTGAAGCGATGTGTGTGTCAAAGACGCTGCAGATATAAAATCTGCTGAAATCCGCTTTGGGGATGGCGTCCAACATGGTTGTCTATATGAGATGTTTATATATAATGTATATCATTTATACCTAAATATTGTCAAGATATTGGTTCAACATAATACATTGTGTATGGTTGTGTTGGTCTGAATTTCGTTGTTTAGATGATATAACAGTACAAATCAGTCTATATATTGATCGATACAGTAATGCGCAACGCTACACGAAACACCATCTGAACGAGTAGTTATGATGCAAAGTATATGTATAATCGCGAATATTCAACAATATATCGCTCGTTCACCACCATTGTTGATCGGTAAACACCAATGCAAACTGACCGCCGTCGTTTTCTTTGATATTCCCCGCATTAGCAATATTTTATTTTAAAATAACCGAATTTCGTCGGTTTCCTTATGTGTTATGCAGATTTTTGTAAATTATTGTCAGTCTCGTTTGTTATAGATAGGTTAATAATTTTACTAATCGACAATGTCAGGTACGATTTCATTATTTACCTCTTGTACAATCAATCAATTGCATCCCAACGCCGCTGTAACTCGATCACCGCTGTTGGACATCGATCCGCGCCGACGCAATTGCTTCCCAGCCGTTACTTGATTACATAGTGTGAATTTGCGAGAGTAGCCACATAAAATGGTCGCGCTCAGCTCCTGTTCGAAGTTCTGCCCATTTCCGTTTAGAAACATGGTCAGAATATCATTCTGCATACCTTTAAAATGAATTGGTCATGCCTCATAAGGTCTTGAACATCCAGAATAAAACATGTAGTTTTCACTTGATTAAGTAACATGTTTAATAACCAAGTGAGTCACAATTTGCTACCTTTTCGGAACAGCAGAAAATAATGTTTGGGATATATGTGAGAAATCAACTTTTTAGGTGCATCAGAAATATTAGTAGACAGAGTAGTCAATTTGGTCATCAACCACAACTTGTACGTGTATGCGGTTGCATGGCACCCTGGGGCAATATTGACAATTTTCCACATTTTGGCAGCCATTTTGAGCCAAAGTGACAATTTTGGTACTAAAATGAGTTGGAATATGCATAAGAAATGGAATGCCTCACTTACATTGCACAGTTCGGCCCATTTCTTGATGAAATATGACTAGAAATCCAAACGTTAATTTTTGGTGAAATTTTATACCGCGTCCTGCAAAATCGAATTCTTGGACGGTGAGTTCCAATTTTTACCTATAAATGTATCATTTTATCTTTTTTTTTATAGCAAGTTATCGAGTAATTAAAGATGCATCATCCGAATTAACGCTCCCAAATTACTATTTCTTTGGCTTCGGGGGTAAAAAAATATTTGATCAGATATTTGATCAGATATCGATTTGTGAAATTTGTCATTTTTGGCGGTCTGGCAAATATTCGTCAAGCCGACGATCTCGGACCAAATTGCGGATGAAGATGGGTAACTCTAAAATCAAGTAGCTTTTGGTGTTAGATATTTGACAATTGGACCAAATTTTGTTTAACAAAATGTTGATAAATAACACTTTAGGGAGAATGTTATATATACTCTATTTGACTGTGGCAAGCATTATTTTCTGTCAATTAATCGATTCTGATAACCGAAACGGCATTTTTAAAAATGTTGTTATTGTTGTTGATGTTGTTGTTATTGTTGTTGTTGTTGTTGTGGTTGTTGTTGTTGGAATCTAACGACATGGGACCAACGAATCGGATTGAGTACCTTTAAGTATTATAGGTATTCGGTCGGCTGGATAATCTACGCGATGAAAAGTGTTTATGGTTGCATTGTCCATGTGTACGGTGTATATTAAAGGCCCACTTAATTTTCGAACTCCCAGATTACTTTATATAAAATATATTCCATATTATATACCATGAACCCCCAGATTACTTTATATAAAATATATGCCATATTATATACCATTTGAAAGAGGAAGCTCCAAAACATTGTATTATCAACTTATACGGTGTAATAAACTGTGGACATGTTGTTTTTGTTGAGTTGCCAACGCATTTTGTCATCAAGATTGATGTAAACATCAGTATTAATTTCAATGCAGGGGGAATAACTCTATATATTAAAGATAGAGTTATCCCCATTTCATTGAAAAAGTTTTAATTATGTTGCTTTCTGGGTGCCAGAGGGGGGGGGGGGGCAGTCATTCTATGATTTCTGCAGTTTTCTATTTCTCTGTGGGCATCTTCTGAGACACAGATGTTTCAAACAGTGTTGAATTATAGTATTTTAATCATATTTTATGGCATAGATTGTTATTAAAACCGTAATCAAGTCACTATAAAAAATTAATCGGAGACTCGAAAATTAAGTGGGACTTTAAAGAGCGTTTCGTTTGCGTGTTCTCGTCGTTTTTTGTCAAATCGGATGGAACATCGTTAGTCGGAGAATCGGTGTGACCTATTTCTGGGACTTTTTTCTTTCAACTTCGTTTACAATCCCACCGATACTCGACATACTGATTTAAATTATTTCACCTGGTACCTGGAACTTTCCAGCTGACCAAAAATTCCAACCAAAACACCCTCTATATGATTGGATATGTTTTTTTCTAATCGAGGGAGATGTGATATAAACAATAATTGAAAATGTGAAAATATTCAACCCACTTTACATATATTGTTTGGATTTTTGTTATAATAGCAGAAAAATTCGATCATTGTTTCTATCCGAATGTTCCAACTGCTGTTCTTCCAGCCACGAATTTACAACCGTTAAAACTTTTGACGGGTATCGGCTGGTGAGGTTTAAGACACCCACAACATACCTGTCCTGGGGCCTATACTATAGAATTACAATTGCCGTGTTTCTCCACGTGGACAAACTGTCGAATACTATGGATACGATAATTTACAAGTGTGTGCGACTCCCCGTCATTTACACGAACAGCCAAAATCCAGTACTATGGATCTTCGTTTTCTACGCGTGGAGGCGAACGCTTGTTAATGGGTAAAGGGAACTTACTCTAATATTATACATAAATGGATATAGTAATGCCTATATATATTTGAGTCATTTGGCGAGTGGTTTAGTGGATGTATAAATCAATGTTATGATAGGCAATGGGGAACACGAAAACTACTTGCGTGCACCATAATCCCAATGGCACAAGCATCGCGAAAATACACAAACGATTACAACATTTTTCGCTGAACACGAGTACAAAATATCGTAAGCGAAAACGCTCTTTATAAGAGATAGATGTTTTATTGACCAACATCATAGAAGACAATATATAGCTTTTCATGACTTTCCTTGTATTTACATGGTTCATGGTCAAATATATTTAACGATGTATGTACGAACACAAAGGGATAGAGACGGATAGAGTGATCACAAATAAACCCCATCGACAGAAAAGCCTACACATGGTGATTATAGTGACAGATTGAGCAGGGAATTTTTAACTGGTTGTCGTATACGTACGATTTCGATACATGTGCAATGTAATTGAAAACAAACTGAATTGCCGGAGATAATAGGCTGATAAAAATATTTCCAAGTTAAAAGGGTGAAAATATATATTTCAAGTATATTTTCCAAAGGGTCGGTGTAACTTTTTGTTTAAGTAGAAACTTAGATTTAACAACCAAAATTACACTGAATGTAGGAAAACATCATACTAGTAGTATAAATTATAATTTGCAGTTACATTAGCTGGAAAATTTAGTCATTGTAATGATTATAACCTATTCTCCAGTCTTAATTTTTAAATTCAGTGCCATTTTCTACCATGGAATCGCGGTAACATTCACGTATAGGGTCTCCGCTGTCCGAGTACACCTCCTCCCTGAACCAGAAAACTATATTTGCACCCCATTCGGTTGAAATTCTACAATGGTTACTCAAGATTTCCAACTGTTAGAAATCCCCAAACCAACAATTCCAACCGATCGAAACTTCTCAAACTAATTGCCATTTACCCCATAAATCAATCATCACTAACTTTGGGACGAAGATTATTGTGATGCGCCAACACCCATTGAACGTCCCTGCGTGACATTCCCAATTGTTGAGTATTTTGATGAGAATCGCCCCCGTCACAACATAATTTATGTGCAAACCCTTATTTATCAAAGCCAATTTGTCTATGTTTATGAACCCCATCTCAAAATATATCTATCTACGCCCATGCGTAATTTGAACCCATCATCTCAATATGACTACGATTTTATTGACCCGGTGAAACTTCGCACGTCGAGAAAGGGTTAATGCATGAGTGCGCAATACACAAAGCGATAATCCGACATATCGACATTCGCACGCGTTTCATTGCGGTGACAACCACTAATTCAGCCTCGTATACTTGTAATGTTAACACCGTGTTCTACCCGATTTGTGTTATGTCTGTACTATGGAACTCCCTAAGTTGGTAATTTATCAGCCCGTCAAGCGAGTTCTTGTTTTTCCCCAAGTTAGACAATTCGAGTACTATAGAATAACAAAAAGATGCAGCGTTGGGACACTCCAAACACCACAAAAACCGAGCAGCTTGCTGCTGAAATGAATCCCAGTTACAGAATGGCTCTCCCAGAACATTATATAAGTCAGTTCACAACTATGTATGGTGTGAAAAAGGGTAATCGCCTATTGTTAAATTCCAATATCCAATGCAAGGAATTTACAAGAACACAATTGCTCGAGTACTATAGAACACAAGTCTAGCTTTACAAGACTGGGAAATTACCGACTAACGCTGTCCACGTGGAGAAACACGGCAATTGTAATTCTATAGTATAGGCCCCTGGACGCCGTCTCTTAATTGACCAGCAAATTTCTTATGTGACCTGTCACACGGCACAATCGTTTCGACGATTCTGCGACCAATTCCACGATTCTGCGGCTTGACAACCACGGTGCTGCGGCAATTTAACGATTCTGCGACCAGGCCGATGCGATAAAAACTAGAAAAAAATTAAAGAATGAATAAATCCAGAAATATGTAGGTATATGTACCATATATTATATTTCTATTAGGTACGGCGATCTTCGATTCGATAATCGGTAGAGAGTTCAGCACTAGACAGTTAGCACAACAATACATAATCTTTGACACAAATAGACCGGTTGTTCTGGTTTTACACACATCACTGAGTGCATGAAATTCGTCTTCAGAGTTTAGAAAAAATATATAATGTCCTATAAAATTGAGTGGAAACCAAATAATAACATAGCCATACGTCTTTGGGTGATTTTTCACAACTGATGTTAACCTCAGTTCTGTGATTGATGGCGCTGTGTCCATATTTGCGGGGGTATCATCGCATTCAATTGACAACGCCGATGAGTCGACTATGACAACGACGATTGTGCGACCAGCAATTGAAATTTCATTAACTTGTGCTCACGAGAAGTCGTTTTCTAATGACATGAATACGCATATGAATCACACGACCTCCAGCCTACGAGATTAAGACTCTTTTATTTGGAGCCAGCTGATGAAAATAACGTAATGTCGAATCGTATATTGCTATACTGTACATGTTTAATTTCCATATATGTGCACCACACATTACATGATTTAAATTGCCTTTCCGCCTATCCAACTTTCCTTCCGTCTGTCTGTACGCAGTCGACTCACAATGTCTCGGTATTTTCTTATCGCCAACATGTCTTATTCTCAGTTGCGTTGTGGTATCGATGGTGGAGAATGGTCGCCTTAGAAATTAACTCCACACATGAAACTTAATATATATATATATATATATATATATATATATATATATATATATATATATATATATATATATATATATATATATCTCTCTCTCTAGGGAGAAAGACGGGAGGGGAGGGAGAGAGGAGGAGGGGATGGAGAGAGGGGAGAGAGATGTGAGAGAGATAGGGAGAGAGATATGGAAATGGGAAGGGATAGATAATCTCTAATGTGTTTTTTCAAGCTGACTTTAAAATGGACAAGGTTAGTAAATTATTTTGCAAATAACTGGGACGAATTTGAAATCCACTTTATCACATAATCATATTTTAAGAAGAAAAACGAGCTAAAAAGACGGATTAACAAAAATAATATTGATTTCCTTACCACAACACAAGAGGAAGTAAAGACACATTCAAGACAAAATAATGTTCCATTTTAAATGTGTTTTTTTTTTCACTTTGGCAAAGTTGTATATATTGTATCATTAAAAGATCCTAATATTGCATATTTCCTTATATCCACTAATGATGAATATGTGCGTGCTTCCCGGGATACTTGACATCACACCCGCAATGACCGCGCGGATTAATAGTACTTTCGAAAAGCCGCGCATTAAACCAACATTAGATATTGGAAATTTTGGTCCCAACTCCTTTGCATTGACGAAAATAGATACAAAAACAAAGAGGCAAATTGGGGGACTATATTGTTTCGTCGCCAGCCAGAGTGCGCTATTCTGTCGTATACCTGTGTGTAGCGTCTCGACCGACACCGTAAATATATCAATTGTGCATGCATTTTCAGCTTCTTTTAAAGATTTTGAATTTTTTAAAAAGGGTATAAAGAAAGTTATTTAACTCGTTTTATAAAATGTTATATCCCAACATTTCTCGTTGGGGATCCTCTATATAAATCATTTATATCATCCGTCCTTAATTACCGCTATATATTTTCCGTGAACGCGGACATGTATTTCATGAATATTAAAAAATCATTATATGGAATGCACCTCCAGAACTTTGACACGTAGACTTAAACCGCGGAATGGGGTCTGGGTAATCCAATATGGCCGCGACTCGGTGATCTCGCTTATTCTAAGATGTGGTGCAGAAAATGATAAAAAATTGGGCGCAATGGATATGAGGGTCATATATTTTGAACGCATCGTAAAGCATGACATAGTTACAGAAAGACACACACACTCAGCTTTTATATAGATATTAGAAGGTGACCCGACTTCGTCCGGGCTTTGACCTTGAATTGTCCATTTTGAAGGTCAAGGTCAAGTGGGGTCACGATTTGACCAGTCCAAAACACTGCCCGGACAAAAGTACCCGACAAACGTGCCCGTCGAAATCCATCCGGTTTTACCCGACTTGACCTTGAATTGATCATTTTGAAGGTCAGGTCGGGGTCACGATTTGACCCGTCCAAAACACTCAGTGGACAAAAGTAACCCAATGTATCAAATTTCGTGAAAATCCCATCAAAATTCTCGATTTGACCTTGAATTGACCCGATTTCAAGGTCAAGGTCACGTCGCACGCATATGGCTGTTTCTATAGTCTATATGAAAGTCTATCGAGTACGAAGTAATGTTACGGCTGAAGATTAGCCTGAATGCGAAAATACAAAATTCGTGTTGTCGATAAATATTTGTACAGTTTTCAAAACAATGTATCAAATAAAATTCATACTATATGCATACTAGTCCAACATACTCATTTATAGTCAATAGTCAGTGGTTGGCTTGGGTTTACGACCCGTATCAACATATATTTTTACACGAGCATGTGTGTCACGCTTTGTCCAATCCACTATATCTCTTATGTGACTTGGTCTCTATAGCTTCACATGTGGGGATCATGCAGTAAATACACAGTACTGTATTGAATCCAGGACATGTGCATTGTACAACGAAGGCACTGTTCCAAACATGTATTGATGCAGCATACACGGGCTTATACGCATAAATAAGCTGTCCGATGACAGTGCAGTGACCGATACATCGTATACAAATGAAAATTACCGTTCAACGAGTCGCCCAATCGTCGTTGTCATGGTCGAAGCGGGGCGTTGTCAAATAGTTGACACCGTTACTGCATTTCTGTGTATAGTTTAATTGAATATTGCGTCAACGGGGGTACGAATTTGACAAATAATACATTTATGCTTATCAAAGCTTACGTTGGATGTTAATTTTCGCACCGTTAATGTCCCCTTGTAACCCAAGAAATTACTTTTTGCGATCGGTTCGCGGTTTGATCGGATTATCCAGACTTGACCGAGCCGATTGTGACTCATTTCATGTATAGATCTCATCTTCGTATGTATTCCGTGAATTAACCTGGTGGACCTGCAAAGTCTACTCTACACGATGCATGCAAGAAGAAGCCCACTTTTATCGTCCCAATTCAGTAAAAGGCCTCTTTATCTATGTTTGTCATAAAATATCACGTATAATAAGGCCGCAGAATCGTTGAACTGCCGCAGCACCGTGGTTGTCAAGCCGCAGAATCGTGGAATTGGTCGTAGAATCGTCGAAACGATTGTGTCGTGTGTGTGTGTCACCTGTGTCTGGTGCGCATGGGACGATCAATGTATCATATAATTCTGACTGGCACCGCCAACTATTCTTCGTGAGTTTGATCATCTCATTGTTCTTTTGATCAGGGACAGCTGTTTTGTTGATGGCTCTGATTCTTTCAACACGTATACGTAGATATATACATGTGGATAGATCCGGATCAATCAATAAACAATAGCTCTGACAGCTAAACAAAGCCGCCAGTCTAATAATTCCCTACAATGGATACCTGAGACAGACAAAGGAAAAGGTGGGTAAATCTGCTAATAATTATGTGATTAATGTCTGTTGAAATATCCATTTTACTTGGGTGATATTCTAAATCTCTCTACTGGGTTTGGGCGGTTTTATCTAGCTGCACATTTCTAGTTATCTTCGGAGACCTGATCTTCCTCGACGAATCGGTGTAGGAATGAATATAAGAGGCTCCACCCCCTGTTCGTACGCTGTATTCCATGCCCTGTTATGGGGTACGCCGTATTCCAGCCCCTCTGAGGTATTCGGTATTCCAAAAATACCGGTATTCGTACGCCGACCTTCCAAAAAATGATCATAATAATAATATAAATGAGATTTTTGTCACAATAAATTCACGGTTTGACATACAGATCGTCGATCATCGTCATTTAGACGTGTACACTGCGGGATGACCGGCGTTCGTACGTTAGTCATGTCGAGCGCATGTTCTGAACAGTCTAAATAAATAGCCCGAACGGGCAAAGATAGACCGATCGGGATATAGAATATGTAAACAAAGATCGAGGCCGACATTCCCGTTCGACCACTTGCGACAACTGTTAACTGGTATTCCGTATTCCACCCTCTGTGTCAAGTGGTATTCCGTATTCCATGGGGTGTGGGCCTCATATAACATGTGCATATCGATCACTGAGACGATTTAATGATTGGTAATTGCAAATATTTTCAAATGACTATAATTCGAGTAATCATACACAATCAAATATTATGAATATATATACATAACAAGACAGCTTGCATTTATTTCATTAAGCACTAAACATCTTCAATTATCATCCAACATTGAAAAGTTTGTATGCGAACTCAAAATAAAACACAAAAGCTTACATATTCTGACACGAGCAAACAAACCGTAACTGAGTTATTGTGAGGTCTGTAAAGGAAAATACCCTCTTGTGAGAATAATAAAATAACTGTTTTTACTTTTGGTACTTATTTTATCTATTCGATCTTTCTACTTCTGGTGTATAGAAATAAAGGAAACAGACCACAAGTGGTCTGACACTGGAAATTATTAAATAAATATGAAATACACCAGATCGGTTGGGCAACAAGACCGCAGCGACCATCCATCGTAAAGAGTTGGTGCGTAGCGGATGGATGTACGTGTAAGTGTCGGCACCAGAAGCAGAAAGGTCGTCCACACATATCAAGCGGAAACATCGATATACACGTAACAAGTAAAAACGTACACCAGCATGTAACAACAGAAACGTTTATCAACATGTAACAACAGAAACGTTCATCAACATGTAACAACAGAAACCTTTATCAACATGTAACAACAGAAACCTTTATCAATATGTAATAACAGAAACGTTTATCAACATGGAACAACAGAAACGTTTATCAATATGTAATAACAGAAACGTTCATCAACATGTAACAACAGAAACGTTCATCAACATGTAACAACAGAAACGTTCATCAACATGTAACAACAGAAACGTTCATCAACATGTAACAACAGAAACGTTTATCAACATGTAACAACAGAAACCTTTATCAACATGTAACAACAGAAACCTTTATCAACATGTAACAACAGAAACCTTTATCAATATGTAACAACAGAAACCTTTATCAACATGTAACAACAGAAACCTTTATCAATATGTAACAACAGAAACCTTTATCAACATGTAACAACAGAAACGTTCATCAACATAAATACAAGTATGAAGTAGAAACCTGAGAAGTGTTATCCCCAACAGATCAGCACAGAAGCAGCAAGTTAAATTTATATACACATATTCATCGAAAAGCTCGTTAAACATTTATAAGTAAGATAGAGTTATCGGACATGGAACATAACGCTAATTCTCGAGTCGAGTTGTTGAGTCCGGTAAATCGTGGGATGACAACAAACTACCCGGAAGCTGGTGACATCACATTATCGGAAGAACATATATAGCTCCGCTATACACCGATAGACCTATTGGAATCTGGAGATTTCACCCCACGAATAAACGTGGCTGACCCTACACCCATCCACCCCGAAATGGGAACAATGTAGCCTTATAATTTAACTCTTCCTTTGCTAAATACTCATTGACGAGATGTTAACATAGGAAATGTTCAGATAATATGTTTAACAAACGGCCGTAAGTAAACTTATTATCTGAACATTTCCTTTGGGAACATCTCGTCAATGAGTATTTAGGAAAGGAAGGGTTGAATTCTTAGGCTACATTGTTCCCATTTCTGGTGGGATAGGAGCAGTCACGTGTATTCGTGGGGTTGAATATCCAAATCCCCCTAGGCCTGTCTGAGGGCGCTGAGGGGCTAGAGATGTTCTTCCGATAATATGATGCCAACAGCTTCTGGGTATAGTTAGTGGGTTACGAAGGGAGGGTTACATTCTTAGGCTACTTGTTATCATTTCGTGAGGCCATAAGTGAACTTATTATCTGAACATTTCCCTCCATTTAATAAAAACAATTCTGCACTTGTCCAAGGCACACTTTTATAACTGAATAGCAGAATCCAGTTAGTAAAAGACAGTGTTAATTTACGCTACACACCGACAGGGGAATTTCCACATTTCTCCAGAAAAAAGATGTGATGTTGCCCCCATGATAGTAAATATTAAGTTTTATAACGGGACTGGAAATCGTAATTTCGAAATTGACCTTCCCACTTCCCGTAGATTCACAAGAAAACTAAAACACACCACAAGAGGTGTGACACAAGAAACGGATAAATAACTAGAAAAAAAAGGTCCGATCTGTTTGGATATATGACGTCCCGCTATTCCACGTTATACAGAGGTTCACATAGGAAATGTTCAGATAATAAGTTTAACAAACGGCCATAAGTGATTTTATTATCTGAATATTTCCTATGGGAACCTCTCGTCAATGAGTATTTATCAAAGGAAGGGTTAAATTATCAGGCTGTCGGGGGTTGAGATGGGTGTATTCGTGGGTTGAAATACCCAGATTCCCCTTGGTCTGTCTGTGTCTAGTGGGGCTACAGATGTGTTATTCCCGGGTGATGATATGATGTCCGCAGTTACTGGGCAGTAAGTGGTCATGCCATGATTTACCAGACACAGCACCTCGACTTGAGAATTAACGTTGTGTTCTATGTCCGACAACTCTATCTTACTTATACACCTCGTCACAAGTACTTTTAAATACATTTTGAAGAATATTTCCTTTTGTTAAATATAGATGGATCTTTGGTAAATATACCGAGATTTCACTGAACAAATATTGATTGACCTTGATTTAACCCGTCCTTTGCTAAATACTCATTGACGCGAGGTTCACATATAAAATGTTCAGATAATAAGTTTAACAAACGGCCATAAGTGAACTTATTATCTGAACATGTCCTATGGGAACATCTCGTCAATGAGAAAAGGAAGGGTTAAATTTTATTAGACTACATTGTTACCCCATTTCGTGAGACCATAAGTGAACTTATTATCTTAACGTGTCCCTCCAATTAATAAAAACAATTCTGCACTTGTATTATTTGCTAAATATTCATTGACGAGATTTCACATAGAAAATGTTCAGATAATAAGTTTAACAAACATTTACTGTGGGAACATCTCGCCGATGAGCAAAGGAATGGTTCAATTATTAGACTACATTGTTACCCCATTTCGTGAGGTCATAAGTGAACTTATTATCTGAACGTGTCCCTCCAATTAATAAGAACAATTCTGCTCTTGTATTATTTGCACAACTGTCTGTCGACCGCTTATATTTCCTAGACTGTTTTCAAAATGAATAATAGACCATTCCAATGTGAATTTTTATAATTGAATGACAGAATCCAGTTAATAAAGAAGTTGTTAATTTACGCTACACGCCGACAGGAAAGTGCCTGGAAATCGAAATTTCTAAATCGACCTTCATACTTCCAGTGGATTCACAAGAAAACTAAAACACACCACAAGAGGTGTGACAATAAAAAAAAATGATAAATAAATAGAAAAAAAAACGTCCGATCTGTTAGGATATAAGACCGTCCCGCCATTCCACGTTATACAGAACATGAATTGTGTTATTTGTGTGGTGATCATCAGAAGCAGAAAGGTGTACTACGTGTAACAGCAGAAAGATTCATCTAAATATAAATGATGACGGCGTGTACCTATGGTAGAATTATTGCAATAAATAACATGGAATAATTCTCAGGACGAGACATTGGTGTGTTTAGCCGATCCGGAAGCTGTTGTCAACACATTACCAGAAGGATAACTCTACATCCGCTGCAAACAACAGAGAACATTGAATATTTCTCGCCCAGCATGAAAACAAATGTTTGTTTTTCTGCAAAAAATAGGCGCAATATTTCGCTTTCTCCATGTTGTTAGTGGCTGATATCTCTTTATCAACTTCACCAATAAACATGTATGTCAGTTTAAGGCGTTCGGTAATATATGTGCTCTGCCGTGGTTCGTGTTCACAATGAAATGGTCATGACAGCCATCTTAATCATGTTGTCTTGGTCACAATAATATGATTTGTGAATGCTATATTTCTCCATGGTTGATACTTCTAATATAAAACTAATAACTGTATTGGTTAGATAGATAACCATGACATCCATTGTGTTCCTGCAAGAAAATAAAAGAATAAAATGTGTAACTCGGTTTCAGCAGGCCAAAGAGCTGTAACTATGAGCAGATAATTGCGGAGAAAGAAAGCAAGGGTGAAGTTTGGTGGAAGCCATACTCATCAAATCTCAACTATTCAATTTTAGCAGGCATCAGGTGATAAATACACTTCGGGCTTAATATTATATACGACCTATATATTATCTGAACAGACATACAGGTTACAATCAACTAATTATTTCCCATAGGCGACAGTGTATGGTTATAAGCCATACCCACGATTCATTACGGTACTGAGACAAACTTTAAATATTTTGCCGTTTAGAACTCCACGTCGGACATAAGTTGTCAAAAAAGAAATGGTGCCTTACCATACTTATTCCTGGAAATAAATTGGCAATTCCACAACTACCCACTTTTGTGCACAAAATTTCAGTATACAAAAATAACCCCACGCCTACCAAATTTGGCGACCAATGTAGACGCTTGACGAACAATCCCACACAAATGGCCGAGGAATTAACATATAGCCTACGAATTTCTTTTATCTTTCACAACCAAAGATATTAACAACATTCAGCTGCCGGTATTTGCTTTATGCTGACTCGAGTTTCCCTACACAAATTCCAAGGGACATAATTTCAATTATTTAGTTGCCTATAACCTACACTGGCAAGTTTACACGCCATAATATGAATCGAAACAAGTATATAAAATGCATATGTACCACAGCTAACTTCGTGCGAAGTAAAAATGTCTACCGGAATTTGCCTGTTAATAGCATGGAATTATCTCGTATGAATCAGTCATGTAGGTAGTTGAAGTCAAATGCCAGCAGCACCGTTACGAGTGGAACTACATAATTGTTACTTCTCTTGGTATTCGCTTTGGTAAAGATGCATGTTATTTCACCCAAAATGGGTGGTTAATTAACTATGGAATTCTTACTGCTGTGTGTGCCAGCCAAATTTCTGTGAAGGATTTGTGAAAATGTTAGCCCAAACTACATTTCGAAGAAACGATCGTTTTGTTGTTTATTTCGAGGAATCATACCACATCAAATTAATTCAGCCCAAATATATTAACAGGTGTCATGTAAGACATTTGCAGTAGGTTAGCGTTATTTGGTATTTGCGGATGTCGTTTAAAATGGGCAAAATATACTACTACGATTGAACGGGCATGTGCATTTGTCTTTTTTTAATGTATAGCAACATGATAATCAATAACAGTGGCCTTTTCTGTCAAATACAGTCGCTCTATTTACGCTATTAATTGGGGAACTTTCCAAATTAAACTACGCAATTGTTATCACAAACGGATACCTGCTGCAAATTAAGGAAGTTTGCTCACGATTGGGGGGCCACCTATAGACAGGTGTCATTATCGCAATACGATAGGGGAACTATCACAAGTATAACGTATTCTGATAACAACTTATCGCCAATGTCATGCTTAAAACATTTCAAACATATGATCTTCGTCTGTTTTATTTTATTTTGATGGAAAGGAATAATAAATGAGGTGGTCAATATATATAACGACAAATAGAATCAAATTAGCCAATGCCCGTGAAACCAATGACAGGCAAGCTAGGTACAAAAATTGGTGATATCTGAGTGCGAACGTCGGAGTGTTCCACTATCGTATTGCGATAATCGCCAACCGTTTTATCGCCACGACAAGAATTAATTTCTTTCGGTTTAATGTCTGACACGGTTTATATCCACATCCCATTGCATTGAACAGTGTGTAAGGAGGTTTTCTATAACTTTTGAGATAAGTCTTTCAAGAAAAACAAACACCAATGTGAATGTAGTTTACCCGGCCATAATCGCTGCAGTAACCAGGTAAGTCACATTTTGAATTCGACTTTGCTTTGGTGTAGCCTCAATCGAGTCAATGTAGGTCAACGGCAACATTACCGCTTTCGCAGATTGCTGCTTCCAAGTTCCACAAGGGTATAAGCACTACGTTCATTACTGAACTACTATTATAGTTATATTCAACTATTATATTTTAACCCTTTACCCAACCCTTTTTAGGCCAATGGATTCTCTTATATATGCGAGGCGACCTATGGTCGACTCGCATATATAAGAGAATGCATTGGCACAGGGCATAACTGTAACTATCACAATGTGGTCAAGGAGCCGGTTCCAATGATATCCATATTTGTATGGTTCTATTGAGACAGACCGAAGATATTTTAGGCTGTTGAAGCTTAATTTGGCCGGTTTGTTGGGTAAAGGGTTAATATGAGAGTGCTAAATTCATATTTTCCCCGTGTTGAAGGAAACTGGGATCGCACATCCCAATGCACAGATAAACTTAAATTTCAGTCTTACTTTTAGTGAACGTTCTGACGACCACGATTCAATTGTAAGTGGAAGGAGTACCGGAGAGACGGGCGGTAAACTGTATTTACCATGAGGTATCGGTATTAGCATAATACTGATTTAAAGTACCGAATTCAAACTAAAAATATCAAATTTTCGGTCCTCAATTTATTCATCAATTTCATGTGTTGCCAACTTATGTGTCTTTCTATCGAGTAAAGTTTATCAGTAAACACTCCCTAATAGGTAGCATATATTTATAGCATGCTATGCCGTTACCTTTCTATTAATTGATCATCATCGTTATCATGCAATTGCTCAACTTTTAAGTTAAATTTAACTGGTGTAAGCGATTTTTCGCCAACAAAGATTTACGAACCTAAATATTTTCAAGTGACCAAGTCTATTACACATGGCTTTTGAATAGTTAAAGATAGAGCAGTGGCATCAAGGTCCTAATTTGATCGAGCATGACAGGGAATCTCGCAGAGAAAGTGACAATAAGTAATCATGTTAAAAACATTAATGCAATAGTCAGTTATATGGTGTAGCAAATAATGTTGATTGGTACAAATTCCACGTGTCGCACGTGCCCAATGTCCTGAATAATACGGTAAACATGTGTATAAGTTTTTCCGTGTTATCCACCTCTTGAAACGTTTCCACACGCTTGGTTTCTTTGAGGATTTTGGTTTGGAGCAATCTGCAATACAAAAATATAAATTTGGAGACGATATGGACGATTTGAAATATGGGCGACAAACTGTTTACAAATGGAGGTTTCCAGACACATTGATTTGTGGGAGGTTTTCATGTCACCATAATTTTCCTTCTAGACTGAACTTATGTTCAGTCTAGAAGGAAAATACATAATGTCGAGAAGATATCCCTTTATTGACGGCAGCTGCGCTGGTGCATCATTAAAGATCCTGTGCCAGTGCATTCTCTTATATATGCGAGTCTACAAAAGGGAGCATTGCCTATATAAGAAAATTTATCTGGCTTAAAAGGTCAAGGTAAATATTGTTAGGCCAATGTATTCTCTTATATATGTGAGGCTCCATATTGGAGACTCGCATATATAAGAGAATGCATTGGCACAAGATTTTCGCAAAATTTCAGGAAAGGGATATTGATGTGGTGTCTTACCTCTACGGCAAACATGTGTATAAGTTTAGTTTTTCCGTGTTATCCACCTCTTGAAACGTTTCCACACGCTTGGTTTCTTTGAGGATTTTGGTTTGGAGCAATCTGCAATACAAAAATATAAATTTGGAGACGATATAGACGATTTGAAATATGGACGACAAAGTGTTTACAAATGGAGGTTTCCGGACACCTTGATTCGAGGGAGGAACTTACGGTTGATAGGAAACAAAACGTCAGCATAAATTGTTTCACTATAGTTTACAGTGGCGGAATATATTATATAATAGACCCGAACACATATATTCTTTTCATATTAAATTATAAAATACTAGCAGGTTAGCCCGCCACTGGCGTGGTTCGTCTCATGGCTTTGTTCGAAAAAGCAATTGCAACAGCTTCCGAAACACGTATGTTGCACCTAGGTGTAAACTTTCGTCGAAATCCGCCATTTTTACCCGATTTGACCTTGAATTGATCATTTTCAAGGTCAAGGTCAGGTCGGGGTCACAATTTAACCCGTCCATGACACTTCCCGTAGGTAGCAAGTTTGAGCTCAATCGGTTCGAGTCTATAAAGGACACACACATATATATCATTTGTGGATACCCGTTTCAAGGTGAAGGTC
The DNA here is from genome assembly GCA_032622095.1 of Siphonodentalium dalli. NCBI lineage: Eukaryota > Metazoa > Mollusca > Scaphopoda > Gadilida > Siphonodentaliidae > Siphonodentalium > Siphonodentalium dalli. Next base: position 183,837,013 of record CP136067.1, on the reverse strand, counting down.
ATCTCGGGCGGAAAAAGTGACCCGATGAAAATCTTCCCCGTTCATAGGAAGCCCTAAGTACGTAAGAATCATACAACACGATCATGTCTGGATACAGTCACGCTCACGCCCGGACCCAGACACTGCGGATACGCATCCACCCTCACCCAATATTTATTCTTTAGTTTGGGCAGGAGGTACTCCTTTGTACTTTGTATACTAACATCTATGCTCAGCGTGTTTCAGGACTAGATATGTGATCGTAGACCAGGATGCCATGGTTGGCGCTTGTGTGATACCAAAATGGGACTTCACCAATAACTAGAAAGCTGAAGGTCCATAAACATGTTTTCGACTACCTGTTGCTTTAGTGACTAATAAAAGGTAGTCATTAAGGCGTCTTGTTATTAATAACAACCCGGTGGGATAACTATTTTTATAATCATCGATTATATACATAATACATGAGGAACTGACACAACACATAGTATTATATTTACATACTAAGTGTGATTATCACTAAATCCAGCATTTCGATTGGTCGGCGCCCACGCGACTAGTTGCAGTTATTTCTCGGTGAACGCGCAACAGCTCATAACTGCAAGCCAATAATTACATCGATACGTCATCGATACCGGAAAGAAAAACGCGTAATGTTTTGGGCGCATTTGGACTCGCGCAGGATTGACTTAAATTAAATCATCAGGTTTCAATATAAAGACATTGTTCCTGTTAACTTTTGCCAAGGGTGCTATGGAGTATTTTGGGCTGGTTTTGTCACGATACACTTTTAGATTTAAATACATTTACAAAAGTTGCTTTTTCGTTAAATGTATATAAATATAAGGATTAACTGTCATGTGGACTGTTTTTATGGATATGTCACCGTGAGCTACGTGGTTTTGAGCAAGTTATGACCACTTACCTCACGGTTACATCTCCATAAAAACAGTCCACATGACAGTTAATCCTTATTTGACTGTTATGAGCATATGATAGTTTATTTTAAAACAAGTTGATAACTTATTTGACCGGAAATACTCAGTAGTATTCTTTATGAATTTTGAATGCGTGATACTCATCAACTCGATTCCCCACCCTTAAATGGTCATTATGGTTGACGAATATCGCATCATTTTGTCGTGCGCAGGGCCAATCCTAATTAAGTTAATCGTGATTACCGCTCTGTCGTTTCGAATTGTAAACTGGTTGACACTCTATATATGCACACTATTAGACAGTGAAATATACTGAATTGGGATTCACGATTAGATAGCGATTGATATTCAATCGGAGTAACATGTGCCAAGTGATTATATTTCTAAATAAATATCGTGAGTTAATCGAAAGTGTGATAACTCTATAATGAACGTATCGGAAGGGTGATAACTCTATATGGAATTACCAGAAGGGTGATAACTCTATATGGAACGTACCAGAAGGGTGATAACTCTATAACGAACGTACCGGAATGGTGATAGCTCTAACAAATGGAACGTACTTTGACGAAATAACAGATATGTTGTATGGAAGAAAATACAACACCGAAGTGATCAACTTTGAAGTAAAATTATCCTATTGTATAGGTCGCTCTGTAAAAGACTTTCAAATTTCAGTCTCAGTTAGTTTGTCAATACAATCCTAACCTCAATCATAACCTCGCGTGGCGGCCAGGTTACTCCGATTGAATATCAATCGCTATCGATGTGTGCGGGTGAACGAGACCTTACATGTGTTAGCGTATTTACACTTACCTGTCTCCATGACAACGGTCACTGTCGGTGGGCCAGTTTCCGCGTTAGGCTGCACAGTCAGCCGTATTTGAATTGGACCACTGGTTGGTGTACATATAGGTATAGGTGAAACTCGCACAATAAGTTCTCCGTCCACAATCTCCGCATACACACGTTGTTCGGGCCCCCTTGTCTGGTCTGTGATGGAATAGAGAAAGATGTGTCAATTCGAAGTTATTTTATCTGACGCACAGATACAGCCGTCGGCAACATATTGTTACACAACATGTATTATCAGTGAAACTATGAAACAACCATCTCTATATATTTGGACTGTTAACGATCAGGCGACCTCAATTTTTCAAACAATTATCTGAACCTCACAATTAGGAATTTAACCCCAATTAAAGACGATGCAACTTCAAATATCCTTAGAATCACGATAAATATGATGGCCCACTTATATGTCTATGGTGGAATGTGTCAATTCGAAGCTATTTTATCTGAAGCACGGAGACAGCAGTCGGCATATTATATAATACACAACATATTATTACACAACATGTATCGTCTGGTGAAAATATTAAACAACTATCTCAATGCATTGGAACTGTTAAAACGTTGTACGGGATAATAAAATCATATTAAAATTTTTTTTAGATTTTCTTAATGATTTATGGCCAGTTTAACATTACTAAGTTCTCAGAAATGTTGTTTTGATGAAATATGTCACCTAATTCTCAATATAAACAGCTCGGCCATTTATCTATAAATACTCCACTCGTCCGCACAGGAGATATTGGCACAGGGATACAGACCGGATATGCCACTTAACGCAGATTTGACTCACATTACGCGAATTAAAATTTAAATGGATGTATAACACTTAGTTCACTTTTTATAAAAGCTGTTTGCGTGAGTATAATAAACACTTTAACATCATATCCGTTGTACAATGTGTACATCGAAATTGAATACAGCGGGAAAAGTTATCACATGACGGTCAGGTGATTTGGTGTAATCCTAATGAACTGGTTCCTATAAGTATAAGAGTCTATTACGTTATGATTTCCCTCTGAAATACAACATTACACATATTAAGATGCCCATAATTCAGTTTCTTAATTTACTATGATTGTTTGCAGATGGGTGCGATGACATCTTGTGAATTCCCAACTGTGAAGAATTTATAATTCGGAGAAGGTGGTCAAATTTATCACCCCAGCTCCACCTTAAGAACATTTTGGATTACCACTCACAATACTCACCATTAGCTGTAATAACTTCCTCGACGCCATCAGCGATGCCGTTCACTTCAATTTCGTTTGCTTGTTCAGCTGTAATATCGAAAATCAGAATGAGGGTGACCTGTCAGGTGACTTAATGTGGGCCGCTGATATGATTCATATAAGTACATTGTATGAGAGTCTATGTTGGCTATGGAACACGGACAAGCAGTTGAGATTGGCCTAATTCTGAGACACCAATTATCATTTCCCACTGAAATACAACATTACACACGAGATGTCCATAATTCAGTTTCTTAATTTACTACGATTGTTTGTAGATGGGTGCGATGACATCTTGTGAATTCCCAACTGTGAAGAATTTATAATTCGGAAAAGGTGGTAAAATTGTTCACCCCAGCTCCACCTTAAGAACATTTTGGTTTACCACTCACAATACTCACCAATTGCTGTTATAGCTTCCTCGACGCCATCCGCGATGCCGTTCACTTCCTCGATCTGATTTTCGTTTGCTTGTTCGGCTGTAATATAGAAAATATAGAAAATATATAAAAAATATAGAAAATATAGAAAATGAGAATACCGGTGACCGGTCAGGTGACTTGATATAGTCCTGATGATATGGTTCCTATAAGTATGACAGTCTATGTCTTAGCTGCGGAAAACAGACAAGCAGCTGAGATTCACCTAATTCTGAGTCAGGCATTATCATTTCCATCTAAAAATACAACACTATATATACGTAATTCAGTATATTAACCCTTTCGTGAACGGAGCTGCGCTGGTGCAGCATTAAAGATCCTATAAAGATCATATTCCATTGAATTATCTTATATATGCTAGTCTAACACAGTGAGCCTCGCATATAAGAGAAGGAAAATATACACAAAAATTGGGGGACTATATTTTTCGTCGACAGCTCGAGAGCGAAATACAGCAGTATACAGTTGTACAGCCTCTCAGCCAACAAATTAAATGTGTGCATTTTTAAGCTTCTGTTAAGGATTTTGATTTGTTAAAAAGGCACAAATCTCTAGATCTTGAACTTGTAATGTTGGGATATAAGATTTTATGAAACTCGTTTAATAAATTTCATTTACAACTCGTCTACGATTCGTCCAGATATCATCCGAATTTGGTGTGGTGACTCGGTGTATCCAGACCCCTGGACCGATATCAACCAAATTTGGTGTGGTGACTCGGGGTATCCAGATCCCTGGACCGATATCAACCAAATTAGGTGTGGTGACCCGGGGTATCCATACCCCTGGACCGATATCAACCAAATTAGGTGTGGTGCCTCGGGGTATCCAGACCCCTGGACCGATATCAATCAAATTAGGTGTGGTGACTCGGGATATCCAGACCCCTGGACCGATATCAACCAAATTTGGTGTGGTGACTCGGGGTATCCAGACCCCTGGACCGATATCAACCAAATTTGGTGTGGTGACTCGGGGTATCCAGACCCCTGGACCGATATCAACCAAATTTGGTGTGGTGACTCGGGGTATCCAGACCCCTGGACCGATATCAACCGAATTTGGTGTGATGACTCTGGGTATCCAGACCCCTGGACCGATATCAACCGAATTTGGTGTGGTGAATCAGGGTATCGAGACCCCTGGACCGATATAAAACAAATTTGGTGTGATTACTCGGGGTATCCAGACCCCTGGACCGATATCAACCAAATTTGGTGTGATGACTCGGGATATCCAGACCCCTGGACCGATATCAACCGAATTTGGTGTGGTGACTCAGGGTATCCAGACCCCTGGACCGATATCAACCAAATTTGGTGTGATGACTCTGGGTATCCAGACCCCTGGACCGATATCAACCAAATTTGTTGTGATGACTCGGGGTATCCAGACCGCTGGACCGATATCAACCAAATTTGGTGTGGTGACCCGGGGTATCCAGACCCCTGGACCGATATCAACCAAATTAGGTGTGGTGACTCGGGGTATCCAGACCCCTGGACCGATATCAACCAAATTTGGTGTGGTGACTCGGGGTATCCAGACCCCTGGACCGATATCAACCAAATTTGGTGTGGTGACTCGGGGTATCCAGACCACTGGACCGATATCAACCAAATTAGGTGTGGTGACTCGGGATATCCAGACCCCTGGACCGATATCAACCGAATTTGGTGTGGTGACTCGGGGTATCCAGATCCCTGGACCGATATCAACCAAATTAGGTGTGGTGACCCGGGGTATCCATACTCCTGGACCGATATCAACCAAATTAGGTGTGGTGCCTCGGGGTATCCAGACCCCTGGACCGATATCAACTAAATTTGGTGTGATGACTCGGGGTAACCAGACCCCTGGACCGATATCAACCGACTTTGGTGTGGTGACTCGGGGTATCCAGACCATTGGACCGATATCAACCGAATTTGGTGTGATTACTCGGGGTATCCAGACCCCTGGACCGATATCAACCAAATTTGGTATGGTAACTCGGGGTATCCAGACCCCTTGACCGATATCAACCAAATTTGGTGTGGTGACTCGGGGTATCCAGACCCCTGGACCGATATCAACCGAATTTGGTGTGGTGACTCGGGGTATCCAGACCCCTGGACCGATATCAACCGAATTTGGTGTGATGACTCTGATTATCCAGACCCCTGGACCGATATCAACCGAATTTGGTGTGGTGACTCAGGGTATCCAGACCCCTGGACCTATATCAACCAAATTTGGTGTGATGACTCGGGATATCCAGACCCCTGGACCGATATCAACCAAATTCGGTGTGGTGACTCGGGGTACCCTTGACCGATATCAACCATATTTGGTGTGATGACTCGGGGTATCCAGACCCCTGGACCGATATCAACCAAATTAGGTGTGATGACTCGGGATATCCAGACCCCTGGATCGATATCAACCGAATTTAGTGTGGTGACTCACGGTATCCAGACCCCTGGACCTATATCAACCAAATTTGGTGTGATGACTCGGGGTATCCAGACCCCTGGACCGATATCAACCAAATTAGGTGTGGTGACTCGGGGTATCAGGACCCCTGGACCGATATCAACCAAATTAGGTGTGGTGACTCGGGGTATCCAGACCCCTGGACCGATATCAACCAAATTAGGTGTGGTGACTCGGGGTATCCAGACCCCTGGACCGATATCAACCAAATTAGGTGTGATGACTCGGGATATCCAGACCCCTGGACCGATATCAACCGAATTGGTGTAGTCACTCGGGGTATCCAGATCCCTGGACCGATATCAACCAAATTAGGTGTGGTGACCCGGGGTATTCATACCCCTGGACCGATATCAACAAATTAGGTGTGGTGCCTCGGGGTATCCAGACCCCTGGACCGATATCAATCAAATTAGGTGTGGTGACTCGGGGTATCCAGACCCCTGGACCGATATCAACCAAATTAGGTGTGGTGCCTCGGGGTATCCAGACCCCTGGACCGATATCAATCAAATTAGGTGTGGTGACTCGGGGTATCCAGACGCCTGGACCGATATCAATCAAATTAGGTGTGGTGCCTCGGGGTATCCATAGGTCGCCTCGCATATATAAGAGAATGCATTGGCTTAACACATTAAAAATTATAAAATTGTTAAAGAATGTAAGAAAAAATGGTAAAAAGTGTTAAAAAAAGATTTTTTTTAGGCCAATGCATTCTCTTATATATGCGAGGCGACCTATGGTCGACTCGCATATATAAGAGAATGCATTGGCACAGGGCATAACTGTAACTATCACAATGTGGTCAAGAAGCCGGTTCCAATGATATCCATATTTGTATGGTTCTATTGAGACAGAGCCGAAGATATTTTAGACTGTTGAAGCTTTATTTGGCCGGTTTTGGCCGGTTTGTTGGGTAAAGGGTTAACACCCCTCCGACGCTGAATAAATTTAAGGCTCCCGAAGCCAGGCCTGTCTCAGCTAGCATTCTCTATAAAACTTGCCATGGTCAGCAGTTCTCCAGCTGTTTTCAATTGTTGACACAATCTCTATACTAACCCGGTAGTATTTGGTTCAGCTGACTCAGCATTTGACAAACATCTTCCCCACCTTGAAGATTATTTCGCTCCCGTATTTCTGCCAACTCTGTCTTCAATGGTTCAACCGTTTGTTGAAAATTATTATTTCGGACATGCTCTGAAAAAAAAAACTCTTACTGTATAAAGAGCAGAGCACTTGTTGAAACAAAAGGCAGATTTTACAGACGAGTTTACAGACGATTCTCAGACAAATCCTTTCAGAGGGCCATAGTGGCTGAATTGGTCATTCTCGCCGGTTTTTGTGTGATAAAGTTACGCAGGTTTCGGAAATTATGAAAAAGTTACCCAAGTTAATAGAATTGTACCTACAGCAACCAAATGTTTATTTTATTTGCGATCAAAATGACCATCCAGTACTAAAATATCTTAATGTATACTCAATGCACGAGGGCTGTCACTTGCCAAAACTGGACCGTACCCCCTCCCTGAGTTATTTTAATCGCGTTCAAATTGTGAGATGTCCTTAACCTGTGTAACATCATCACAATTATTACCAACCTGAGTAATTTTATCACAATTTTTGGGAACCTGGGTCATTTGTCATAAAAAATGATGACAGTGACAAATTCAGCACCATAGTGTGCCAACATATGAACGGCGGCAGACTTTTATATATATAATGCGGTGTATATGTAGATTATGTTTGTAGCCGTGTTTGTTTTGAACAAATTTCCGGGGAAAATTGGAGGCTTGAGGTCACCCCGAATATCCATATGAAGTTTGGTGACGACTGGATGAGAAATGTGACCTGCAACAACATAATGCTAATCACTGTCAACTATAGTATCAAATTTCCCAAAACTTGTTATTTATCAACATTTTGTTCAACAAAATATGGCCGTATTATCACTAAAGTATCACAAACATTTACCGTATTACTACTTGACTTTAGAGTTATCCATATTCATCCGCAATTTAGTCCGAGACCCTCCGTTTGACCACGTGTTTCTGGGCCACATATTATTACACATCTCGAGAAATAACAAACTTCAACAATCGATATCTGATCACTCTGAGCTTGAGTCAAATGTGTTTTACCCCCGAAATCAACGAAATAGTAATTTTGGAGCGTCTGGTCGGATTGAGTACCTACCCAGGTGTTGAAAAATAAAAGATAACAAAAATCGACATCTGATAACTCTGAGCTTTGATGGATGGGGTCCTCGACTCAAGTCTAATATTTTGGTAACCACCGAATGCAGAGAAACACTAATTTAGGACCGAAATTAAAATTGGGAAAATATGTTTCTACCTCTAATAAAAAGGATCCGTGTGTAGTTTAGAGTCTATATATAGACACAACCAGTACATGTAGGTTGCTTGGAGCACTCAAAATTCGTTTATTTTATTTCACTATCAGTTTAATTAAAACCACCTGCCTCTGAGTCACAAGACGAAATGTGGGAAAATGGATAAGATGTAAGACCTCCAGGTCAGGGTTAAATGCTGAAAAGACAAAATATAGTCTCGTCGATAAAAGTTTAGACGTAGAAAATATTTGGACTAAGTTGGTTTTTATTCCATTTTGAAGAGGAATATCCTCTATAACATATCCAAAATCCGATCGATCCGCTTAAAGCAAAATGTTCTAATCAAAGTGGCATCCATGATGACAATAATTGGTATTGAAAAATGCTGAATTTCTGTGATAGGTGGCTTTAGGTGCACAAACTATCGCCATTTAGTAATAAAATGTAATATACACAAACAATGCTCAGTCGTAAACCATATAATTATGTAGAATGTCTGTCACAACATGGCAATATCACACATGTTACCCCGTTTGATATTGGAATAGTTAGAAAATAGACATGAAAAATAACACCAAAATCAGCGTCTTCACCATCGGTTTCAGTAGTATAAAGAATAGGATTAAATTTGTTTTAAATAATTTTTCCTCAAAATGTGTCTACATTGTTTACACGCCGTTCCCACGACACAACTTTCAAATTATACAGCAGCGCGGAACACTAAGCTCACATCTTCTACTTTCATTTCATATGATATCTATTTTTTCCGTGAGTTAAAAAAATATATTCAAAACAGTTAATCCAAGTAGATGATTAACACAGTTCCAATGCTACGTGCGTGTGTGCGCACTCTCCCCGCCTGTCTATCTTAAATTGTCTACAGTTGATTTCGACATATAAACATGCAATGGACGGATCTACGTTAATTATGAAAAACTATATGCATATATGTACTTAGCTAGATCATATCATGAATCTCTACCCTGGCTACGCCCGTAGAGATAATTCTACACCAGTTCAAGTAATGTGAAATTTATCATGTTCAGATAGGGAAGTTTATAAATATTTTTTTTTAAACAGTGCAGCTAATATATTCTTAGTTTATATCGTTCCTCAGTAAATAGTGTATTCCACTGTGCATACGTAGTTCACGAAGATCCCAACTCGATGTTGCATGAAATATGTAACTTTGTTGAGTAAATGTCGACTCACAAAAGTCAGAGACAAATCATGCAATCTGGAGTGTAACACCCCCTATTGTGAAATATATTATGAAGGAACAAGTAATAAATAAATATATATAGTCACTGAGTTGTTTTTTTTCAATGCTATACGCATAAAGTTCTGCGTCAAAACATTAAAACGTGCCCATATTTTTAACTGGTTGAATATTATCTCTACGGTAGTATAAATTCATAACATGATCTAATACTTGTCGACCCATTCCTATATTCTGTAAAAAAAAATATATTCAGCATATACTGCAAATCATGCAATATACTACGATAATGATGTTGGATTGAAATTTAAATACAAATGCATCTCAACATAATTACTTATTATACATGTATAAGTAATATTATGTTCCTTTCTGAACCCCCTCCCGCCAATCGCACCATCGCCACGTCTCGGGTAAATTCAGGATGACCGTCCTATCATTAAATTCTTGTCAATAGAGACCATTTTTCTCACAGGGACACATACGATCAAATTGAAACCCCTTTATCGCGTACCGGAAATTATAAAACGCTCATTTACGAATACACCCGGAAATCCTCGGCTGTTGTCGGTGGTTAATTGCATCATCCAAAATGGCAGGTTGGAAAATATTGTTCGGGTCCCGAACATTGCAATTTTGTTGTAATTTTCATGACTTCAATGCGTCTCTTTGGGACATATATTTGTCGTAGAAAGGTAGTTTAGGCATTTATCTTCCTATCTTTGTACCGGGAAAATTTCAAAAGAGAATATTATTTTGTGTATTTTGGAGCGCAAACCGCCATGTGGCTTTAAGTGCATACCTATTGCATAATAGAAGCATTCTTAAAAACCATTTGTCCCATTATTTTGAAGAAAAATAACTCTAGAAAAAATTTACAGGGCCAGGAAAAAATGTGTAAGCCGGGCTGCTGAACCATCCACCAACCCCCGCCTAGTGTTCGGAAAAAAATTGCAGCAGACCCCCCCCCCCCCCCCCATGTTATTGACAACTCGTGGAATGCTTTTAATAATCAACGAAATACCGAGGAGATTGACTTTATCAACAAAACTAATAAAAAGCCTTTGTAATTAAAAATTGGTAAATGTCCATAGCAAATGTCATTAAGATCCTATAACCCATCGATGTAATAGACGGACGAACAAAATACATTCAAGAAAACATTCAAGAAAAAAAAAAGAAGGGTAATACAAGAACAGAAAATGCAAACATGTCATTTGCCCTCTGTTTTTTTAATTTTTGAAAGCACTTCCTAGGGCGAGTCCCCATGACAAATTTTATTCAGACCCTGTAATCCATGGATGATGAGATAATCAAGCGGAAGAACAAAAAGAAAACAGTGTTTCGTGATAAACAAAGAAGGATACCTCGAGTACGTAAATTACAAACAACGGCATTTTTGACACTTTTTTTAAACATTCCAGATGGCGAAAATCCATGTTAATTTCGTTGAGATCCGATGCACAATGGCTGAAATATCTGCTCGGACGGACCAAAAAGACCAAATAATTCCAGATAATCAAAGATAAAACGCTAACAATGTAATTTACCTTTTTTAAGCAGTCATGGAGGCGACATACATACACAATGTCATTTATACCGGATTATGGACGGATGGACGGCCGGCCAGACGAACGAACAAAGTCAATCCAATATCTCCATTCTACTTAGAAAAGTAGGGGTATGAAATGGCGAAATCTCAATATATGGGGAAAACCTCAGGTCCCTGGGGGAATACCAGATATACCAATAATTATATACTGTAACAGAGACAAGGTTCACAAGTCCGATTTTGGGGAAAACACACCGTCTATCAAATTTTTCATATATTCTCAAAATCATTCTGTTCAGTCACAATATATTACATTGTGTCTTATTTGCCATGAAATTTCCTTTCTTTTGGTGTGTGATTTGATAGTATCAAACGATGGGAAGTCGAGATATCCTATCGAAAACTAGAAAAACCTACCGATAAAAAGCGGTAGTCAATTTTTCCTGTCCGGTAAGTAGTGATACCAATTCAATTATTACGATCGCAATTGCCGAACTTGTGAATGTCCCGTACGACAGGGAGACCAACGATTGACATTACTCATGTTTACAATGGTGCCACATTGACACTGCAAAGCGAGCACGTGGACCAACACACGGTTTTCAAAAGTGTCGTTAGTTACGCCTTCAGGTGTATACTATCCTAGATATTCTAGTTAGCTATGGTTTGCTCGGCGGTTTATATATATGTCGACTTCGCTAAAATGGACTTTGTCAAGTTACATATCAAACGAAAGAAATGTGTATGACGTACATACACTGGGGCATATTTTGGATTAGTTGACATTTTTTTAGAATTACTGAAGATATTATGGGGGACAGGGAGACCGACGATTGACATTACTCATGTTTCCAATGGTGCCACACTTGACACTGCAAAGCGAGCACGTGGACCAACACACGGTTTTCAAAAGTGTCGTTATTTACGCCTTCAGGTGTATACTATCCTAGAGATTCTAGTTAGCTATGGTTTGCTCGGCGGTTTATTTATAGATAATGGGTTTTTTTCTACTTGTTTTGGGGCGCATTAAAAGTTGTAATGCGACCCGAGTCCGGTAAAAGGTGTGGTTGGAATTTCAATTTCGTTTATTGTCGTTGATTTTAGTTTGTGATAAGCTATGCCAATTACAAATAGAAGAAATGAAAAAATAATTTGTAAAATGCGTATGTCAATTGATATTTTAGAGTGTAGTCTGAGACGGCCGAGTCAGCCACCGGTTCGTTAATTAGGTGCTGATCGGTCTGACAGTTTGCAGTAGGTCCCCTATTTGCGGGGGGTAAATTTGCGAAGCTGCCGAATTCGCGGAGGTCCCCTAGATGGTCGGATATGTTGATTTTAAGGAGGGAACGGGTGCGTATATCTCAATTGATACGTATTTTAAAGAGGTTAGTCGATATACAGCCGAGTCAGCCACGGTTCGTTAATTGGTGCTGGTCGGTGTGACAATTCGTATATTTGAGGAGGTCTTCGAATTCACGGAGGTCCCCTAAAATGGTCGAAATATGTTGATGTTAATGAGGGAACGGTGCGTAGATGTCAATGTATATACGTATTTTAAACAAATAACGACACGATCATCATAATAGTGGATTGTTCTATCAATCATATCATCATCATCATACGGAACAAGTCTTGCGACTTTTCGTCCCAATAACATTATTTGCAATGCTTGTTTACAAATATATGTATCGTCATTCGATATTTACTTGTGAGTCACTTGAACATATTACTTGTCGTCGAACTCGTATTTTATGTAATAGAAGAATGAGTCTATGTATATTTTGAATTGATCGAGTGTTGGAGCCTCAACAGCGAAGTCTGATAGAGAGTTCCAGCTATTTACCACCCTCTGCGTAAAGAAATATTTTCCTTTGGCCTTGTTAACAATGGGCATCTATAGCTTTTTATTATTTCCTCTTGTTCTTTCTGATGAATGTCTTTCTAATAGATAACATGCATTGATATTGTAATGACCATTCAACAGTTTATATACCTCGATTAGATCTCCTATAAATATTCGATATTTTAAAGACATCAGACTGAGTCTTATCAATCGGTCTCGGTAGCATAGAATTTTGATTTGACGAACTAGTTTCGTTGTTGTTCTTTGTATTTCTCTAACATAATGCTTTGATATTTGAGATGTGAGCTCCATGCATAGTTACAGTATTCGATGATAGGTCTGCATGACCATGCTTATGTAGAGCGATTGGAAAGTGTCGATGTCCAAGTTCGTGAAAGTTCTGTTGACTATGCCGATGATTTGCGAAGCTTATTGTTTTAGGATACTGTAGGAAGACTAACCTGTCCACGTCAAATTGAGCTATAGTGATGGGATATATCGCAGGACAACACATTTCGGGTTTTCGTGGGGGTGTGTGTTCGCTGGATGTCTTATAGTTGCGGTATGTAACTATTATGTCCGTGTTAATTGCTTTCGATGTTTATTTATAAACAATGGGCTGGGCCATGCACTCTTGGTGGGAACACAATGCCTCCGATTTGTGATCTACATTTATAAGCTTTCTGGTGTGGTGAATGAGAAACCTTCAGTAATAAACCGTAGTTTTTTGTAATAATTTGAAGGATTATTTGTTTTAACGAAATTCTGAGGCGGTGCATTCATGTAACCAATATATTTTATATTATAATTTATATTTATGGCTAATAATATGATCTTGAGGGCGTTACCATTTCTGATTATTGTTCTTGTCAGGTATAGACGAATAATTGTATAACGTGTCGCGTTGATTGTCATTGTGACGTCACAACTCATGGCGATATATATCGAATCTGATCACAATTGGAAACAAATAGCCGGCCTATTATATTTGAGCAATGACAATCGGAAAATACTTATATACATGTACGAGAACAGTAAAAGTATTGTTCATATAAGAATATAAGTATGTATACGTATACAATTATGTGTTATTCGCGCGTAATAATGAATCATGTAGTTTCCTTACAGGAGGGTATCATCCCCCCCCCCGAATCCTGAATACATGTTAAGAAATAATATGCGATAAATGACATACAAATTGACTGTTTTAATATCAGACAGATACAAGCAGAAGTTACATAGACACATTATAACCCAGTATACCAGGGGGGGGTGACAAAAAAATTTCCGGCACGTATGCCGGGGTGGGTGGGTGGTCAAAGCCACCAACAAGCAATTTTTTCCGCAACTAAAAACAAAATTTCCTGCTTGTTTTTTAGTGTTTTGGCAATGAGTTGGGCTTCAAACCCACTTTGAATGAGAGAAATAATGTAATTCTAACTGTAAACTGACTGCAGGCAGTTATCGTGTTGTATTTTGTTGCAAATTTTGAAATCCAAGATGGCCGCTGGCAGCCATGTTTTTTTGGCCGAATGACCTCAAAATGACTCATTCCTATTTACATGTCCATGTTAACATCCATGATAAACAGTATGCACAGAAATTCATATACAGCTGTTTACAGTGAATTTCCCCCCGCAAATCTCTGTTTTAGTGTTAAAAGGGGGGGTGGGTGTCAAAAAATGGTTGGAAAAAACTGCAGAAAACGGAAAAAAATTTGGCGGTGGGGGTGGGTGGGTACAAAAAATGATCGAAAGGGAAAAAATGCCATACGTGCCTGAATGTTTTTTCCGACCCCCCCCCCCCCCCCCCCCCGAGTAGTATACCTGACATTATATTGGAGTAGAGTATTATGGGCGTTATGAAGCCGTTATGGTACGATTAATGATACTTTATGATGGCATGTTGGTCGAATATGCCCAAGAAGCTATTCTACCCACTCATTCATACAGATAACTAGCACAAAATATTATTTTGCGCCATCAAAACCTGCGTCCAAGATGTTTTGCTTGAACCTGAATACCAGTTAACTCCGGGTATGAATCCCGCGTACGGCTTCAAAACACCCTGAATCCCGCGTACCGAAAGGGGGGGGGGGTGATACCCTCTTACAGACTATCGGAATTCGGGATGGATATTATATAAAAAACGCGTAATAATTGTCGTCCGACAAAATTCGATCGACTTCAGAAATCAAAATTGTTCGTTCGTCCGCTCCATGTAATGTGGTTTCCGGGTGCTATCTTCGGTAAAAATTAAATTAAATCAAACGCAAGGTTCTGATGAGTATGACAATTAATATATAAATAATACATCATTAAATTGATGTTGCCTCTCATATGAATAATGCCGGGAATCGTGATGGGCCACCCACCACGTGACTGTAGAAACATTTTGACAATACCCCCCCCCCCCCACCCACCCACCCTGCCTAAAAGACATTAATTTGTATTAGATATTTATGTTATACCCGCATCATGTATACAGTGGAATATTATCTTATTTGTGCTCTTTAAAATACTTGCAAATGTCATAGCTATTTTCTAGGAGTTTTTTTTTTTATTTAAGTGAAATAAATGCTCTGTATTTATTTTATATCAGGAATAGACTACCAAGGAAAGCTCTTTATTGATCCATGCCGAAGAAAGTTTCTGAATTCTGTGGCAAATATATTCCGTATAAGAACGTTTAGCGTGTGTATCGACATATGGTGGCCCTTAGAATCTGATCGGAAACACGATGTAACAAAAGTGAAGCCAAAACCTAACCCTATTCTATCTGAATGGTGCCGACCCTAAACTTTTTTATTGCATTTCAGAAATACCTAAACCTAACCTGAGCACTTATTTCACAATATATCTATCAAATAATTGTTTTTGTACTGCAAGATATATTCTGCAATTAGTTTCTAGTTGTGTGCAGGTACATTGTCAGTCGATCATATTTAATATATAAAATATATGTAGGGTAGCCTACTAAGGGGATTTTCTTTCATGTAATCATTATGCAACCCATATATAATCACGTTAGGATAACTTATTTCCATTGTTTCATTACATTGTGGTGGATATATTCAATATTCCATCTCCTACAAAAGTTCATGACATTTGTTGTATTAAATACTGAGTCAGCGAATATCTTGAATATCACCAAAATTTCATGTAATAATGAGAATAAAAAAGATATAAAAAAAATAAATCGCTGCCCTCCTATCCTATTTGTTCTGGCAACCTGAAACAAAATGGTTTCTCCCAGCAGTGAGAGAAGTATACACCAGAACTGTCTATTATTTGTCTGAAGGGATGTTCGGGAAATATAAACAAAGACCACAAACATATCAAACACGCGTAGTATGATTTCTATTCATTGCAGTAAATGCTGAGATACCAAATTCGTTTGTTGAACTTTTTATCTGAACAATTCACATCGGATCTACT
Source organism: Siphonodentalium dalli (assembly GCA_032622095.1). Taxonomy (NCBI): domain Eukaryota; kingdom Metazoa; phylum Mollusca; class Scaphopoda; order Gadilida; family Siphonodentaliidae; genus Siphonodentalium; species Siphonodentalium dalli. The sequence goes on along the minus strand of CP136067.1, from coordinate 183,820,696 downwards.
CGTAAATGAAAAATATTTAATAAATACATCAGTGAATACATGGCCAATAAATAAGTCTTACCTTCGATTTTCTTTTCTTTTTCGCCCCATTTGGCAGTAACTGTCATACCACTGTTTATGGTAAACTGACTGTTGTCTCCATCCTCCCAGGCTTTTATCTTGCGGGGCATGGTTTCCGAAGAAAGCCACGCCCACTTAAACTCAATGTTCGTGTTCTTGGGGATGGAGACAACAGCCTTCCAATTCTTGTCGGGAGCCTTCGTTGCCATGAGTGCTCCGTTCGGATCCCAATTGCCGAGCTCCTCAACTGAACCGAGCACACCGAAGGCTCCTCTGTGTAGAAATCCCGAATTGTCCTTAAGAATAAAAATTACGGGTGGCATGTTTAGACACAATTCTGATAATATTCCAACTAATATAAACGAGAGAATACAAATAATTGAAAACACAGAGTAGTTATTACAGATATGCATACAAACACGGCTGAGAATTTAACGAATACCAAGCCATATGAATCAAACGTAACGTTGTGTCGGTCTACGTCTCTAGGGCTTGTCTGTGACGTCATTAATCTAGGTGATAGGCATAGTCAACATAATCCTTCTGGACTCTGTATTATTACGTTACGTGTTATAGAGTGTGGAACAAAAATTACTGGGTGAAATTCATTTAGCCAATTACATTATACTTAGGAGAAAATGTGATGTCTTCATTGGTCTATATGTTCGATAAGCCCATAATTATTGACATTCTATAAATGCTAATTCTTAGGCCGCGGTTTTTTTTTTTTTTTTTTTTTTTCTTTCTGTTTTCTGTTTTTTTTTGTTGCAAGTATTCCGATACAGAAAGCTATAATGTACCAGAAAACAAACGCAAACATTCTTATAAAATGAATCTGTACCACAGCTATCTACACGAGAAGTAAAAACTACACGTAGTTTCATCTGTATTGATCCTACCGAAATTTACCTGTTTATGACATGCAATTATCTAGCAAGACTCAATAATACAGGTATGTGAAGGTAAATGTTCGCAATAGGGTTCGCGCAGCCAATTGCCAAATTTGCCATAAGCAAAAAATAATTCACATTTGGCAAAAAATATTTTCGTTTGGCAAAAGTTTGGGCAAGTCACTTTTTAATTCCTGGAGAAAGATGAAAATATATTGGTCAATCAATACCATTCATTTCAGGAAACTGTTATACAATATAATTATATTAGCGGTATGTGGTTTCGGAACAGTTATCACATCTATTAAGATGAAGTTAATCTGATAGCATTAGTATTGATGGGTGGAAAGATTACCCGTATTTTGTGTGGCCACAATATCGATGCGAGTATGATTATTATCTAAATTCTTTACTATCGATATCAAACGTCGTTCAAACCGCGAGTGTCGAAACATAAGATCCAATCAGGGTTGCAGAAAATGATACTATCAGGGATAACATTTGGCAAATTCTAAAATAATTTGGCAAAAAATATTTTCATTTGGAAAATTATTTGGCAAAAGTAAATTTCTGTCCAGCGCAGACCCTGGCGTACATATGGAACTATACAGACATGCTGTTACTTCCCGTGTTGTTAACTTTGATACAGATGTATTTTATACACAATCGCGACATGTCGCCGTTCATATTCTGCCATCATATTGTTTTGAAGAAATGCCTACAAAAATTACAACGCAAATTTGCCAGTGTGTCAACGTACCCTTGTTCTCACTAACCTGCAAATAGTGTGTCTGTCGTTTTCAGCATGAGGTCCCCAGTGGGTGAATTTAGTGACGCTATCCCGCCCATATGGCTAGCATCACCAAATCAACCTATATGGACCTCATTTTACTTAGGCCTCATCTGGAAAGTATCTGTAGTCTCAAATTAATATTGATTTTATTAAAAACTTTTTCCCTTCTGGGAAGTTTCTATATCCGCTAATATATTATATATATAGTTTATTTAATTCAGGCTCAAATGGCCCATATGATAGAAATATCAATTATATGTAATACAGAATTTCTTTCCAATGTTTGAAAATATAAGATTCATAAAATAAATCGGAATTAATGATTGCATGCAAAATTGTATTGTCAGATTCAGTCACACGTTCTCTCAGACAATACACACTCTTTCTTATCAACATAGGAACAGAGCTCACAACATCCCTGACGTACATCCCACTTGCGCTAATCTGCAGATAGCATGTATGATCGAGGTGACTAATTAGTGAACATCACAAACTTTAACCCTTTACCCAACAAACCGGCCAAAACCGGCCAAATAAAGCTTCAACAGCCTAAAATATCTTCGGTCTGTCTCAATAGAACCATACAAATATGGATATCATTGGAACCGGCTCATTGACCACATTGTGATGGTTACAGTTATGCCCTGTGCCAATGCATTCTCTTATATATGCGAGTCGACCATAGGTCACCTCGCATATATAAGAGAATGCATTGGCCTAAAAAAAATATTTTTCTACATTTTTTGACAATTTTATAATTTTTAATATGTTAGGCCAATGCATTCTCTTATATATGCGAGGCGACCTATGGTCGACTCGCATATATAAGAGAATGCATTGGCACAGGGCCGTTCTGTTGGGTAAAGGGTCAACTGTGGAAATTCAATCTGATCCTAGATCTCACATTGGAGTTGAGACCTAAGCAGAATGAGGTCCCCACGGTGTGAATATATCAGTTTCATCTAATCACTAATCAACTTTCAAGAGCAAAATGTATATGTAGTGCTTATTATTAAGAGCTATTAAATTCATTTAGTCCGGGAGCAAATGTGGGGTAGCCTTGCACCCCCTACATAATACAGAATAGCCAATTTTATACATCCAGCACAACTTGTAAGCGATTGCAGGACACCCTGGGGCAATATTGACCATTTTCCATATTTTGACAGCCATTTTGAGACAAAGTAAGAATTTTGGTTCCAGTGAGTTGGAATATGCATAGGTAATGATATGACTCACTCACATTACAAAGTTCTGTTCATTTCTTGTTGAAATATGACTAGAATACCAATTGTGATTTTTTGTAAAATTTTATACCGCGTTCTGTAAAATCGAATTTTTGAGGGATCGGAAGGGGCTAGGACCCCAATAATTGCATATTTAATTGCTCCAATGATCAGTTATTATACAAACACAAAATAAAGTAATATTACTCAACCAGTTCCAAACAGCATGAACTGATCTAGAAGATATTTGTGAAAAAAAGTCATATTTTCAACTTCCGGCGGCCATTTTGGCGACCATCTTGGATGGTGATTTTCAATTTTGCCCCAAAAAAGTGTAATTATGTCTTAGCTTCACGAAAATATATACATTTGTATACAATTTACTAGATTTTCCCGCTATAATTTGCATAAAACTGACGTAGGGTCGTCTGAAAAAAACGGCGGCCATGATGGATGCCATCTTGTCTGGAGTCTACACGGCCACTTTTTTGTCTTGTCAAGATTGCTTAAAAGTTGAAGGACATAATAAGGAACAAAATGAGTGGGTGATGTTAAGTCCCATGGGGTTGTAAGGGTTATCTGCTGCAGTCTATATGGGGCTCTCTATGGGTTAACATTAACCACATTTTAAGTCTGACTTGATTATTCATCACAATACTAAGCACTGGTACCTGCGCTGCACACAATATCTATTTATAGCTCAATCCAAAGGTCAAACTATTTGAAGCTCAAGGACTATTTCAGTTGAATTTTGTGGATGATCGAACTGACAAAGAGATCCCGATTCCCAATAGCGCGATACTTTGTTAAATTGTTAGAGCCTACTTCGCTTTGAGTGATTTACCCATATTTGGGTCGGTACCACTATTCAAAAGGTACAAATATTTCCGCTTCAACACATATTACATGTGATATTAGTATTTATCCCTCAAAGATGGATTATCTCTTCATAAAACAATTTTGAACTAAATTTAATTTTTGAGACAGTGCACTTTTTTGGGGGATTGGGTGGGATTCGAACCGCGGCCCTTGGCGGCGAGCGAACCTTGCGACCCAAAGTCCGGCGTCAATACAACACGGCAACGTCGGACTTTAGAACCGATTCATATTGTTGTTAATTTGGCTCAGTCAGTGTCATAAATTCAGACAGCTAAATTTTGTTCTATGTAATTCTTATAGTAATCCCTTCCTGGCTGGATATAAAAGAATGCACCAGTTTACAAGGTCAATGTAAAAATTGCTAGGCCAATGCATTCTCTCACATATGCGACGCTCCGCATGGGAGACCCGTGTACATAAGGGAACGCATTGGCTCAGTGTTTTCGCTAAACATTCAGGAAGCTAATATTAGCTGACTATTAACTTGTATTTAAGAGACTGCAGAGGCGAGACTTTTTATGTACATATATTTTGTTGTAATTTTTTTTTTTTAATGTCATGGGCAAAATTCTGGATAAATAAATATGTTTGTAAATGTATGTGGAGTCAATCATTAGAGAGGATTTTGTATTGGGCTAGGACACTGTCCCACTTCTTTCCAAAAGTTATTTTTGTATTTTTGTTACACATAGTTGCATTTTTTTCAATTTGGTATTGGTACATAAAGAAATTAAAAGCACTGTCCAATTTAAGTTCTGCCTCTTTGCATCTGGTGATGTAAATATATCTTTTCATGAGTGATATAGCATTATGTCTAAACCAAGCATGATGTTCTGCTTCCTCAGAGCCATTTCTAAACTACAATATTGCATTAGAATTTCAGACAGTTTTTTCCACAAAAATTCTACTTTAGGGCAAAAGGCAATAGCATGTTCGATTGTTTTCCTTACAGTTTTACAGAATGTGCACATGCTAGAGTCTTTTATTTTACATTTCTCTAGAAAAGTGTTGGTTACCAAAATACCATGATTAATTTGGAGTTGAAAGGCTTGCAATTTTGAGTCTTTGGTAATTAGGAATGGTCTCATATATATTTTCTGCCAATTGAGATGTTCTGGCTCTATGTGTCCACCCAATTTGTGAACATGGTTTATTCGGAACAAGGATTTTGATGAGTTCCCAATACAAAAACTTATTGAGATACTTCTCAAGAACTATTTTTTGAAGGATATCTTGTTGAATAATATTTGAGAGTTTCATTTTAGATTCTTTCATTTCCCTACGCCATTGACTCGGGATTGCCATTATAAGCCCATTAAGGGCAAGATAATTGATCTGTAATCCATATGTAGTGTATATTTGTTCAGTAGTCATGAAAGATCCATCAGCATTCAGTATATCATTAATATATAAAACTTGTCTGTCTATCCAATCTTTAAACTGGATAGATTTATTCTGAATTTTTATATGAAGATTATGGAAAATTGGTTGGCTCCAATAATTGCCATTTACATGTTCTTTGACTAATAATGCATAAGCTGATATGACATCTTTCCAGAACGGATTAAAGGATTTTGATATATTTAGAAGACTAGGTTTGTTGAGGTTTAGCATTGATGTCCCCCCAAATTTATGTGTAGCATCTATAAAGATTAGTTTCCATTCCTTAAAAATTAAAAGGGTCCAGAAATTTTTTGAGCCAAGTCAATTTAGAAAATATTTTCAGGTCTGGTATTTTGGGCCCACCTGATTCAATATTCTGAATTAAAGAGTCTCTTTTTATTCTATCGCGTTTTTATTCCAAAAAAACTGAAAGAGCAAGCTTTGCAATTCTTTAAAGAACACATCAGGGGGGGGGGTAGGGAGAACCGTCATTGTTTGAATTAAGATAGGGAGGACCAACATTTTTATTACGGCTACCTTTTCGATGTGTGACAGTGTCCGCAAAGCCCAATGTTTTAAAATATTTGCCATACTTTCCTTCTTTTTTATCCAGTTTTCATTTACCAAAGAGGGATCCATCGTATCGAATATGAAACCAAGCGATTTAAATTTTCCTCTTAGATTCCATCTCAAATTAATAGAAGTATTAATTGTTTGTTGGGAACCCTTATTAGCTACGAACCATACGGCTTCAGATTTTTCAAAATTGGCTTTAAGGCCTGATATTGATTCAAACTCTTTTATAACATCAATAGCTCCTTCGAGTGATTCTTTGCTTCCATCTAGAAACAGAGTGGAGTCATCCGCATATTGACTTATTTTATATTCTCTGTCATTCAGGTTAATTCCTACTATTGTGTCGTTTGATTTTATTGCCCCTGAGAAAATTTCAATGCAGAGGATAAAAAGGTTAGGAGATAATGGGTAGCCCTGTCTCACTCCTCTTTCAATTAGAAATGATTTTGAGAGGTGACCATTATTAATAACAAGACTATTTGCTTCGTTATACAAAGTTGTCACCCATCTATAATCTACATTCAATAGTGTGATTGGTCTCAGATTCTTTATGTATGCCTTGTCTTTTCCAGGTTTTGGTATACATGTTATCATTCCCTGTCGTTGGGTTATTGACATTTTTCCAATTGCATAAGAAGAATTTATTGATTTCAACAAGAAAGATGATATGTCATTCCAAAAAAAATTGTAAAACTCTGCAGTGTATCCATAAATTCCGGGAGATTTGTCATTTTTCATGGACTTTAAAGCCGAAAGAAGCTCTTGATTTTCTATGAGTCCTTCGCACGACCTTGTGTCTTCTTGTGTTTTAATTTCAATAATTGGATTATTGTTATCTAAAAATTTGTTTAGAAGTGCTTCATTTGATGTTACTTTATGAGCTTTATAGAGAGGTTCATAAACAAAATTTGTTCCTCAAGAATTTCTACTATGTCTGTGACTTTCGGAATTAATTTTTCTGTGTAGTTTCGTTTATCTAGGTGTGCAAAATATTTTGTATTTTTTCCCCATCGGCCAGCCATTTTGCCTTTGCCCTGGCTAATAATCCCATAACCTCAGAATGTCTTAATACATTAAGTTCTTTTTCTAGTTTATCTATCAAGATATTATACTGTATGTCCTTTGTCTCATCATATAGTTGTTGGTTTTGTTTGATTTTTTCTTCGAGAGCTTCTTTACTTTTCAATCTATCTTTTTTTTCTTTTTCGAGCAATATGGAATAGTAATACCTCTTATTTTTAGCTTGATCATTTCCCATAACATTTGATGGTCAGTATTAGCTGGAAGCTTTTGTTCACTTCTGATTTGTATTACTGTTTTATCTATTGTTTCTTTAACAAATGATACATAGTTTGGATCTCCAAGAAGGGAGTTATTAAATGTCCAGGTACCCTGTCCTCTTTTTTGACTGATGAATGAGTTTCATGTTTATCAAAGCGTGATCAGATTTGTATTTAAGCCCTATATTAGCAGCCTCTACAAATGGTTCCAGTTCTTTTGATATAAGAAAGTAATCAAGTCTACTACATTTCTGTTTGGCTCCATACCAGGTGTATCTCTTAACTTTTTCTGTCCCCAAATATCTATTAAGCCAAGTTCTGACATATTTTTTTATTTTTTCACGACTTTTAGGATTATTTTCTCTAACATAACGATGTGTCTAGTTCATAATCTTGTACAATATTCCAGCCACCGACCCAGATGCTTGACAAATTGCCAATTTCCACCACCTTTTAAAAAATATTTTCAAAAAATTGAGGATCATCTTTATTGGGACCATAAACAGCCACAAATCATAGTCTTTCGTTCTGAAACGTTATGTCAATTATAATATAGTTGCCATTAGGATCTGGAATGGTGATATTTATTTTATATTCGAAGGAGCCATTGAAACCAACTACTATACCTCTACTGCTGCTGTTGAAGGAAGCGAATTTCATTTCGGTGCCCCATTCAGATCGCCAAATTTTTTCACTTTGTTTTGAAGAGTGAGCATCTATTAAAATACATGTCATAATCTTTTCGGAGTCTATTGAAAAAGTCTTTACGTTTGATTACATCTGAAGCCAAACCTCTGCAGTTTACAGCGCCTATCCGTACCATGATGATTTATAAATATTAAATGAACATTGTGTTTTGATAAACAAATTGATTTTACATTTTTCATAACCCCCTATCCCAAGCAAAAAGCAATATTGTGTTGGATATAAAACAGATGTGTTCAGCACACATAACAAAACAATATCATCCAGCATGCACCCAAGCTAGTATTATTGACAAAACATCTATCATTTTTAACCTGTTCCTTCCTTATAATAATCTGGGTGAAGGATATATAGTATATTGTTTACATGAATTTTAACCTATTCCAAAATTTTATCATATAGGTGAAGCATATATGACATCAAAAAACCAAAGAACAAAAAAAAAAAAAAAAAAAGATATGTTCCAGGACCCCTATACTGGAGTCTCTGTGTGTATAGATTCAGTAACTTCTATTTTCGAACACCGATTTATATTTATAATTCAATTCCATTTATAATGCTGTCTTAAAGACATCAGCATACAAATAAAATTGAATTATAAAAATACAGACTCATAAAATGTATTGGAATGTATTGAAGCTGGCACCAACCTTTTCTCAAGTAAATATTCATAACAATAATGTCAATAAACAATAATAAACAACAATATACCCAAAGAAAAAGAGAAACAAGGACACAAGGGTGTGTATATGTCAATTGATACGTATTTTAAACAAATAGCGACACGATAATCATAATAGTGGTTTGTTGTATCAATCATATCATCATCATAATACGGAACAAGTCTTGCGACTTTCGTCCAACAACATTATTTGCAATGTTTGTTTACAAATATATGTATCGTCATTCGATATTTACTTCTGAGTCACTTGAACATATTACTAATTCTTGTCGTCGAACTCGTAATTTATATAATAGAAGAATGAGTCTATGTATATTTTGAATTGATCGAGTGTTGGAGCCTCAACAGTGAAGTCTGGCAGAGAGTTCCAGCTATTTACCACCTCTGCGTGAAGAAATATTTTCCTATGGCCTTGTTAACAATGGGTATCTGTAACTTTTTATTTTGTCCTCTTGTTCTTTCTGATGAATGTCTTTCTAATAGGTCACAGGCATTGATATTGTAATGGCCATTCAACAATTCATATACCTCGATTAGAACTCCTCTAAATCTTCGATATTTTAAAGACATCAGATTGAGTCTTATCATTCTGTCTCGGTAGCATACAGTTTTGATTTGACGAACTAGTTTCGTTGCTTTTCTTTGTATTTCTCTAATACAATGCTTTGATATGTGTGATGTGGGCCCCACGCAGTCACAGTATTCGATGATAGGTCTCACCATGCTTATGTAGAGCGATTAGAAAGTGTCGATGTCCAAGTTCGTGAAAGTTATATTGACTATGCCGATGTTTTGAGAAGCTTTATTGTTTTAGGATATTGTAGGAAGGCTAATCTGGCCGTGTCAAATTGAGCTATAGCGATGGGATATCTCGCAGGACAACACATTTCGGGTTTTCGTGGGGTGTGTATTCGCTGGATGTCTTAAAGCTGCAGTATGTAACTATTATGACCGCGTTAATTGCGTTCGATATTTAGGTATGAACAATGGCTGGGCCATGCACACTTGAAGATTTTATGGCGGGAAAACAAGTTTTGATCCGCAATTAAAAGCTTTCTGGTTTGGTGAATGAGAAACCTGCAGTAATAAGCCGTAGTTTTTTTTATAATTTGAAGGATTAGTTGTTTTAACGGAATTCATAATATTCATGTAGCCAATATATTTTTATATTATAATTTATATTTATGGGGGCTAATAATATTATCTTGAGGGCGTTACAATTTCTGACTATGGTGTTCTTGTTCTTTCTAAATACCAACCAGTGAGTGACACGGCGCCAGCGGAAGCCGCGTGGTGGGTGATGTATAGCATTCTTGAAAACAATAAATGGTTGGAAAATTCAGACTAATAAATAAATTTAAAATATTCCGATATAGGTACATTATCCGATGCGATGGTTCCCGTATCATCAAATTCCAACTACAGCCACAACAACAACAACAACAACATTTCTTCAAACGACGCTTTAGTTATCAGAATCGAAAAAATAAAAATGCGAACATTTTTCTGTGATAGGTGCACCAACTAATGAAATTAGTAATAAAATGAAATATACACAAACAATGTATAGTCGTAAACCATATAATGCAGAATGTCTGTCCCAAAATGGCAAACAATCTACATAACACACCTGTTTATCCCATTTGATATTGGAGTAGTTAGAAAATAGACATCATGGAAAAATAACGCAAAAACAGCATCTTCACCATCGGTTTCGGTCTCTATAATATAATTACATTTCTTTTAAAGTGTTTTTCCTCAAAATGTGTCTACATTGTTTACACGCTGTTCCCATAGCAACGGCACCACTTTCAAATTTCACAGCAGTGTGGAACATGAAGCTGGCATCTTCTACTTTGATATGGTTTCTAATTTTTCCGTGTGTAAAAAATAAATCAAATCAATTTCTGGTCAAGACCGCTCCTCTATATGTACCATGCATGCATGGCTACGCCCATAGAGCTCATTCTACACCATTTCAAATAATGTGAACTGTTTCATGTTCCGAAAGGGAAGTTTACAACATAAAAATAACAGTGCAGCTAATATACTTCTCAGTTAATATCGAGTCTCTGTAAATACTGTATTCCACAATGTATAGGTGAATATCCCAGTTCGATGTTGCATAAAATATGCCACTTTGTCGAGTTTAGTTGGCATCCTTTACAATCATGGAATTTCTCACGGGTACTCAATTCAATGTTGAATTCGATGTCGAGTCACAAACAAATCATGCATATGTATATTCATTATTCAGCACATATACGGCAAATCTAGAATCCATTCAAAATTGGTAGGCTGTCAAAATTGGCAAAGCATGCCATATGCAGGATTACATGCACATGCGTATAGTCAAATGTATTAGGCTAATGAATAAGAATTCATTGCCATCACATGAAAAATATTTAATGTATACTACCTACATGCATCTACATATATGTATGCAATAAATTAATTGTTAATGAGAATGGAAATCACGGGCCTCGTGAGTCTTGTGAAATTATTAAGTATGTTTGCCTGTATCTTTAATCTGTCCTGAGGCAAACATCGCAGATATCTTTGATATTCAATTTCTCTGTTATGATGAATTTTAGCAACCAAATTTAAAATTTATGGATTTTAATTCAGAATATTGTTTATTCAAGCAGAAATTGACCGTCCCACTTTGACCCACATGTCCACACACTGTCCCAGTTCACCCACGAATTTTTTTTTTTTTATTTAATTGAGAGTTATCTCAATTCTAATATTCTAATCAGACAGACAATACATACCTTGTTTTCGTATATCCAGTGTGTTTGGTAATAGCATAGAGCCTTTCAGCAGTTATCTACAATTACCAAAATAATTGGTTAAATTTATAAATTGTCCCAGTTCTCGCCAGTCTCCCCTGCAAGAAAAACACATACTGTACACAAATATGTATAAAAACTATGATAGAAAGAAATTCCAGACAGATTTGGACAAAATCATTTTTTTATAGCGAACTTAAACGCTCTTTATTCATACCATATCAGGAACATAGTAACAAATAACGCTCTTTATTTGGACCGTGCAGTCAATGTTATATTTACATGATAATAAGAATTTATAAACATTCGAATGCTGAAAAAACATGTATTCTCGCTTCAAGTGGGATTGTACACTAAATCCGGCCATTCATGGTACCATCTCTTATTTAGTTATTATAATTTATACCCAGCCGTCAGCCGAATATATCATATGCTAAAAATTAATGAAATTGAGCCATGTGCAAAATATACTGTGTGCTCTATGAACGATGCAAACAACATGGTAACGGTATCGACAATTATAATGAAAGTGAACTTAGCACTCCACTGTCTCGAGCCATTTATTCATTTTCATTATAATTGACATGTTTGCAAGTGTATTTTGCACTAATGGCGTAATGCATTGCTCAAATTCATTCATTCATTTGTGTTGCATAAATTCTGTTGAGTATACTAGGAGATGAATGTAAGCTATGGTCATAGATGACCCGGATTTACTGTAAAGTACCCCTTTCTTTACAAGTTCTCACAAAGCGAGTGTTATATATAACCACACACCAAACCTACTCCTGGAATATTTTTACCACGATAGTTATGTATAAGCTACATTTTAACTCGAATTACTATATTGATGACAATCGGGTCAATTTGTTGATATTCGCGCATAAACTAATAACGCTCTTTATTGACACCTTATCAGGAATACGCTGGAAACAAACGCTCTTTATTCTTCGTGGCATAATTCATAAATTATGATGTCCGTATATTTGAAAAAAATATTATCCTGAATTGTAATTCAATTGAGTATCTGTCACTAAAATCAAGCATTCTGATTGGCCGAGAGTGGCTAACTTTCGTTTTCGATTCACCGACATCGGCTGCTTCAGCGTGCATCAAATCTGAATGTAGCACGGTAAAATGTAATCGACGCAGAACGAGTAGCGAAACGAGCACACCCGCGCGTTGTTGTCTATAGATACCGTTCATCGGCCGCTTCAGCGTGCATCAAATCTGAATGTGGTACGGTACAATTTGATCGGCGCAGAACGAAGTAGCGAAACGAGCCAACCCGCCCCACAGGAAATGGTTACGGAACAGTGTTCCGAGTAACGCAATGGACACACCCAATGATTTGTGCACGGTGACAACGGCGAAATGAAAGTCTCGATTCGTGTCATGAAAATGACTAAATGATACTTTTTATACAGTTTTTTTTTGCAAATTCCTTGCTAGATTGAATTACAATGGAGATAAACGTACCCTGTTTCGTTGTACATTCTGGGATTCGAGCATGAAAACAGTTTGTGAACTCGCCGGCAACATGGTAACGGTATCGACAATTATAATGAAAGTGAACTTAGCACTCCACTGTCTCGAGCCATTTATTCATTTTCATTATAATTGACACGTTTGCAAGTGTATTTTGCACTAATGGCGTAATGCATAGCTCAAATTCATTCATTCATTTTTGTTGCATAAATTCTGTTGAGTATACTAGGAGATGAATGTAAGCTATGGTCATAGATGACCCGGATTTACTGTAAAGTACCCCTTTCTTTACAAGTTCTCACAAAGCGAGTGTTATATATAACCACACACCAAACCTACTCCTGGAATATTTTTACCACGATAGTTATGTATAAGCTACATTTTAACTCGAATTACTATATTGATGACAATCGGTGTCAATTTGTTGATATTCGCGCATAAACTAATAACGCTCTTTATTGACACCTTATCAGGAATACGCTGGAAAAAAACGCTCTTTATTCTTCGTGGCATAATTCATAAATTATGATGTCCGTATATTTGAAAAAAATATTATCCTGAAGTATCGACACATGTTGATCCCCGAAACGGACTCGTGATAATGCAGTGTAACATAGCAGAGCCTTATTAGACCCAAATGAAGACATTGAAGGATGCAATCTCGCGGCTTCAATTTCAAACCGCCAAATGCCAGAATTTAACACGAGTTTAAACTAAAGGGGATTCGACCGCAAGCACGTTAGATCATGCCACGAATCTCTAGTACCGGTACTCTGGCTAACGCCCGAAGAGATCATACAGATTCTACAAGTACTATAAGAACTTTTTGATGTTTTGTCTTTTGACCCGTTATGACGGAAATTAATAACATTGAACAAACAAGGCAGGAAATATAAGTATATCTTGTTACGTGTTCCTCAATAATCTACTTCGCATTAGGGGTGGTCCCAGCTCGAGATTGCATGCTTTTCTGTGACTTGTGAGCCGATATGGCAATAAATATTGAATTAATTACCAGGAGAAATGCCATAATTATAAGCGACGAAAAAGTAAAATAGCTCACAAAGTCACTTGAATCTTGCAATTTCGAGTTGAAATCTTCCTTCACAGTGAAGTACATTATTAGGGAACATATAATAAAAAAGAAATATATTCCCGTGTTATTTTTCAACTTTATAAGGTTCCCTGTCAAAACCAAAAGGTTCCCAGGTGTTGTACTTGCGGAATATGATCTACACAGGGGAGGTTGTCCACAGTAAAGATTCATGGCATGATCTATCTATGTGCAGGCTTGATTATTGCACACAATTATGTAACGTACGGGTGGTCTATGCACAGCCATGTGGTCTTAACCTTCCTGGGAGGTCCATGAAGTGAAATGAGTCTCAGACTGCCCCATAAGCTGGACAGTACTATAATACCATCTCACTCGCTGGCCTCTCATGGAAAGACGACAACGTGGAGTTACATAAATCACCTGGTATGATAGTCAGGAATGACAACGTGGTAATAGCCAAATGCCAACATTTGAATTGACACCAGAAGGTTTGGTTTGGAGGCCTTGGCGGTGGGTATGCTGTGAAAATATTTCCACCGGTCAATAACCGCCACAAACAGAAAGAATATTAAAATGTAGACTAGACTTTGTCCGTATACAAATAAGAAATATCGCATAAACAGTATGTTATTGTCATGTGTTTGACCATTGTTATGTAAACAAAGGGATAAAAAGTTACTTTCCTGGTGTTTGTTTATATTATGATGGTAAACATAAAGAGCGTTCTCTGTTGGTGAATTCCTTATATGGAACTAATAAAGAGCGTTTGTATCATTTGTGTGTGTTTAGCCAGTAACACTGTGCTGTCTTCTAACACAATCAGGCTCTTGCTTAGGTAAAATATAGTAGGTCTTTGTGATAACATGCTGTTTAGGGTACGTTCATACGCTGGCAATATTGCACTGCAAAATTGCCAAAACGGATTAATTTCTGCCTGCTGTCAACAAATCAGCGTTAGTAGTGATCAATGAACGGCAGCAGTTTTGGGTGATTAATGAGCTGTTTGCAATATATCAGAACACGGTGCGTGTTGGTATTCTTAGGCCAGTCAAAATAATGTAACTTGACATGTTGGAATGTGATATCGCCACGGCCAGCTCTCTCGGTGGGATACTGCTCATATATGAGTACAATAAACGTCACCTAGACAGGAGATGGTGGGTCCGCACTTGGCTCAACGAAGATAATCGACGAATTCAAATCTTCCCGGGTATCATCCCAAACTCCAAACTTGTCATTCCAATCATTTTAGTCACAAACTCGTTGGTCTTCATGTTAAGCATAACAATAAGTTAAGAAAAACGGGGGAGGGGACGTGGTGCTGATGTTAAACAAAACAAAGAAATCAAATAAATAGTAATACAAGTTAATCAAAAGCACACAATATATTGTTATTCAAATGGCATGAATAATATATAGGCCCATATATATATACTTTATAAATGCCAAAGACTAACATCCCATTATCCCTACTGTTAGGCCCCACCCCACCACGACACAACCAGTCACCTTTAAACCACTACAATTACATCGATATCGCAGACTTGGTAGATGGTGTTGGCACGTATTCGAACCCCAGCTTGATCTGAATTGAGTGATATCTCAATGTGCCATTCTGATCGATACATGACCATTTCGATAACAATTAAGAATTTGTACACTGAAGTAAGCACATTTGAAGCAATGCATGGATACTTATAGTGAGTCCTGCCACCACATCCCCAATAGCTCCCACATTTATGACTCGGGAAGCATCACTTTTATTTGTATCACGCCATATCATCATATCCTCATATAACGGATATCCACATGTATAATGTGTGCATGAGAATCACAGAGAACACACCCCGATCCCTTTCGATCGTATCAAGGACGGTACAGACACAATCAATTATTGTTAGTGGCCTTGTGTTGTGGCCACCGACAGAGAGGTATACACCCGTTATCGTATACCACCGTTGATTGTTGACGACCAGCCACGACACAGCACGAGCTCGTCGGTAGCTGGCAAAAATGCCAGCTAACAAAACAAAACAACCTTTGCAGCTGGCATTTTTGCAGTTTGCAGTGCAATATTGCCAGCGTATGAACGTACCCTTACGCGATGGTCATGGTATATATGAACGAAACTGTATGCGTTTTAATGTTTTTCTGTTTACGGTGATTGGAACAAATATGAATATTTTCGACAACTAAGGCCTCACGTGCCTTTAAGTTGTTATGGGTGCACCGGTGTTTGTCTAATTGTGTTTTATGTTTCCTGTCTTGCATTGTCTATCATCCAATTAGTCAACTTGTACGTATGTTAAATTTTATACTTACTGTCACAACTTTGAAATATTTCTTATTTATTTAAATGAATTTTCTCACTTAAATAGCTTTGGCTTGTTTCTTTATTTATTTCAATAAATTAAAGTAGTCATTTAAATTCTTAAGTAAATATTTTACTGTAACAGTGGGAAACATTTGGCAATTATTTATCATCAGAAAAATCATGCAGCTGTTTATTCATACTTTTAAATCTATATTTTCAATCATGTGCTATATTTTATCACAACAGTTCAGTATTTTAGTAATTTAACTAACTTAGGGAAACTTTGGTATATTTCTATTTATTTATCACAATTGTTGATCTATAGGGTGTAATTCTAAAACTTTTCTTTATTTATTTCACTTATTTTCTGGTCTTTCTGGTACACTTTGGCAAAACACTTTATTTATTTAAATGTTTCATCTCCATATCCATTATTATTATTCTCATCTAAATATCATCAAAATTCAATTTATCTCTATTTACTGTATGTCTATGTCTACAAAATTATTGTTATAAATCAAATATCTATTTTCAAATTAAATAATCAACTTTATTCCATTTTCATTATAAATGTAAGTTCCTATGGGGAGGGATTTAGCTGTTCGTAGACTCAGCTTAGTAAAAGTCTGCTGGTGTCAGATCCTGTCTTATTGCGTTGGTTGTTTGTTTTATTTCACTCAACCACTCGCCATTCCTGTCATGTAGCTCTTCAGTCTTAATCGTTTCTCATCTCGGGTTAGTGTGATTCTCTCCTATAGAATTCGCTACACTGACTTATATGTGCGAAGGGATCGGGGCTTGGGCGTTACACTATGATAGAAAGTAATTCCAGACATATTTTAATAGCGAACTGGAACGCTCTTTATTCATACCATATCAGGAACATAGCAACAAATAACGCTCTTTATTTGGACCATGCAGTCAATGTTATATTTTCATGATAATAAGAATTTATAAACATTCGAACGCTGAAATAAACATACATGTCGCTTAAAGTGGGATTGCTTCTCGGCCTTTTGACTAAGATCAAAGTGTAGTATCGGTTCCCCGCTGGCGGCGAACAGGGTCGCTATGCTTTGGTCGAGCCCATGCCGTGTGATACGTCCCTGGATGGGTTCGCAGCATGAAGAGGACGAGTGACTGACCCTACTGTCCGCTTCTTGCGGGGACTGACGTCCGACGGGCACTTTGACCATCTCCGACAGGGGGTGCTCAGCCGATAAGAGTGGTCCGCAATGGGCCCGGGCAGGTACAAAACAAAATTAAAGTGGGATTGTACACTAAATCCGGCCATTCATGGGACCATCTCCTATTATAGATATTATACCCAGCCGAATATATCATATGCAAAAAATTATGAATTTGAGCCTAGGATTAGTGCAAAATATACTGTGTCTACTGTGTACTCTATGAACGATGCAAACAACATGGTATCGACAATTATAATGAAAGTGACCTTATCACTCCACTGTCTCCAGCCATTTATTAATTTTCATTATTCTTGCCATGTTTGCAAGTGTATTTTGCACTAATGCGTGGCTCAAATTCATTCATTCATTTTGTTGCATATATTCTGTTGAGTATATAAATTATAAGGAGATAAATGTAAACTATGGTCACATAGATGACCGGATTTAGTATAAAGTACCCCTTTCTTTATAAGTTCTTACAAAGCGAGTGTTATAAATCATCACACACCAAACCTACTCCTGGAATATTGTTACCACGATAGTTATGTATGAAATAAGCTACATTCTAACTAGGAATTACGATGTTGATGACAATCGGTGTCAATTTGCTGACATTCGCGCATAAACTAATAACGCTCTTTATTGACACCTTATCAGGAATACGCTGGAAGTAAACGCTCTTTATTGTTCCACTCGAGCGACGTTATTTTATTGCCGCCATTGTTGAATTAATCGACTCTTCGTGGTATAATTCATAAACTATGAAGTCCGTATATTTGAAAAAATATTATCCTGAAATATCGACACATGTTGATCCCCGGAACGGACTCGTGGTAATGCAGTGTAACATAGCAGAGCCTTATTAGACCCAAATGAAGCCCATTGAGAGGGATGCAATATCGCGGCTTCAATTTCAAACCGCCAAATGCCAGAATTCAACATGAGTTTAAACTAAAAGGGGATTCGACTGCAAGCACGGTAGATCATGCCACGAATCTCTAGTACTCTGACTAACACCAGAAGAGATCATACATATTCTACCAGTACTAGAAGTTAGTATAACTGAACTTTTTTTTATGTTTTGTCTTTTGACCCGTTATGACGGAAATTAATAACATTGAACAAACAAGGCAGGAAATATAAGTATCTCTTATTACGTGTTCCTCAATAATCTACTTCACATTATGGGGTGGTCCCATCTCGAGATTGCGTGCTTTTCTGTGACTTGTGAGCCGATATGGCAATAAATATTGAATTAATTACCGGGATAAATGCCACAATTGTAAGCGAAGAAAAAGTAAAATAGCTCACAAAGTCACTTGAATCTTGCAATTTCGAGTTGAAATCTTCACCCACAGTGAACTACATTATTAGGGAACATATAATAAAAAAGAAATATATTCCCGTGTTATTTTTCAACTTTATAAGGTTCCCTGTCAAAACCAAAAAGTTCCCAGGTTTTGTACTTGCGGAATATGATCTACACAGGGGGGGGGGGTTGCCCACAGTAAAGATTCATGGCATGATCTAACTATGTGCAGGCTTGATTATTGCACACAATTATGTAACGTACGGGTGGTCTATGCACAGCCATGTGGTCTTAACCTTCCTGGGAGGTCCATGAAGTGAAATGATTCTCAGACTGCACCATAAGCTGGACAGCACTATAATACCATCTCACTCGCTGGCCTCTCATGGAAAGGCGACAACATGGAATTACATAAATCACCTGGTACGATACAGTCAGGAATGACAACGTGGTAATAGCCAAATGCCAACATTTGAATTGACACCAGAATGTTTGGTTTGGAGGCCTTGGCGGTGGGTATACTGTGAAAATATTTTCACCGGTCAATAACCGTCACAAACAGAAAGAATATTAAAATGTAGACAGACTTTGTCCGTATACAAATAAGAAATATCGCATAAACAGTATGTTATGGTCATATGTTTGACCATTGTTATGTAAACAAAAGCATAAAAAGTTAACTTTCCTGGTGTTTGTTTATATTATGATGGTAAACATAAAGAGCGTTCTTTGTTGGTGAATTCCTGATATGGATTTAATAAAGAGCGTTTGTATCATTTGTGTGTGTTTAGCCAGTAACACTGTGCTGTCTTCTGTAACAGAATCAGGCTCTTGCTTAGGTAAAATATAGTAGGTCTTTATGGTAGCATGCTGTTTACCCGATGATCATGGTATATATTACGCGATGGTCATGGTATATATGAACGAAACTGTATGCGTTTTAATGTTTTTCTGTTGACGGTGATTGGAACAAATGTGAATATTTTCGACAACTAAGGCCTCCCGTGCCTTTAACAATTGAATATTGTGATCTATTTTTAATTCAGAACCCAGTCACCCGCTAGTGCATCGAGCAGTCCCTTTGCATTATAAAAACTTTGCATCTCAAATAAACTTCACCAAGTCTTTACTTTCCGCTGGTAAATCAAATGCACAGCTGGTTTCTCGCCCAACTCCACCATCTGTCTTAATAAACATGACGGATCTCGTGATAATGTTAATTTAGATGTTTCAAATTTCGATCCGCCAATGTTAAAGATCACCCGTCCCTCAACCATTACTTGTACCATATCCATATTCCCGATAGCATGTCCAGAATCAATCTTCACAGAACATCTTTCATTACTGCTAAAGGATTATAGGTCAGCTGTTCATGAAGCTACTGGTTATTCAACATATGAATTAATGTTTGGGCGAGAAATAAATTTACCCATTGATTTAGTTTTGGGGAGGCCCCATGACGAGAAAAGTTATTTAGATAGGGAGCCAGCGCCCCGTCTCTCGGTAGGGTGTACACGCACTGTACTCCCGACACTTCGCTTAGCTGGTCCACGATCACTTCGGGGTTACATGTTGCCACTGTGATCCACATTCTCTCATTTCTTTGTGTCTGTGTTGTTTCTGTTCCAATGTGCCTATTTAACGGCCAGTAGCCGAATGGCCACCCATGTTTGGCCGGTCGTCGCAATAGCATTGGCCCTTGTTTCAGTGTCGTGCATCCGCACCCAGTTCCATCTCCCGCCTCATGTATTCGCTTTTGTGGAGAATCTTCTGAAATCGTCGACACATGATCAACAGACGGGGTTGGTGACGACTCTCCGGTTCGCTTTGCAGGAGAATCTTCTGAAATCGTCGATACATGATCAACAGACGGGGTTGGTGACGACTCTCTGGTTCGCTTTGCATGAGAATCTTCTGAAATCGTCGACACACGATCAACAGACGGGGTTGGTGACGCCTCCCTGGTTCGCTTTGCAGGAGAATCTTCTGAAATCGTCGACACATGATCAACAGACGGGGTTGGGGACGCCTCCCTGGTTCGCTTTGCAGGAGAATCTTCTGAAATCGTCGACACATGATCAACAGACGGGGTTGGTGACGACTCTCTGGTTAGCCTTGCAGGAGAATCTTCTGAAATCGTCGATACATGATCAACAGACGGGGTTGGTGACGCCTCTCTGGTTTGCTTTGCATGATAATCGTAGACGGGCCACACGAACTCGACTTTTTGCACATTGTCTACCATACTCTTTAATGAAGAAAATTCCTCTCGGTGCACACTCTTCCGATGCCGGAGCAGATTACTCCGGCTGCTAAAAAAATTCCTACAAGGCTTGCATGTTATTCTTGCCATTGTAGATACTATAATAAAATAATGTATATAGATCAAATTTCGTTCAAAAAAATATAATTCATGGAAAACATCGAACTAAGAATGCTGCACAAACTATAAATATTAACAATAACACTTTAGTAATTTAAGTTAACAATTGAATATTGTGATATATTTCTAATTCAGAACCCACAGTAACCTGCTAGTCCATCGAGCAGTCCCTTTGCATTATAAAAAATTTGCATCTCTATGTCACCAAACCGCAATTAGCATCATGCGGAGAGGCAGTCCTAAGGAGATTGCGTACAAAAAATTATTGAAATCGGTTCATAGTCGTTCGAGTTATGAGGTCGGACGGACGGACAAACCAAGGGAGAAAGCGTGACGGACGGACGCAGTCAAGCCAGTATACCCCCATTTTCTTCGAAAGTGGGGGTATAAAAATCATCTTTTTAGACAGACACTGATTTAAGTGGCCAGCAAGTTGAAAGCATACATATAACTTCAACATATCAATTACTCGGCAAAACTATGTTAGTTAATGACAAAACAATTACTTATTTCAATTGCTACTGCTTATTGTTTGAATTAAGATTGGTATGTATCTTGATGATATGGGGAGAACTCGGACATTGTCAGTTTGTCAGCATATGATCAGGGACGATATAGGGGTTGGGGTGTCGCATTCCCAACTCAGGTCAAAGTTTTCAATAGTTAGAGATTTCATGTCTGACACAACATATTAAGCTGGAAATATCAGATCAAAGATAAGTTGAATTATTTTGGTTTTGTCGTTTCCAACCAGTATTAAGCGTATGTGTTCTTTTCTACACAAAATTAATTCCCTGCACTTGCAATCAATATATGACTCAAATTGTCATCACTGGAATTGTTCCAACCGTGGGGGTGGTGGAGTCCGATCGAACATTTTCAACAGTTGAAAATTCCAACCCATGAATGGTGCAGATAGAATTTCTCGAATATGGAAATGTGTGGGTCTGTTTATGGAAGGGGTGCAGTTGTAAATTTTAAAGTTGACCCCTCCCCCTCCAATGGAGGTGCTCTAGCCATGTCCATAATCAATTCAAATTTGGTAGGCTGGCAAATCATGCCATATGCAGGATTACGTGCATATGTATATAGTCAAATGTATTAGGTTAATGAATAAGAATTCATTGCCATCACATGCAATTCATGACAAATATTTACATGTATACTAGCTACATGCATCTACATATGTCTGTAACCTGTGAGGGGGGTGTCTTCCTCTGAGTTACTTTATAATGTCTATAAAGACTATATGATATTCTATAGTAGCTTAACTTGACAACGAGAGGAATTAAATATGCCCCGTTGCCCAGTCCCACTTCTCAATGAAGGTTCTATCTCAATGGTGAGTAGAATTAATTCAATGAATTAATTGAATAATCATAAATCAATCATTTATTCTGTACAAGTCTGACATCTATTATTTATGATGTAGTACTGATTTCATGTATTTGCAATGAAGTACAATTTGTGAAGGCTAGCTCCCTAATCACCGTTCCCGTAAATGGAATAGGACATAAACATAAAGTGTCCTGATCTATGTCTATTAGAATTAATGTCAATTAATTCTCATTATTTACGTCGATTGATTATCAACAATTGTATTCATATATTAGTTGAATACATCACGGTATTGTTTTACTAACAATATTCAATGTGAAAAATAAGCTTCTCAAAGGGTGTTTACGTTGGGTGAAAGACGGTAGTCTAACACGAAAACAGGATACATAGAATTGTATCCATGATAAACACTAACATTACTCTTGGTATCCAAAAATAGATCGGAAATTCCCAACGGAACGCCTACTCAAATGTAGTCAATGGGCTGACTTGTCTCAATAACGGGCGTACCTTAGTACTGCAAAATAGTTCAGAGAACTTAAGTTTGAGATCGCTATTATGTATCGTATCGTCTGACCAAAATAATGTGAGATTGCCTTCCCTTACGGAGGGGGAGCCTTTTATACCCCGGGATTGCGTTACTGGTTACACACTGCGTTATCTACTCTGGGAGGGCACGCAGTGCGTTCTTAGTAACCGTATCTAAGCGCGCAGTGATTTCACGAACAGGAAGCTAAGCTTCCGGATCGTGACGTCACCAGTAAACAATGTGCTAGCAATTACAATCAATAACATGACAAATAATATTACTTGCGCGAATAAAATAATGATATATAACGAACCAAAGTTTCCAAACGGGTGATGAATTAGGCGAAGGGTTGATAGGTGAACAAAAACGAATTGAAATGACGCGCTGATAAACGAAAGATGAAAACCTAACTTTGTTACACCATCCCCCCTTTAGAGAAAAATTGTTCGACCCCGAACTTAACTTAAACGATAACAGTATATCAAATGAACGGAATGAGAAATAATTATTTGATCTTCGTGCCAGCCATCTACTCTTCTCGTTTTCTCTTCATCGACAGATCCGAAGATTTCATACCCTCAGGTTTCCTGGTGGTGTTATCTGTCTGACTTGCCTGTGAAACTTCGATCTTAACCTCGGGGTCTCGAAACCAGGTTTCGTTCAGAGAATATGTTCTCCCATCTGCCATCCTCACACTCTCCACCTTCTTAATGCACAAGTATCCATAAGGAATGAAACGCCTCTTATAGTTCTCTAGATGTGCCCGTGCTCCAGTTCGAGTCGCTCGTAGCAGTTGGGCAGTGTGGCATTCCATGTACATGCACCGATAAATAAAAATCTAGGGCCCGAGCTTAATTGCTCGTGTGTGTAGAATGGTTCCGGTAACGTAATGTTCGGGTCCATTTTAAGTTTGAACTTTTCCTGTACATTCTGCGGATGGTACATTTCTGGCGCACTATCCGCCTGCGTGCCCACATCACTGCCCTGATCTCTGATCTCCGTTTGGGTCGTGATCGATTGTTTCTGCAGGATGACTGGGGTGAAAACCGTGACTGGTCTTGCTCTGGTAGATAAAACTAATGGCTGATCAGCCGATGAAGGGGTAATTGTTGTCGCCGCCCCAGAGGGAATCACCAAGTTTACATCACAGTTATTCGCACCATTCCGGACCTCACTCAGAGGAGTAATCTTGCTCACCAGGTCGGATTCATCCGGGAAGTTAACATTAATGGCCTCCAGAGCCTCCAAGAAGTCAGCCGCCATAACGTCCTCTGAGAGTCCTGAGTCATGTACAACCGGATTCTTGGGTATTTCTGCCAGAAAAATATTTGGGTCGAAGACTGGCGAATTGACCGCTGAAGGTAGCAAGAGGTCTATGCTGGGCGAATTCCAGGTAACAGCTGGACAATCCAGCCCTGTGTCTGATACCAGTGTCTCGGGAGCTGGTTTCTTGGTTGCCACTACATGACTTGGCTTGTCAAATTTTATCGATACAGTCTCTGTCGTCACCTTCCGTTCTCGATCAGTTGGTGCCCTGCTTGTGACCGTCGCTCTTGGTGTTGCCACTCTGACCTGGGATTTTATCTTTGGAGATGGGTTCCTTGCTGCCTCTCTATCACGCCCCTTCTGCTGCTCTCGCCATCGCCTCTGTCTCTATCCTTCCTGTTGTTGTCCCTTTCCCGTGTCATTTCCCGATCAATCGCTTTCTTCGTGATGTTGTGTTGTTTTTCGAGGTGATGCGCCATGACGTAACGCCGCCCCTCTGCTACCTTGTAGGTACAGAACGGACATCCGATTGTTTCCCCGTGGGCATCTCGGTGGTGTCGGCTCCGCTGCTTCCTGGTGATAAATTTCCGGTTACAATCCCAACATTGGAACTCTTCGGTTGGCTTCGCTCTTGCTGACATCTTGGAAAATAAAAAATGTTTCGTTCAGCTATAGTGCCTAATGTGCTGCGCCCTGGTAGGTGCTCGAATGGGGATGGAATAAATGTCGGTGGGAAGCCTAGTGTAGTCCCGTTTGATCTTCCAAGGCTGGTTGAGGGTTGCCAGGATCCAAGGAGCCCAAGAGGGTTCAGCTTGGATAAGATATGAGAAATGGGTAACAGCGGTTGTTAGATGATCATTCTCGGCTCTCACCATAATCTGGTCGAGGAAAAGAATTGGTGCACCCCCTAAAACGTTTGGTATGTTCAGCAGCATGATTTTTTCGACAGATGTGCAATCATCAGTAACATCTATAAACCAAAGGGTCACCCAATACACTACGAACAAGGAAGTAATGGGGTTTACACCTTTCCCCGCACACGAATAAGCATTGTAGAAGATAGAGGCAATCGACTCACTCCTTGTGGCTAGGATAGAGTTATCCATAGGGTGGATCTTGGCTCCTTTCTTAAGATTCATGGAGGCCCACACATTACTGACAACGATTTCCTTACTGAAAGCGAACAGTTTCGTTGAAGAAAATCACTATAACATTGACTGTATGCCCAATCCTTTTGGCTGAATCAATAATCTGAGCCTTGGTGTCATCGATCACCGGAGCTAGTCCTCTGTTTTTTACGTGGACATTTGTAATCTCGACAATTGCCCTGAAATCATCTCCCTTCCAGAGTATATGATATGGAAAACCAAATGAATCAAGCCCCAGAGATATGCCTTTACGTTAAGCCAACCCCCATGTTGATTGTGCCAAACCTTCAATGCCCCCACTTTGGCCTGCCCAGAAGAAACACCCGGTCCCGGTTGGTGCATAAAAATGAGTATGATGGAATGCAGCCATAATGTTCGCCCAGTTTTGACAACCGTGCACCTGATTGAGGAATCGCGATGTTGGGTCGACAGACTCAACTCGGAATGCACTGTTCCACCCACTGAAATCTATAACCATAATCACCGTTGTATAACCTTCTCGGGCTCCCTGTAACCTCTGCATTCCAAAGATCTTTTTCAACAATTCGAGGTCTGTAGGCGTCATGGCTTGATGCGGAACAAAGGATTTTAAGTACCTCTTTGTATTATATTCTACTGTTTGGAGCTGTAATCGCCGATTGAATGTTGTTTGGCCAAACCATCCCCCTTCTTGCTTCATCTCGGCCTCCTTCCTTGTGAGCTTGATTACCAAGGAATCCTTC
This sequence comes from Siphonodentalium dalli, assembly GCA_032622095.1. Classification (NCBI taxonomy): domain Eukaryota; kingdom Metazoa; phylum Mollusca; class Scaphopoda; order Gadilida; family Siphonodentaliidae; genus Siphonodentalium; species Siphonodentalium dalli. The sequence goes on along the minus strand of CP136067.1, from coordinate 183,794,686 downwards.
ACTTCATCTAAAGCATGTGAGAAGAGTCTCATATACTCCAAAATATCCCCCCAGCATCTCTCAAGGTAGGAAACCTAAGAAGAACTTTCTTCTGTCTCCAATGGACTGCCTTCTTATGGATGTATGACTCTACTGCTTTGCTCTGACAGACAGCTAACGCCCTATCCTTTAGAAAGGGAATTAGATTGGATTTGATGCAAAAGTAAGTTCTTTCCCCAGTGAAACAAGAGACCAATCAGCTATGGTAGGACGACTTCCGAACCTGGTTAGATCGGGGTCCGACACCCACTTATTTATCATTGCAGCTTGCTCAATGATAGGACTTACCCCCATATGCAGTTCAACCAGGGGCCACCTACCCTTCTGTCGGAAGAATTCCTTACAATAATCACGGACCAATAGGTTCCTCGCTTGATGGATGTAAGCCAAATCTAAGTCTAATGTCTGTTGGGTTCGTGTTGTCAGCTTCTCTATTCCCTCTAACCCTGAGATAAATGGATGACCTCCGATTTTATTCATTCCAATAACTTCTAGGATCTCCATTGTCTCCATATCCTGAAAGATATCAAGATAGAATGCCACATCTATCCGATTGTCCCACAAATCCTGAGTAGTCTTTTCAAGAAAGCCACTATTGTCGAACAGATCATCTACACGTCTGATAACAAACCCTAGGCACAGAGCTTCCCAGGACTTCACCAAGCTGGTAGCTCGCTTCTTCATCTTAATATGATCCCTTTGAATCCTCTTCCACAAGGATTCAACCCGAAAGTAAAACCCTTGTCGGAATTCAGCATGTGATGCAATCCAGACTGCAAGTAGCATGCAAGCTGAGTCAAGAGTTCGTGTAAAGATCATTAAGATATAATCAAAAGGAGCATACAATGACCCTCCATCAATGTGAACCCGGCTCCAAGAGAGTCATACTGCACCCTTTCCAGTAGTCTATCTTGAATCCCGGGGTGTTTTGATGTCGGATATACTCATATTGATTTGAAGCAAAGGAAAAAAGCTGATGGACAATTCTTGGGACGGAGGCAGCATTGTTTAGATAGAAGTCATAGGCAGTCCTACGCTGGGATTGAACAGCAGCATCTAGGTTTCGGAAGAAGAAGACCAGTTGATGGTATAATACTCGTGAGATTATAGGAGCATTCTCCCGGGGATAATGTTGCTCACTTCTGAGATGCAGTCGAGTACCAATTTATTATATAAGCAGACATTATCCTCGTCAAAAGGATAACCAAATTTATCAAAATCTTCTAACACTAAAGGGGAGTCGAACTTGTAATCCAACATAATGGGTATACGTTTTTCCTTCTTCTGGCCCATAATGAGAGCAAGGCCACTAAAAGAAGTTTTTTAATACATGCAATTTGTATCGTCCTCTAGTTTAGACATAACTGTCATAATGTTTTTCCAGTCCGTCTAGTCTTTTTACCAGCGTACTGTCTTTGTCAATAATGTCATCTGGTTGTTTCTCACAATTTATGTTATTTATTGTGTCATCTGTCATGCAATTCTGTGTCTCATCTACGAAGTTATCCTGTCTTTTCGCTGAACTACGTGTAACAACTTTCCGTCTTCTGTCTTTCGTCATTGTGAATGAGTCAAATTTGTGAGCTACTGCTCGTGATTCTGGTTTGAATCGATCCGTTAACCGCTGCCACAAAATTATGTAACCTGTGAGGGGGTGTCTTCCTCCATGGACGTAATATATACATCGCTGCTTCCTCTTAAGTTACTTTATAATGTCTAATATGATGATACGTAAACGTAATTTGCGCCCGCTTGTTACTGTTCATGGAATTATCGGATGAATTTTTATCTTTAGAAGGATTTGATTATAAACCCTAACGGGACACAAGAATATAATATATACAATGTATGAAAATAGTCACATATAACGTAAATGTGGATGTTTAGGCTGCCCGTGTAATACGAGTCTCGGCTGTCTGGCCATCGACGCAGTCCTGTCTGGAATTTTGCGCGCCGATGTAGGTTGTGACGTCATGATGTACGTCGATGTCATGACGCCTTTACTGGTTTCCCAAGAAGTAATCTTAAAAGGACTTATCGTTTCCGTTCGTCAGTCTTGAACTTTGATATATATCTTCAATCTTTTAGGCAGAAATACCGAAAATGGAAGATCAAATCTAAACGTCCAGTAAGGCCACTAGAATCCTCTTTCGGGGCAAATATATTTTTTAATTTTATAAAATATGTAGCCTAAATAAAACTTTTTCATGAAATTTCAGTTTTTGGCTTTGTTTTAATTTACATAAAAAATTAAATACCTTTGGCTTTAGGAGCATGATGTTCATACGCATGATGAAGTATAGCTAATATTTACCGGAACAAAGTTTTTTTTTATTTTTTGCACTGGAGTATTTTGCCCAATTTCGAGGTGGTATTAATCAATAGAAAATGGCGGCCGTCGCAACAATAATTTTTTGGACTCGGCTGACCCTTGAGTTCAGGTAAGTTCAATCTATTTTTAAAATGAGCTGAAAAAGTCGATTAGTATATCTCATATCCGCATACGTAGGCCTAGATACCCTAGGTCGCTTCGCTTCATGGGATTATCGGATGAATTTTTATCTTTAGAAGGATTTGATGATAAACCCTAACGGGACACAAGAAAATAAAGATATATATATATATATATATATATACAATGTATGTAAATAATCACATATAACTTAAATGTGGATGTTTAGCTTGCCCGTGTAATACGAGTCTCATCTGTCTGGCCATCGACGCAGTTCTGTCTGGAATTTTGCGCGCCGATGTAGGTTGTGACGTCATGGTGTACGTCTTTATGTCATGACGCCTTTACTGGTTTCCCAATCTTAAAAGGACTCTGCGACCTTTCAATCGGAACTTATAGTTTTCGATTGTCGGCCTTGAACTTTGAGAATATTTCTTCAACCTTTTAGGCGGAAATACCGTTAGAAAATGGAAGATCAAATATAAACGGCCAGTAAGGCCACTAGAATCCTCTTTGGGGCAAATATTTTTAATAATTTTATAAAATATGTAAACAAAACTTTTTCATGCAATTTCAGTTTTTGTTAACCAGGGCTTTGGTTTAATTTACATTCATTTAAAAAAAATATATTTGGCTTTAGGAGCATGATGTTCATACGTATGATGAAGTATAGCTAACATTTACAGTTTTTTTTATTTTTGCCCTGGAGCATTTTGCCCAACTACACATTTCGAGGTGGTAATATTCAATACAAAATGGCGGCCGTTGCCAACAATAATTTTTCAGAAATAGATTAATCGCCCCGTACTATCGTCATCGACCTTCACTACTTAAACTGGACCAATTATTATTGAACAATAAAAGATCGAAAATAATGCGCAATATCGCCAAACTAGTGGCAGACATACTAAGTAAAGGTGATACATGTGTTATATAAACATAAATAGATAATAATAAACTTCCGACCTCACCCCCCCCCCCCCAAATATTTGGGTGCAGCAGCGAACCATTGAGTGTCTGAACTTAGTTTTGCATATTTCTTTCAAATTATCAATGTATTCCTGGTCCTGGAATTATGTAATATAGCCGGCATGGCTCTGCGCATGTGTTTATACATAGGCGCGCTCTAGGCCTGTCCATACATTTACATTAATATGATCATGTACGTAAACGTAATTTGCGCCCGCTTGTTACTGTTCATGGGATTATCGGCTGAATTGTTATCTGTATAGAAGGATTTGATGGTAAACCCTAAGGGTTGATACACACATGCATGTAATCTCTGTAATTATCGTGTATTTGGCGTTTTACATGGACCATACAGACGATGTAATATGTGTCCACTGACAACCCAATCATTGCCTACGTGTTGAACACACTGAGTTCTAGTTCCAATTAAGTCGGAATGTAGATAAGCCGTTATCTTGGAGTGAGTCGCCAGGCCACTTAAAATAATTGTTCGTGAGATAACCCATATGGTAGACTTTCTATTTAAATAATTACCAGTCCTCTCTCATTTATAGCAGTGGTGGATCAGGATTTCCCCGACGCATGCAGGGGCTATATGTGACCCCGAAAGCTACCAGGCGGGGTTGCTAACTCTGAGCTATTTAAGTAAAACATATCATATTGTACCTTCTTTCCCAGATTATTCCGACCGATACATTCAACTAAATCCCTTAGCGATTTGAAGCTTTCGAGACCCCACCAAACAAGCATCATGGTTGAAAATGTTCTACATCAAGCCTGTATATGCCAGACGTATGGCTTCTGGTGTTCGTGCATTAATAAAATGCCAGATATCACACAGACTTGACTAATGTCCGCATCCGTAAGAGAAGACATGTTTTGGACTGGCCTTAAATGTACTGATAGAAGACAATTTGACTTCGCTTAGCACTACTCACTTGTCTGGCCTGTTAACAATGAACCGCTCGCGCGCGCAGGTGATTAATGTTGTCAATTATTGGTGTGGCCATGTAATATACATGTATTTAACATACAGAAATTACATGCATGTGTGTATCCACCCGTATAATGGGACACAAGAAAATGATATATACAATGTATGTAAATAATCACATATAACGTAAATGTGGATATTTAGCCTGCCATGTAATACGAGTCTCAGCTGTCTGGCCATCAACGCAGTCCTGTCTGGAATTTTGCGCGCCGGTGTAGGTAGTGACGTCATGATGTACGTCTTGATGTCATGACGCCTTTACTGGTTTTCCAAAAAGCAATCTAAAATGACTGCGATCTTTCAATCGGAACTTAAAGTTTCCGTTTGTCGGCCTTGAACTTTGAGAATATTTCATCAATCTTTTAGGCGGAAATACCGTTAGAAAATTTAAGATAATATGTAAACGGCCAGCAAGGTCGCTAGATTCCTCTTTCGGGGTAAATATTTTTAATAATTTTATGAAATATGTAAACAAAACTTTTTCATGCAATTTAACTTTTTTGTTAACCAGAGCTTTTGTTCAATTTACATTCACTTTTTGAAAATATATTTGGCTTTAGGAGCATGATGTTCCTACATATGATGAAGTATAGCTAACAGTTGCTAGATCAAAGTTTGTTATTTTTGCCCTGGAGCATTTTGCCCAATTACACATTTCGAGGTGGCATTAATCAATACAAAATGGCGACCGTCGCCAACAATCATGTTTGGACTCCGCTGACCTTTGAATTATGAATAAATTATTCTACTTTAGGTAATTTAATCTATTTTTAGAGTGGGCTGAAAAAGTCGATTAGTATATCTCATATTCGCATACGTATACCCTAGGTCGCTTCGCTTCCGCGGCTTCGCCACGAGAGAGCGGGCGCTATAAAGACTATATGATATTCTATAGTAGCTTAACTTGACAACGAGGGGATTAAATATGCCCCGTTGCCCAGTCCCACTTCTCAATGAAGGTTCTATCTCAATGGTGAGTATAATTACATCAATAAATTAATTGAATAATCATAAATCAATCATTTATTCTGTACTAGTCTGACATCTATTATTCATGATGTAGTACTGATTTCATGTATTTGCAATGAAGTACAATTTGTGACTGCTAGCTCCCTAATCACCGTTCCCGTAAATGGAATAGGACATAAACATAAAGTGTCCTGATCTATGTCTATTAGAATTAATGTCAATTAATTCTCATTATTTACGTCGATTGATTATCAACAATTGTATTCATATATTAGTTGAATACATCACGGTATTGTTTTACTAAAAATATTCAATGTGAGAAATAAGCTTCTCAAATGGTGTTTACGTTGGGTGAAAGACGGTAGTCTAACACGAAAACGGGATACATAGGATTGTATCCATGATAAACAATAACATTACTCTTGGTATCCAAAATAGATCGGAAATTCCCAAACGGAACGCCTACTCAAAGGTAGTCAATGGGCTGACTTGTCTCAATAACGGGCGTACCTTAGTACTGCAAAATAGTTCCCGAGAACTTAAGTTTGAGATCGCTATTATGTATCGTATCGTCTGACCAAAATAATGTGAGATTGCCTTCCCTTACGGAGGGGGGAAGCCTTTTATACCCCGGGATTGCGTTCCCTAGAGGGCACGCAGTACGTTCCCTACGGTCACGTGACTGCGTTCCCTTACTGGTTACACACTGCGTTCCCTACTCTGGGAGGGCACGCAGTGCGTTCCTAGTAACAGTATCTAAGAGCGCAGTGATTTCACGAACCGGAAGTTAAGCTTCCGGATCGTGACGTCACCAGTAAACAATGTGTTAGCAATTACAATGAATAACATGACAAATAATATTACTTGCGCGAATAAAATAATGATATATAACGAACCAAAGTTTCCAAACGGGTGATGAATTAGGCGAAGGGTTGATAGGTGAACAAAAACGAAATGAAATGACGCGCTGATAAACGAAAGATGCAATAAATTAATTGTTAATGAGAATGGAAATCACGGGCCTCATGATTCTTGTGGAATTTTTAAGTATGTTTGCCTGTATCTTTAATATCTTTGATATTCAGTTGATATTCTAATCAGACAGACAATATCTTCCCTTGTGTCCGTATACCCAATGTGTTTGGTAACATCATAGAGCCTTTCAGCAGCTATCTAGCTACAATTACCAAAATAATTGGCTAAATTTCTAAATTTTCCCAGTTCTCACCAGTCTCCCTTACAAGAAAAACACATACTGTACACAAAATATCTTTAAAAACTATCATAGAAAGAAATTCCAGACAGATTTTGACAAAATCATTTTTTTTTTATAGCGAACTTGACGCTCTTTATTCATACCATATCAGGAACATAGCAACATAGAACGCTCTTTATTTGAACCATGCAGTCAATGTTACATTCTAATAAGAATTTCTAAACATTTGAACGTTGAAACAACATGCATCATCCATGTCGCTTAAAGTGGGATTGTATACTAAATCGGGTCATTCGTGAGATCATCTCCTATTATACACCAGCCGAATATATCATATGCAAAAAATTAATGAATTTGAGCCATGGATTAGTGTAAAATATACTGTGTGCTCTATGACAGGTGCAAACAACATGGTATTGACAATTATAATGAAAATAAACTTATCACTCCACTGTCTCCAGCCATTTATTCTCTGGACAGCTTTTTGTTTATTTTCATTATAATTGCCATGTTTGCAAGTGTATTTTGCACTAATGCATGGCTCAAATTAAATTGACTCCGTTGATTTATAAAAGGGGACGAATTTAAAATACGGTCACGTAAATGATCGGATTTAGTGTAAAGTACCCCTTTCTTTATAAGTTCTTACAAAGCGAGTGTTATATATAATCACACACCAAACCTACTCCTGGAATATTTTTCCACGATAATAATTATGTATAAGCTACATGACAACTCGGAGTTACTATAAATTGATGATAATCTGTGTCAATTTGCTGATATTCGCGCATAAACTAATAACGCTCTTTATTGACACCTAATCAGGAATACACTGAAAACAAACGCTCTTTATTGTTCCACTCGAGGAACGTTATTTTATTGCGGAATATAAATCGACTCTCCGTGGCATAATTCATAAATTATGAAGTCTGTATATTTGATAAAAATATTATCCTGAAGTATCGACACACGTTGATCCCCGAAACGAACTCGTGGTATAGTGGGGGGGGATAGTTGCAAAATCGTTCACTTTGTGATAGAAGCGCCAAACTTTTAGAGTTTGTTAAGTAGTTGGTGAGTATCACTAAACTGGCTGGTTCCAGATTTTGGAGGTCACCTTGACCTTCAATTTGACCTTGACCTTTTTGAAAATCTCAGTTTTTGGGTTGGGTGGTTTATGCCATCCTCTTCTTGTGAAAATCGCATCTTCTCACATTTTTCTCAATACAGTTATAGTTGGGAGGTGACTACGGTTCATTTGGGCCAAAACATATCTAAATTTTCATAAGATGGCCGCCAATATGGCCGCCGGAAGTTGAAAATATGACAATTTTTCACAAATATCTTCTAGTTCAATTCATGCTGTTTGGAACTGGTTGAGTAATGCAACTTTATTTTGTGTTTTGTATATTAACCGATCATTGGAGCAATTAAATATGCAATTATTGTGGTCCTAGCCCCTTCCGATCCCTCAAAACTTCGATTTTACAGGATGCGGTATAAAATTTCACAAAAAATCACAATTGGGATTCTAGTCATATTTCAACAAGAAATGAACATAACTTTGTAATGTAAGTGAGGCATATCATTACCTATGAATATTCCAAATCACTGGAACCAAAATTCTTACTTTGGCTCAAAATGGCTGCCAATATGGCCGCCAAAATATGGAAAATGGTAAATATTACACCAGCGTCTCCTGCAATCATTTGCAAGTTGTGGTTGATGTATAAAATTGGCAATTATGCATTCTATACATTGAATACTAACATGTCTGATGCACCATGGTTAATTGTTACTATTGTCACCACTGACATCGTCAAAAATATTGGACTTTTCTCTCAAAAACTTGACATAAATATTGGCAAAAATTCACTTTTCAGGTTTGGACCATTTTTTCAGGTAAAATGTAACTATCTTTGGATTGAAAGGTTTTTATTGTTTTGGTCTATCTTAAATGTGTCTCACTACGGTGTTTATAGACCAAATTGCTCAAGATGGCTTCCAAAATGGCAACCAAATTTGTAAAATGTTAATTTTTTTACATATATCCCGAACATTCTCTGCATTATCCGAAAATGTAGCAAAATGTGACTCACTTGGTTATTATACGTGTTAGTTAATTAACTGACAACTAAATGTTCTATTCTGGTTGTCCCACTTCCGTATGGGGCAAAATAAATTCATTTTAAAGTATGTAATTTTGCCGAGCACCTCTTTTGTGATTTTGGCCATAGTTATTGAAAGGAAATGGGCAGAACTTTGAGACAGAATTGAGATGGACCATAATATTTGGCTATTCTGGTCCATTATGCTAAGAAAATGTCAACTGAATACAGTGTGGATGCCAAGATCGTAGCCAGGGAGTTACTCTATGATCATACGTGAGGTGAATAGGTATACAGTGAGTTATTGTATGTCATGACTTATGTGAATAGGTATACAATGAGTGACTATATGGTTATGAGTGGGTTGTCCATTGTAAGATCTATGTATACAAGGAGATGTCATGGTCAGGTGTGAGGTGAATCGGTATGCATGGAGTGACTGTATAGTGTATGATTGTGTATATCCAGGTGTGCCTGTATGGGCATTGGTGTGGTGTATGGATATAGCTACATGGTCATCTATGTGTTGATTATGTATATATGGAGTGACTCTAAGGGCATGGGTGTGATGTACATGTGTTGTCTGTATGATCATGAATGGGTGTGTTGGTAAATAGGGTGTGATTTGATGGTTACGGGTAATGTGTATAGGTATACATGGAATGACTGTACGGACATGATTGAATATGATTACCTGGAGTAAGCTTGGTGGACATTGTCGAGTGTGTGAGTATATAGGGAGTGTCTTTGTGGTAACGGGTGGGATGCATATTTATATATCTTATGGATGTATTATCATTGGTTGGTGTATAGGGATTAGCTCTATTATCATGGATGGCATGTATGATTATACAGTGAATTGCTGAATTGTCATGTGTGAGGTGTATATGCAAGTATGGATTGTTTGGGTGGTTGTGTGTATATCTGGAAGGGCTGAATGGCCATTAGTGAGGTTTACTTGTATGCTTGGAGTGAATCTATGGTCTAGGGTGGGCTGTATATGTATATTGACTGGTTATATGACTATGTGTGTCGATATAGGTATACAGGTAGTGGATGTATGGTCAATGGTGAGATGAGTACATGTGGGTATACAAGTAGTGACAGTATGGTCATAAATATAATGGACATCTATACAGGGGGTGACTATTAAAATGGTCATGTGTCAGGCGTATGAGTATACCTGCTGTGCCTGTTTGGTGACTCGTGGCGGTATGGTCATGTGTAGGTTATATCAGTATACACATGTGTTGCTTTTTGTCATGGGCAAGGGATATGTGTATATAGCAAGTGGCTATATGGCCATGGATAAAGTGCATATGCATACATGGAGTGACTATACTGACATGGCTGGGATGTATTAGTATATATTGAGTGACTATGCGGCTATGGTGTGACAAATAGGGATACAGGGAGTGACATGGCCAATGTTGAGGTGAATATGTATGCAAGGATTGACCATGGTCGTGTATGAATGTTTTGAATAGGTACACACGGTGTGACTATATGGCCATAGGTCAGGTACCATTGGTGAAGGTATGTGTATGAAGCGAATGGCTATATGGCCATTGGTGAGGTGCATATGTATACCCGGAGTGACTTTATGGTCATTGTTGATGTATATATTGATTGTCTATTTGACCACGTGTTTGGAGAATATGTATACAGGGGATGACCTTATGGCCAATGGTGAGCTGAATGGGTATACAAGGAATGACTATATAGTTATCGGTCATGTTTAGAAGTATCCCCGGTGTGCCTGTATCGTGACGCGTGGCTGTAAGGTCACCCGTGGTCATGGGTCAGGTGTACATTTATACAGTGGGTCACTATATTGTTATGTCTGTGGTGTTTATGTATATAAGTAATGACTGTGTGGTAATAGGTGGCCATCGTTTTCCGTGTTTAACGCCCCCATGTTTTTAAACACCACCAAGAACTCTCTGACATGACCTCTCAATTGATTAACATATCCTTGAGTTATTGTGTCACCCAAGGTACACATGTACAACCCACCCATTACCTCAGTCACTCCATATCTACATAAACACAACACAAATGACAACATAGTCACCCACTTTATACACGTACACCTGATCATACAGCCATACTTGGTTATACCCATACATACCACAAACGACGATACAGCCACGAGTCACCATGTATGAACACCAGGTATACACATACACCCGACACATGGCCATATAGTCACTCTATGTATACATATTCACTGCATTCACGATCATACGGTCACGCGTTGTATACCTATTCACATCACCGTGGACTATACAGCCACTACATGTATACTTATTCGCATATCCATTACCATAGAGTAAATCCAGTTATACATATGCACATCACCAATGGTGAGCCCTTCCAGATATACCAATACCCGCACATACAACATCTCATAAGTTCCACACTTGCCATACTCATGATCATGCATCTACTACCCATACACCATCAATGATAACACATCCACAACATATATAAATATACAACCCACCGTTGCCAACAGGGCACTCCCCATATACCCACACATCATCCATGACCATACAATAACTCGCGGTATACCTATTATCCTCATCAACGATCATAGAGTAACTCCCTGGCTGTCATCTTGGCTTCCACCCTGTATCCAGTTGATAAATTTTTATCATAATGGGCCAGACTATACCCACATCTCATGGTTCATCTCAGTTCCGTCTCAAAGTTCTGCCCATTTCCTTTCAATAATATGGCCATAATCACAAAAGAGGTTATCCGCAAAATTCCATACTGCAACTTTAAAATGAATTTGTCATGCCCGATACGGAACTAGGATAAACATAATAGAACATAGTTGTCAGTTAATTAACTAACAGGTATAATAACCAAGTGAGTCACAATTTGCTACCTTTTCGGATAACGCAGAGAATAATTTTCTGGATATGTGTAAAAAATTTACTTTTTAGAAATTTGGTTGCCATTTTGGAAGCCATCTTGAGCAATTTAGTCTATAAACACCATAGTGTGACACATTTAAGATAGGTCAAAACAATAAACACATTTGATACCAAAGGTAGTTGCATTTTATTTGAAAAAATGGTCGAACCTTGAAAAGTGATTTTTTGCCGATATATATGTCAAGTTTGTGAGAGAAAAATCCAATATACCTGGTGATGTCAGTGGTGACAATAGTAACAATGACACATGGTGTATCAGACATGTTAGTATTCAATGTATAGAATACAGATTAGCCAATGTTATACATCAACCACAACTTGTAAGCAATTGCATGACACCCTGGTGCAATATTTACAATTTTCCATATTTTGGCGGCCATTTTGGCAGCCATTTTGAGCCAAGGTAAGATTTTTGGTTCCAGAGAATTGGAATATTCATAGGTAATGATATGCCTCACTTGCATTACAATTTTCTTTTCATTTCTAGTTGAAATATGACTAGAATCCCAATTGTGATATTTTTGTAAAATTTTGTACCGCGTTCTGTAAAATCGAATTTTTGACGGATTGGAAGGGGTTAGGGCCCCAATAATTGCATATTTAATTGCTCCAATGATCGGTTAATATACAAAACACAAAATAAGTTGCATTACTCAACCAGTTCCAAACAGCAGGAAATGAACTAGAAGATATTTGTGAAAAAATGTCATATTTTCAACTTCCGGCGGCCATATTGGCGGCCATCTTATGATAATTTAGATATGTTTTGGCCCAAATGAACCGTGGTCACCTCCCAACTATAATTGTATTGAGAAATCTCTGAGAAGATGCGATTTTCACAAGAAAAGGATAGCATAAACCACCCAACCCAAAAACTGAGATTTTCAAAAAGGTCAAGGTCAAATTGAAGATCAAGGTGACCTCCAAAATCTGGAACCAGCCAGTTTAGTGATACTCACCAACCACTTAACAAATTCTGAAAGTTTGGCGCTTCTATCACAAAGTGAACGATTTTTATGTTTTCCTGTAATTATCCCCCCACTAGTAATGTCGTGTAACACACCAGAGCCTTATTAGGCCCAAATGAAGATATTGAATGATACATTATCGATGCTTCAATTATAAACCGCCAAGTGCCATAATTTTAACACGAGTTTAAACTAAAGGGGATTCGACTGCAAACACGGCAGATCATGGCATGAACCTCTACTCTGGCTAACGCCCGAAGAGATCATACATATTCTACCAGTACTAAACCTGTGAACTTTTTTATGTTTTGTCTTTTGACCCGTTGTGACGTAAATTAATTACATTGAACAAACAAGGCAGGAAATATAAGTATCCTACCGTAAACCGCGGTAACTTTGAAAACTTGTTGTGTTTCTCTGTCGATATTTAAAAAAAGCTAAGATATGTAAGATCTGAGTGCTTTCAACAACATGGGAAGATGAGTTCTCTCAAAACAAAGGTATTTTTTAATGTGTGACTACATTGATGGCTGGTGTTCAAAGTTACCCCGACGTTTGGGGTAACTTTGAACACTCTGTCTGTTTTCGCGAATGTGTCATATGGAAGTATCATGTGCAACCTGTTATAAAGAGGATTCCTCATTTCTCAATGTGATTATCTTGCTTAAACAGCTTGCACAAAACCATAAACATATAACTATATGGGTGTTTGATGTATATGTATTGTTTGCACGTTTTGTTGCCAATTACCTACACCACAGGTAAGATTCGCACATTGCTTCAAGCACACAACAATCAGGAACATTTTGTTAATTTTGTTCATATTTTTCTTTAACACATAATATATGGTCCCTCATTACAAAAACCTCCTTCCACTGAGGGGTTATAAGCTATGTTTTGGAAGCGGTCATCGTCCCCCGAAAAATTAATTTTCGGGGGACTATAGAAATGGGCCCCGTTCGTCCGTCACACTATTTCGTACCTTCATGGTGTAATCAACTCCTACAGTTTTCATCCTAGAGTTTTGAAACTTCAGAATATTGTTGCCCATATATTGAAGATGTGCAACATGTATATAGATGACGGAAAAATTATGTTATGACAAAGTTATTAACCCTTTTCGACTTACAAAAGTTCAACATTTTTTATAATTATCTGGATGAGGGTATCTTCATGGTGTAATCAACTCCTATAGTTTTGATCGTAGATATTTGAAACTTCAGAATAGTGTTATCCACATATCGGAGATGTGCAAAATATATATAGATGAGGGAAAAATAGTTTTTTACGGAGTTATTAACCCTTTTCGACTTAATTTAATTTCTTTAACAAAGCGGCATCGACTTGCCACGTTTTCGGGGGACACTGGTCTGCTGAATCTTTTATTGTACTCGTGACACATACTCGAGATGTTTCAACTGATCATGCTGTTGAACTTATGGTTCTTACTGTATATGAACGGCGTCCCCACAATGAGTATACATTTTTTAGCTAAATTAGCAAGGTTCCAATAATGGCACAATCACTGCCAATGCCTGACATTTATGAACAACGGAATTTAGAAAAAACATCGTGGTTGGTACTCTCAGTGCAATGCACATGTTCATCTTAGAACATTGCGAACATAATTAAAGATCATTAAATCTGACCACAAATAAACATGTTTTAATTATTTGCCTAAACCTAAATTATTACGGATAGCCAGGTCTATAATTACGAATTTAGCTGGTGAGACAGACAAGCCTCACGGCCATATTTCAGACTTATTGAACGTGCATCAACACATATACACCGGTTTAAATAATCTCCACAGCATTTTTTATTCAATATATATTAGATATGTGACCAGAATGAGATGATGAAAACACCACCATGCCTCACAAAAGCAGTCAGCGTTCAAAGTTACCCAATGAGAAATAAAAATATGAGAAATTAAACATTTCAAGGCCGAACAAAAGATAAAATCATAACAAATGGACATGCTATTTATTTTCAATATTTTTCATTTACCGGAGCATATTGAAAACTATTTGAAAAATCGTTCAAAGTTACACCTGTGTTCGAAGTTTTCCCGGTTTTCTCTTTGTCAATACGACAATGTGTTCCTCAATAATCTACTTCACATTGGGGGGTGGTCCCAGTTCGAGATTGCATAATTTTCTCTGATGCGTGAGCCGATATCGCAATAAACATTGAATTAATTACCAGGAGAAATGCCATAATTGTAAGCGCCGAAAAAGTAAAATAGCTCACAAAGTCATTTGAATCGTGTAATTTCGATTTGGAACCTTTACCCAGAGTGAAGTGCATTATCAGGAACAGATAATAGCAAAGAAATATATTCTCGGTGTTATTTTTTTGTAATTTATAAGGTTCCCTGTCAAAACCAGAAGGTTCACAGGTTCTGTACTGGTGGAATATGTTCTCTACTGGGGTGGCCATAGAGATTCATGGTATGATACATTTGCAGGCTTGATTATTACACACAATATTGACCATTTGCTGTTTTAGCTTCTTTGTCGCCATCCACAATGCCGTTCACTTCCTCGTTCGGATTGTCCAGACGTAATTGAAATTCGGTTGCTTGTTCAGCTGTAATATACAAAATCAGAATAACTCTAATAACATTTCAGCTGTCGGCCCAACAACCAGGGACGTAGTGACAGGGTCTGGGATGCAGCACCCCTCCCAACTTTCGTCACATTGTATAACTATTGGACATTTCATCATCAGTAAAAGTTTTCGACTGAAATTTGTATCAGCTGAATATGTAATATGAATGATATATGTAGCTACAACTAGTATGATAAAGTCCAACTTCTAGCATATTGTTGAGCTCTGTAACGTGTGCTTATATTTATCATCTCCTCGGACGTAAAGTAGATGTGAGAGAAATAGATAAGGATGGGAGTGTCATATTGTAGAGACCCAGAACGACATTTGGTGAGTATTTAAACAACATTCTAACATGTTTCTAATATGATTTATGAAGTCCATAAACATTTTCCTTATTGATATATTTTCAGTCCCGGAACGGACTGGTATTGTGTTAACAAAAACTATCCTAACTATGTATATGTACTGTACCATCTGTATTTATTATGTATTTATTGCACCTTAAAATTTCAAAATTCAACCTTTAAGTGCCAGAATTTGACATATTACTTCAAAAAGTTCATTAAAATTAACAAGTATAATTAGAATTTGCGTATATGAATCAGTTGGCATAAATTATGTTATTACACTTCGGTAGATGAATGTGTGAAATTTGAGGTTGATCGACAATGGTACACTTTAGGTGGTTGAAATATTAAAGGAGAAAGTTTAATCTATTTAAGTTCAAAGTTTACATTAGATAGCTAATAAGATATAGATTAAATGCACATAATATAAAGCTTTCTAACATAAATTGAAGACTGAAATGGAAATTTCAGCTCCATAAATATTTCACCACACAAATTGCATGAAATGATTATTTATGGAATCACGGAACTAAATGGTTTCCCATAGGCGACAGTGTTAACGTTTCGGCCAAATTCGCTGAATTGAAGCCTGCATGCCATACCAGTGATGTTTACCCAGCTAGATTGACACCAGTTGATCACGTAAATGCAAGAAAAATCATAGGTCATGTGTTTACTTTTTAAAATAAATCCCCAAGTGTACGACAGGGCTATCTCACAGCCAAATTTGATCTGGAAAAACCCAGATCTACAACAGCTAGTTAAATACATTTCCCGCTCACAAAAATCCGTTCCCCCATTCATTCACCAGTTTAAATTATTTAGATATTATGTACAAATCAAATAAACGCGATGTCATCCTTTAATAACGTGTCGCATGTATCAGGTGAAGGTCATTCTTCAGTTACCTTCACCTTTAGGGTTCCACGGTGTACTCGCTCCCCGACTCTAGAACACATTTAGCTCCCTGATTCCTTATACATTTGTGTTGATCTACCGGGTCTTCATCTACTTCGTATATAATTGAGAGCCGTTTCTATCGAGACCATGTCGCTCTCTTAATCTTGCAGCGTATTCTGATCTTCATTCCCCCTCCTCCCTCAACACTATCAGTGACATCACGGGGGTTTGTGGCATTGAGACTGCACCCTTCTGGTCCACAGCGTGCATGGTGGTGACGTGAATGGCACAACAAAGGAACTCGCTCCTGGTGGAGAAAATGATCTCCCCACCTGTTGCACTTATAATCACTCTCTTCCCATAGACGTTTACTATAATTTACCATATTTATTTTGTGTGGCTTCAAATTTCAAACCATTAACTTAAAGTGCCGGAATTTGACATACATGTACAACTCAAAAAGTTATTAAATAATATATAATATTAAAATTAACTAGAATTAGAATTTGCATACATGAATAATTTGGCCAAAATAAATGTTTTTACACTTCGGATGTTGAATGTGTGAACTTTGAGGTTGATCGACAATGGTACAATTTAGATGGTAGAAATATTAAAGGAGAAAGTTTAGTAAGTTAAATATTTACATTAGATAGCTGATAACAGATTATATGAACTAAGAATATAAAGCTTTATAACATAAATTCAATACTGAAATGTAAATTTTAGAAGCTCCATAAATATTTCACCACATGTTGCATGAAATGTTTATGTATATATTTGTTTTGATCTACCAGGTCTTCGTCTACTTCGTATATAATTAACAGCCGTTTCAAGACGATGTACGGTTATCTTCATCTTGCACTGCATTCTGATCTTCATAATGTACTTCCTCCAATTTGTCTCTATCCTCCCTCAACACTATTTATGACAACATGGGTATGTGGCACTGCAACTGCATCATTCTGGCCCAAAGCTTGCATGTTGGTGACTTGAACTGCACAACCATGAATTATTTCCTGGTGGAGATAAGGATTTCCCCACCTGTTGCATTTGTAATCGCACTCTTCACATATTATTGCCCCAAGATTAATATGTATTTCTTTTAGATGTCTCTTCCTGTAGCGTATTTTCTTGAATAATTTTGAACAGATTTTGCATTCAGCCATTGTTGCTAGATTGATTTGAATGCATGTCTTTTCGTGCCATACGATTATTAATATATTTTCATTCCCGAAACGGACTGGTATTGTGTAACAAAAATGGGCATTACTATAATGTTCCATATGTATTTCGTGCAGCTTCAAATTTCAAACCATCAACTTAAAGTGCCAGAATTTGACATACAACTCAAAAAAATAACTAGAATTAGAATTTGCGTACATGAATAATTTGGCATAAATGATGTGTTTACACTTCGGATGCTGAATGTTCGGAATTTGAGGTTGATCGACAATGGTACAATTTAGGTAGTTGAAATATTAAAGGAGAACGTTTCATCTATATACGTTAAAAGTTAACATTAGATAGCTGATAAGATATAGATTATTTGGACTTAGAATATAAAGCTTTATAACATAAATTAAATACTGAAATGGAACTTTTAGAAGGCCCATAAATATTTCACCTCACAAATTGCATGAAATGTTTATTTATACATTAGTTTTGATCTACCAGGTCTTCATCTAATTCGTATGTAATTGACAGCCGTTTCTCTCGAGACGATGTCCCGTTCTCTTCATCTTGCACCGCATTCTGGTCTTCATTCTGAACTTCCGCCCATGTCAACTATTATTGACCTCACATGGGTCTCTGGCACTGAAACTGCATCTTTCTGGTCCACATGTGGCATGCTGGTGACTTGAACGGCACAACCATGCATTCGTTCCTGGTGAGAAAATGATTTACCCACATCTTGCACTTATAGTCACAATCTTCACATATTGTCCCAGAATTAATATGCATCTCTCTTAGATTGTCTGTTCCTGTATCGTAGTTTCTTGAATAATTTTAAACATATTTTGCATTCAGCCATTGTTGCTAGATTGACTCGAATGCATGCTTTTTCGTGGCATATGATTTATCAAATCGCAATAACAATATTTTCATTCCCTGAACAGACCGGTATTATGTTACAAAAACGAACTCTACTATAATGTACCATATGTATTAATTGCGGTTTCAAATTTAAAACCATGAACTTCCAAGTGCCAGAATTTGACATACAAGTTCAAAAAGTTTATTGAAATAAACAAGTAGAATAAGAATTTGCGTATATTGCGTTTATTTGTTTTGTTATAATGATCTTTTTGATGTTAACATGATTGACTTAGAAATATTTTTTGAGAATATGAATGAAGTAATTGAAAATTTACTAAGAAGATAAGTCAAATAAATTACTTATATAATATACTTTTAAAATTATCTATTGGCATGTTATTACTTGCCAATATAAAAGTAGGGACGATTTAATTAATGATAATGATATTACTGTACACATATACATCGTTATTTCCACTTTGTAAATATAAATAAATAGTTAGTCAATCAAAATTCATATAAATAAGATAATATGCCTACTTATAATTCTTCCAACCGTAGCTAATCATTTCGGTGGAATCATGGAATGGAACTGCGAAATATGCCCACTTGAATTACCTCAATGTTGGTATTCTTTGAGATGGAGAAAACAGCTTTCCGCGTTTGCAGGATTTTTCATGGAAATGAATTTTTTTTTCCAAGATAAATATCAAGGGGGACATTTTTAAGCAACAAACTTTCAAGGCAACATCTTTCCATCTATTATGTGTTTTCTGTCACACAAGCGCTCGTTGTAGAGTAATTAAATTCAAACTTTTGATCATCTTTCCAGTCAGCCGTGATTTTCACACAATTTTCAACCGCATATCGCCTGTTGTCCCCAGACAAGTATCGCACCGAGCAAGGTTTGTGAAGAAATCAATGTCCACTTGAATTCAATGTTCGTATTCTTTGAGCTGGAGATAACAGCCTTCCACTTTTTATCTGGAGCGTTTGTGGCAATGAGTGTCCTCTGCAGTACCCAATTGCCAATCACGTCCACCAAAACCAAGCGCCCATAGGTTCTGCGCAATAGGCCTTATTTCTTTCCCACGATATAAAATAATGGGTGGCATACTTAACACACAAATTTGAAAGCAACAACGTCCAATTGTTGCCATCGTTTTCGATCACATAGGCGCTTGCTGTAAAGTAAATAAATCTAAACTTCAAACATTTGATCATCTTTCCCCAATCAATCGCAATTTTCCACAGTCCAGCTACTGTTCCCTTCCTTCAAGAAAAGTATATCACCGGTCAAACAATGCCCACTTGAACTCAATGTTATTATTTGGGAAAGCAAGGTCTTTTGTTGAACTTTGTATCTGAACATTTCGCTTTGGATCTACTCGTAAATGAATATTTAATAAAGACATGGTTAATAAATAAGTCTTACTTACCTTCGATCTTCTTTTGTTTTTCACCCCATTCTGCCGTAACTTTCATGGAACCATCATTTACAGTAAATTGACTTTGTCTCCATCCTCCCAGGCTTTTATCTTGCGGGGTAATAAATAAGTCTTAACTTCGATCTTTTCTCCCACCCCCCATTCAGATGAGATGTAACTTTCATCGAACCATTTACGGTAAATTGACTTGTCTCCATCCTCCCAGGCTTTTATCTTACGGGGTAATAAATAAGTCTTACCGATCTTATTTTCTTTTTCACCCCATTCAGATGTAACTTTCATCGAACCATTTACGGTAAACTGACTGTTGTCTCCATCCTCCCAGGCTTTTATCTTATGGTGTAATAAACAAGTCTTACCTTCGATCTTTTCCCACGGGGTAATAAATAAGTCTTACCAATCTTTTTTCTTTATCACCCCATTCAGATGTAACTTTCGTGGAACCATTTACGGTAAATTGACTGTTGTCTCCATCCTCCCAGGCTTTTATCTTGCGGGGTAATAAATAAGTCTTAACTTCGATCTTTTCTCCCCCACCCCCCCCCCCCATTCAGATGTAACTTTCATCGAACCATTTACGGTAAATTGACTTGTCTCCATCCTCCCAGGGTTTTATCTTACGGGGTAATAAATAAGTCTTACCGATCTTATTTACTTTTTCACCCCATTCAGATGTAACTTTCATCGAACCATTTACGGTAAATTGACTGTTGTCTCCATCCTACCAGGCTTTTATCTTGCGGCGTAATAAATAAGTCTTACCTTTGATATTATCCCCCCATTCAGATGGAACTTTCATCGAACCATTTACGGTAAATTGACTTGTTTCTATCCTCCCAGGCTTTTACCTTGCGGTGTAATAAATAAGTCTTACCTGCGATCTTTTCTTGCTCTTCGAGCTATCGTTAGCTACAACGAGTTGGATAAACTCAAAGGTTATTTATGGATATGTCTTCCTGAAGTTCACTCACAAAAGAAGTACCGTGAGCATTCAATACACACAAGGCCTTTGCAGTGGTTATATTTGAAATATACTAAGTTTTGCTGTCATTGGCATGACATAAATTTATATGCCTACATTTTATTATACCAGTTATACATTTTGATTTAAATATTTTCATCGATTAATGGACAGTTGTACAAAAAAAAGTACATGTATTCATAACCCTATTCTACCAACCATACATTTAGATCAATAATATGTGACGTCGGTTCATTTTGTTCAGGTATAAGAACAGTATGTAAATATAGGTTTATGAACATATTGACTCAGATGCGTGTATATCGTAACTTTGTGAACCGCGGAAGCAATATTAAAGTTTTTCACGTATCAATAGAGAAATCTTCCTACCAGTAGTTATTTCATAGATTTATATCCAAAAGGTGCTGCCATTCTCATGCATGAATTATGCAACGATTCTGGTTGTTGGAATCGTTGTCGTTTGTTTAACGAAGAAAAGTTCGTCCGGAATTCAGAAGTAAATATTTATAAATGTATGTCGTTCAAACGTCCGAAATGGTATGATTGTGACTGCAATTTTCGGCTATCTTTGTTAACTAATGAATTCTTATGAACAGAGGGTAATCTCTTTTAACTATATATAATGGTAACACCTTTAAAGATACGGTTGGCCTTGGTGGTGGGTATCCTGTGAAAATATTTCCACCCGTCAAAAACCGCCACAAACAGAAAGAACATCAAAATGTAGACATACTTTGTCCGTAT
Organism: Siphonodentalium dalli; assembly: GCA_032622095.1. Lineage (NCBI taxonomy): Eukaryota > Metazoa > Mollusca > Scaphopoda > Gadilida > Siphonodentaliidae > Siphonodentalium > Siphonodentalium dalli. Next base: position 183,772,949 of record CP136067.1, on the reverse strand, counting down.
ACAAATAAGAAATATCGCATAAACAGTATGTTATTGTCATATATTTGACCATTGTTATGTAAACAAAAGCTTGAAAGGTAACTTTTCTGGTGTTTGTTTATATTATGATGGTAAACATAAAGAGCGTTTTTTGTTGGTGAATTCCTAATATGGAACTAATAAAGAGCGTTTATGCCATTTGTGTGTGATCAACCAGTAGCATTGTGCTATCTTCTGTAACACAATCAGGCTCTTGTTTAGGTAAACTATAGTAGGTCTTTATGATAACATGCTGTTTACGCAATGTCATGGTATATATGGACGAAACTGTATGCGTTTTAATGTTTTTCTGTTTACGGTGATTGGAACAAATATGAATATTTTCGACAACTAAGGCCGCACGTGCCTTTAAGACCTATTGTATAATTTTTTCTCACGAGCTTTCGTCTAACATAGACTTTATCAAGTGACAGACAAACGAGAAATGATGTATCAATAGAATATTAAAGTTTCCCGGTTGTGTTGTGTTCATCGCTCGTAGCATATGACGAACATCTTCCACACCGAAGGTTCTCGCTTTTATTGCAGCCAGATCATTACTCCCCTGCCTAATACCATGTTCGATTCATTCTCAGTAAGCATGTACACTTCTGCAATGAATTTATTATTTCTATTCTGTCTAATGACATCACCAGCTATATTATATAATTTGGTATGGAGTGAAGACTGGGCTGGTGGTTGGTTGAATGGTCGAGCATGATGAAATCATGTGAATATCGGATGGCCCAATCGTTGTCTTCACCATCGCCAAACAAAGACGGTCATTTAAGCTACCGTTGGTAGGACTCGAGACTTATCTCCTGACAATGAAGAAATGACTTGGAATCTCTCTTTTTTTTAAATATCCTCTCTCCTGTTCTCCCTATTTTGTCAGCCCTGCTTAGTGTGATATGATGTTAATCATACTTATGTGAAAGGGGACTAACTCCTATTGGGGATCTGCCTTTCTTTCCATTGTTATGGTTCCAATTATGTCATTTAGGGTACGTTCCTACACTTGCAAGTATGCACAGTATGGTTTGCAGGCATTTCGTCGTAGAAAACGATATGGTGCCATAATGTGAATGGAAACAAGCATATAAAATGTATCTGTACCGCACATACTACATGCGAAGTAAAATTCCTGTAGTTCTACTTGTATCCATGCCCTTAAGAGAAATGTATGCACATATAATGCTAGTGTTATTGTGGAGCTTCCTTTATGCCATAATTACCTATTGTGCCAATGATATCACACGTTTAGCCCGAGATAGCAGTTTCTATATGTATGTGCCCCTTTTCGCCATGGGACTTTAACAATTAGATAAGTGAGGCATATATGGGGCTGTGTTGTTCATCAAGCCAATCTGCATAAATGGAGTATATCTTAGAGCAGATCATCTAGTATCTGGGAAAAAAGGGTAAAAATCCAAATGACGTTATGAAGGTTAGTTGTCAGATGTCAGTGAATCATTCCACGAGATTTCGCAAATTCACACCTCGACCAGAAAGTATCCATACCAAAGATGTGTTTCATAACTTATTTAATGTTGCATGCAGTTCTAAGGTCAAATTAATGTCCCGCAGTGTGAGATTTACCTTGTAAAGCTGCAAACTACCCATTTTAGCACTGATCTTACTAATGGGCTGTGGCCAACTGAATATTATTACTCCGAAGACGACGAATCAACTCGAAATGGAACTCAGCACAGTTTACCACAGCCAAAATAGGAAGATCATCTTCATATTCAGTTTTTAAATTGAATAAGTGCTCCGCGATAGCTGAATACTGATTGTGACAGACCCAATGCCCGCCACATCATCGACCCTTCGCTTAAGACCCCCGTCACTCTAGTCTTATCTGTAACGATATTGGACATTCGTTTTCTGGTGCCTCCAAATTTATTCGGGTATAGTTTATTTTTTCTTATTCGGGTATAGTTTATTTTTCGAATGCTCAAGTATTCCTAACGGTAATGCATATGTGCCCCTGAAAAGTCAGTGTTTCGGTCTCAAAACAAAACGCAAAATGTGTTCGTTTTTTTTTCAAAAACAAAACACCTGCATGTGATTGGAAGAACATCGCAACCAAATCTCTCACAGCTACAAGCCTGGGCTGTTCTAATTCTCAAGAGCGACTTGAACACTTATGACTCTTTCGAAAATATGACGATATTACTGACTGGTCGCATCAAAAGGTGCGATGCACCAAGTAAGCTGGTATACCTACACTTCCATCGCGATATCCTCCCGAAACGAAAGTTTTCGGTCAGAACCACTGCGGTGTACCTGAAGATGTCGAAATAGTCATCCTTAGATCCTAACAAGGCCATACTCAACGCTCGTCAAATCATCTCTAGACATGTTGTGGGTTGTTTTAATTAATTCATCACTTATTGATAATGTAAGGGTTCAGCCGATATTATTTTTTCTGGACCTGAGCCACATTTAGGCTACTGACTGGTAATATAAAATGACAAAACTGAATGCACAATTGATGAATTTATTCGTTATGGTGGCCTTGAATCCACAATCAAATAACATTCCTCAGATGAGCATCATAACAACTTATTTCATACATCATCAATTAATTGTCAATAACTTAATCACAATTTATGGACGCTAGTATCCATGAGTACAGTGCTCAATGCTAGCAAACGTAGTAGCTACTAATTAGCTATAGTAAAATAAACGACATCCCTGAAATCACTTCATAACCGCATCGTATCTATTATATATGATACTAAAAGCGATCACAAATGCCTTCAGTGATGCCAGGTATATGGAGTGAATTTATTGGTATTTAGATCCAAGCAGAAGTAACCGACTACCAAAAGGATGTTTAATTTACACTTGGCGTGAAAAGTGTTTGACAGCTAAATGTCCAATTAAATCGCTAGAATTTGGGGCTATCGCTAACTTTGTTGAGAAAGTTTGCATACCGATAATTTAATTTTAAAAAATAAGGGGCTCTCTTCAGGTAATTGGATCGTTTTTACTAAAGTGTTAGAACATCTTAATAATTAACTAAGAACACGATGTGTAAGAAAACGCCCATTTATGACATAGAAGAGTTACAATTTTGAAAGAGCTCAAAACAGTGCAATGTGTTTATGAAATTTCTACTAAGGTGTTAGAACATCTTAATAATTAACTTAGAAGTATCTATGTGACAAAACTGAATGCACAATTGATGAATTTATTCTTTATGGTGGCCTTGAATTCCACACTCAAATAACATTCCTCAGATGAGCATCATAACACAACTTATTTCATAGATCATCAATTAATTGTCAATAACTTAATCACAATTTATGGATGGTTGGATCCATGCGATGTACAGTGCTCGATGCTAGCAAATGTAGAAGCCCTAAAATAAACGACATCCCTGAAATCCACTTCAAAACTGCACTGTAGCTATTATATATGACACTAAAAGCGATCACAATTGCCTTCATTGATGCCAGGTATATGGAGTGAATTTACCAAAAGGATGCTTAATTTACACTTGACGTGAAAAGTGTTTGACAGCTAAATGTCCAATTAATTCGTTAGAATTTGGGGGTTGTAGCGAAATCAGCTAGTTAGCTATCGCTAACTTTGTTGAGATAGTTTGCATACAGATAATTTAATTTTTTTTAAATAAGGGGCTCTCTTCAGATTCAGATAATTGGAGCGTTCTTACTAAAGTGTTAGAACATCTTAATAATTAACTAAGAACACGATGTGCAAGAAAACGCTCATTTATGACATATAAAAGTTACAATTTTGAAAGATTTCAAAACAGTGCAAAAGTGAAACGTGTTTATAAAGTTTGACTAATTAGTGTGAATGTTGGAAAGAGGCATCACGCGGAGGTTGTGGCGCGTTTATATGCAAGTTTCTGATGGTATAATCAACTTTTTGGTCCCTGAGTTTGCCTGATATCTCACTTCAAAAAATGAACTAGAATTTACTTTGCCATTCATGGCTCACTTATTTCTTGAAGGCAATTTCCAGCAATCCACCATTCTTCAGCGCATGTTTATTCATTCAAGTTATTATCTGTTTAAGTCGTAAAGTTTTAGTGACATAACACCATGATTCTTGTTCTTAGTAGAAAACAAGAGTACTTTTGTCCCATGCAAAACAATGTTTCTGCTTCATATCAATGCATTACTGATATATATATTTTCATATTGGCCCGAAAAAGCCTCCTATAAAAACCGTTTCACAAAAAGTAGGGTATATATATGGAACCATCAGGGTTTGACACCTGGGAAAACAGATTGTCTTCCATGGAATTCCATCTGGCAAATGGAATTGGCAACTAGCAGTGATTTTATGATAGTAAAACTTAAGATTGAATTTGGGTTTTAATTTAAACATGATCAAATTTGAAGCATTGCATAAATGGTCTACGATTTAGTGTTGAATACAAAAAACATTGAAGTTAGGATGCATTACTTGAGCGTTTGGGGAAAATTATGCCCTAGCTCTATCTGCTTTAAATTAAACCAATTATTGCCAATCCCACTTTGACTAGGACACACAAGTATTTCTCAAGTTGTCATGAACTTACTGAAAAGTATAATATAACTTGTACAATAGGACACATCTTCATAAATAATAGCTTTAGATTTAATAATAGATTTAGTTTAATGTGTGGTCTAAATTGTAATTCACTGACACCAGAAAATTTGATAGACCCGTGGGGGTCCACCATATTTGTTGTATTCGTGATAGTGATCTAATTCATTCAAATATTTCCTTGTTGGTATCAGAAAATGAGAAGACAACAAAGTATTCCTTAAATTGTAGCAAGACATTTAGCATGGATGTTTGACACATCACAATGTAGCAAGGTTGAACTGAGATATGTCACATTAAAGATGTTTAGTGGAACATTGAAAAAGCTTCATCTAGTCTTGAAACAACCCTGATTTCATTTCCAAGTTTCAATAATTACAAAGATGACATTTACGAAGATAACTTGACATGACAATAGCCAATCAGTTGAGTCAGTGCCGTGTTTGGTTATCTGTTGTAACAATATACGATGTTCGTATCTGGCATAGGGTCCCCAGGGTGTTGTGAAGTGAAAAGTATATCAGAGTTGTCTTATGTGGAATTAATGAATTGCTGTTCTGACAATAGCCGAATTAGTTGAGTCTGTCGTGTTTGGTTATATTTTGTAACAATATAGAGATCAAGGGGCTGTGAACACCGCAGAATAAAGGGGTAAACCTGTCTTCGTTAACCTGGACAAAGGTATAAAAAATCTAGGTACACATTCCGAAGCGCCACTTGGACAATTTAGCAGTCGGGTAAATGAAAACAGGAGCATAACAGAAGTATTCTTGGTGTTTTGAATTTTAGAAAATATGAATATACTATATGACAAGCATATGCGTACCTGTATTGTAAAATCACGTACCATCATAAAAAATACAGGTACGTAAGAAGTTAAAAACTAAAGTTAATTATGATTGTACCATACCGGTAGTTTCAGTAAAAGATGGGACCGTGGTACATAGTTGGGTTTTAGAAATTCAGAACGTATGAGTAAGCCGCGAGGCATCGAAAGGGTTAATTTTGAGTTATGTACATGAGTAAGCAGGTGTATATGTGTCAGTATAAGTGAAGGTCTGTAGTAATAAATACAAAATATCGCTGGAATCGTCAGTTCTGTACCCGGTGATGGAGTGTTTAAACCATCGCTTTTCGGCACTTATAAACATAAGCATAATCCCGGAAGTGCCACCTAGTATGCGACCAAGCCGATCCAGCTAAATAACCACTATATACCACGAACTCATATAGTAGGGGGATATAATGGAGTACAGGTTGTGAATTTGATGAGTATATTTTACCATGAGTGAATTACTGTGCAGAAATACAGGCAATACAAAGATTTGACATAATTATGATGTGGTATTACATATTAATTATGATTACAAACTGTTGTGATACATGAAGTAAACAGCGCATCGAGAGCCATAGTCAAATTAATGTGGTTGTAATTGGCAGCTAAAATATGGTGACGTCATCGAAAGTTGGGTAGTCATATATTTCAAACAGGAGTTTTAGACAAATTATTGTCTAAAACATTGATAATAATTGACGAACGTGTTCTACATGAAGCTATGCATATGTATAACTGATAAATACAAGGTACACACACATCAGTATCAACAGCGTCTGCTTTGAAAGTGAGATGACCGCGTACACGCATGCGTCGTAGTCAAATATAAGAAAAAAGAGGCCAACTGCGTAGTTTTTAGATCACTCTTCAGTCGAGAACAAAATTATATTTGTTTAAAAGTGTAGTTATAAAAGTCAATGCACATGACTTAAAGTGCATAACCATGATTCTAGGGGAATAGTAAGTGTTGGTAGGTGATCTGCCAAAAACTAATCCATGGGAATAGAAAAATCTAAGTCAGTTAGAAATGGTAAAATGCGAAATCGTTTACACAGATACGATCATAAGGGCATGTAATATTAATGACAATATTACTGGTGACTTTATAGATAAAACCATGAAACAGGCTAATGAGTCGAAAATCTATGGTACTAAATTTGATGCCAGTATAAATATGAATAAATGAGCTATAGTTAGGGATTCTTTTGAGTTTAAAAACATTGTTATATGGGTCGAAAACATCTATATAACTTTTAGAAGAGAGAATATCATGCATATTCAGGTTCCGCAGTTCTTCAGAAGTAATGTACTCTGTTGTAGTTTCGAAAGCATTAGTGAAGCAGGTGAGGACTTCGTTTTCCCAGTCCATGTTATCAGGATAAAAATATAGTATATGGTTGCAAATTACACTATATATAAAGCCGGGGTGGGGCATATTACCATACAGCTCTGAGCTAAGCTTGGTAGATATATCGTGAATAAAATTATATTTGCAGGGAGAAGGTATTTAATATAAAATGGAGTGTTGTACTACATTCCTTATCAAGGGGGTCCAGCTACATATAATTAAATAATTTCTTATGAGTAATATCTTTATCATAAGGTAAGATGTGTTTCAGTAAAAATTGTTCAGGATATCCGCATTTCAAAAGTCTATCATGAAACGGTTGATGTAATACATATAATCCTCTTTACGTGAAGCATGGCGGTAATATCTTTAACATTAAGTAGTCACAATACATTTGAACATAATATGCGGAGCAGTGGTATTAATAGCAGAATGTGCGTTAAGAATTTGGAGCGCCCTAAGCGTTAATTCAAGATCAGGGGATGGAAACTTTCAGTTTATGTACTTTGTTGTGAGATTATTCAAGGGTTGCAAGGAATGTCACTCGACTGAGGGTAGGTTCTTAAAACCACTGGTATGCATGCAGGCGATGATATGTCCTGAATACATATTGTGGAGTATGATACAAGATATCTACTGTAGTGTCAACTTAAAATATAGAAGTAATTGGTAACTTGACGGCGGAAAGTTTTTAAAGGTCCCAATCACAATTAGGCCGCGTATACCAAGTGAGAACAGTGTACTGCAAAAGGTCCAAAATGTAACTATACATGTAAAATCACAGCAGAAACACCGTCATCACAGTTAACAAATGGGTGAACATAATCGTAACCTGATGTTGGTCTATTACAAATTTAGAAAGTAATTTGGATAGCTAGCAAAGGGCCAAGAGAAATTTATAGCCAAAGGGTTCAATTTAGATTTAATAGTATATATGTGTGTTGTAATAGCAGAATTAAAGAAATGTGTGCTTAAGTAGTGTGAAAAGATGTGTCTTGTGTTAAAATTAAAATTTTCGTCGACGTTATCATCAGTTACATATCTCGGTGACGAATCCTCTAAGCGAGGAACCGCCGTTTTTCGGGACGAAAATGCAAGAAACTAGCTCCGAGATTGTCCCCTTGGCGTGTGGCCAAGCAACATCGACTAAAAAACCGCATCAGGTGACGATATCCAAAGATAAACGGGGAACTAACTATACATGTATGACAAACAAGGTTTTGTGTATAAGAGTGATAGCTTTATATTGGTAAATATCGATTAATTCTGATGCCATCGATTAGGATGTAAACAGGTACTATTACATAGAGTCAATGACAAAATAATGGCTAATTTTATATAAATTGATGTATGGATGAGATGATTAAAGCTATCGTGTAGTTAAAGGAAGATTGCGTGTAGTAATCAGATATATGGGCAAGGGTTCATACATTCGAAAAATACACGCAAAATACTTAAAAAGTAGCCAGAGTGGAGAAATCATTATCGAATAAATCAGTATAAATTTAGCGTGAATGTGTCCATACCTATCAGGAAGGTAATCATACATCAAAGATATTTAAATCCATTAATAAGATAAACTATAGTTTATATTTACCAGTAATTCCTATCAAATATCCAATAAACGCGATATAACTCATAGAAATTGAACAAAATTACGAGACTTCAAAATGTCGGAACAATCGAAAATGGCAGAGGTCTGAACAGGAAAGATGTCACGTGCGGTGTCGCACGTAAATTTTAAAAGGAACCGGTGCCAAAATATAAAAATAGAACGATGGTCGACGGTAGCGGAGGTATAACGGGTATGTTACATGGGTGAAGTGAAATCTATGTCTGAAAATAGATAATAATGATATAATCTGTATAACACTTTCTTTCTGAGTTCATGGTTCATAGAAGTGAGAATTCTCCTACATAATCTGTCTTGTGGACAGGAAATGTTTACAATAATTCGACTGGTAACCTAATATATAAAGACGTTGAATTGAGTAATAAGACGGAAGTTGATGGTACTGTAGCTGCTGCCAATATATAAATGAATAAAAGTGCTACCATTCCTTACTCTATGTAATTTATACACATTATATTGGTCGAAACATTGTAAAAAGTCCAGAACAGAAAGAATCTTTGTAAGGTTCAGTGGCTGTAAATCTCCGGGTGTCAGGTATAAAACAGTCGTCTTACTGACATTAGATAGGTGGCAGAACACTTCATTTTCCCAACTGGAATGAGACATCTGTATGTGAGAACACAGGAGTGATACAGTACATTATACGATCTAATTGTGAATTTTGAGGATTATCAATAGGTATACAGGTAATCCAGTGACTAAAACTTTATAATTTCATTAAAGATGTATGGTGGATTCCAAGGAAGCCGGTGTGTTCCAAGTAATATATCATAAATTATATATAGAAAATACTCTATAAGTAGTGGGATAGCTTTCTGTGTAGCCGTTTCTCAGTAAGTAAAATAGTATGGAGTTTAGTGCCAACTTTATGGCAAAATCGAACATTAGCAGGTAATTGCATTAAATTACGTGCCCTTTTATGGTTATTGGTATACTTAGAGAATAGTACCGGTATATATATAGTAGATGAAGTGTCATTAGATTTGGAAGTGTTACCTACATTTAGAGGAGATGCGCCTGTACTGGCGTTCTGAGAAGCATGTAATAAACTTTTTGGAGGTCGTGTACCATTTGTACTAGTAGGTATACATCCAAATTCTTTCTTTAAAATGACATAAGGGATGATTTGTTTAATGACAAAAGGTTCAGGGTAGCCACATCTAGTGAGTCTAATAAGAAATAGGCTAATGTAAAATAGGTAATCATCCCTACACGAAGAGTGTCTAAAGTATCGGTGGCACTCTGCTTTAATAATGCCGACAAATAACCAATTGGATGGTCACTCTCGAAATGAGTGTACGAGTATGTATTAAAAGGTTTTTGGTAAAGGCCTACATGCAAGCCTTGGTTATAAAATAGTTCATGATTTATGCTATAGGTTATATCAAGGAAATCAACCTTAAACTTGCTAACTGATACATCCAAATTAATATGTTTTGGGTAGGCATCACGCAATCCATTAAGAATAGTGAACAATGATTCATATTTCACATCACCGAACAAGATGCCATCATCTATATATCTCAAAAAGATTTTAATAGGTTCCACTATTGGAACATTTTGGAACATATAATATTCACATCTAAGCAAGATGATATTTGCGGCTTGCGCCGAGAAAAAGCTGCCCATTGCTAATCCTTCTGTCTGTAGGTACAGATGTTTAAAGCCAACATGGAAAAATGCATAATCTTGGATGAACTTAAATAGGTAAACCATAAAGTTAAAGTGGGTATCATCAATATCTAAAATATGGCGAATAAACTCAAGTGCATCATACATATCAGAATTTCGAATAGCTGTATATAAAGACTGAAAGTCTGAACTGATAAACCAATAGTTGTTGAGTTGTTTTGGTGTTACATTAAGTGATTTAAATTCGTGGATGGCGTGTAATGAATCTTTACATATGGTCCAAGTAATGTTATTTCTGTCAAAATGGTTATGCAATGCTGCCAAATAATTCTCTAACATATGTCCTAAAATACGTGAGGCACAAGTATTCACACTTGAATGCGCATTGATGATTGGACGAGCAGTTAAAGAGGTTTCCAATTTGGGGGAGGGGAAAACTTTCAGTTTATGAACTTTAGGAGTAATATTTAAAGAAGGAATAATAATATCCGCAGGTTTAACTGCTAAGATTTTATCTAAAATAATTTGTTCAATAGTAGTATCCCTATATTTAAAAGCTATGTAGCGAAGGCGTTTAACCCCTTCGTCAATAATATGATTAATACTACTATAATCATGTAAACTGTATGTAGATGTATCGCTAAGTTGACGCCGGTATTCTTTGGCATACCAGGCAGTAGTATTAATAGAGATGCCCAGTGATTTATCACTGGGTGAAGTAATAACACCAGGATGGTTAGCATAAAGGTTTAAGGTTTCATTTTCAAATGGAGATATATTCTTAAATGTGAGATAATTATCCCCAGGCCAAGAGTTGGTAAATCGATCTATCTTGACAATATTGTCTAATGTGTCATTAACGAAAGTTGTTGGTAAACTTGGATGGTTAACATGTGTATACAACAATGTATTGTGTGATTTTAATGGATGAACATTATGTGGAGACATAAGAGTAATCGTTTTACGATTACATGTTTCAAGAGCATCATAACACATGGTTTTCAACTTTGTAACTTGTTTTTCCGGGGTAATCAATGGAGTAGGAATGAAGTTGGCGTAGAAATCAAGTTCTCCGGCAACCGCCAAGGTACAAAGTTGAAGACCTTATCACGCGTCGTAATATATTCCTTGTTAAGCATAAACAAATAGGAATCTAGTGTCCGCATATGGGATCGATAGCCAAGATTATGCAATAATAATGAAAGTAATGTATCTGACAATTTAACGATAGAAGACATCTCACTGTGATTGGCTGAACGTGGAATAATGGGAATATATACTAAGATTACTCCCAATATCATGTAATTCTTTAACTGTAGCCATATATAGAAATAAGTTTACATTAAAATCATTAATATGATTGTTCAATATATCAAATGAGTCATCAAGGGTTGATTGAGTTACATTATTAACATATGTACATTTGATGTCAGAGTATTTTGGAAAAATGCTCTCATAAGTAAGGATAACATCTTGTCTCCTAGAGAAGGAAAGGTCTAATAATGCATAAGTGTAAGGATCATGAATATTTCTCTAAAAACATGATGTGGTCTTCGAAATTGCTAACATTTTCTTTAAATGCTGATGCACACATTTCAGGATGGTTAAAAAACCGAAAATATGCCATGCTGGAAAAATGAGTAAGGTAGTGGTTAATATGGTGCTGTGTATTTGTATAGAAACCATAACTATGATTCTATGGAACGTGGGTATTATGTATGAGGAAATTATGGACATGAGTGTGATATGAGTGGGTGAATACTCATATCATGGATCTAATGCCATAATAAATGCAAACAAACAGGTGCACGGGCGAAACCTGACCAGGTACGATAGCAGAGAGATCTCATGCGATAATGTCGATGAGGTACAATATAGATAACTTAGAATTAATTTGAGAATTAATTAACTCATATGAATGTGGAATATATATGAGAATGGTGTTAGCTGGTTTGGATAGCTAATCAAATATATTAAATAGGATATCATGCTTTTTGTAAAATCAATCTGGTATACTATATGGAATTAACGACCAACTATCAACCAAGTAATCACTAGTGTAATGGTTATAGTAAGTATCAGTAGTATAATGTATAATTAAGTTAATCAGACACCGTGTCAGTTGTAGGTATAACAAATTAACATATGGTTAATGTACAAGGTGTAAGTCGGATGAAATAAAGTGATCACTCGTCAGTGAGAAATACCATATTGGAATATACCTATGGGTGATGACTGTATCAGGGTAAAATGATATGATCACTCGTCAATGAGAAATACCAAATTATTATAATATATTATAGGTGATGGTTGTAACAGGGTTAAATCAAGTAATCACTCGTAAATGAGAGAAAACATTCCAAATAAAATATATTTATAGGTGATGATTGTATTAGGGTCTATTGAGATTAAATAATGTAATCACTCGTCGATGAGAAATACCATATAATTAGATTATATTTCTAGGTGAAAATTGTATTCGGGTTATTGAAAGTCCCTTAAGTTTAAATTAATAACAGGGATAGAATATGTAAATAATCAGTACCACTAACTTAAATCAAGTAATCACTCGTCAATTATTTCATACGTTAAAGTGACAAAAAGTTTAATGTAGGCATCTCAGCTACTGCCAGCAAACAACATTGTATAGACCAGTCGCAACATATATGAAGTAATGGTGATGGCGAAAGAATGTAAATATGGATACTTATAGATAAACCACTGATAGTGTAATCACTCGTCAAAGAGAAATATCGTATTTTAAGAATATCATAGGTATGTTGTGTTAGGGGTTCTTAAAGTAAATCTTGTTTGTATTACTAACAAGATGGGAAATGTATATGAACAGTATGAAAATATTAATCAAGTAATCATTAGTGGATTAATTTTAAAGTAAAGCGACACAGGAGTTAAATGTAGGCACATCAGCTAACTACGAACATAAACATTGTATCGATAAGTTATATCAAATATGCAAGTGAGGATCATGGCAAAATCAAGTTATAAGGATATCCATAAATAGTTACTGGTAAATCAAGTAATCATTCGTCAGTGAGGACGAACAAATTATTAAAAAGAAAGTATTGGTGATGAAATTATTAGGGTTATACAATCGCATCATGTTTGAATTACTAACCTGGATGGGAATTATATATAACCAGTATGGATAAAAGTCAATCAAGGGATCAATAGTAAATGAGTTACAAGATATGGCGTGGCTTAAGTAAGATGTAGGTATTATGCGAATACATCCATCAAAACTGATTCTGTAGAAGGCGTGTGATATGCAGGAGGAAAATATGAACATTAGTATTATATGCATGGGTGACGACTCACATCATGGATTTAAAGCCATAATAAAGGGAAAACAGTCAGGTGCACGGGCGTAACCTGAACAGGTGCGATAGTGGAGGGATATCATGCGATACTGTCGAAGAAATACAATGTAGACAATATAGAAGTAATTTGTGAACTAAAAGACTCATATAAATGTGGAATATATATGAGAATGGTGCTAGCTGGTTAGGATGGCCACTTCAATATGTTAAAGTGAACACAATGTCTTCAGTAAGATTATAACCGGTATACCGTATAACAAAATAAGTTAAATCAGTGAACATTCAATTATCAGGTATTTAAAGTAACATATAGCTCAAGTAAGAGGTATATATTGGATGAAATAAAGTAATCACTCGTCAATGAGAAATACCATATTGGGATATATATGCGGGTAATGGCTGTATTAGAGTTAAATCATGTAATCACTCGTCAATGAGAAAAACCATATTACTAAGACTATATTTATAGGTGATGATTGTATAGAGTTATAGAAATTGAATTATGTAATCACTCGTCAATGAGAAATAAAAATTATTAGAGTTATCTTAGGTGGTGATTGTATAAGGTATAATTAAAGTTCCTTCTGTTTAAATTACTAACAGGGATGGAACATGTGAATAATCAGCATAACTAAAATTTAATCAAGTAATCACTAGTGAATTACCCGATAAAGTTTAGTAAAATGTAAATTGTAGGCATCTCAGCTACTGCGAACAAAAACATTGTATTGACCAGCCACATTAAGTATAAGGCAAGGGTGACGGCGAAAGAAGGTGCTAGGGATACATATAGAAATACATGGTGAATAAAGTAATCACTCATCGATGAGAAATCTATATTATTAAAAAAATGTATGTTGAATTAGGGGTTCTTAAAATATACCTTGTTTGCATTACTAACAAGGATAGGAATTGTCAAAGACCAGTGCGAATAATATTCAATCAAGTAATCATTAGTGGATTAATTATAAAGTTAAGCGATACAGGAGTTAATTGTAGGTACCTCAGCTAACTACGAACATTATCATTGTATCGATAAGCCATATCATATATACAAGTAAGGGTCATGGTAAATGTAACCATATAAGGAAATATATAGTTACCGGAAAATCAAGTAACCACTCGTCAATGAGAATCGACAGATTATTATGTGGTATATGTTAAAGGTAGATATCCAAGGTTAGTACAGATGTATGGACATCATGTAAGTTATAATCGGGAATAACTAAACTTCAGTATGCAGTCTATTACAATGATAAGTGGTCAAAGCATAAACCCAGGTGACTGAAAAGTCTGGGGGCGGATATATGATGTTAAATGGTCTCAAATTATAGTCTATAACAGGTGTATAACATCCTGTAGCAAAAACCAAGGGTTCTAATCTAGATGTATATTTAATACAAGATGCAAACCAAATAAAATAGGGCTAATTAATGGTGTATAAATGGTAATCTCATTTAAGCCAATAATAGTGCATGGCTACTTACAGCACATGCTGCACAAATACACACAAGACCTCATTTAAAAACCTTGGAACATATTCAAGAGAAACACCAAAATCCATTAACAAATATTGAAAGAAAAATTCATGTTCATAACATAACTATTATTTACTTATAATAAAAGCTGAATATTTCTTTAACTAATTAAATTGCCTTTAGTAATAATGTCGGGATAATTGCCTGAAAAACATAAGTTATAAAACCAAATGATTAGAAGCAATAATTGTAAAATGAAAAACAGCAACAAATTTAAATGAAGTAGCAGAATCTTGTTCCAAATGACACCCGCTATATAATGTACTTAAATCCAGTACCATTTTCTGGTGGTGGAGGAAAAGTCGATGTCATGTTGTCCTAATCCCAAAAAGCATCTCATCAGGCGAGGTTGCCGAAATATGCCCACTTGAATTACCTCAATGTTTGGTATTCTTTGAGATGGAGAAAACAGCTTTCCGCGTTTGCAGGATTTTTCATGGAAATGAGTTATTTTTTTTCCAAGATAAATATCAAGGGGGACATTTTTAAGCAACAAACTTTCAAGGCAACATCTTTCCATCTATTGTTATGTATTTTCTATCACACAAGCGCTCGTTGTAGAGTAATTAAATTCAAACTTTTGATCATCTTTCCAGTCAGCCGTGATTTTCACACAATTTTCAACCGCATATCGCCTGTTGTCCTCAGACAAGTATCGCACCGAGCAAGGTTTGTGAAGAATTCAATGTTCGTATTCTTTGAGATGGAGATAACAGCCTTCCACTTTTTATCTGGAGCGTTCGTGGCAATGAGTGTCCTCTGCAGTACCCAATTGCCAATCACGTCCACCAAAACCAAGCGCCCATAAGTTCTGCGCAATAGGACTTATTTCTTTCCCAAAATATAAAATAATGGGTGGCATACTTAACACACAAATTTGAAAGCAACAACGTCCAATTGTTGCCATCGTTTTCGATCACATAGGCGCTTGCTGTAAAGTAAATAAATCTAAACTTCAAACATTTGATCATCTTTCCCCAATCAATCGCGATTTTCCACAGTCCAGCTATTGTCCCCTTCCTCCAAGACAAGTATATCACCGGTCAAACAATGCCCACTTGAAATCAATGTTAGTATTTGGGAAAGCAAGGTCTTTTGTTGAACTTTGTATCTGAACATTTCGCTTTGGATCTACTCGTAAATGAATATTTAATAAAGACATGGTTAATAAATAAGTCTTACTTACCTTCGATCTTCTTTTGTTTTTCACCCCATTCAGCCGTAACTTTCATGGAACCATCATTTACAGTAAATTGACTTTATCTCCATCCTCCCAGGCTTTTATCTTTATGGGTAATAAATAAGTCTTACCTTCGATCTTTTCTTTTCCCACCATTCAGATGTAACTTTCGTGGAACCATTTACGGTAAATTGACTGTTGTCTCCATCCTCCCAGGCTTTTATCTTGCGGGGTAATAAATAAGTCTTACCTTCGATCTTTCCCCCCCCCCCATTCAGATGTAACTTTCATGGAACCATTTACGGTAAATTGACTTGTCTCCATCCTCCCAGGCTTTTTATCTTACGGGGTAATAAATAAGTCTTGCCGATCTTATTTTCTTTTTTACCCCATTCAGATGTAACTTTCATCGAACAATTTACGGTACACTGACTGTTGTCTCCATCCTCCCAGGCTTTTATCTTACGGTGTAATAAACAAGTCTTACCTTCGATCTTTTCCCCCCACAGGGTAATAAATAAATCTTACCAATCTTTTTTCTTTTTCACCCCATTCAGATGTAACTTTCATCGAACGATTTACGGTAAATTGACTGTTGTCTCCATCCTCCCAGGCTTTTATCTTGCGGTGTAATAAATAAGTCTTACCTTCGATCTTTCCCCCATTCAGATGTAACTTTCATCGAACCATTTACGGTAAATTGACTTGTCTCTATCCTCCCAGGCTTTTATCTTGCGGTGTAATAAATAAGTCTTACCTGCGATCTTTTCTTTTTCACACCATTCAGATGTAACTTTCATGGAACCATTTACTGTAAATTGACTGATGGCTTCATCCTCCCAGGCTTTTATCTTGCGGGGCATGGTTTCCGGCTAAAGCAACACCCACTTGGAAGTCATTGTTTGTGTTTTTGGGCATGGAGGTAACAGCCTTCCATTCGTTATTTCATTTGATAAATGGACTGTTCCCATCCCATGCTGTAACCTTGCGGGGCAGGGTTTGCGACGAAAGCAACGCCGACTTGAAGTCAATGTTTGTGTTTTTTTGGGGGTGGAGATAACAGCCTTTTTGTCCGGCGCCTTCGTGGCCATGCGTGCTCTGTTCGGCTCCCAATGCCCAGCTCCCCCACAGAACCTTAAGGCGCTGTATAAATCCAGACTGGCCATTCAAGTGAGTGTCGTGGGAATGAGTCTGCTGCTGTACCCAATTGCAATTATCTTCCACCAATGAAAGCACTCCACAATGTAGGCGCAATTGGCCTTATATGTATTGAAAGACAAAATAATGGGTGTCATTTAACATACAGAATGCAAACTTGACCACTGATATGCAATGTGTACATCCATGGCAAGGCTATTAGATTACAAATTCATCAGTGAAATTATATTTCATGGATGTGACACTTGGAAAAATAGCTATACTTAATTTTGAATATTTTACAGAGCTTTTGCACTGCAAACGCACTCACTCTTTCCATCCGCTAAACTCTGAGAAACTCAATATTCTGTATATTGGGGACGTTCACTGAACCATGTATTGCTCTTTGTGTTATCGTTAGCTACAACGAGTTTGATAAACTCAAAGGTTCTTTATGGATATGTCTTCCTGAAGTTCACTCACAAAAGAAGTACCGTGGGCATTCAATACACACAAGGCATTTGCAGTGGTTATATTTGAAATATACTAAGTTTTGCTGTCATTGGCATGACATAAATTTATATGCCTACATTTTATTATACGAGTTATACATTTTGATTTAAATATTTTCATCGATTAATGGACAGTTGTACAAAAAAAGTACATGTATTCATAACCCTATTCTACCAACCATACATTTAGATCAATAATATGTGACGTCTGTTCATTTTGTTCAGGTACAAGAACAGTATGTAAATATAGGTTTATGAACATATTGACTCAGATGCGTGTATATCGTAACTTTGTGAAACGCGGAAGCAATATTAAAGTTTTTCACGTACCAATAGAGAAATCTTCCTACCAGTAGTTATTTCATAGATTTATATCAAAAAGGTGCTGCCATTATCATGCATGAATTATGCAACGATTCTGGTTGGTGCAATCGTTGTCGTTTGTTTAACGAAGAAAAGTTCGTCCGGAATTCAGAAGTAAATATTTATAAATGTATGTAGTTCAAACGTACCGAAATGGTATGATTGTGACTGCAATTTTCGGCAATCTTTGTTAACTAATGAATATATATATATAATGGTAACAACACCTTTAAGACCTATTGTATAATTTATTTTTTTCTCACGAGCTTTCGTCTAACATAGAATTTATCAAGTGACAGACAAACGAGAAATGATGTATCAATAGAATATTAAAGTTTCCCGGTTGTGTTTGGTTCATCGCTCGTAGCATATGACGAACATCTTCCACACCCGAAGGTTCTCGCTTTTGTTGCAGCCAGAACAATACTTCCCTGCCTAATACCATGTTCGATTCAGTCACAGTAAGCATGTACATTTCTGCAATGAATTTATTATTTCTAGTCTGTCTAATGACACCACCAGCTATATTATATAATTTGGTATGGAGTAAAGACTGGGCTGGTGGTTGGTTGAATGGTCGAGCATGATGAAATCATGTGAATTTCGGATGGCCCAATCGTTGTCTTCACCATCGCCAAACAAAGACGATCATTTAAGCTACCGTTGGTAGGACTCGAGACTTATCTCCTGACAATGAAGAAATAACTTGGAATCTCTCTTTTTTTTTAAATATCCTCTCTCCTGTTCTCCCTATTTTGTCAGCCCTGCTTAGTGTGATATGATGTTAATCATACTTATGTGAAAGGGGACTAACTCCTATTGGGGATCTCCCTTTCTTTCCATTGTTATGGTTCCAATTATGTCATTTAGGGTACGTTCATACACTTGCAAGTTTGCACAGTATGGTTTGCAGGCATTTCGTCGTAGAAAACGATATGGTGCCATAATATGAATGGAAACAAGCATATAAAATGTATCTACCGCACCTACTACATGCGAAGTAAAATTCCTGTAGTTCTACTTGTATCCATGCCCTTAAGAGAAATGTATGCACATATAATGCTAGTGTTATTATGGAGCTTCCTTTCTGCCATAATTACCTATTGTGCCAATTATATCACACGTTTAGCCCGAGATAGCAGTTTCTATATGTATGTGCCCCTTTTCGCCATGGGACTTTAACAATTAGATAAGTGAGGCATATATGGGGCTGTGTTGTTCATCAAGCCAATCTGCATAAATGGAGTATATCTTAGAGTAGATCATCTGGTATCTGGGGAAAAAGGGGAAAAATCCAAATGACGTTATGAAGGTCAGATGTCAGTGAATAATTCCACGAGATTTCGCAAATTCACACCTCGGCCAGAAAGTATCCATACCAAAGATGTGTTTCATAACTTATGTAATGTTGCATGTAGTTCTAAGGTCAACGTAATGTCCCGCAGTGTGAGATTTACCTTGTTAAGCTGCAAACTACCCATTTTAGCACTATGATCTTAATAATGGGCTGTGGCCAACTGAATAGTATTACTCAGAAGACGACGAATCGACTCGAAATGGAACTCACAGTTTACCACAGCCAAAATAGGAAGATCATCTTCATATTCAGTTTATAAATTGAATAAGTGCTCCGCGATAGCTGAATACTGATTGTGGCAGACCCAATGCCCGCCACATCATCGCCCCTTCGCCTAAGACCCCTGTCACTCTAGCCTTATCTGTAACGATATTGAACATTCGTTTTCTGGTGCCTCCAAATTTATTCGGGTATAGTTTATTATTTCTTATTCAGGTATAGTTTATTTTTTCTTATTCGGGTATAGTTTATTTTTCGAATGCTCAAGTATTCCTAACGGTAATGCATATGTGCCCCTGAAAAGTCAGTGTTTGGTTCTCAAAACAAAGCGCAAAATGTATTCGTTTTTTTTCGCCTAAGACCCCTGTCACTCTAGCCTTATCTGTAACGATATTGAACATTCGTTTTCTGGTGCCTCCAAATTGACAAATTTATTCGGGTATAGTTTATTTTTTCTTATTCGGGTATAGTTTATTTTTTCTTATTCGGGTATAGTTTATTTTTCGAATGCTCAAGTATTCCTAACGGTAATGCATATGTGCCCCTGAAGAAGTCAGTGTTTGGGTCTCAAAACAAAGCGCAAAATGTATTCGTTTTTTTTTTCCAAAAAAAAAAACACCTGCATGTGATTGGAAGAACATCGCAACCAAATCTCTCACAGCTACAGGCCTGGGCTGTTCTAATTCTCAAGAGCGACTTGAACACTTATGACTCTTTCGAAAATATGACGATATTACTGACTGGTCGCATCAAAAGGTGCGATGCACCGAGTAAGCTGGTATACCTACACTTCCATCGCGATACCCTCCCGAAACGAAAGTTTTCGTTCAGAACCACTGCGGTGTACCTGAAGATGTCGAAATAGTCATCCTTAGATCCCAACAAGGCCATACTCAACGCTCGTCAAATCATCTCTAGACATGTTCTGGGTTGTTTTAATTAATTCATCACTTATTGATAATGTAAGGGTTCGGCAGATATTTTTTGTTCTGGACTTGAGCCACATTTAGGCTACTGACTGGTAATATAAAATGACAAAACTGAATGCACAATTGATGAATTTATTCGTTATGGTGGCCTTGAATCCACAATCAAACAACATTCCTCAGATGAGCATCATAACAACTTATTTCATACATCATCAATTAATTGTCAATAACTTGATCACAATTTATGGACGGTAGGATCCATGAGTACAGTGCTCAATGCTAGCAAACGTATAGTAGCTACTAATTAGCTATAGTAAAATAAAACGACATCCCTGAAATCCCTTCATAACCGCACCGTATCTATTATATATAATACTAAAAGCGATCACAAATGCCTTCAGTGATGCCAGGTATATGGAGTGAATTTATTGGTATTTAGATCCAAGCAGAAGTAACCGACTACTTAAAGGATGTTTAATTTACACTTGGCGTGAAAAGTGTTTGACAGCTAAATGTCCAATTAAATTACTAGAATTTGGGGCTATCGCCAACTTTGTTGAGAAAGTTTGCATACCGATAATTTAATTTAAAAAAATAAGGGGCTCTCTTCAGGTAATTGGAGCGTTTTTACTAAAGTGTTAGAACATCTTAATAATTAACTAAGAACACGATGTGTAAGAAAACGCCCATTTATGACATAGAAGAGTTACAATTTTGAAAGAGCTCAAAACGGTGCAAAAGAGCAACGTGTTTATGAAATTTCTACTTAGAACATCTTAATAATTAACTTAGAAGTATCTATATGTGACAAAACTGAATGCACAATTGATGAATTTATTCTTTATGGTGGCCTTGAATTCCACTCAAATAACATTCCTCAGATGAGCATCATAACACATCTTATTTCATAGTCATCAATTAATTGTCAATAACTTAATCACAATTTATGGATGGTTGGATCCATGCGATGTACAGTGCTCGATGCTAGCAAATGTAGAAGCCCTAAAATAAACGACATCCCTGAAATCCACTTCATAACTGCACCGTAGCTATTATATATGACACTAAAAGCGATCACAGTTGCCTTCATTGATGCCAGGTATATGGAGTGAATTTATTGGCATTTAGATCCAAACAAGTAACCGACTACGAAAAGGATGCTTAATTTACACTTGACGTGAAAAGTGTTTGACAGCTAAATGTCCAATTAAATCATTAGAATTTGGGGGTTATAGCGAAATCAGCTAGTTAGCTATCGCTAACTTTGTTGAGATAGTTTGCATACAGATAATTAAAACAAATTTAAATAAGGGGCTCTCTTCAGATTCAGATAATTGGAGCGTTCTTACTAAAGTGTTAGAACATCTTAATAATTAACTAAGAACACGATGTGCAAGAAAACGCTCATTTATGACATTGAAAAGTTACAATTTTGAAAGATTTCAAAACAGTGCAAAAGTGAAATGTGTTTATAAAGTTTGACTAATTAGTGTGAATGTTGGAAAGAGGCATCACGCGGAGGTTGTGGCGCGTTTATATGCAAGTTTCTGATGGTATAATCAACTTTATGGTCCATGAGTTTGCCTGATATCTCACTTCAAAAAATTAACTAGAATTTACTTTGCCATTCATGGCTCACTTATTTCTTGAAGGCAATTTCCAGCAATCCACCATTCTTCAGCGCATGTATATTCATTCAAGTTATTATCTGTTCAATAATTGTTTAAGTTGTAAAGTTTTAGTGACATAACACCATGATTCTTGTTCTTAGTAGAAAACAAGAGTACTCTTGTCCCATTCAAAACAATGTTTCTGCTTCATATCAATGCATTACTGGTATATATATTTTCATATTGGCCCGAAAAAGCCTCCTATAAAAACCGTTTCACAAAAAGTAGAGTATATATATGGAACCATCAGGGTTTGACACCTGGGAAACAGATTGTCTTCCATGGAATTCCTGTCTGGCAAATGGAATTGGCAACTTGCAGTGATTTATGATAGTAAAACTTAAGATTGAATTTGGGTTTTAATTTAAACATGATCAAATTTGAAGCATTGCATAAATGGTCCACGATTTAGTGTAGAATACAAAAAGCATTGAAGTTAGGATGCATTACTTGAACGTTTGGGGGAAATTATGCCCTAGCTCTATGCTTTAAATTAAACCAATAAGCAAATACAAAAGTATAAATCTATCTGAAATACCCAGTCTTTGGAAGTCCACCATGCATACATGGGGGTATTACAAGCGTTTGTTCTGGAATTTTGCAAATCCCACATTGACTAGGACACCCAAGTATTTCTCAAGTTGTCATGAACTTACTGAAAAGTATAATATAACTTTCGATGAAACTTGGTATGTGGGGGTATTTTCGGCCGGGGACGAACATAGGCATATTAATTTGTCCGTGCGACGTGACCTTGACCTTGAAATCGGGTCATTTCAAGGTCAAACGCCCGAATATCACGGGATTTCGACGAAACTTGGTATGTGGGGGTACTTTCTTATGGCGAGTCTCATAATCATATTCATTTGCCCGTGCGACTTGACCTTGAAATCGGGTAACTTCAAGGTCAAATCGCCAATTTTGATGGGATTTCAACGAAATTTGATACGTGGGGTTACTTTTGTCCACTGATTGTTTTGGACGGGTACAATCGTGACCCCGACCAGACCTTGACCTTCAAAATTATCAATTCAAGGTCAAATCGGGTAAAACCGGATGGATTTCGACGGGTTCGTTTGTCGGGTACTTTTGTCCGGGCAGTGTTTTTGGACTGGTCAAATCGTGACCCCACTTGACCTTGACCTTCAAAATGGCCAATTCAAGGTCAAAGCCCGGACGAAGTCGGGTCACCTTCTAGTAGTGATATAATTCATTCAAATACTTGCTTGTTTGTATCAAGAACATGAGAAGACAACAAAGTATTCCTTAAATTGTAGCAAGACATTTGGCATGGATGTTTGACACATCACAATGTAGCAAGGTTGAACTGAGATGTGTCACTTTAAAGATGTTTAGTGGAACATTGAAAAAGCTTCATCTAGTCTTGAAACAACCCTGATTTCATTTCCAAGTTTCAATAATTACAAGGATGACATTTACAAAGATAACATGACAATAGCCAATCAGTTGAGTCAGTGCCGTGTTTGGTTATCTGTTGTAACAATATACGATGTTCGTATCTGGCATAGGGTCCCTAGAGTGTTGTGAAGTGAAAAGTATATCAGAGTTGTCTTATGTGGAATTAATGTATTGCTGTTCTGACAATATCCGAATTAGTTGAGTCAGTGTCGTGTTTGGTTATCTGTTGTAACAATATAGAGATCAAGGGGCTGTGAATACCGCAGAATAAAGGGGTTAACCTGGACAAAGGTATACAATATCTAGGTACACATTCCGAAGCGCCACTTGGACAATTTAGCAGTCGGATAAATGAAAACAGGAGCATAACAGAAGTATTCTTGGTGTTTTGAATTTTAGAAAATATGAATATACTATATGACAAGTATATGCGTACCTGTATTGTAAAATCACGTACTATAAAAAATACAGGTACGTAGGAAGTTAAAAACTAAAGTTAATTATGATTGTACCATACCGGTAGTTTCAGTAAAAGATGGGACCGTGGTACATAGTTGGGTTTTACCAATTTAGAAATTCAGAACGTATGAGTAGGCCACGAGGCATCAAAAGGGTTAATTTTGAGTTATGTACATGAGTAAGCAGGTGTATATGTGTCAGTATAAGTGAAGGTCTGTAGTAATAAATACAAAATATCGCTGGAATCGTCAGTTCTGTACCCGGTGATGGAGTGTTTAAACCGTCACTTTTCGGCACTTATAAACATAATAAGCATAATCCGGGAAGTGCCACCTAGTATGCGACCAAGCCGATCCAGCTAAATAACCACTATATACCACGAACTCATATAGTAGGGGGATATAATGGAGTACAGGTTGTGAATTTGATGAGTATATTTTACCATGAGTGAATTACTGTGCAGAAATACAGCTAATACAAAGATTTGACATAAATATGATGTGGTATTACAGTATTAATTATGATTACAAACTGTTGTGATACATGAAGTAAACAGCGCATCGAGAGCCATGTGCAAATTAATGCGGGTTGTAATTGGCAGCTAAAATATGGTGACGTCATCGAAAGTTGGGTAGTCATATATTTCAAACAGGAATTTTAGACAAATTACCGTCTAAAACATTGATAATAATGGACGAACGTGTTCTACAGGAAGCTATGCATATGTATAACTGATAAATACATGGTACACTCGCATCAGTATCAGAATTATAAGAGAAAACAATTTTTTAAGGTTAAAACCAAAAGCGTCTTCTTTGAAAGTGAGATGACCGCGTACACGCATGCGTCGTAGTCAAATATAAGAAAAAAGAGGCCAACTGCGTGGTTTTTAGATTGGTCTTCAGTCCAGAACAAAATTATATTTGTTTAAAAGTGTAGTTATAAAAGTCAATGCACATGACTTAAAGTGCATAACCATGATTCTAGGGGAATAGTAAGTGTTGGTAGGTGATCTGCCAAAAACTAATCCATGGGAATAGAAAAATCTATGTCAGGTAGAAATGGTAAAATGCGAAATCGTTTACACAGATACGACCATAAGGGCATGTAATATTAATGACAATATTACTGGTGACTTTATAGATAAAAATATGAAACTGGCTAATGAGTCGAAAATCTATCGTACTAAATCTTATGCCAGTATACATATAAATAAATTAGCTATAGTTATGGATTCTTATGAGTTTAAAAACATTGTTATATGGGTCGAAAACCTCTACATAACTTTTAGAAAAGAGAATATCATGCAGATTCAGGTTCCGTAGTTCTTCAGTAGTAATGTACTCTGTTGTAGTTTTGAAAGCATTAGTGAAGTAGGTGAGGACTTCGTTTTCCCAGTCCATGTTATCTGGATAAAAAATATAGCATATGGTTGAAAATTACACTATATACAGCCGTGGTGGGTGCATATTACCATAAAGCTCTGTACTAAGCTTGGTAGATATATCATATGAGTAAAATTATAATTGCGGGGAGAGGGTATTTAATATAAAATGGAGTGTTGTACTACATTCCGTATCAAGGGGGTCCAGCTACATATAATTAAATAATTTCTTGTGTAGGCGTTTTTAGTGAGTAATTTCTTGTTTAATTTGGTACCTACAGTATTACAAAACCTAACTTTATTATGGGTACGAATTAGTCGTTTAGCAACGAAATTGTTGCGTATAGTCTCAGAGAAGTGCAACGGCACAAAAACAATGGGGAGATCATTATTATTCTGTACATCTGCCACACCTGTTCTAGTGGGCGCGTCCAACGTATCATTAAAATTACAATTTTCAATAGTTGCAACTGAAAGCCATATCTTTCAGCATAACTTTATCATAAGGTAAGATGTGTTTCAGTAAAAATTGTTAAGGGTATCCACATTTCAAAAGTCTAATCAGGAAAAGATTAATGTAATGCATATAATCCTCTTTACATGAAGCATGGCGGTATTATCTAAAACATTCAGTTGTCACAATACCTTTGAACACACTGATAGGATGATCACTTGTAAAATGTGTATATGAATATGTATTGAATGTCTTTTGGTATAAACCAATGTGCAAACTGTTTTGAAACCATAACATATGACTAATACTGAAGGTAATGTCTAAAAAGTTGACATGCAATTTGCCAACTGAAAATTACAAATCTATCTATATGGCGGGGGTAGTATGTTCGAAGCTGATTTAAGAGCACATAAGTTATTATAATCCATTTCAATGAACATTATGCCATCATCTAAATAGCGTAGAAATATACGTATATATTTACTGAATTCAATGTTTGGATACATGTAGTATTCACATCTTAACAAAATAATATTGGCAGTAAGACCCAATTGCCAAACCGTCTTGTCGGAAAATGTGTTTAAAACTAACATGAAAGTATGATGTACTCTGAATAAATTTGAATAAGGCGACCATGAAAGTATAATGGTCATCGTCAATCCCTAGGATTTCTTTGATAAAATCAAATGAAAGATATAAATCAGTATTTCTAATTGATGTATATAAAGCACTGATCGAATGAAATGAACCCATATTGTGATAGTTGCTTTGGTTCGACGTGAAGAGTTAGAAATTCATAAATAGCGTGCTATTGTAACGTGGTTCGGGTTCTTGTAATGACTTCTGGGTAGCGTGGATAACTCTCCTTTGCCCCAAACCTGAACGTTACAGGAAATGTTTCTGTGGTTGCTTGGATCTTGCTTCTTGAATAAGCTGCTGTCTGTTCTTCACTGCTTGAGCCTGTGTCTTGTATTTATCTCTATATGTGAAGCCTCTTAATCCCTAGTAGGACTATCAATGTATGAGCCCACTGAGCATCTTTAAGTGACCACAGACAAGCAGTTACAAAGCAATATGATTTAATAGAACAATATCCAAGTTTCCACAGAATGTTTCACATAAGAATGAAGATATGTTATCACCAAAGCTCTCTTGGGTCTCATTCAGGTGAGTATGGGCTAAAATGCCCATCAAATAACTATCTTTCCGATTCTCAAACGGCCAAACTATGACCAACAGCCAGCTAAATGGCATTAGGCAATTAGCCAGTTGATAACCAACAGCCAAAACAGGGGTGGCACTCCGAAAGTCTTGACAAAATGCCCCCAATGGGTCTTTAAAAGTCAGGTAAAATACTGACACTAGTTCCGTGTTGACTGTCTACGAAGACTAATTCCGTTGGAGTGCACACGAGATCGGGTCGGGTTTGTTTATATAGCAACACGACCCTTTCCTATGATGCACTGCAAATGCGACCCTAAAAGCGACCCGCTGAGAATGCGACCCTATAAACACGACCCACCGAGACGTGACCCGATAACACGACCCAGCGAGACGTAACCCAATAACACGACCCAGCGAGACGTTTGAATCTGCCGGGGTGACATGCGATGGGCGGAGCTTAATGAGTGTCCGCCAATCGCGTAACGAATAGATCAATAGTGAAGAAATATCACAATAGATTGCCGATAAAATACGTTAATATGCCAAAAAATTAGTGATAATTGAATAATAACTGGATGAATATTATGAACTTGATTTGCTGGAATATTAGATGTTACATGTATATGACAATCAATGATGATTAAAGTGTAATTTGATGCGATGAAATTGGAGTGAAATGACACAAATATAAACTACGGAATCGGAAACGAAATAGAAGTGTTTCCGATGAGGAAATGTGCATCACAAATTATTACAGCCAAATTAATCTAACAATGCCTAATATTATAAAACAATACAAATGATATTTTAACAGAGGGGTACATCGTAGCTACGCTACACTATGTATCTTTACATATAGTCCATTGTAAATTGTGACAATCAAAAATAATAGTGGAACTGTTTGAGATATCCATCAAGCATATTGCCCAAAATATGCGAAGCAATGGTATTAATTCAAGATCAGGGGATGGAATCTCTTTCAGTTTATGTACTTTAGGTACAAGATTGAGAGTGCATAATGTCTGATAAGTTTAGACAGAAGGTCCTTATCTATAGTAGAATTTTTAAATCGAAAAGCAATCAAATGCATATCAGAAACACCTGTGTTAATTAAACCAGGTAAGGTATCATAAAAATGCCTTTCATAAGTTGTAGCATCATCAAGTTGCCGACGATACTCATGGGCGTACCAAGCGGTGGTATTAATAGAAATGCCAAGGTTTTTATCACTTGGTGAAATTATAATACCAGGGTGATTAGCATAGAAACCAATTGTTTTAGTCTCAAATCTAGAGAAATCTTTTTTAAATATAACCGATGTGAAGCATGATGCAAATTAAAATGATTGTGTAGAACTAATCAAGGATTGTGGTAGGTCAGTATGGTTTACATGTGTATATAGAAGTACATTGGATGAAGGTGTACGGCACAACGAATGCGATGATATATGACAAATTGTACGATTATTAATACGTTCAAGGCTATCATAGACCATATGCTTACGGTTTAAAGATTGTTTCTTACGGTCCCATAGTGGTGTAGGGATAAAGTTACTTCCCTTACTAAGAGTATCAATAAGATTATCAGGTAGACACCAAGGTATAAAATTTAAAAAGCTTGTTGGTATCAGAAAAATGAGAATACAACAACGTATTCCTTAAACTGTAGCAAGACATTTGCCATGGATGAACTAAGATTTGTCACTTTAAAGATGTTCAAGGTATCAGAATTGAGTGCAACATTGAAAAAGCTTCATCTAGTCTTGAAATATCTACACAACCCTGATTTCATTTCCAAGTTTCAATATATTACAAACCTGACAGATTGTGTTTCCAATCATAAATGTTTGGTCCTTTTTGGAAATAGATATTCTTATATTGTTCTTCATCTGTAATGTCTTGTATTGCTAAATTATGTTACAATCTTCATATCATATGGCATAGGGTCACCAGTGTTGTGAAGTGAAAACTATATCAGAATTGTCTTATGTGGAATTAATGTATTGCTGTTCTGAACTTCTGGCAAACGCCGAATTAGTTGAGTCAGTGCAGTGTTTGGTTTTCTGACCATACCTTTACTTCTCTGGAGATGGAGGTCTAAATTTCTCCGTATCTGCTGCTAAATGCAATAGACAATGCACATTATAAACTAAACTAGTTTGACCATAAATAGAAACAAAATTGACCAGTATTTCATGGGCATACTGGTTGAGATTAAATGAATTATTGAGAAGAATTCTGATGCCAACTGACAAGGTCGTGAAGTTTTTGTACTCATCATTGTCAAGCATGCCAAGAAGGGCTATTCCACCACTAAAGGAAAGGAAAATCAGTTGGTAAATATTCACAAAATGATATGAGTCTGTCAGATATTGCTGCAATAATTATTGGACCAAGTTTGAAGTTATTTGACCCAATTGTCCACTAGCTTTGTACTTTTCGCATATCACCAAGACAAACAAGATACATGATGTAAACAGCGCATCGAGAGCCATGTGCAAATTAATGCGGGTTGTAATTGGCAGCTAAAATATGGTGACGTCATCGAAAGTTGGGTAGTCATTTTACAAACAGGAATTTTAGAATGGATATTTTAGACAAATTACCGTCTAAAACATTGAAAATAATGGACGAAGGTGTGCATATGTATGACTGATAAATACGAGGTACACTCTCAGTATCAGAATTATGAGAAGAGAAAACATGAGGAAAATTTTGAAGGTTAACCAAAAGCGTCTGCTTTGAAAATGAGATAACCACGTACACGCATGCACCGTAGTCAAATATAAAAAACAGGCCAACTGCGTGGTTTTTAGATCACTCTTTCGTCGAGAAAAAAATATGTAATTTTTTATATTTGTTTAAAAGGGTAGTTATAAAAGTCAATGGACATGACTTAAAGGGGCATACAGTTTACATTAGAGGTGCATAACCATGATTTCTAGGGGAATAATAAGTGTTGGTAGGTGATCTGCCAAAAACTAGTCCATGGGAATATAAAAATCTGTGTCAGTGAACAGGTAGAAATTGTACAATTTATATAGAATGAGAAATCGTTTACAGATACGATCATAAGGGCATGTAATTTTAATGACAATATCACTGGTGACTTTATGGATTAAAATATTAAACAGGCTAATGAGTCGAAAATCTATGGTACTAAATATGATACCAGTATACATATGGATAATTGAGCTATAGTTAGGGATTATTTTAAGTTTAAAAACATTGTTATATGGGTAGAAACCTTTATATAACTTTTAGAAGAGAGAATAACCATGCAGATTCAGGTTCCGCAGTTCTTCAGTAGTAATGTACTCTGTTGTAGTTTTGAAAGTATTAGTGAAGTAGGTGAGGACTTCGTTTTCCCAGTCCATGTTATCTTCGTTTTCCCAGTCCATGTTATCTGGATAAATATATAGTATATTGTTGCAAATTACAATATATAAAGCCGGGTGGGGGCATATTACCATAAAGCTCTGTACTAAGCTTGGTAGATATATTCATGGGTAAAATTACAATTGCGGGGGGGGGCCTATTTAATATAAAATGGAGTGTTGTACTACATTCCGTATCAAGGGGGTCCAGCTACATATAATTAAATAATTTCTTGTGTAGGCGTTTTTGGTGAGTACTGGTTTAATTTGGTACCTACAATGTTACAAAACCTAACGTTATTATGGGTACGAATTAGTCGTTTAGCAACAAAATTGTTGCGTATAGCCTTAGAGAAGTGCAACGGCACAACACAATGGGGAGATCATTGTAATTCTGTACATCTGCCACACCTGTTCTAGTGGGCGCATCCAACGTATCACTAAAATTACAATTTTCAATAGTTGCAACTGACAGCCATATCTTTCAGCATAACTGTATCATAAGGTAAGATGTGTTTCAGTAAAAATTGTTCAAGGTATCCACATTTCAAAAGTATAATCAGGAAAAGATTAATGTAATGCATATAATCCTCTTTACATGAAGCATGGCGGTATTATCTAAAACATTCAGTAGGATGGAAACTGTTTCAGTTTATGTACTTTAGGTACAAGATTGAGAGAGGCCATAAAATGTCTCAAGCCTTTACTTTGATAAGTTTAGACAGAAGGTCTTTATCTATAGTAGAATCTTTAAATCGAAAAGTAATCAAATGCATATCAGAAACACTTGTGTTAATTAAAAGGATGCCTTTCATAAGTTGTAGCATCATCAAGTTGCCGGCGATATCCATGGGCGTAACAAGCGGTGGTATTAATAGAAATGCCAAGGTTTTTATCACTTGGTGAAATTATAATACCAGGGTGATTAGCATAGAAATAAAAAAATTTAGTCTCAAATTTAGAGATATTTTTTGAAATATAACCGATGCGAAGCATGATGCATATTAAAATGATTGTGTTCACTGTTGATGCTGTTAAGTGTATAACTAGTCAAGGATTGTGGTAGGTCAGGATGGTTTACATGTGTATATAGAAGTACATTTGATGAAGGTGTATAGCACAATGAATGTGATGATATATGACAAATTGCACGTTTAGTGATATGTTCAAGGCTATCATAGACCATATGCTATGGTATCGCCGATGAGGGATATTGTAGAAAAACGTACTTCGCAAGGTCGAAAAATGAGCATTTTTTTTAATCTCTGTAAAAAAAAGTTTGCTCAAAGCGGATTTTGGATATGTTGTAGAGGAAATATTCCTCTTCAAAATGGAATAAAAACCAACTTAGTCCAAATTTTTTCTAGGTCAAACCTTTTATCGACCAGACTACAAGGATTGTGGTAGGTCAGGATGGTTTACATGTGTACATAGAATTACATTTGATGAAGGTGTACAGCACAATGAATGTGGTGATATATGACAAATTGTAATTTTAGTGATACGTTCAAGGCTATCATAGACCATATGCTTAAGGTTTAAAGATTGTTTCTTACGGTACCATAGTGGTGTAGGGATAAAGTTACTTCCCTTACTAAGAGTATCAATAATATTATCAGGTAGACGCCAAGGTATAAAATTTAAAACCTTCTGTCGGTCAGTAATATCTTCTTTATTAAGTGCAAATTGATAACGGTCTAATGTACGAAGCTCTGTACGGTAACTAATATTATGGTGCAACATGTCTTTACTTAAATCAGACAGCTTATGTAAGGCATTCAATCCACTGTACTGTGAAGTAGAAAGGGTGCATGTCGGTTCCGAGACAAACTAACATCCCGAAAATCTTTCATTTCCATGGTAAGGTCATAAAAGTCTTCAAGGTGTTTGTTTTAATACATTGGCTCTAACATTCACTTCAGAACATATATCAACCTGTGTAACATCGTTAATATAGTTGATGCAAGAATCAGCATATTTGGGATATAATTCATCGTAACATTTGATAATGTCATGCTTCTGTGAGAGAGTCAGATCAATTAGGGCCCTAACATATGGTCGATCGACATGATTACAAAGATCACAAAATTCGTTTTCAAATGACATAATGTGTTCTCTATATGCCGTAGCACATAGCTCATCATTTAAAAAGCTTGTTGGTATCAGAAAAATGAGAATACAACAACGTATTCCTTAAACTGTAGCAAGACATTTGCCATGGATGAACTAAGATTTGTCACTTTAAAGATGTTCAAGGTATCAGAATTGAGTGCAACATTGAAAAAGCTTCATCTAGTCTTGAAATATCTACACAACCCTGATTTCATTTCCAAGTTTCAATATATTACAAACCTGACAGATTGTGTTTCCAATTATAAATGTTTGGTCCTTTTTGGAAATAGATATTCTTATATTATTCTTCATCTGTAATGTCTTGTATTGCTAAATTATGTTACAATCTTCATATCATATGGCATAGGGCCACCAGTGTTGTGAAGTGAAAACTATATCAGAATTGTCTTATGTGGAATTAATGTATTGCTGTTCTGAACTTCTGGCAAATGCCGAATTAGTTGAGTCAGTGCAGTGTTTGGTTTTCTGACCATACCTTTACTTCTCTGGAGATGGAGGTCCAAATTTCTCCGTATCTGCTGCTAAATGCAATAGACAATGCACATTATAAACTAAACTAGTTTGACCATAAATAGAAACAAAATTGACCAGTATTTCATGGGCATACTGGTTGAGATTAAATGAACTATTGAGAAGAATTCTGATGCCAACTGACAAGGTCGTGAAGTTTTTGTACTCATCATTGTCAAGCATGCCAAGAAGGGCTATTCCACCACTAAAGGAAAGGAAAATCAGTTGGTAAATATTCACAAAATGATATGAGTCTGTCAGATATTGCTGCAATAATTATTGGACCAAGTTTGAAGTTATTTGACCCAATTGTCCACTATCTCAGTACTTTTCGCATATCAACAAGATGTATATAGTCAACTGTGAAGCATGAAATCATCCCAATCCCTGTCTTTCAAAGGAAACGGACTGTATAACACTTCATTGATTTCGGCATCAGTAATGTTGTAGCTCGGGTAGCACCTCTGAATATGTCATCTTGCCATGACCCGTTTTCTATATATTTATCACACACATGATAAGCGGGGAAATGACTGGACATTCTTAACAAATGCTCTCGCCGGAAGGTCACATAGAATTGATGAACAGTCAATTGAAAACTCTTCCCCACTTACTTTCAGGCCTTCTGTTTTGAAGTTGATTTATTCCCTTCTGAAACGGAAACATCAGGTTTGCTTTGCCCATAACAAAGTCCAATCATAAAGGGTTCACGTTGTTATCCCAAAATTGGAAATCTAACTAAAAAACCCAAATTAATTTTGTAACAGGAGCGACATAATCAAATTTATAGTATGATCATCTGCTAATTGATAAGGTTATACAGCTTAATGTGTAACAAAATGCACGCATGGCAATGCACTATCAAAAATGTAATAAAACAGTAATGAAAATTAACACTTATGAATCATTTGCTATAAGGCTGAATTGAAGATTGTGGTTGGTGGTATATTGTCAAGTAGCAATAGTGGGATTAAAGAAGTCTTTATACCATATATGAAGGTATGGACATAATTATATAGAATGTTAGATGTTAAACGGACATGGCTTATTCGATCCTCCCAAATTGTTTTCTACGTAATTTGTAGCGACGGATCATACGATAGATCGATAAATACATGAACTATTGGTATACCGACTTCATATTCATATCACGAATAGAATAAATGCCTGTTTTGTGTTTGGGACCCCAACACCGCATTCACAGTTGTAGTTTTCATTACTTCAATACGTCTTTCATTTTGTTATGCTCGTAGAAAGGTAGATTAGATATGTATCGACCAATTTCGATACTGAGAAAAATTCAAAAACGAATATGTGTATTTTGGAGCACCAACCGCCACGCCATGATTGTGAAATAATGCATTTAATTATTTCACAACCATGGCGTGGCTTTATCTGTCGGATCCCAACTAATACATTTCAACACATTGGCGGGTCCATAGCATAAACTACTCGAAGAAATCAACTCAATGTTCAATTTCAATAAACAAGTTAGAGGAATACAATCACAGTCAGTTCAATCAAATTCAACAGTAGCAGAGAATAGTAATTAGAAAACTTGGTCGCAACGCTGAAACCTAATATATGAACGATCTAGCGCAAATGCGATTGCCATTTGTGGTTTGACAAAATTTACCATGACGTCGTCACGTCGGCGTGATAAATTGTTTTAGTCGTCAACCGGATTGCCGCTACATAGTTGACTTGCCTCAATTTTCGAATGATTAACAATTACATAAGGAAAAGATATTTACACAACACAAACAATAGATAAAACAAGGCGACTCCTGCGCACTTAAAACCGATTGTGATTACCGGGAACTAAAACATGCCACAGGTGCAGTTGGATGATCCTATTCTCCACTATCGGGCTCAATCGCCTTAATCTGTGGATGTGGCATAAATTCGGATATATATGCCTTCCTGATAACTCTGGCCGCCATTTCAGCTGTTGGCTGTTAAGGGCGCATTTCTTGCTTCTCTCTCTAAAACTGGCGATTCCAACAATGTGCATCTTTAGTCAATGGATTTGTATATGCCGAAAATGACGGCTGCCAACTTGTTTAACATGCTCAATGCCAAACGTCTTGTTGGTGCACCGTAGAGACTAGCATTGATTCCGTGCGTCCATCTATTCCTTTCGAGAGAGTGTTGCAAGCAGGCGATCCTCTTCGCAATCCTCCACCAGATAGATTACCTTAGAATCTCGGCATCCTGCCACCATTGCGATGACCGCGACAGTGCCCACCGCTGGAGAATTGACACGGAGACAGCACCGGATCTACAAGTGAATTTCGTACCATAGATTGGTAAAATGCAACTAATGTGATCGGATAGATGGCATGAAGACCAACTGTTGTGAATCTATCCCACCTCAGGTTGACGAGAGTGGGTTCTTTACAGACCTTTGGCCAGAGTTTTGCGTATCCCTGGTCGTAGTCAGGAAGATAATGGTGTCCTTTGACTCTAAATGTGTAGGCCATAGTGCAGACCAGGTTACCAAAAGATGCCGTGAGTTTTTCTGCAATGTCTCTATGCTGTGTTGACTCATATTGTGCATGGTTCCTCAGTGTGTTAGTCATTGTACCATTGACTGTTGGATCTGAATAATCAACCTCAGAGTAGCGCACATGGAAAGTTGGTAAATTCATGTGCGCGACAACCAGACGCCTAGAATAGGCGAGGTATCGAATGAAGATGAGTTAATACAGTTGGTCGTCTGTGATTGTGTCCTGTCCAACGTGTTGATTATGGCGAAGGTACATCACCTGATCTAGCATGAATGTACGGACTTGTTGAACTGTAAATGCAATTGGTTCTGCGATGTCTACCGTTGTGTCTTGATTTTCCGGGTTGATGTATGGAACATTTCCAAAATAGATGGATGGATTGTGTGCTGTGCTGACACATGTCGTGTCAGTAGCAAGGATAAAGATATGTATTTTCTCGTTTAGCTGCACACCCCCCCCCCCCCCTTCATGAATTTTGCGCGAATATCTGCCCATTCAAGTCCCATATGAAGTCATCCCAGTTATCTACTACGACTGCCATTATTACATTTAGAAGAAGGTAATAATGGCAGTCTTAGTAGATTCGGAACTACAAGAATCACTGAAGAACAAATTGTGAAGAAATGTCAGGCGGCACGACAACGCCGTAGCAATGCTAGAGGACGATTTACTAAAATTGGCAAGCGACTAGATGACTGTGATCTTGAAATTGTGCAAGAAATGTTGAATGAATTGAAAGAAGCGCATGCAGTTCTTGAATCTCGACACGACGATTATATGTCACAGTTAAATGCATAAACTGATACAGAAAAAATAGAACAGTCAACGATAGTCATGGATAAGATCTACAAAATATACTGTGGCATAATGATAAAAGCTGTTTTGCGCAGAATCCGCACTGAATCGGACGACATCAAATCTAAGAAACCGAACTTCCATTCTACTGTGAAAGTTAAAAAGTTAGAAGCTCCGTCGTTCTCGGGAGTCATTCGTGCATATCCGAGTTTCTGAAAATTGTGATAGAACTTGCACAATATGACAAATCTTCATAAATAATGTCTTAACCAAACGTTCTGTAAAATAAAATCCTCTAGTCTTGAAATATTTATACGCAACCCTGATTTCATTTCCAAGTTTCAATATATTATTGCGAACCTGATAGATTGTGTTTCCAATCAGAAATGGTGCGTCCTTTTTGGAAATAGATATTCATATCATCTGGCATAGGGCCACCAGGGTGTTGTGAAGTGAAAATTATGTCAGAATTGTCTTAATGTATTGCTGTTCTGAACTTCTGACAAAAGCCAAATTAGTTTAGTCAGTGCCGTGTTTGGTTTTCTGATCATACCTTTACTTGAGGTCCAAATTTATGCACATTGTAAACTTAACTAGTTTGACCATAAATAGAAACAAAATTAAGATTAAATGAACTATTGAGAAGAATTCTGATGCCATTTGACAAGGCCTTGAAGTTTCTGTATTCTTTATTGTCAAGCATGACAAGAAGGGCTATTCCACCACTAAAGGAAAGGGAAATCAGTTGGTAAATATTCACAAAATGATATGAGTCTGTCAGATATTGCTGCAATTATTCTTGGACCAAGTTTGAAGCACGGGTCCCCAGAACAAAAATTGACCCCACCCCAATAGTACTTAATTGACCCCACCCCAATAGTACTTAATCCTATAGATTAAGTACTATTGGGTGGGGTAAATTTTTGTTCTGGTGACCTGTGGTTTGAAGTTATTTGACCCAGTTGTCCACAATATTAGTACTTTTCGCATATATCCAAGACAAACAAGATGTATATAGTCAACTGGGAAGCATGAAATCATCCCAAACCGTGTGTCATTCAAAGGATATGGACTGTATAGCACTTCATTGAATTCGTCATCAGTATTAGCTCGTGTAGCACTTCTGAATATGTCACCTTGCCATGACCCGTTTTGTATTCATTGATCACACCCATGATAAGCGGGAAATGACTGGTCATTCTTAACAAAAGCTCTCGCCGGAAGGTCACATAGAATTGACGAACAGTCAATTGAAAACTCTTCCCCACTTACTTCCAGGCCTTCTGTTTTGAAGTTGAGTTATTCTCTTCTGAATCGGAAACATCAGGTTTGCTTTGCCCGTAACAAAGTCCAATCATAAAGGGTTCACGTTGTTATCCCAAAATTGGAAATCTAATTAAAAAACCCAAATTAATTTTGTAACTGGAGCGACATAATCAAATTTATAGTATGATCATCTGCTAATTGATAAGGTTATACAGCTGAATGGGTAACAAAATGCACGCATGGCAGTGCACTATAAAACAATGTAATAAAACACTAATGAAAATTAACACTAATGAATCCTTTCTCATAAGGCTGAATTGCAGATTGTGGGTAGTGGAATATTGTCAAGTAGCAATAGTGAGATTAAAGAAGTCTTTATACCATATGTGAAGGTATGGACATAATTATATAGAATGTAAGATGTTAAACGGACATGGCTCATTCGATCCTCCAAATTGTTTTCTACGTATTTGGAGCGACGGATACGATAGATCGATAAATAAACGAACTATTGATATACCGGTTGCATATGCTCTGTAAACCACTTGCCAAAGTCACAGCCATTTTCAACTTTTTGCCAGAAGTGAGATAAACGCTCTTTATTGCTACGATATCAGGAATAGACAACCACGGAGCGCTCTTTTCTGTTCCATGTGCAAATGGCTGTTTTGTGTTTGGGACCCCAACACCGCATTCACAGTTGTGTTTTTCATTACTCCAATGCGTTTTTTTTTTTACATAATGCTCGTATAAAGGTAGTTTAGTTTTTCATTACTTCAATGCGTCTTTTTTTGGTTACATAATGCTCGTAGAAAGGTAGTTTAGATATATATCTATATCGACATATGTAACACGAGCAGGCTCTTGTTTTCGTACACCACCGTACGTCTTGACGACAATATACTATAGTCTAGGCGGTGTTGGTGGGTAGGTGTCGCACATCGGGGAAATTTGTGCGACCATTTTCTTATGGGAAAATTACTCTAGTTTTCGAATTCAGAGGGCGCCGAGCCGAGACAGGTGACAAAATATCGATTATTGCTATGTTCCATAGGGTACCCTACCGAAAAATTTACATGTTTTCAGTGGTTGGCTGGCAATAGACAACTGGCTAACCGGGCAACAAAATGGGAACCAATGAGCATATCTTTGCTCATTTATGGAGCAAATGTTGACACTTCGTCAGATTAAACATTGCTTTTTGGCTTTTGTTCTGATTTTACGACGTCGTGGTAAAGAAGGTAACGTTACGCGTCAAAACTCCATGACGATTCAAATAAAGTGTCGTGCATCAACTCCATTAAAATATAGCATATGTGACAACTTCAACATTATATAATTTTAGAAACGGTATGATATTCCCTACATATTAGTGTTCCAATCAATATTATATCTTTCCAACTGGCGAAATAATTAATAAAAACCTAACCATGACCCCAAATTTCATAATTATCCAAATAGAGGGGTGGGTCCATGTAGGTTGTATCCAAGAATAAATTGACCGTGCACAGTTTATGGTGTCATAATGTGCAGAGACCCAGAAAATATAAGATCTAGTTAAAATTTAAAATTAGGAAGGTATAAACTCCAAGATGGCATCCAATATGTCAGCCAATTTTGTTATTGACACTCTGCATGTGCATAACAGGTAATCAAATTGGACCAATGCTTTATATGTACAGTATTTTGCATATAGAGCCTGTGTTGTAATATTTATACGGCATTTGTTTGCGCAAACGTAATGATGGAGATCAAAATAATACAAAATGTTCCGATAAAACGATCATCTGAGTTTCCAGAACATGTTCAGGTTAAACGTGTGTAGCTAATTCGTTCGTGCCTATATATGTAATCCGAATTCAATAAAAAACTATAGGTACTAAAGGTACGGTTAGCCTTGGCGGTGGGTATCCTGTGAAAATATTTTCACCCGTCAAAAACCGCCACAAACAGAAAGAACATCAAAATGTAGACAGACTTTGTCCGTATACAAATAAGAAATATCGCATAAACAGTATGTTATTGTCAAATGTTTGACCATTGTTATGTAAACAAAAGCATAAAAAGTTACTTTTCTGGTGTTTGTTTATATTATGATGGTAAACATAAAGAGCGTTCTTTGTTGGTGAGTTCCTGATATGGAACTAATAAAGAGCGTTTATGCCATTTGTATGTGATTAGCCAGTAGCATTGTGCTGTCTTCTGTAACACAATCAGGCTCTTGCTTGTGTAAAATATAGTAGGTATTTATGTTTACGTGATGGTCGTGGTATATATATGAACGAAACTGTATGCGTTTTAATGTTTTTCTATTTACGGTGATTGGAACAAATATGAATATTTTCGACAACTAAGGCCTCACGTGCCTTTAAAAGCTAGTCATGAATTGCTCGAACAAGCGACATCAGGCACAATAGGACCGAGATCCAACCTGACATTCATTTGGCGGTATACTAGTCATATGTCTGCTGCTTCATGCGACTGCTGACTTCCACATTAGTATAACAAAAATGGAAGCCACAATACCAAATAAAATATACATATGCGCTAATACATTTGTCTATTCAATTACCAATAACTAAAGTATGTGCACCTACGTTAATAGCGCATTGGTTGCGCATGCATAAGCCGTATACAGCGCTGATAATAAATTACGCCATTGCTTACAAGGGTCGTTTGTTGCTACCTTCAGTTGAGTTATGTTCAAGATAGATTCACTTTGCTGTCACAGTATATTAATACATCTATTTAGACGTGTTGTTATGGTGTGGATAAATTTTCTTCAAGAGATGAGGACATGATAAGTTGGATGACTACCAAATAATCGTTAGACGTTGATCGACAGATGACAGTTTCACCATGTTAGTATTTAGTAGCAATGAGAAATAAACTGCACATCTTGTAGATCTTCACAGCAGAGTGACGTGATGCAGTTGAAGGTTATATAAAATATGACTCTTCCTGATTTTCAAAGCGGATCATACTAGCAGTATTTGTAATATGTACTTTTACACGTACAGCAGTTCAGCTCGTGCGTTATCTCGCACATAATTACTAGCATCTTTATAGCTATGAAATCATTTTGGGAGTATTATGAATGAATCAAATGGAGTCGCGACTTTCCAAGTTTCAAATATTGGCATATTACGTGCCCGTTATTATATACCGTGCCACATGTCGCCTAAGAATCTATATATAACCAGTTAATCATGCGATGTCTTTGGTACACGGGAAGTTCCCCGCCGTCCATAAACACAAAACAAATTTGTAGTTATGGGTGGCGGGGAACTTCGCCGGTGCCAGTTTCTGAATTCGATTGTTTATTCCGCCCCCCCCCCCCCATGCACCTGCGGAACCTGGTTTGATTACTGGGTATTCAGGCAATACCCAGTGAAATAATCCCGACCAATTACGGCTTCAAGTTCTCGAGATTTAAACGAAAATTATGGACTAAACACCAATTGTTTTCAGCATGTTTCGTTCATATGGTGCAATCTATCGTGGCGAAAAAGAACAAAGTCATTTAACATTTATGGTGTCGTGTTACTACAGTGGCCCCGGTGATTATAGCACGTGTGCTGCATCTATAGTTTAGGCGGTGCTGGGGGAGGGTAGGCCTCACATATCGGGGAAATTTGTGAAAGCCATAAATATAAATTATAATATAAAATATATTGGTTACATGAATGCACCGCCTCAGAATTCTGTTAAAACAACTAATCCTTCAAATTATTGCAAAAAACTACGGCTTATTACTGCAGGTTTCTCATTCACCACACCAGAGAGCTTCTAAATGCGGATAAAAAATCGGAGGTATTGTGTTCCCGCCAAGAGTGCATGGCCCAGCCATTGTTCATACATAAACGTCGAAAGCAGTTAACGCGGTCATAATGGTTACATACTGCAACTATAAGACATCCAGCGAATACACACCCCACGAAAACCCGAAATGTGTTGTCCTGCGAGATATCTCATGGCTATAGCTCAATTTGACACGGCCAGATTAGCCTTTCCACAATATCCTAAAACAATAAAGCTTCTCAAATCACCTGCATAGTCAATAGAACTTTCACGAACTTGGACATTCCAACTACAGCTTTTACCGGACTCGGGGTCGCAGTACAACTTTAACGCGTCCCAAAATAACTGGAAAAAACAATTATCTATTTATAAAACCTACATGGGACCATGGATTTCTATAAATTGGCCAAGAGTATACACCGGTGGCGTTAATAATATAAAATGATATAGACGTGAAGGCATAAACTGTAAACTTACTAATTAACCACTACGCAGGCATCCATTATCAATAGTACGTGTACGTTGGCACAAAATGATTAAACTAGTATTCATTTAATATATAAATGAATATTTGCAACAAACCAAAAATCAGAATTTATTTACCTATTTTATGAGCAAAGGTGCGGTTGGTAACAATCAAATTCTGTAGCACACCCATGATACTATTTTCACATGCGATGATAGTCGGTGAATTGACATGGAGATGATCGCTCAGATACGACATCTTCAAATACATAGTAGCGATACCTATCACCGGGACAGCAAGCATATCATTGACATGTCCACCCCGAGCAATACACAACATATCCGTCCTCATTAATACTGACGTGTGTGATATACATGTGTGTGTATTGTAAATAAAGTATCATATCATACATGTAATCGTGTAATTTTATACCTATTCAATTGAGCAATTCTGAACAAAAAACAACGCTTAATAAAATATGCATAGTTACATGCGTGGTGGTGGGACCCTGCGGAAATATAGAGAAACATTTTAATAGTGGGTTGTTGGCGATTGTCTTC
This sequence comes from Siphonodentalium dalli, assembly GCA_032622095.1. NCBI lineage: Eukaryota > Metazoa > Mollusca > Scaphopoda > Gadilida > Siphonodentaliidae > Siphonodentalium > Siphonodentalium dalli. The sequence continues at coordinate 183,730,374 of CP136067.1, read as the reverse complement.
TCTTGTTTCTCTGGAGTATCACCAAACTGAACGTAGAAACCAATGTTGGTAAAATAAAGAGATATGTCAACGAAGTTGCACATCCTATAAATATAAATCACAATCAATTCAATTCGGGTTTCAAAATAGGTTAGTCATCGCTACAGACCGCTTATTACGCCCTCGGTGTATACTATTCTAGATAGCTATGGTTCGCTGGGCATTTTATTTATAGATAATTGGTTTTTCCGGTTGTTTTTGGGACGCATTAAACGTTGTACTGCGACCACGACCGGATAAAAGGTGTAGTTGGAATTTCAATTTCGTTTATTGTCGTTGATTTTGGTTTCTGATAAGCTATGCCAATTACAAATAGAAGAAATGAAACAATAATTTGTAAAATGCGTACGCCAATTGATACGTATTTTAAAGAGTGTTGTCTGAGACAGCCGAGTCAGCCACCGGTTCGTTAATAAGGTGCTGATCGATGTGACAGTTTGCAGTAGGCCCCCTATTTGCGGAAGTCAATTTGTGAAGTTCCAGAATTCGCGGATGTCCTCTAAAATGGTCGAAATATGTGTTGATTTTAATGAGGGAACGGGTGCGTATATCTCAATTGATACGTATTTTTAAGAGGTTAGTCGGATACAGCCGAGTCAGCCACGGTTCGTGAATTGGTGCTGATATGTGTGACAATTCGCAGTAGGTCCCTATTTGCAGAGCTCCCCTAAAATGGTCGAAATATGTTGATTTTAATGAGGGAACGGGTGCGTATATATGTCAATTGATACGTATTTTAAACAAATAACGACACGATCATCATATTAATATGATGATAATGAGTTTTTCCGGTTGTTTTTGTGACGAATTAAACGTTGTAATGCGACCCCGACTGGATAAAAGGTGTAGTTGGAATTTCAATTTCGTTTATTGTCGTTGATTTTGGTTTGTGATAAGCTATGCCTTAAACTATTTGACAAATTAATTAAACCCATCATCTTATACGGAAGTGAAATTTGGGCAACAGGAATAACTAAACAAAATTATGACCGTTATTCGTGTGAAAAAATTCATGTATCACATTGCAAACATATTCTCGGAGTTGGAAAATATGCATCTAATTCTGCTGTTCGAGCTGAACTAGGAAGCTATCCGTTATATATTGATGCATTGTATAGAATGGCTACCTACGCTGTTAAAATTACCTCACGTTGCACGAGCAAGTTATTGCAAGACGCAATTATTGAACAACTTAACGGAAAAACTGGTAGTTCAATCTTCAAAAGTTTAGAATCGTATGGGTTTACTCTAAATAGCGATGAGAGTAGTAGCGCCCTTCTGAGTAGTCTGATTTCGTTCAAACGACAGCTTAAGAAAAACCATGTTATAGATTTTCGAGTCAGTATGCTTGATAGCGCTTCTAAATCAGGCAAAAACAAGCTAAGAACATATAGGCGTTTCAAAAGAAATTTTGAGTTAGAACCTTACCTTATTCACACAGCTTCCCAAACTGATCGTACAATGTTTACGCGACTGAGAATAAGTAAGCATTCTCATGCTATTGAAAAAGGTAGGCATACGCAACCGAAAAAGACACCGTTACCATTACGGCTGTGTGTTTTTTGTGAAGACAAAATTCCACACAGCGTAGTGAATTACTAAAACTAATGGAGGGAAATTTTATTAAATTTCGACTGATGAGTAGATGGGACCAACTGAAGCATATATTAGATAATGACCTTACACAACATTGTGCGAAAGTTTGCAACATAGTCAGGAGGTTTTTCGAGTGCAGATTGAACAATACATAAATATTATATAATGTATATTAAGTTACTTGACTGAGTGATGTTATTATTATACAGTTTATATATGTTCATGTACCATATTAATATTATATATATGTATGGCAACCTGTCCCAACCCAGGGACGTATTTTGCTTAATAAATTCTATTCTATTCTAATAGTGGTTTGGTCTATGAATCATATCATCATCATCATAATACGGAACAAGTCTTGCGACTGTTCGTCCCAATAACATTATTTGCAATGCTTGTTTACAAATATATGTATCGTCATTCGATATTTACTTGTGAGTCACTTGAACATATTACTTGTCGTCGAACTCGTATTTTATATAATAGAAGAATGTGTCTATGTATATTTTTAAATTGATCTAGTGTTGGAGCCTCAACAGCGAAGTCTGGCAGAGAGTTCCAGCTATTTGCCACCCTCTGCGTGAAGAAATATTTCCCTATGGCCTTGTTGGCATCTGTAGCTTTTTATTATGTCCTCTTGTTCTTCCGGGTGAATGTCTTTCTAATAGGTCACAGGCATTGATATTGTTATGACCATTCAACAGTTTATATACCTCGATTAGATCTCCTCTAAATATTCGATATTTTAAAGACATCAGATTGAGTCATATCATTCGGTCTCGGTAGCATAGGGTTTTGATTTGACGAACTAGTTTCGTTGCTTTTCTTTGTATGTCTCTAATACAATGCTTTGATATTTGTGATGTGGGCTCCATGCAGAGTTACAGTATTCGATGATAGGTCTGGCTATGCTTATGTAGAATGATTAGAAAGTGTCGATGTCCAAGTTCGTGAAAGTTCTGTTGACTATGCCGATGATTTGAGACGCTTTATTGTTTAGGATATTGTAGAAAGGCTAATCTGGCCGTGTCAAATTGAGCGATGGGATATCTCGCAGGACAACACATTTCGGGTTTTCGTGGGGTGTGTATTCGCTGGATGTCTTATAGTTGCAGTATGTAACTATTGTGACCGCGTTAATTGCTTTCGGTGTTTAGGTATGAACAATGGATGGGCCATGCACTCTTGGTGGGAACACAATGCCTCCGATTTTTTATCCGCATTTAGAAGCTATCTGGTTTGGTGAATGAGAAACCTGCAGTAATAAGCCGTAGTTTTTAGTATTAGTTGTTTTTCATGTAACCAATATAGTTTATATTATAATTTATATTTATGGCTAGTAATATGATCTTGAGGGCGTTACCATTTCTTATTATGGTTTTCTTGTATTACTATCACGGCGATGTGAGTTAACAAGTCCCACTTAGTCCACGTCAATCCGCCTCGCTCATTATCACCTGGTGACTCGTCCATTGACACCATGTTAAAAGTACATCGCTTGTTCGCTATCAACTTTTGCAAACGCCACATTTCTTTGAACAAATGATGATGTGATGATGCCATTATACATACTGTCATTTCGTCACAGAAGGCGATCAAACGAATTGTCATTTTAAAGGCACGGGTGGTCTTCGGTATAGGCTACTAGTATAATTTAGAAATGACAGTTGCCAAATTATGAAAATTTCCTCAAGAATATACAAATAGTATAGTATAACTATATTATATGTGATATAATGATATCCGCAAAACATACAGTGTGTGGGCCGAGTGTTTGTTTTTATACAGCACGCAAAAAGTGAGCGATAAGCAAAACACTAAACACCGTGGCGATTTTTTTAAGGAGAGTGATTCACGGTGATCCATTCAACACCTAAATTTTTAGAGGTGAAGATTAGCTAGCGCTATACTAGTATGTTGTAAACAACTTGGTGGCTTTTCTAACCAAAGTTAGTGGGGTCTCCCCGGTGCTTAGTGTTTTGCTTAACGCATACTATTTACGTACTGTTTGTTTACATAACATGGCGTTTACATAAAACAGATTACTAGCATGACTGAAACATACAAATAAGTGGTGCACATCGGGAGATGGCACTCGTCGAGTTGTATTGCCTGAAAGAGTGGATCTGTCGCAAAAGAATTATTAAAAGCGGTCGCCAAATTTTTTAATTTCTGGAAAAAGGGAGGCTCCCATCTAGTGGTTACCCGAATATCCATATGGTGACGATGATAAATTTGACCTGTAAGGTGTGCTAAAGGATTTAGTCTTACAAAGAGTGAACTCCAAGATGGCCGCTGGCAGCCATGTATTTTAACATAATTCGAGACAAATGGTAAGCACCCAACTAGAGGTCACCTGACGATACAAATGAAGTTTGGTGACGATCGGATACGGGACATGGTCTGCAGGGCCTCTAGGGGGTACTGAAAGATTTAGTAATGCAAAAAGTAAATTCAAGATGGCTTCCGGCGGCCATGTTTTTCATCAACAATTGCTAAAATTCGATACTCCCATCTAGAGGTTATCATACAGAAGCATGTAAAGTTTCAAAACAAATTTCCAATAAATGTGGGCTGCAGGGTGTGCTGATGGATTCACATTTGAAAATCAATATGGCTTCTGACGGCATGTTCTTATAAAAGAATATCGGGGGAAATGGAAGCTCACATCTAGGGGTCACCCCGAAGATCCATATGAAGTTTGGTGACAATTGGATGAGACATTTGATGAGAAATGTGACCTGTAAGGTGTGCTAAAGTATTTAGTCATACAAAGATCCAAGATCCGCTGGCAGCCATGTTTTTAACAGAATTTGGAAAAATGGTAAGCATCCATCTAGAGGTCACCCCGGGAATCCATATGAAGTTTGGTGATGATCGGATGAGGAATATGATCTGTAGGATGTGCTGAAGGATTTTGTGATGCAAATTGTACAATTCACGATGGCCATGTTTTTTTAATAAAAAAAAGCGTTAAAATTCGATAGCTCCCATCTAGGGGTGATCCTAGAATCAAATACCGAATATCGTTAAAATTGAATTATCGCGCTAACTGTCGCGAACGATCAAAATCGCTAAAAAATTAGTCAAACTAAGTCCCCACAACTCTCGTATAAAAGATTGGACAAACCTGGTTTTCGATCTCGTTCGAGATATTGTTACAATAGACCCATAATTACACCAAATATGAATGAAATCGGTTGACGTTTGCTTGAGTTATCGCGCTAACGGTCTTACGCCCGAAAGGCCGCCCCGCCTATACCGACTTCGCCAGACCATAAGTCGAGTTTGTTTTTAAACTACTTTGAAATTATGGTAAAGGTTTTATTTTACAATATATGCTGACATAGTAAACTTTTTCATCTGGCCTCGTCCATTGACCCCTCCTCACCCATTATCGGTTTTTATGGGTGCCAGGCGACCCTCAGTCTCAACAGTCCTCTTCATCGTAATACAATCAAGTAGCCGATCCGATCTTTTCCTCCGAAAGCATACACGGCATACCTGGCGTCCGGGTTTGTATTCCTGATCCAATGTTTGTCACCTGAGACTGAGATCTTACCTGCAGCATAGTCAGACATTCCTGTTGCATTCTTCCACGTGACTGTTCCGAGAGTGGCGCCATCTATCGTAAAGCTTCCAGTGTACTCCTGCTTGGAGACAATGATGACATGATGAACGGCATTGACCGGTGGCTTGTAGAAATAATTGTTGGAGAATCTGGTTATTGGTTTGAGAATCCCCATTGCTGGATCGCAAATACTCTCTGAATGGCATTCGCTGAACATTGACACTTGTATTGGAGCCGAAGCATGTATCGAGTGCACTCCGGATGCAGGGAAAGTGTATTGGATATACTCTTTCCTGGTGGTGATGGTGTATGTGGACGTTCCATCAACCAAAAGGTCTGTCCCGTCTGCACTAGCTAAAACTCTGAAAACATCATCCCCATTGTTGCGAGGGGTTCCGATGGTTATAAAATCCGTACCCCAGGTATCCACGGGCATGAGTTGGTCAATCATATGATCATGGGCTCCTCTTAATATGTCTATCTTCCTGCTTCCAGCAAAAACGCTGATCTTCCTTGAAGCTGTTATCTCTGTGCCTGTAAAATCACATGAAGAGCCAAACAACTGACAAGTTTCGTATCGACCAAGCTGTATGTTGATGATATCGCCAGAGCTATATGTCGACCCGTTAAAATTGAAGCTATTCTGCATTGTCGCTGGCAATGCTATAGTGACGTCAGTTCCAGCTTCCGTTCCAACAACTACTATCTCTACAGTTGTTTTCCAAGTGGTTGCTATGTAGTGGTCACCAAGGTAGTTTAGTGACATCGCGGCGCATGCGTCGTGTGAGTATAACTCATAGTTAGACAGGAACACCGCTACGTCACCCGACGCTTCAACAAGCACGCCTATATCAGTGCCGGCATACTGCAAGTTAACGTTCATTCCAATTGTGACAAATCCGCCCACTGGTACGACAAAGTTCTGTTTAAAAGAAGAATCATACAGAGGTGTCGTCACCGCAACGGTTGTGTCTGTTGCTTCCAAATTGCCTATCATCAGTGAAAGAGTCGATGGGTTCGATACTTCGTTTTGGATGAATCCGACAATGAATTCTTCTCGTGGCTGCTCATCCCATGCCATTTCTGCAAGTAGAAGACGAAATGGTTTGCCAGCCTAGAAAACAATGGGTGAGTTCGAGATCAGCTGCAGCTAGATGTAGCCGGAGATGGGACATAGAAGTTACCGATGGTCAGGATTTGCGACGTCACGTTTCCACCAAATATTACCGAGCATTTCATATTTGGCGGTCTGTGATTGAATGAATGAAAAAAAGTGAATATGTGGTTGATAGTTTTGTATCTTTGGGTTCGATGGTTGTTTTATGAAAACACTTAATTAATTTCATGAAACTATTTTTGGAAAGGTATAGAGTTTCTAGTTAATTCGGTGATTAAATGACAATGAATGTACATGTTGAATTGTTTGTATTGGATACTGAAAGTGGCATTCGTTATGGCTACAACCGCGGTTGTCGTCGTTCGGGATGCCTCTGAAATAGACATGCGCAGAAGTATTTATGATATCGGCTACAACAAATGCAGCAGCAGCTTATCTCGAAGTCACACAATAACAGACATATTCACAGGTAGCGTACTGATCTCTCGTGTTAGCGGACCGGGGATCGCAACCTGGTCAGGGTATTCTGACAAAAATCAGAACTCGGTCATATACCAAGTTTGTCAGGCTGAAAAGTCTCATTCAAGATCACTGAATAAAGATCAGAATGGAATAAGCCGACTTCCATCCATGACAACACTTGTCCAGGTATGTTGTCGTGGGTGCAGTACGCTGTCCGATCGGGCGCGGACATTAATGGCTGACCCGTATACACACCTCGGTGTGGCCAGGAGTCACCACAGGGTTATAAAGTTACTCGACCGTGGTAGCACCTGGACCAGTGCGTCTACAACCAGAATTGGTTCCTGCACTGTAATATCTACAGATACAGATACTACTCGGGTTTATTTTATAAATTGTGTGGTTTATTTAGTAGTTTAGTTTAAACATATCTATTCGTCTAATCTTATGAAACAAGGCATAATAACAAATATAATTTTTATAGACAATGAGACTGGAGGACAAGTGCTAATTTTACGTATGGGTACCTCATATGTCATATTCTTTTGAATTGTGTATATGTTACATGTATATCTCTGTGAGCTCTTCATTAATGGAGGAAATAAAGAAATATATATATATATATATATATATATATATATATATCAGGATATCTGAGATCTTACCAAGCGTTCACAGCGCGAAACACAGCGTCTTCCGTGTCATCAACCCAAGCTATCACATTTGCAAAAAATGCATATTAATACTCACATACATAGCCGTAGTGGCTCAAACAGATTAGTTTTTATACAACTGCACATATTGAAAATATAATCGGACTTAAACTGCCAGGCAGAGTTCAATCCCTTTCTACGCTCGTCTGGCCACTGCAATCCCGTGCACAAAATGTAAGGAAATCTCGCATATTTTAGTTCAGAAATTGCTCGGTTACTCTTCATTCTGCATTATTCTGAGAAACCGAACTGTCTATATTCATTTGGAAATTGGCCATGTGAACTAGAATGAATTGTAAGTTCGTAACCGACAAGAGTCTTAAATAATACATGTTCCATTACATGTAATTACGTTACACATTATTTATTAGCAAAGCCACCAGTTAAGTTGGAACATGCAATAACATATATACATACTACACACAAGGCACCAATAACATATAAGTCATACCAATAACAATACACATGTGCACATACAAAATTATATTGTAATCCATGATGCAATTTACATTAAAGGTACTCAATCCGATAAAACTCCTCTCAATTACTATTTCAATGGCTTCGGGGGTCAAAAATATTTGATTCGAGTTCAGGAAGTCACCCATCAAAGCTCAGATTTGTTAGATATCGATTTTAGAAATCTATTATTTTTCATTATCGGGAATTCTTTCTGGCCCAGAAGACAGTCAAAATTTCGTTATTATTACCACTTGGTTGTAGAGTTATCCATCCTTGTCTGTTTGAACAGAGTTTTGGCGTAAAATCTCGAGCGGGTTACCAAATTTACGGCAGTTATTAGTACTCATCTCGAGCAATTAACAAATTTCAAAAATCAATATCTAATAACTCTGAGCTTTGTTTGATGGGTTCCTCGACTCGAATCAAATATTTTTTACCCCCAAAGCCAAAGAAATAGTAATATAGGACCCTCTGATCGGATTGTTGTTGTTGGAATCTGTTGAGATGGGGACCCTCTTTACGGATTGAGTACCTTTAACGTAGTATCCTTTTTAACTACCTTTTATCAGGCCTAAATAACAAGATGATTCTAGCGGAGAGGGAACTAAAATCACTCAAGGAACAAGTCAACAAAAATAAAATAGCAGTTGAACGAATGGAACAAACAAAGAACGATAACTCAAAACAAAGAGTTTCCGATTTGAGAATCATAAGAGATGACATTAGAGATGACATGGACAAACTACAGAATGAAAACGACAAAACAACAAAGAGCACACAAGATAAAATAAAGGATCTACACGAACAAATAAAGTCAAACAAAGGATCAGTCGGCACGATGAACGGCCTCCTTAAAGACATTCTCGCTCAGAAGAATAAATTTGAAAAATTGATAAACAATAACAAACTATCCGAACAGTGTGTTTCATTCATCAAAACAACAGTTGGTGGTTTCTTCGATGAGTTACGTGACAAAATGGATGACTTTTCGAGCAAACCACATGGATATCATCACAATTCTTCTCCAGGTGCAGGTTCCCCGTTTAACTATACCAATCAGGACGAATCAATTCCGAGCACACACTCTAAGGATAACTCATATATAGTAATCGACGACATTGATTCGCCACTGAACAGAAAATACCAGAGCAACGACATGAACACTCGCCAGCCTAATTCTAACTCCGACGACGAAGAGCGGAGGCAGGATCGTCATCACAAATTCAAACGTCTGCACTCGAGAAAGTCTCGTTACAGTAGTCGAGTTCCAATCAGAACAGTGCGATTTAGAGTGGAGAACTTCATACAATCCGTCACCCAAAACCAAGTAGAAGAGCACCTCCATTCCAAAGGTGTTCTCTTCTCAGTCGTTAGGATGTACGTTGATAAACACAACAATCCAGCATTTGCCACAATAAACGTCCTCGAATCTCATGCTGATCAGGTCACGACCCCACACTTCTGTCCTGCTAGAATAGACTGTAGGGAAATATTCTCTTATTAATAGATTCAACAATGGCACAATTCCAGACATCTAATTTCATTAAGCTGAAGCTTTTCACTTGGAATGTGACTGGTATCTTCAGTTCTTCAACTTATCTCGAAAAATTACTGTCCGATGGCTCAATAGACATTTTTGGTGTTAGCGAACACTGGTTGTGCAGCGCAAACGCTGATTTCTTGGACTCTCTGATCTCCAATTATTGCGCCCACACAGTGTGCGACCAGAGACAGCGACAACCAAACCAGATAGGCAGATTCTCGGGCGGTACTAGTATCCTGTGGCACAAACGTCACGATACTTCGATTTCAGTAATTGATTTACAGGATGATCGGATTGCAGCCATACAATTCGAACTATCACCGAATATCTTTATATATGTGTTTCAGGTATATATGCCTTCCACAAATACTCCTGTGGAACTATACGATTCGTACATCAAAATTGTATATGATCTATTAGAATTCTTTATATCATTAGGTACTCCGATCCTGATGGGTGACTTCAATGGGAATTTGAAGAAAGATGATGCGTGCAACAAGCGATTTAAAGCGTTGCTCGCTCATTTTTCTTTGAAATCTGTTATTGACGTACTCTGCACATATTCGAACTTAACTACATTCGTTCCGGCTTGTGATCCGTCCGCGGGATCGAATATTGATCATTTCCTACTCAGATCTGCAGATTTATACAATGTGGACAACGCTCAAATAATCGACGATTCATCCCTAAATGTTTCCAACCATAGGCCAATTATGATGTCAATTATTATTGATGTAAAATCTGCCCCAAAGTCCACAAATATCAGTAAAATGGCAGAAAAACTAAGGTGGAAACTCGTCAACAACAACATGGGACTCATAGAGTCATACCAGTCGAAACTGGCAGCTTATCTGCCCAAGCTTCTCATTACAAATCATTCCACTTTAGATAATTTCTATGACGACATCGTTAATGCTCTTACTCGTGCATCGCGTGAAGTCATCCCCAAATCGAAATTTAAAAAGCACTTGAAGCCCTTTTGGGACGACGAACTTCAAACTCTACATAAAGATATGGAAAAGTTAAGGTCTATTTGGATCCAAGAGGGTCGACCTAGGGAAGATTCATTCTCCTCCTTTGCAAACTACAAGCATGCTAAACGAGACTTCCGGTCTTTACACCGTCGAAAAGCCAGTAAATTTTTACGGGACAAACACTCTGAGCTGGACAATTTGGCCGAGCTCGATCAAGCAACTTTCTACCGCTTGCTGAAAAACGACCGTAAAAGTCGTAACACAAGTCTCCCTCTATTCAAACAGAACAATACCATTCTCAGAGGTAAAACTGAGGTAGTCAATGCTTGGGCGGAGTACTATAAAGCAATATTCAGCGAGGCAACTGATCCACTCTTTGATGTAGATAATTATAACTTTGTAAATAATTTCATTAATAACGCCTCCAGTCACTCATCTTCAAGCTCATGCGATGTACTTATTACACATCCAGTAACTGCAGATGAACTCAGTAACTTACTTAACAGACTTGACAAGAACAAAGCGCATGGTTATGACTCAGTCTCATATGAACACATAATTTACGGAGGTGAAGCGTTGCTCAGTTGCCTGGCATATTTATTTTCACATATGTTTGAATATTCACATGTACCTCTTGCAGCGAAACGGGGCGTCATGGTGTCTCTTTACAAAGGAGGTCGAAAACCTAAAGACAGTTTTGATAGCTACCGAGCAATTACCATATTCCCGGCAATTTACAAGTTATTTGAGAGAGTTGTATCTCTTAGACTGGAAACGTACATGCCGTCTTCAATCGCCGTCCATCCGTTACAACACGGTTTCGAAAAAGGGATCAGTTGCACCATGACATCCTGTTTCGTGCAAGAATGTATTAGTTACGCCAGAGAACAACACAACAAGCTTTACTCATGTCTATTAGACGTGCGTACAGCTTTCGATTGTGTTTGGATCAATGGCCTCTTGTACAAATTATTCCACAGAGGATTACAAGGCAAAACATGGCTCATCATACGAGATTTATTATCTGGCATAAAATGTTGTATCCGCAACGACGGAACATATTCCGACTGGTTCTCCTTATCTCAAGGAACCAGACAAGGATCCATATTATCACCTCTGTGGTACAAAATATACGCAGACGACCTCCTCCATATTATTGAGAAGTCAAAATTAGGCCTTCGTATTCACTCATTGAACTGTTCATCCCCCACCCAAGCCGATGATATGATGCTTATTTCGTTATCTCGCCCAGGTCTTATTGGCCTATACGAGTTATACCTTGAATACAGTTATAAGTGGCGGTTCAGCTATAATTCTTCCAAAACCGTCATAATGGTTTTCAATGAAACCAAACAAGAAGCCGAAAAATGTGCTAGACCGTGGCCATTTGGATCATCTTTTCTCAGAGAAGTTGACTCATATACTCACCTTGGAATTCTGCTGTCCAAATCCCATTTCAATAATACTTTTGTCGATGCCATATGTACAAAATTAAGGGGTACATATTTCGGCCTCTCCGATGTTGGCCTATACCCTGGTGGTATCTCTCCTCAAAGCTCATACAAACTTTACAGAACAATAGTTATTCCTTCAGGGCTATATGGCAGCGAACTTCTCTGGAACCTTAACGCAACTCAAAAAGAGAAGCTTGAGAAGGCCCATAGAGTTTGCATCAAGCATATGCAAGGCTTTCCGACGAGGACCCGTACAGTTATCGCACAAGGCTGTCTGGGCTGTTCCTCGCTAGAATCGTGGATTGATCGTCGGAAACTCTCAATATTTGGCGCTTTCTGTAGGCCAAATTACGAGAAAACATCAAAACAGTTATTCTTAAGACGCCTATATGATTTTATTTCAGGTCTTTCAACTGATGAAACATCTTTTATTTGTGACATATGGTGCATTCTATGTAAATATAATATTGAACATCACCTTATTGAATATGCTATTTCCAATAAATTTCCATCGGTCGTGGCGTGGACACGTTTGGTGCGGTCAGCTGTACAGGAGTTAGATGAACTCGACTGGAATAATCATATCGCCAGCGACTCCTCTTTAGCAGCTTTCCGTACCATTCATCCCACGCTGCGAACGATCGGTATATGGAAACTGTGCTCACAATTTCCGAAGGAAAAATTTGTATTCCTCCTGATTGGTCGCATAATCGAACATACAGCTTTCGGAGAAACTGACACATGCAAACACTGTTTAGCGACCTACCCATGTGTAGTACAACATATCTTGTTAGATAGCCCATCATTGCTACATATTCGGAATGACATGTGGTATCATGTCATTGACCAACATGGCATTGAATGTTTTCCTTTACCTAGACCAATTACCTCGTTTGCAGCTACTGTCTGCCCTTCTGGGATCGCCACATAGAGATCTCGCTCTGCTCTCAGATAACCACTTTAATCTATCTCGGTTGCTCGTTAGGACAACAGCATTTATGTGGAAACAGTTTCATTTTGATGATGGTTAACTAAAGTGATCAGCGCTCTTTCGGAATATAATGGCGTTATCTTTTTTTTCTTTTTTCTTTCTATTAATACATTTACAGCTAGTTGGTAAATTATCTCAGTCACAGCTTTGGTCAATTCAGTACCATGCACCGTTCCGCCAAACATGTATAATTATATATACTTCAAATTACCCATATCTTCCTGCATGTGTAGGCTGTTTAACAGTTTACGTACGATACATTTTACATAACCTGACTTCAACGGACATCCATGAATCTTAGTATTCTTCCGGATACATGATGGCACAAGCCATACCCATATCTACATGTATGTGTGTGTGCATATATATATATATATATATGTATATATATATATATATATATATATATATGTGTGTGTATGTGTATGTATGTGTATGTATGTATGTGTATATATATACATGTGTATGTATATGTATATATAGGTATGTATGCGTATAGTCCTTATATGTATATGTATACATGCATGCGTATGTGTGTATATATATGTATGTGTATATAAATACCATACACTTTTGCAATTATTCAAACCTTGGATATATCTCGCTTGCACTTAAGATAACCCTTTTAATTAACATATTGTATAACCGTTTTAAACACAATTTAAAGTCCCGCTTCAGCTCGACGTGAATTATTTCATACTCCTTATTTCCTCATAATGTCCCACATAATATGCTTTGGTGTAGTTAATTCCATGTACATGCACATATACACATATATAGGTGCATGACGTTACATAATGTATTCATATATATGCGTGGATGTGTGTGTGAGGGTGGGTGTGTGAGGGTGTGTGTGTGAGGGTGTGCACGTGCGTGTGAGAGGGTGGAGAGGGTGCGTTCGTGTGTGTGTGTGTGAGGGAGGGTGTGTGTGTGTGTATATGAAAGTGTCTATATATGTATAAGTGGATGTATGTGTATATGCATGATGTGCATATGCAAGTGCGTGATCGAGCGTGTACTCGTGTATAATACATACATGCTTATATGTAATAAACTATGTTCGTATCTGTCTCTTTTGGCAGTCAAATTATATAACCATGTATATTGTATAGCCAAATTTTGATGTATTTTTGTTCTCAACTTATTTGTAATGATTTTTTTTTCTTTGTTTTGTTTATATATATGCTCTTCATTGTATGGAAGAATAAAGATATATATAAGCCAGGGTCCGTATCAGCCGGTGGTCCGTAAAAGCCAGGGTCCGTAAGAGCCAGGATCCGTAAGAGCCAGGGTCCGTATAAGCCGCATACCGTTATATAAATATGCTTACTTTTTTTTAGGAAGGCTCAAATATTCAATTGAGAGTAAACAATGAAATTTATTTCTGTTAGGGTTCTCCCAGTAATATTTGGGGATGTGAATTTCGCGTAAATCTTGTAACTTTTGACATATGATCATAAAGTGATATTCGTCGCAAGGACTGTTTTCACATAAAACACACCTTAAGTTGTCTGCGGAATTTGTGGTTTCTTTTGTCCATCTATTTTTTTCTACTGGTAATTTATGATTAGATGGTCTGATTTTCAATAGGTAGTTAGACCAATGAGATGGCTAGATCAAATCAGAATGAATTGTAACCAACACAACTCTTTTAAATTTGATTACAAAGTTCTGCATGGAACTACATTATAGCATAAGTTAGGGGTAACTTTTCAGGATTTAGTCAGAAATATGGCTTGTTGCCATTCATCTGAAAGCTCTCGGTGAGATCTTTCAGATAAATGGCAACAAGCCATATTTCCGACTAAATCCTTAAAAGTTACCAATATAACTGTGCTGTGGTTAAGGAGTCATTTTTAGGGCATTACTGTATATAATATGGAGTTACCGTTACCAGTAGTATACTGGTAACGGTAACTCCATATTATATACAGTAGTATACTCTGGCAGGAGAGTGGAGCGAAAAGGTCGTGCTTGCTTCGATCTGATTAGTTCCTCTGTTGTCAGAGCGTTGAGCACGGGTGAGTCGTGTGGCCGCGCCTCCGGGTGCAGCTGCCCCCGTGCTTAACGCCAGTGAGACGGTTTTGGATTAGGCTTATGGATTTAATCCCAGACGCCGTGTTGGCCGCAGTGCAAAGGTGTTCGGTAGTGGACATTGCTAACTGGAGTCCCCAGTCTAACAGGGGCTACCTGACCCTTTGCCTGGAGTTCCGGACCGAAGATGTTGGCATCCAGAGATCACAGGCCCGGGACACCAACTCCAAGACTGCCTCCTGTCACCTGAGTGGGAAGAAGAAGGGGCCGCCCAAGAAAAAGACGCCTGCGAGGAAAAGAAGGGACGCCGCCAGACGAGCCAAATGGAAGAAGAGGGGGTGGTGACTGTTGATCTGCCAGTCACCCCTCCCCTTGTGGTTCAGCCGACGTCCAATGTCACAGCCGGCAGGTAGGAGTTGTCTGAGAGACGACCCGACCTGCATGGAGACAGGCGACATCGCACCAGCTAGCAGGGACTCCGTTGATCTTCCGGAGGTCCCTGCTGTCGTCGTCGAGGCAAGCGGAACAAGGGAGCAGGAAACCACCCCTGCTGTTCCTGTCGCCTGCTTCGAGGTGGAACTGGACAGCTTGCCACCACGGACACCGTAGTACCAGCACATCCCGGTGTACCCCAGCTCTACCACCAGCAACAACAACAGCACTCGGTCTGTTCAGTCTGTAGAAGAAACCATCGGGCTTGCAGATAACGCCATCGCTAAAGCTGATAGACACAGTAAAGAACAATCAGAAAACGTCCAACGCTACTTAAAAGAGCAAGAAGCGAAGCAAGAAGCGGATCTACAGCGTATCATCCAACAGTACCATCAGAGACATCCTTCACCTCAGTCATCAACCGAAAAACTAAATGCAAAGAAGAAAAGAAAAAAGACAAAATAATCACCATCACAAAATGCTTACCTTTTTTCTTTTTTTTATTCACCAATAAAGGCAACAATATGAGGGATTAAGGGGAGGACCATTCGGTCCTTCCGAAAATCCCGGGCTAGCCCCCCGAACCACTCATTCACCAGTAGTATATAGAGAGACAGGGACAGTACCAATTGAATATTAGAAATGAAGCATAAGTGGCACAAGAGTAGAGGGAATAGGGGGACACTTGAGAAATCGAAGGAAAACAAACAGAAATACCACCATCCATTATCATCATAGAGGACGGTCGTCATAACTTCATATATATATATATGGAGGGAGAGAAGGAGAGATGAGAGAGAAAGATAGAGAAAGACAGACAGTCGAGTTCGCTCGACACACTCGAGTTATATGTACATGGATCTCGTTTTGTGAGAATTATTTGTACAAGTACCGCGTCACTTCTACACTTGTCCCATTGGGGGTAATTTGACGTTAATAGATAGGTCCCGTTCACCCCAGATGTCTCTTTCCGAGGAAGATAATGGTGTTGGTTAGAATTTTCTAAAAAGTGACGCTGTTAAGGATAAGGGGGGGGGGGGGGCAAAAACAATTGTCGCCGATTTCCACAAACTTATACATAATGATCTCCATGACATGAAGAATCTAATGGTGTGATTTAAATATGACATATTTCAGTCATTCACGGGATATCAGATCTCAATGGAATTTGGTATGATTTTTCACCATAAAGTTGACTTCCAAAGAATTTATAATTGGTTTTGTTTGATTCCTCATTCTATGGTTATTTTCTTTGTTTATATAGAAATGTTGATATTTTGTCTGTCCACATGAATGACTCAACCATGGGGTCATCATATTTCAATGGAATTTGTTGGCGATATTCTATACAAGGACAGCCTTAAAAAAATGATCGGTTGATTTGATCGAAATGCATGGTCCTCTGACTTCTACTTAATAAAGTCTACCCAACCTTGGTGTATGCCACACGGGTCTGTATCGGGCGACATTAACATTTCCTTTACTGAATACTCATTAATAAGCAGTTCCCTTCGGAAAATGTTCAGATAATAAATTTAACAAGGCCGTTTATGGAACTTATATAGTATCTGAACATTTCAAGGTTTCACCGCCAATAAATAGGAATCTGTCTGCACATTTCTACTATATATGTCGTCAGCTCATATTTCATGAACAACTCTCCAGATGAATGATAGACAATTCCAATGTATACTTTTATAACGTAATGGGATAATACATAGGATCCTGAGCACTACATAGTCTTTTGCCCATTATTTTATAGACAACGTGAATCCTTAGTATTAACATTGAAAGACCTAGATTGTGAAATTTGTATTAAAGATTTTCTTATTGGAGCATACCATGTTGTTTCTAATACAAATTCAGCAATATGTAATGCACTTCATATTTACTTTGAATCCACTGAGAGACTATGATTACATATCAACTGCAGTATACTTTTTCTGCTTAAGTTTAACTTGCAGACTGATACATGTGGATGTGTCGTATCATTCAAATTTATATGGTTATTATATCATCACAACTTTAATTGAATATTGAAACATTTTAAACTTTTAATCTCTAAACTCTTACTCATTGCCATCAACAGTATTTTCAGGACAGCCCTGTTTCATTTAA
Source organism: Siphonodentalium dalli (assembly GCA_032622095.1). Lineage (NCBI taxonomy): Eukaryota > Metazoa > Mollusca > Scaphopoda > Gadilida > Siphonodentaliidae > Siphonodentalium > Siphonodentalium dalli. Next base: position 183,712,868 of record CP136067.1, on the reverse strand, counting down.
TCTTATTTAGTGTCTTCATACTTAATGATTATTAGGAATTTCCATGATATATACACCATTAAATTGTCATGTGTCCATGTTTGTCAACTTTTTGTATTTTTCTGTTTGGACCCAATAAAATAGGATGTGCCTGAGTTTTGGGTCCAATTTATTCAAGAGTTAATGAATAAATGTAAATTAAAAACAAAAATACATAGGAAAGAGGGGTTAAAATAACCGACGACTTACCCACGATGAGAATGCTGACGATCCAAACGGACTCATCTGCGGCAGGTGTCGCCACCAAACTATTCCTGTGGCCGATACTGTATAACAGACACTGGAAACTGTTGTTTTCAAAAGCCGATGTGTCGCATGTTGGAACTTTTGTGCATTTGGCTGAACATCCTACCGCACCAGCGGTCCTAATCTCTAAAATCCTGTTGTCTGTTGACATGGTAACAGCCGTCATCACTGATGTGCTGAAGCGTTCTCCTTGTACAGCATGTACCAACACTATGGCTAGGATGAATGTGACCAACATCATAACCATAGTCAGTTTCTGCACAGACATAACAGTGTGCATCTTCAATTGTTATTCCTGTTTTCATTTGTCGAAATTAGACTACTTTCCAACACGACGTTTTTAGTTCTGCGTTATGAACTGGCTGCAACAGAAATTCAAATCATCATTATCTTGCTCCAATTACAACTAAGCGACGTTGCCCTTCTGTGATAGGCTACAAACTGTTTTATCGTTCAAAGTCGTATTCAAAACCCATAGGACTGGAATCGATCCATAATTTCCTCATACGCGTTGACGAATAAACTATTGTCATATAAGGATTAACTGTCATGTGGACTGTTTTTATGGAGATGTAACCGTGAGGTAAGTGGTCATAACTTGTGTATACCCGAACATACATACAAGTTATGACCACTTACCTCACGGTTACATCTCCATAAAAACAGTCCACATGACAGTTAATCCTTATATTAATATACATTTAGCGAAAAAGCCACTTTTGTAAATGTATTTAAATCGAAAAAAAAAGTGTATCGTGACAAAACCAGCCCAAAATATCCCATAGCACCCTTGGCAAGGGTTAACAGGAATAATTTCTCTTTATATTGAAACCCGATGATTTATTAAGTCAATCCTGCGCGAGTCCAAATGCGCCCAAAACATTACGCGTTCGTCTTTCCAAAACCTATGACGCGTCGATGTAATTATGAGGCTGCAGTTATGAGCTGTTGCGCGTTCGCCGAGAAATAATTGCAACTAGCCACATGGGCGCCGACCAATCAGAATGCTGGATTTAGTGATAATCACACTTAGTATGTAAATATATTATTATACACTCGTATTCAGGCGTGTAAAGATAACCATGACGTCCATGCCTCAAATTTAACCCAGTCATTTTTGGCTTGTGCCATGCTCCATGAATAAACATAAATACTTTTATAAAAATTCAACTTTCCGCTCACCATTTTACGACAACTGGGGCGCTCTAACAACAAATGTTCTTTTATTTTAAGTGTCATGGAAAAGATGTGACCATCATTTTTTTTTGTGAGGTAGCAAAACACAATTTCCTTCAATTTTGGCCAACTGGGGGGGGGTATATGTACCTCAAATCTATGCCGACCCATTATTAGAGACGTGGCGACAGGGGGTGGGTAACTTTGGTCAAAACTTTGGTAAAAAGTTCAACAGTTGGAAATTTCTTGCCTGCCAAAACATTAGTTGGAAATTTCACACCAACAATAGGTTGAAAATGTTCTTGTAGTTTGATTTTCAAACAATTTTTTGGGGGGAATTAATTGTTTTTGAACCAATATTTGCGTATTTTCCTATTTTTTGTCAAAATTTTGGATTGAAGTGGTCATCAGTTGGAAACTTTCCAACCTTAGGGGGGTGACAGTTTCCAACACTTGGAAAGCTTGTGTCCTGGACCCTCCCCGTGGCCAGTCAAAACTGCTAGTTAATTTAAGAAAACAATATTGTCAAACATTTGGTCAACATTGTCATTGGAATTATCATCAGTTGGAAATTTTCCAACCTAAATGCGATTTTCTTGTTCAGATTTCAAAATTTTCCCACACTGGACGGTGTGTCATTGTCAGTCGTCAAATTTGTGGATTGAAATGGTCATCAGTTGGAGAATTTTCCAACCTGATGGTGAGTATGAGGTGTGAAATGTCCAACACTAGGAAAGCTTCAGTTGAGGCCAGTCTAGATGCTAGGATTTGCGATTTTCTTGTATAGTTTTCAAACTTTTCTCACACCGGGCCGAACAACCATGGTCAGCCCGGTGTGTCCTGGTCTCTTGTCCGTAGCCGTGTGAATTTGTCTGGAGTTAGACCACTAGATGTTAGGATTTATGCAATTGTTCAGGTCAAAATATCTTAATGTTCTCATACTTGGAATATAGAACTATGGTTTATGAATATATAGGATATTAGGCGTGAGCACTGAGATGCAAGGGGTGCAAATATGGAATTATGCAAAAACTTGTGTTTGGTCCGATTCTGATTCAAGGGTGGGGGTGCAGTTGGAATTTCCCAAAGTGGACACCCCCCGAACGGAGACACTCTAGTCACGTCCCTGCCCATTATTCTTGGCATTATTCTGTCCTATACCGGATATAGCTATGATAGAACTGAGAAATTGTAAAATAGAGAATATGTTATCGTAGCAATTTAAAAATATTGTTTTGCAAAGGCAGTTGTCAAAGTTCGTGGAGAAATCAGGCTATTTTCCGATTGCCAAACACACGGGGTTAATCTGCACTGAATACGAATATCATGTTACGCATCCAAATTTAACCCATCAAGGTAGTATTGTCACATATAACACAGGCTATACAGGCAGTTATGTCGCATATATATAGATATTTATTTTCTTAATCTTCAGACCTCCTTTATTTATATGTATTCATGTGGACATTCTTTGATTTCTGGAACGTATAATAAGTCAACATCATATACTAGATCAGTATAGATTGAACTGGACGCCTGTATATTACAAGTTGTTTTAAATACGCCACATATTTTTCTATATATACACTACACTATATATCACCGGAGCAGTATCTCCCCGCATTGCTGACACCCAAAAGCATGGTGTGTACCCTCGCTTGATCGCGGATAGTTGTCCCCCGAAAAAATTCTGGGGACTATTAAAATAGCCGGTGTCCGTCCGTCCGTGCGTCCGGAAATGGTTTCCGGATGATAACTTTAGTTTCGGTTATTAGATCAAAGCAAATTTCATAGGTGAGTTTATGAGACCAAAATACAGGTCAAGTTCCGCCCATTTTTGCGAGAGTTATGGCCCTTTTTCGACTTAGAATACTGTCAATTTCTAGTTTCCGGATGATAACTTTAGTTTGTGTGATCATATCTGAATCAAATTTAGTATGGTCGTTTCTCAGCCCAAAATACAGGTCAGGTTCGAATATGGGTACGATCCGCCCATTTTTGTCTGGTTTCTTCGGATTTAGGGTCCTTGTTATTTTTTTCAGAAAAGCTGATGCCCACAATGAAGCCACTTTTTCGGGGGACACTATGGCCGGATGGCCTTTTATTTGTATTTGTCAACCACAGTGTATGGGAGATATTTTTAGCATTACTCGAACATACATGTTTTGGTTCTTCGCGAAGAACCAAAATAAAGAACCCCAAATCAAGATCCAAACACACGTGTGTTGTTTCTTCAGGAAGAACCAAAATAAATAACCAAATGAAGACAGACAGACAGACAGACAGACAGACATTCGCAAATATAGATATAGATATGTAATGTATGAGTTTAGGGCTTAGTTCAAGAGTGTGTGAAAATGGATACTACCCGAGGGATGTTCAATATCATGTATATGGTTCAAATTCAGATGATCGGGTAGTATGTTTGGCGGATGAGGTTACAGGGACTACTGATTCGTATTGGTTGACGTTGAACGTGTTATATGTACACTTAACGGGGTACGTTCTGATGGCAGTCTGGGCATCCTCGATTCTTGCATTTGATATTGTTAGAATATGCGCTTATTGTTTTCTCTGTGATGTGTTTTTTGAATACGTGCCTATTTGATTTTTAGTCATAGTGTTATCTAAGTTGTTCCATGAGGTTGCGAATGCATGAAATGGTATCTGTTGAGAAAAGGAGGTTCTCGGGGTTTTGAGGAATAATGGGCGCTGTTGTCTCGTATCCGGTCCGGCAATACGTTTAGTGAACATTTGGGAAAAGGATTCAGGTAGGCGGTTGTAAGACCAGTCATGCATGAATAGAGTAGTGTGGACTTTGTGAAGGTCGTATACTTTCAAGATATTCTCTTTTTTTTTAAAGGTTCTGTATGACTCCTGTATTTTTGATTACACACAATTCGTATTGCTCTTTTTTGTAGTAAAAAGACTCTTTTTACATCGGGAACATGGCCCCATATCTGGATTCCATATACCAAGTGACTTTGGATTAGGGCATAATATAACGTTTTAAGGGCGCTGCCTGGGAAAAAGTTTTTTACTTTGTTTATATGATATATGGCGTGCGCTAATTTTGGAGCAGACTGATGATATGTGTTTCTAAAATGATAGATTTTCTTCTATGTGAATGCCTAAAAATTTGGTTGAGGTTTCGTGCTCACGTTTGAGGTCACTTTGTTTCTGAAATTTCTATTACTTCGTAAATACGTTATACCATTTAAAATTGATATCACACGATGTTGGTTCATCGAATTTACCCCGGAGATGTTCTGGTGTCTGAAGAAAATATCGAATTATATTAATGCAGTTATTGTTCCATACTTTGTCCTCTATATGTGATATGAGCAATAGAGTTAGCCTCGCCAGCAATCAAATTATCAGAGTCTATGCATATTACTCGAAACAGACTATGGGCAGTTTAGCGTTCAGCTTTCAACTTAGAATATTTTCCCGATTACCATGCACGGGAATAGTATACAAATTATCCACACATCGGCCCGTCTTATTAGCGTTTGAAGCGTAATTGTGCATGGTGTCTATAGGCATACATCACTTTCCTGTGAAATAGGCTAAGTCCTTAACACTGATGAAATCGTGCATATTAAGAAAATATTGTGTTATCTATTTAAAATAAACTCCCTCCTACCCTAATTTTATCGCCTTTATTATTATAATAAAAAAAACAAAAAAAGAGAGAAGCATTTTTGTCAAAGTTTATGTGTATTTTCTTCTGTCTTTTGGTGCCGTTGTTGGTGTCGTCGTCGTCGTTGTTGTTGTTGTTGTTGTTGTTGTTGGAATTGGAAGCTGGCGGGTAGATGCATGCATGGTTGTCTGACGCCAGATTCGTCTCACACGGTGTATTTGTACGGGTATGTATGGTCAATGATTTTTATGTCTGCTTTAGTGAAGATGTAATTTCCTTTTGCTAATTTTAGACGGTCGACCAGTTCTGGACGCAGGCGATCCATTTTCTGTATTGTTGTTTCAGTCCTCCTGGGTGGAGTCACGGTCTTTCTTTATATCTGGGCGTCTCCGGGACTGTGTAAGCAGTCGCTGGTGAATCCAACAACACGTCAAAACGATCCGGGTGGCTGCTCTGCTAATTGTCCCCCGAAAAATTTATTTTTGGGGGACTATTGTAATCAGGCCCGTTCGTGCGTCCGTCCGTCCGTCCGGAGTTATAACTCCAGTATTGATCATCCGATTTGATTGAAACTTGGTATGTAGGTGTCTCAACCAAGAACACAGGTGCTCTGCAATTCTGGGTTTGATCCGAAGTTCTTTTATGGAGTTATTTCCCATTTTTCAACTTTTTTTTTACTTAGAAAATTTCTCACTTTTTCGATTTCCGGATGATATCTCAAGTTTGGATCCGTTAATTGCAAATACCGTCATATCAAGATACAGGTTGAATTCGAATTTGAGTTTGATCCGATGATTTTTACTAGAGTTATGGACTTTTTTCGACTTTTCGACTTTTTCATTTTGTGCCAATTTGAGGTTATATTTTGACTTTTAAGAGTTTTTTAAAGATTTGGTTATTTGTATGCATGTCAGTAATGAATCAATGCACACGTGTCTTATGCATATAGTATACTAGTATACTACAAAGCCTCCGCTCCAAATGAAGCCACCAGTTCGGTTTTTTCTTTGGTTTCCGGATGATAACTCAAGTTTGGATTGTTTAATTGGAAATTCTGTTTTTTTGTGGGTCGCTCATATCAAAATACAGGTCAAGTTCGAATTTGAGTTTGATCCAATGATTTTTCCCAGTGTTATGGGCCTTTCGACTTTGAAAAACATTTTTTATAATTTTCTGTATGAGGGTACCTTCATGGTGTATCAACTCCTCCTACAGTTTTGATCGTATATATTTGAAACTTCAGAGTATTGTTACCCACATATTGGAGATGTGCAACATGTATATAGATGATGGAAAAATTATTTCTTTACGGAATTATTAACCCTTTCGACTTAGAACATTTCAACATTTTTGTTTATTTCTTTAACAAAGCGGCGTCGACTTGCCATCGGGGGACAATGTGGTCGGCTGACCCTTTATTTCACTTTCCGGCTCGTTATCTGTGTGTCGGTGACTCCGGCAGCTTGATGGTGTTCAGTTGTATCCATCGCATCCACTGCAGAGGCTATTTCGATGGTCTCAGTCGACCTCTGAGATGGTACAGATCAGTGGGTGTGGCATCCTGAAGTGGGTCATGTCTATGGGGAGGTAGCTGGGCGTCTCTGAACCTTCTTCCTAATCCATATGGTCCTCCTTTCGGTGTCCCTGCGACGGTGTCTCCGGCGGTTCTTCTTTTTCTTCTTCGTCCTCTCGTCTTGCGTAGCCCCTCCATCTGTGGTCTTTTCCGGGCCGCGGCTTTAGATGGTGCGACCTTGTACTCCAAAGTCACATCCATCCGACCAGTATGTGCATGAATACATGGTCCAGCGCACACAATGGGCCGAGTGGAAATCGCTCAAAGCAAGGCGAACTCCGCTGGGATTAACCTCGGACGACATCAACCAAGCAAAGTTTTGTTTCTATTAATCGTATTCCAGATGTAAGGTGGATTATTATCCTTGTGTTGGAAACTGGCATTAACGTTGGTCGCAACGTATATCTATCGTCAGATGTAACCAATGAATAATTGACACCAGTGGCACTGTATTGATTTGTGATTAGTGAGTAATGATGGTTTGCGTTGATAAAACAGTTATTACGTCCTCTAAGGGTGTTTTCTGTGATCGTATTTTTTTTATTTGTCAATGGGGGTATGGGCGAATGTGTTAAATATGAATATAAAAGTGCCTAGATATTTTCGTACCCGATATGATTATAATGGTACTTGGGTATGTTCGTACTTCGTACTCGACCCATGTAACGAAGTTTGACAATAATTATTGTTGTGATCTAATAGATGTAGCATCTCGTCGCGATGTATATTCACGTATCCCTTAAAGCCTTTGCGGTTAGATCGGCGACTCGTCGTGTATGCTTTATTGAACCATGGCTTGTTAGCTACGATGGGAAGTAGGCGCCGACTTGGAACGGGAATTCCCACGTTAACCCTTAGCGCACTGCGCGCTGTGTGTCTCTATTGTTGTTTAACCTGATTTGTTATTTTCACGTGACATAAATCGGAATGCTATCTACTATTATATTGCATGGGGATTTGAGGATGGTATAAGAAATTTAAGTCACATATGAACTATTCGAGCTGTTTGTTTATATCGGTGTTTAACAAGTTACTTAACATCATTGAGTGCACCTTTTCATTTATTTATACGATAAATATCGGCATGCTATATGTGACCCGCCATATCAAATCCAGTCGTAAGTCGGGATTTATTTTACCCTGTGCCAATGCATTCTCTTATATATGCGAGTCGACCATAGGTCGCCTCGCATATATAACAGAATGCATTAACCTAACAATTTTTTAGTAACTTTTTCTTGTATTCTTTAACAATTTTATAATTTCACCCATACAGAGCCCCAGACAAACATGAGCAGACGACACTCTTCTATATGCTTCTATATAGGTATGGGGCTCCCTGCAGGGTAATGGATGTTTTTTATTTTATGTCCTAAAAATTGTAAGAAACATTTATTTAAAAAACTTATAAAAAATTGTTAGGCCAATGCATTCTCTTATATACGCGATGCGACCTATGGTCCACTCGCATATATAAGAGAATGCATTGGCACAGGGTAAAAAAAATCCGACTTACGACTGGTTTTGATATGGCGGGTCACATATTCTAAATGAATTGGGATTTTCATTATTAACCCTTTACCCAACAGAAGGGCCCTGTGCCAATGCATTCTCTTATATATGCGAGGTGACCTATGGTCGACTCGCATATATAAGAGAATGCATTGGCACAGGGCATAACTGTAACTATCACAGTGTGGTCAAGGAGCCGGTTCCAATGATATCCATATTTGTATGGTTCTATTGAGACAGACCGAAGATATTTTAGGCTGTTGAAGCTTTATTTGGCCGGTTTTGGCCGTTTTGTTGGGTAAAGGGTTAACCAAGTCACACATTACACATTCGAGCTGTTTGTGCATATTGAAGTTTAGTGAACTTTAGTCTCGAACTCTAAACTTTTTTTCATTTCTTTGTATGCGGAATATATCTGAGCTATGAATAGAGATGTTATTAAAAACAGTTACAACACTAACCCTTCACATTTGTTGTTTAACATACAGTGTGGCCTTATTCTAGACATCGTTTTATGTATGTGTACGCAGCAAAATATAATAATGGTATATGAATTGAACAATGTTCAGAAAATAACACTCTTGTGACCATGTTTTAATTGATTCTCATGGGAGCCATATTTTAGATAGTCCTCATTAGATCATATTTCATTTGACCCTCTGGCGTGGGACTATATTGTATTTAACCCATGGGGCCGTAGTTAATCAACACTGATGGCAACATATTTTTATTTTAATTAATGGGACCATATTTAACTTTAATTAACCCACATGCTACCATATTTTAATTAACATTCATCGAACCATATTTCAATTAACCCCCATGGGTCCATATTTGTATTAACCCTCGTGTGACCATTTATTTTTACTAACCCTAATTGGGCCATATTTTATTTTAACCGTCATGGGACCAGGGCGGTTTGAATACGTTTTGTCAAATGGTGTGTAAAAAGTGTCAAAATCACAATTGGAGGCCACCTTAGATGCCATCTTGGATTTGATCACCTTCTTAATCTAGGATTTGAAATGAATTTTATATTATCTGTGTCTCTGGGGGGTTCTTCATTCAAATTTCAACAGCCATGAAAAATTTCATAATGATCAGACTAAAGGTACGACCTGTAGCCCGTGATAAAGAATTTAGTCATACAAAGAGTAAAATCCAAGATGGCTGCTGGCGGCCATGTTTTTTGGCTGAATGACCCCAAAATGACTCGTTCCCATCTACATATCAATGTTAACATCCAAGACAAATTTTATGATAATCCTACTAAATGTACGACATGTAGCCCGTGTCAAAGGATTTAGTCACGCAAAGAGTAAAATCTAAGATGGCTGCCGGCGGCCATGTTTTTTAGCCGAATGACCCCAAAATTACTCTACATGTCAATATCAACATCCATGACAAATTTCATGACGATCAGACGAACAATACGGCCTGTAATGACCCCAAAATGAATCATTCCGGTCTAAATGTTGATTGTCAACAGCTATGACAAATTTCATGATCCGACCAAAGGTACGACCTGTTGCCTGTATTGTTGACGAATCAAGCACACACGGACGACGGACGACAAAGCCATGGCAATGGCTCAAACTTTACAATGTAAAGTTGAGCTAAAAAGGCACTAATTCCATTTTTTTTTTACCATGGATATTATATGCATCTGTGCAGGAGATGCCACATTATTCAGATTGAAGTTCTGCAGTTGGAGTTTGTAATGCACACACATTGAGCACCTCAATTATGTATGTTATCTTCTGCAAATTAGGGGGACATAACTGTAGAAACTGAACAGAAGGGAAAGTCAAAAAGTAACTAAAACAAAATTTCAATTTGATACTTAATATACTTCCCAGAAGATGATGCCTAAGCAGAATTAGGTCCCTGGTGTATTTGGTGATGCCAGCCTGCTGTACATGGTAGCAACACTAAATTCACCCACTGGGGACCTCATTCTGCAAATGTCAGAAACACTAAATTCAGGCAGTTTGTTTCAAATTCTAGCAGTGTTGTTTAAACACAAGGCTGCCAGATGCCATAATATTATTCTAATCTAGATTAATGACATGTGTGTGTGTGTGTGTCTCTCTCTCTCTCTCTTTCTCTCTCTCTCTCTCTCTCTCTCTCTCTATCTGCAGAGATATATCTGCTTGTGGATAGAACAGGTATTAACAGTTGGGAGTTGAGATGATATCGGTTGGAAGGGATGTTGCAGGGTGGGGATGTATCATGTTGGGGTGAGGTGGTAATGGAATATTTCTGTAAATTAATTAAAGATTAAAGTTTCAGAACACTGCAGATGCTAATAATGTTAGTTTTAACTAAAGACCTTGTGTGCCATTATACACATGTGTGACATTTGTAACAGTTTAAAAAATATATTTTATGTTACTGGGACCTCATATGGGCCTTAGTAGAGATGACATTAAGCTATATGGCATGCTGCATATGCATGATATGGGGTGGTGGGGTGAAAAAAATCCTCAATAAATGTATAACTGAAATAATGATGTCTTGATGTGACTAAAGTGAAGATCATTGTGTGCATGGAAAAAGAGCAAGCAATTGTTTCAAACATTAATGCCAATCAGTGAAATATTTGCATTCTATCAACTCATGATCTCTCACAACACCTAAAAAGTCTGGCATAGTGACTGTTTGTCATTTATTAATATGATAATAATGTACTATGTTATTCGAAAACTTACTCCTTCCAAGTCCATGATATGTACTTGTAGACATACAATTAGATTATAGGCCTACTGGTAGGTGAATAATAATTGTACCCCCACATACATGTACATGTAGGTTGATACTTTGAAGTATATATATTCTCCAGCCGTATCAATTAATGTGCCGGTTTAAACTGGTATCAATGATACTGTATATCGGTAGATGTTTATAGTTCATGGACATATACCGGTATATAAAAATTAGAAGTCTGCCATGCCCTGTTACTGAAACCATGTCATTTAGACCTTGCTGGTTAAATGCACGGTTGGCCTTCATTATAGGTTATAACTTAGTAATAAAAGTGAAGAAATTATAACATGTTGTTAAGAATATAGTAATGGTAATAATATACTATAATAGTATGAATGCCATATCCTCGAAACACGCATTGTGTCAGTCGAACGTTTGTTTATATACATCATACAGCATGTAAAGAGTGAGCGATATGCACAACACTCAACACCGTGGAAATGTATCAGGAGAGTGATTCACAGTGACCCATTTAACACCGAAATCTTGAAAGGTGAGGTTAAAATTACATGTACATGTAGTTAGCGCTATACTGTTATGTTATAAACAATTTGGTGGAATTTCTAACCAAAGTACACTTAATGCATAGGGTATCCATGGCGATGAGTGTTTTGCTTACCCCATACTCTTCACAAACTGTTTGTCTACATGTACATAACATGGGGTTTACCGGTATTAGTTATTTAAGTCCAGTGTGGACTAAGTCCTCATTTTGGAAGATTCATCGGAATAACAATATGAATCAGGACACTATATATCAGCCATTTATTAACTCTGAAATGTTTGTAAAAGTAAAACATAAAGTGATCCAGAGATACTGATGGACAAAACAAGAGCACTGCCACTGATGGTTATTTTAACCAAATTTCCCGCTACCACCTTTGACCAAAAAATCTCAACCAAATATGTACATGTACCATACAAATTTCCATTGCGAGCTATTTCTGAAAACTGAATAGAACATGGTATAAAATTGTCTACAATGAGGGTTTACGAGCAGATAATTTTACCCATTCACAATACAAACCGTTCATAGCACCATGCATACATCTACATGGCCTCAATAGCTCGAAGACGAGTGTGACTCGCCACTCAGTAGTATTTCAACCAGGTTCTACTCATGATTCATTGCATGAACTGAATATTACATGCACACTTCGGCTACATGTATTTTGCTGAAGATAGGATCTAAATACATATCACGATTTAATTTAGACTTCGAAAAATTATTGAAATTTCTACAAGCAGTGACGAATGGTGGCCTGGTATAAAATAAAATAATAGCAAGCCATTCCATGCCTGAGATAAAATAGCCACTCTGTAACAAATAAATTTGGTACAGTAATGCCCTAAGTAATCGACCTCTTAACCAAAGCAGAATTATGGGTAACTTTTCAGGATTTATTCGGAAATATGGCTTGTTGCCATTCATCGGAAAGCTCTCGGAAAACATGGCCTCCATCACTTTAACCCATTTCTTAACAATATGTGACCCGCCATATCAAATCCAGTCGTAAGTCGGGATTTTTTTACCCTGTGCCAATGCATTTTCTTATATATGCGAGTCGACCATAGGTCACCTCGCATATATAAGAGAATGCATTGGCCTAACAATTTTGTACAGTAATAATAATAATTTTAATAATTTGTTCTTGTATTCTTTAACAATTTTATAATTTCACCCATACAGAGCCCCAGACAAACATGAGCAGACGACACTCTTCTATATTCTTCTATATATGTGTGGGGCTCCCTGCAGGGTAATGGATGTTTTTTTATTTTATGTCCTAAAAACTGTAAGAAACATTTATTTAAAAAACATGATAAAAACTTGTTAGGCCAATGCATTCTCTTATATATGCGAGGCGACCAATGGTCGACTCGCATATATAACAGAATGCATTGGCACAGGGTAAAAAAAATCCCGACTTACGACTGGATTTGATATGGCGGGTCACATATACCTAGAATAAAAGTTGTCTCATTATGCTCGCCATGTTTCGGGGGCATAAAATATATAACATTACTGCTGTGCCGTACCTCCTATATACATATATTGTATCTCACGTGACTTTGTTATTGAAATCAAGCTTTCCGATTGGTTGGCTACTCGACTCTATTAGTCGTAGTTGTATACTACGCCTTCAAGTCTCTCCCATCGTGCACTATGCATATGTAGTTTTGACTACTAAAAATAGTAACGAACACTACATCAAACTTTGTTCTGAAACTACTTGTTATTTCGCCGCTGATCCAAATTAAAGCTCAGTAAGGCGAACATCAATTGTCTGAACTTAGTAAAAGTTGAAAATTTCTGCATTTGTTCGATACAATATAATAATTAGAGCATGACTTGTCGTAAAATACGCCGATATAGTGCATAGTGCGGTTGTGTAGTTCACTCCGCTTCGCGTCGTGAACTACACAACCTCACTATGCACTATATCGGCGTATTTCACTCCAAGCCATGCTCTATTTATTAAATATATAGAGAGAGACTTTAAAATGTGAATATAGTGTCCTAAGTGCGAAGTCGGAATACAGCGGCCATTCGAGCTTACTTTTTTGGGGTTGCTTCGGTGGCCGTGTGGTATTGACGTCGGACTTTGAGTCGCAAGGCGCGCTCGCCGTCGGGCCGGGGTTCGTATCCCACCCAATCTAAAAAAAATTGCATTGTCTTAAAAATCACATTTGTTTCTTGAAATAGTGTGTCTCACACTTACAGAATGAGGTCCCCAGAGAGTGAAGTTAGTGATGATACTCCACACAGCAGACTAGCATAACAAATTCACCCTCTGGGGACCTCATTCTAATTAGGCCTCATCTTCTTGGAAGTATCTATAGTATAAAATAAGCATTGTTTTTACTTAATTTTTCCAGATCTAATTTACAGGACGAGTTTTGTAAATTTCGCTATAAACTTGGGACGAGTTATAGATTCTATTTATTACATGATCCAAAACCTCGAAAAAGCATACTTAAATCAACAAACGGGATGCGAAACTAACACAGCTTCTGTAAGGCATTCGATGACGAATTATGCGTGGTTTGCGCACGTAAACAAATAGTCCTATATAAATAAAGACCCTTTGTCGTATTTAATGGCGTATATTTAATTAAATAACTTTTCAAACTCTTCATTCATTAGAGTTAATCGGAAAAATAATGGAAGCCCTAGTATTTTTCAGGCTTAACGTACTGCAATTTAAACAGACGACAAACTGGAAGTCAAAGGTCACCTGCCACTATTTCCTGTTATTAAACGAATGTTTAATATCACAATTTATAGAATGATAATAATAATAGGATCATGTAATAAATACACAATATAAAATGATCTTCCTATCTCCATGGTGCCTATTTGTCATCATTATTATCATCATTATCGTTAGCATCACTATCAATATCATCATTATAATCATCATTATCGTTAGCATCACTATCAATATCATCATTATAATCATCATTATCGTTAGCATCACTATCAATATCATCATTATAATCATTATTATCGTTAGCATCACTATCAATATCATCATTATTATCATTATTATCGTTAGCATCACTATCAATATCATCATTATTATCATCATTATCGTTAGCATCACTATCAATATCATCATTATCATTATTATCACCATTATCGTTAGCATCACTATCAATATCATCATTATAATCATCATTATCGTTAGCATCACTATCATTATCATCATTATAATCATCATTATCGTTAGCATCACTATCAATATCATCATTATAATCATCATTATCGTTAGCATCACTATCAATATCATCATTATAATCATCATTATCGTTAGCATCACTATCAATATCATCATTATAATCATCATTATCGTTAGCATCACTATCAATATCATCATTATTATCATCATTATCGTTAGCATCACTATCAATATCATCATTATTATCATCATTATCGTTAGCATCACTATCAATATCATCATTATAATCATCATTATCGTTAGCATCACTATCAATATCATCATTATAATCACCATTATCGTTAGCATCACTATCAATATCATCATTATAATCATCATTATCGTTAGCATCACTATCAATATCATCATTATTATCATCATTATCGTTAGCATCACTATCAATATCATCATTATAATCATCATTATCGTTAGCATCACTATCAATATCATCATTATAATCATCATTATCGTTAGCATCACTATCAATATCATCATTATAATCATCATTATCGTTAGCATCACTATCAATATCATCATTATTATCATCATTATCGTTAGCATCACTATCAATATCATCATTATTATCATCATTATCGTTAGCATCACTATCAATATCATCATTATTATCATCATTATCGTTAGCATCACTATCAATATCATCATTATAATCATTATTATCATCATTATCGTTAGCATCACTATCAATATCATCATTATAATCATCATTATCGTTAGCATCACTATCAATATCATCATTATAATCATCATTATCGTTAGCATCACTATCAATATCATCATTATTATCATCATTATCGTTAGCATCACTATCAATATCATCATTATTATCATCATTATCGTTAGCATCACTATCAATATCATCATTATAATCATCATTATCGTTAGCATCACTATCAATATCATCATTATAATCATCATTATCGTTAGCATCACTATCAATATCATCATTATTATCATCATTATCGTTAGCATCACTATCAATATCATCATTATAATCATCATTATCGTTAGCATCACTATCAATATCATCATTATTATCGTTAGCATCACTATCAGTATCATCATTATAATCATCATCAGCATCATTATCGTTAGCATCACTATCAATATCATCATTATAATTGTCCTCGTCATATTGGTTGTCGTAATCATGGCACCATCGTCATCAATCATCAATGCCTATTTGTAATCATTATTATCATCATTATCGTTAGCATCACTATCAATATCATCATTATTATCATCATTATCGTTAGCATTACTATCAATATCATCATTATAATCATCATTATCGTTAGCATCACTATCAATATCATCATTATAATCATCATTATCGTTAGCATCACTATCAATATCATCATTATTATCATCATTATCGTTAGCATCACTATCAATATCATCATTATAATCATCATTATCGTTAGCATCACTATCAATATCATCATTATAATCATCATTATCGTTAGCATCACTATCAATATCATCATTATTATCATCATTATTATCATCATTATCGTTAGCATCACTATCAATATCATCATTATAATCATCATTATCGTTAGCATCACTATCAATATCCTCATTATTATCATCATTATAATCATCATTATCGTTAGCATCACTATCAATATCATCATTATCGTTAGCATCACTATCAATATCATCATTATAATCATCATTATCGTTAGCATCACTATCAATATCATCATTATCGTTGTCGTTAGCATCACTATCAATATCATCATTATAATCATTATTATCATCATTATCGTTAGCATCACTATCAATATCATCATTATAATCATCATTATCGTTAGCATCACTATCAATATCATCATTATTATCATCATTATCGTTAGCATCACTATCAATATCATCATTATTATCATCATTATCGTTAGCATCACTATCAATATCATCATTATAATCATCATTATCGTTAGCATCACTATCAATATCATCATTATCGTTGTCGTTAGCATCACTATCAATATCATCATTATAATTGTCCTCGTCATATTGGTTGTCGTAATCATGGCACCATCGTCATCAATCATCAATGCCTATTTGTCATCATTATTACTATCATCAGCATCATCATCGTCATAATCATAATCGTCATTATCATCATTGTCGTCATCCATCACCAGCATAATTGTCCTCGTCATATGCATTGTCATAATCATGGCACCATCATCATCAATCATCAACATCATCGCCTGTTCATCATCATTATTATCATCATCAGCATCATCGTTGTTGTCATCATCATAATAATCATCATTATTATTATCATCATCATCATTTTCCACCGCCATCGTTGTCGTCATTCATTATCATAATAATCACCTTATCGATGTCATATCACCTCCATCATCACCACTATCAGCAAGTCTCCCAGAGGGTGAAATTGGTGATGCTACATCCATGCTTATTTTCTTTGGACTTTGGTATTTTATTGGACTAATTTGATATACAATTATTAAAGATACATAATCCAAATTAACACTCCTATATTACTATTATTAACACTCCTATATTACTATTATTAACACTCCTATATTACTATTATTAACACTCCTATATTACTATTATTAACACTCCTATATTACTATTATTAACACTCCTATATTACTATTATTAACACTCCTATATTACTATTATTAACACTCCTATATTACTATTATTAACACTCCTATATTACTATTTCTTTGGGGGTAAACATATTTGACTTGAGTCGATGAACCCACCCATCGATGAGTTATCAGATAATGATTTTTGAAATCTGTTATTTTTCATTACCTGGAATATTTGGCGGCCTAGCAAATATTCAACGAGCCGATAGACATAGTTACTCTATAGATACAAAATTGCGTTGAACAAATTGTTGATAAATAACATGTTTTTGAAAAAAATTATACTAGAGTTGACAGTGGTTAGCATTATTTTTTGGTAATTAATCTATTCTGATAAGTAAAGAATATTTTGAAGAAATGCTGTTGGAATCTGATGATATGGGGATCATCGAATCGGAATTGTGTACCTTTAATGATGACATGCACTCGTTAATGATAGTTGTTTTACAGATATTCATAACTATTCACATGTACCCATTATGAAGAGTTTGAGTCCCATTAAGATTATACATACCTATCCCTGTATATCGTTAGTTTATAGTTTATTTGATTAAAGGTACTCAATCCGTAAAGAGGGTCCCCATCTCAACAGATTCCAACAACAACAATCCGATCAGAGGGTGCTATATTACTATTTCTTTGGCTTTGGGGGTAACAAATATTTGATTCGAGTCGAGGAACCCATCAAACAAAGCTCAGAGTTATTAGATATTGATTTTTGAAATGTGTTATGTTCTCGAGATGAGTACTAATAACTGCCGTAATCTGCTCTTAATGTGTACTCCAAATCTATTCAAACAGACAAGGATGGATAACTCTAAAATCAAGTGGTAATTTTAACGCAATTTTGACTGAGTTCTGGGCCAGATAGTATTCCCGATAATGAAAAATAATAGATTTCTAAAATCGATATCTAACAAATCTGAGCTTTGATGGGTGGCTTCCTCGACTCGAATCAAATATTTTTAACCCCCGAAGCCATTGAAATAGTAATTGAGAGGAGTTTTATCGGATTGAGTACCTTTAAAAACAACACCAAGAAGTCCTCCTGAAATAAAATAAGTTTTTAACCCCTTCATGATGGGAGCTGCACAGGTGCAGCATTAACAATCATGTGCCAGTGCATTCTCATATACATGTATGCAAGTCTCACGTAGGGAGGTTCACATATTTAAGAAAATGCATTTGCTTGAAAGGTCAAATTAAATATAGTTAGGCCAAATGTATGCTGTTATATAAGCGAGACTAGCTATGGAAGCCTCACATATATAAGAGAATACTTTGGCACAGGGTTTTACACAAACTTTCAGGAAGCTCCAGTCATGGAGGGGTTAACCCTTTACCCAACAAACCGGCCAAATAAAGCTTCAACAGCCTAAAATATCTTCGGTCTGTCTCAATAGAACCATACAAATATGGATATCATTGGAACCGGCTCCTTGACCACATTGTGGTGGTTACAGTTATGCCCTGTGCCAATGCATTCTCTTATATATGCGAGTCGACCATAGGTCGCCTCGCATATATAAGAGAATGCATTGGCCTAAAACAAAAATCTTTTTTTTAACACTTTTTACCATTTTTTCTTACATTCATTAACAATTTTATAATTTTTAATGTGTTAAGCCAATGCATTCTCTTATATATGCGAGGCGACCTATGGTCGACTCGCATATATAAGAGAATGCATTGGCACAGGGCCGTTCTGTTGGGTAAAGGGTTAAAGTCATTTTCAAGTTTTCTGGACTAAATATTTTTAAATGAGTAGTCTTTGAGCTCTTAGGAAATGTTCACAAACAAGTTCAACAAATCTGAACATTTCCCCCATATGAATAGGAATCCCTCCGTACTTTTGATCGTCTGCTCATAATTCCGGAAAACCCCTCCAGACGAATAATAGACAATTCTAATGTATAGTTGTATACTTATATTAACGCTTTGTCAATACTAATTGACTCAATGAAAGCAACTATGCAATGTTTATCAGCAGGTAACTTGAAACAAAAAGCTAATTGCATAAGTTCAAACTTTAATAGGCTGAAATCTATTCACTTCAGTGTGTTCTTAAGAAATTCCAATTATTGATTTACCATCATAATGGAGCATTTTGTTCTCAAAGCAACTATGAATACAATAAAAAAAAGTCACAATGAATAACCATAAAACAAAAGGAAACACCCATTTTTTAAATACTAATGGGCCTGTTGCTGCCTTGTCTATAGGAAATTTGACTTGTTATTTACTTTCAGTGTTACCGCTCTGCTAGTTAGTTAAATTTGTGGCTACTTTTATCCAGAAATAAGGATCGCGGTTTATACCATGTATATAATGATAATGTTATCAAGGTTTATAACATTGATAATAAAAAGGATGTTCAAAGGTAAATGTTAAAGGCACGGATAGCATTCACAGTGGGTAAAAAAAAATGTTAAAGGCATGGATAGCATTCACAGTGAGTAAATGTTAAAGGCATGGATAGCATTCACAGCGAGTAAATGTTAAAGGCATGGATAGCATTCACAGCGAGTAAATGTTAAAGGCATGGATAGCATTCACAGCGAGTAAATGTTAAAGGCATGGATAGCATTCACAGCGAGTAAATGTTAAAGGCATGGATAGCATTCACAGTAGGTAAATATTAAAGGCACGGGTAACATTCACAGTGGGTAAATGTTAAAGGCACGGATATCATTCCCAGTGGGTAACCGTTAAAGGCACGGATAGCTTTCACAGTGGGTAAATGTTAAAGGCACGGAAAGCATTCACAGTTGGTAAATGTTAAAGGCATGGATAGCACTTACAGTGGGTAAATGTTTTAAAATCATAAAGGTTTGTAAAACCATCATCACTAAGAACATTCAATGGGATTTTTCATGTTGAAACTTTTATTATGTAAGCATTAGTGATTAGGGTTACAATGTAAATCATTTTATCAACAAGCATCTCTAATTGCAATTTCAAAATCAAATATTCTAGTTGAAAATCAGAATTTCTGGAAAAAAAATTCATATATTTTATAATTTAAACTTTCATGATTTGATCAGAATTTACTCAACAATTTGTTGATAAAATGGCTGGCTCTGTAATAGAAAGGTTTACATAGCAAAAGTCATACAATGTGATATCTTGTCATTGTTGAGTTACAAAATACTAAGAACAAAGTCCACATATACCTATTTTCCATGTTCTTTATACTCATGATGGTTTCACAATATTGTTTTATTTTTCACATTTACAGACTGAGAATGCCTTATGTTCCTTTAAAGTGATATGAAACACTCCCGTTTTGGTGATCAAATAAAAATGGATAATAATCTTGCTGAAGGTAGTTATTTTTATGAATATTAATCAAAATTTACAGCACACATTGTCATTCTTATATATTTCAGGCATGGATAGCATTCACAGTAGGTAAATGTTAACGGCACGAAGTTTTTCAGAGATGATATTATAACGCTACATTCACACAGTTGGCATAACGCCTGGGTACTAACTTGTCAGTTCTACACACCCGAACAAGTCCATAATATGTCTTTAATGTTTTTTTAAATAACTTTGTTAGCAGTCGCGACTGACCCACATTTTTTATTTTTGAATTTAATTTTTTTTTAAATACTCCATGTAGTTTTTTTTATTTAACCTTTTCCTTTGCAATCTGAATGTCATGAAATTTGAGTCAATGACACTGTAGCTCAACTTGGAGAGAGACCAAATCATTTATTTCTTTTACATTAATACATTCTAAGAAGATCTACTTTCTATAATTCTACTAACATGTCTGAAGCCAATCATTTATTTCCTTTGCAGAAAGTTCTAAGAAGATCAAGAAAATATTGATTCCTATAATAATCCTACTCTTAATCCTGCTTTCATATCTGCATCAAAGATTAGATTGGCATCAAACTGCAGATCGGAATCAAATTTCAAATCGAAGTCAAACCTCAGATTGGCATCTAACTACAAGATGCAATCAAACTTCAGATCAGCGTCAAACCTCATATCCAAATCAAAACTTGGATGAGAAATGTGCTATGCATATAGTGCTGAGAGGAAGACTAGGGAACCAGCTGTTTGAATATGCGAGTGCACTTGGTATTGCAAAACACCACAATATACAGTTGTACATTACAGGAAACAAAAAAGACTACGATGAGCTAATCAGCATCTTCCCCCAAATACATGTAACTACCCCATACAGTCCAGTGGCATGTAATTATATTAGGGAGAAGACCTCTTCTGGTTTCGACAGTCGGATACTGGAAATGCATCCCAGCTGTTGTGTTTTTCAGGATTCACTCCTTCAGTCGTGGAAATACTTTAAAAATGTAGAGAAAAACCTGAGACAACAGCTCCAATTTTCAACCCCACTGCATCACTTTGTAACAGTTAGACTGAATCAACTGAAGAGAGCATACATGGCAAAATCTAATATAGCGTCATTTGTGACTGTTGGAATACATTTACGCCAAGGTGACATGCTCAGTCAAAACTATAGAAATTTCGGCTATCAGACTCCTGACATCGGCTACTTCAAGAGAGCTATGACATTCTACAGGCAGAATTTCGGACACGTTCTTTTTATTGCATGCAGTAATGACTTGCCGGCTGCTCGGAGGCTAGCTATTGACAGTGATATTATAGTACACGAGAATGCGGACTACAAATTGGATTTCGCACTGCTCTCACTCTGTGATCACCTAATTTCATCCGTCGGCTCATTTAGTTGGTGGGCTGGATGGTTATCGCACGGAATTGTTGTGTATTATAAACACCCAGCCAGGGAAGGATCACAGCTCAGAAAAGATTACAGTGAGGACTTGTCTGACTATTTTATGCCACAGTGGATAGCCATGGAGTAACCTTACCCAGATCAGCCATGGTCAAGTGGTCATTGATAATACGCTGTGATGTTGCTGTGTCTTACAGGGGGACTGTACGCTAAATCTGGCCATTTATGGGACCATCTCATTTTTTCTCAACAGAATATATTCAACAAATGATTGAAGTTGAGCCATGGATTAGTGCAACATTCACGCATGCGGTCTGCGAACGATGCAAACAACATGGTAATTATAATGAATTTATGAATCGAGCCATAAATTCATGTTCATAATAATTTGCATATATTTGTTGCATATATTCTGTTGAATATAAAATGATATGGTCCCATAAATGGCCAGATTCGATGTATAGTACCCCTTTAAGTGATTTTGTCAATAAAAAGTACCATTATTTTTGCTCAATCTGTCGTTTCTGCAGTTTTGGCTAATATGAGCAATTCAAGAATAAGCTAGTGTCTGTATGAAACATTCAAGAACATATGTTCTATAATATTTTAACATTGGCAGCAATGGTTGATGTTAAACGAAAGCCACCTTGATTATTGATGGTTTTCCTCAACCAACAGTCATTAAAGATATATTATGTATTAATTCGGGTGCGTGTAACTGGTAAGTTGGTATTCAGGTGCTATGTCAACTGGAGGAATATAGCATTCTAGTAACATCGCCGAAAATGTCAAACAAATCAACCTTACCACTCCATAGAAAACATAGTCTGAACTAAACACAATTGTAAATATTAACTCCTCGATTCGGGATGCAGCTATCTGCGATAAGCTAACAAAACAATTTCGTCATTGAGAGTCACTGCATTTAATTGATATAAAAGAATGACGGTGTGCATTGTCAATTTGCATATAATATTTGTAAAAATAAAAATTCTTAGAAAGATTATTCTCCATTTCAATTTTATCACCCTACCGTAGTGTTTCACATCACTTTAATACCAAAATAATAAAAAATATATGTTCCTGAATGCATGATACAGATGACTTCTTTCAAGTTCTTTGAATCGTTCTAAATAACTTCTAACAAGAGCTACGCTGGGCGTGCAAAATACGCCCTCTCTGGGGAAAATTGGCGGACGGAACTCAAATTTGAACTTGACCTGTGTTTTGGTGGGAGAAAGTAATATACCAAATTATCATTGAATCCGATAAGCTCTAGTAAAGTTATCATCCGGACAACAAATTTCAGGGATGTTCTAAGTCAAATTACGTCAAATAAGAGGCATAACTCCGGTGAAAATTGGCGGACGGAACCCAAATTCGAACTTGAGCTGTCTTTTCTCCTAATAAACCCACATACCAAATTTGATTGAAATCGGTTCACTCTAACTAAAGTTATCACCCGGACAACAAATTTCAGGGATTTTCTAAGTCAAATTACGTCAAAAAGGGGGCCATAACTCTCGCAAAAATTATCGGATTAAAACGAAATTCGGACTTGAGCTGTATTTCGATATATGTAATCCACAAAAAAACTGGTTTTGCGTATAAACATTCCAAAATCGAGTTATCATCCGGAAACCAAAAAACATAAGAAAAACTGAATTTTCTGAGTCGAAAAAGGGGCATAACTCTGCCAAAAATGGTCGGACAGAACCCAAGTTCGAACTTGACCTGTGTTTGGTGGGAGAAAGTAATATACCAAATTTGGATTCATTCCGATAAACTATACTAAAGTTATCATCCGGACAACAAATTTCAAGGATTTTCTAAGTCAAAAAACGTCAAATAAGGGGCATAACTCCGGTGAAAATTGGCGGGCGGAACCCAAATTCGAACTTGAACTTACTTTTCGGCTAATAAACCCACATACCAAATTTGGTTCACTCTAACTAAAGTTATCATCCGGAAACCAGGTTAACGGACGGACGCCCGGACGGACGCTCTCACCAGAGCGTACTTGTGGGGTGCGATGAAATTAACATTTTTTTTCCTAACTGTTTTATTCCACAAACATCTCCGTTATTTCGTTAATATAACATTTCTCAGATTATGTGTTTTTTTCTGAAATACGTATTTAGAGAAAAAAAATATTTAGAAAAACGTAATATTAACGAAATAACGGAGATGTTTGTAAAACAGTTTATAACACCACTATTGACCGGTTTGGTCCCGTATAAGTCGAATTCCACTTTAGGGTGGGTGGGTTTGGGGCGGCCATGTTTTTTGCCGAATGACCCCAAAATGACTCGTTCCCATCTATATGTCATTGTTAACATCCATAACAAATTTCATGAAGATCTGACCAAAGCTAGGACCTGTAGCCCGCGCCAAAGGATTTAGTCATGCAAAGAGTAAAATCCAAGATGGCTGCTGGCGGCCACGTTCTTTGGCCGAATGATGTCAAAATGACTCGTTCCAATCTACATGTCAATGTCAACATTCATGACAAACTGCATAACGATCAAACCAAAGCCAGGACATGTAGCCTGCGCGAAAGGATTTAGTCATGCAAAGAGTAAAATCCAAGATGGCTGCTGGCGGCCATGTTTTTTGGGCAAATGACGCCAAAATGACTCGTTCCGATCTACATGTCAATATTAACATCCATGACAAATTTCATGATGATCAGACAAGCAGTACGATATGTAGCCCGCGCCAATGGATTGAATTTCTAAATCCAAGATGGCCGCTGGCAGCCATGTTTTTTTGCCGAATGACCCCAAAATTACTCGTTCCCATCTACATGTCAATGTCAGCATTCATGACAAATTTCATAAAGATCAGACCAAAGGTACGACCTGTAGCCCGCGTGAAAGGAAATTGTTGACAGACACACGCACGACGGACGCCAACCATGGCAATAGCTCAAACTAACAAAGTAAGTTAAGCTAAAAATGGCTACCATCATGGACGCCATCTTGGAATTGTATATCTTCCTAATCTAGTATTTTAGTCAAATCATATATTTTCTGGGTCGCAGGAGGATTCTACACATTATGACACCATAACATGTACACTGTTCATTTAGTTTTGGATACAACCTACATGGACCCCTTTATTTGGATAATTATGAAATTTGGGGGAGGGTTAAGTTTTTGTCAATAATTTCGCCAGTTGGAAAGATATAATATATATGGTATATAGACTTCCTTAATCCCACAATTGCCACTTGACAATATACCACTACCCCCAATCTACAATTCAGTCTTATGACAAAGGATTAATTAGTGTTAATTTTCATTACTGTTTTACTACATTGTTTGATAGTGCACTGCCATGTGTGCATTTTGTTACCCTATGAAACATAGCAAAAATCGATATTGTGTCACCTATCTCGGCTCGGCCCTCTGAATTCGTAAGCTAGAGTAATTTTCCCATAAGAAAATGATGGTCGCACAAATTTCCCCGATGCGCGACACCTACCCCCAGCACCGTCTAGACTACTATTTACGCGCTGATTATGTTTGGCATACATGTATGAACAAAACTATATATTTTTTAATATTCCTTCTGTTGATGGCGTTTTGAACAAATATGAATATGTCTGCAACGAACGCAGCCCGTGCCTTTAAAATGTGAGTACCAACAACTGCTAGAATAATTAATAATTTCACACAAAACTCCAATCACCAAAATAGCTTATTGTCTTGGCTCTATGAGAGGAGGCTTCATTTCTATCATATTGTTGAGTTAGATTTTTAAATGCATAATATAGCATCATACCCCCATGTATTATTTCCTGAAGAATAAAGCAGTCACAAATATTCCAGCCCAATGCAAGCAAATGTTGATATGCAGCGTGTCCACTCAAGCAATAAGCAATCAACAGGAATTAGGCCACAGTGTTTCGAGATATGGTGGTCAGATTCAACTTAGTTAAGTCTCTGCCCATGATCTTGAGATATGACATCATGGATACATGAACTGCACTTTGAACACAAATATATTTTACAGAAGTTCTTGGTACCTGAAATATTTTTCATGGCATAAAAGTAAAGTAAATGAGCCTGAGGTTATAATATCCAACTGGTCGATGGTTCTTATATATTGTGTCGGTATAATCGCTTGTACCAAATTTCACAAAGGAATTCCTAACAGATTTTGAGAAAATCCATTTTGATATACCAGAAAATTTTGGCAAAATGTGTCTGAATTCTCCCATAAAAGTATACATCGGAATGGTCTATTATCATTTTAAGGGTTGATCAGGATTAATAATCAGACTAGAGAAGTCCTATTCATTGGTGGGAAATCTTCAGATAATAAGTTTAACATATGGCCTATTTTTGAACTTATTATCTGAACATTGCCTAAGGGAACAACTCGTCAATGAGTATTTAGTATAGAAAGGGTTAAACTTATTATCTGAACATTTCCTAAGGGAACTGCTCACGGATGAGTATTTAGTATAGAAAGGGTTAAACTTATTATCTGAACATTTCCTAAGGGAACTGTTCATCAATGATGCTTTAGTATAGAAAGGGTTAAACTTATTATCTGAACATTTCCTAAGGGAACTGCTCACGAATGAGTATTTAGTATAGAAAGGGTTAAACTTATTATCTGAACATTTCCTAAGGGAACTGTTCATCAATGAGCATTTAGTATAGAAAGGGTTAAACTTATTATCAGAACATTTCCTGAGGGAACTACTCGTCAATGAGTATATTGTAAATAAAGGGTTAATGAGAAAATGATCAGACGTTAACTGAGAAGACATTTTATTCTGACCGAGTGAGTTGACAGCAGTAGTGAACAGCATGAAATAAATACAAGTATCTGCCTCATACACAACTTATACATGTGTAGACAGAAACATGGTCAGCAGAGGAGAAACAACAAGTGTGATATCAGGGATTTACATGTAATGCCCTAACTAATCGACTCCTTAACCACAGCAGAATTATGGGTAACTTTTCAGGATTTAGTCGGAAATATGGCTTGTTGCCATTCATCGGAAAGCTCTCAGTGAGAGCTTTCCAATGAATGGCAACAAGCCATATTTCCGAATAAGTCCTGAAAAGTTACCCATAATTCTGCTGTGGTTAAGTCGATTAGTTAGGACATTACTGTAGCTAGCTGGTCTCAGCTGGTGGGGATTATCTAACCGAACATCTCCTACAGCACCCCTAGCACCCCTTTGAACAATACCGAAATTACCAAGACCATGGTTGGAATTTTCTAACTGGGACCTCAAGCTTTCTAACATTTGGAAATATCAACACACATGTAACAATACCCCCTTTTTCAAAAACTAGTAAATTTCAACCAAATCCCTCTTCTTGCCACGACTTGGTGATATACATGCAAATTTCTTGATCAATACTGCTGAAACAATTGAAGATGTTCCATCAAATTAGACACCAAACAACTACTACATGTAAATGTCAAGCCCTGAAATAGTGTGTCTGTCATTTGCAGAATGAGGTCCCCATAGGGTTAATTTAGTGACGCTACATCAAATTCACCAACTACTAAATGTCAAGTTTTGAAATAGTGTGTCATTTGCAGAATGAGGTCCCCATAGGGTTAATTTAGTGACGCTACATCAAATTCACCAGCTTCTAAATGTCAAGTTTTGAAATAGTGTGTCATTTGCAGAATGAGGTCCCCATAGGGTGAATTTAGTGACAATACATCATCAAATTCACCCTCCGGGAACCTCATTCTGCTGAGGTCACAACTGCTATGTAGACCTAGGATAAGGTTGAAGTTAGTGATGTTCACCCATTAGTCACCCTGATATTTAGTGACGCTACATCAAATTCACCAACTATCAATTGTCAAGCCTTCAAATAGTGTGTCTGTCATTTGCAGAATGAGGTCCGCATATCGAGAGTGAATTTAGTGATGCTACATCATCAAATTCACCCTCCGGGAACCTCATTCTGCTGAGGTCACAACTGCTATGTAGACCTAGGATAAGGTTGAAGTTGGTGATGTTCACCCATTAGTCACCCTGATATCTATGTAGACCTAGGATAAGGTTGAAGTTTGTGATGTTCACCCATTAGTCACCCTGATATCTTTGTAGACCTAGGATAAGGTTGAAGTTTGTGATGTTCACCCATTAGTCACCCTGATATCTTGTGATGTTCACCCATTAGTCACCCTGATATCTTGTGATGTTCACCCATTAGTCACCCTGATATCTTGTGATGTTCACCCATTAGTCACCCTGATATCTTGTGATGTTCACCCATTAGTCACCCTGATATCTTGTGATGTTCACCCATTAGTCACCCTGATATCTTGTGATGTTCACCCATTAGTCACCCTGATATCTTGTGCAAATTATGGGATATAGAAAATGAACAGAAGGGAACTAAGTAAAGGAAAACAAAGTTAATTTGAGACTATAGATACTTCCCAGAAGATGAGGCCTAAGCAGAATGAGGTCCCAAGAGGGTGAATATAGTGATGCTAGCCCAGTGATGCCCTAGTAAGTGAAACGGTATTTGGAATCCCCCCAATTAACACCTAGCTACATCCTTGTATTCATATCAAAGAGTAACGCAATAGAGAATGTATCTGATTGTACTAGAAACCTGTTGTGAAGTAGTCTGAATATTAGGTTCATATCTCAGTCAAATGTTCATACATAACAAAGCATTTATTGAGGGAATGTCATTGGTACCATATTCAAAGGCCTGTCCACATGGTGTGCGATCTGTGCAAATCCACCAAATTAGAACACCATGGCTAATATTCACCAACTGGGTTTATATATAGTCCAGGTAGTTTATGCCGTGCGAGGTTCATTCAATGTGAAGCTATCTGTGTCATCGAACAGATGGACATCGCAGCGGTATAGGATCATCCAACCACAGGGATTTGATGGCTACCATAAATTGGCCACAATGTTTTATCGCCTTATTACAGTAATGCTCTATGTAATCGACCCCTTAACCACAGCAGAATTATGGGTAACTTTTCAGGATTTAGTCGGAAATATGGCTTGTTGCCATTCATCGGAAAGCTCTCGGGGAGAGCTTTCCTATGAATGGCAACAAGCATTATTTCCGACTAAATCCTGAAAAGTTACCCATAATTCTGCTGTGGTTAAGGGGTCGATTACTTAGACCATTACATTTGCTGTATACTTGTTTGGTTCATTTGAATTACGAGCAGCGTTTGTAGGTAGTAATGTTCATATTCTTGAATATATAGACGGGAAGTATTTTATCTTCAACACTCATTCCGCAGAAAGATCCAGTCTGACTCTCTTCCTCTATTTGAGCGTTCGCGATTTAGTCATGAGGCGGTGTCAATTAATAAATTGCAAATATGATAGATTGGGTCAACATTAGTGTGTGTTGTAATCGATATACAGTACTGTAATGCTCTAATTAATCGACTCCTTAACCACAGCAGAATTATGGGTGACTTTTCAGGATTTAGTCGGAAATATGGCTTGTTGCCATTCATCGGAAAGCTCTCGCCATGTTCCATGGCATTAAGCCGCTGCCAACTAAACAATCCCAGTTTATAAAATAGTTGGTGAATAGAGTGCAATGAGAGCTTGCAGACGGTGAAATAATCATGAATTTCTTAGAATATGCAGCTGCCAGATTAGATAAATATGCAAATGTTCTAAGATGGTGGCGATGATTACGAATTATACAGTTCACAACCGAATGGTGGAGTGATTTGCATTGGCGTAAAATGACGAAGATAAAATTAGTACTATTTGCTAAAGCAGATGTGATTCAACTGTTCCAATATGGTAAATGAAGAAATAATTTGAATCATTCAGGAATTATGTTATTTAACACACTAGATAACGTAAACTACAACATAATTTCACGAAAATCTGCATTATTTGCTGAAGATGCAAAATTCACAATTGCTGCGCGAATTGTGATGGAAAGACCAATAACATTTCAAGAAATTGCAAAAAATAAAACCGAATTTACCATTAGCAACAAGCCTGGAGATAAGTGTGTCTCACATTTGCAGAATGAGGTCCCCGGAGGGTGAAATTAGTCACACTATCCTGCGCAGTGAGCTAGCATCACCAAACTCAACCCCCTGGGAACCTCATTATGCTTAGGGCCTAGAGGGTGATTTTAGTGACACTATCCCATAACCTGTAGCGGGTTAGCATCACCCTCTGGGGACTTCATTATGCTTAGGCCTCAACTGCTATGGGAGACCTAGGGTCAGATTGAAGTTCGTCAGTTGAAGTTGCTGATGTTCACCCATTAGTCATCTCGATTATGCATTTTATCTTCTGCAAATTAGGGGATATAGAAACTAAACAAAAGGGAAAAAGTAACTAAAAACAATGTTATTTTGAGACTATAGATACTTCCCTTAGCAGAATGAGGTCACCATAGGGTTAATTTACACATCGGGCTAGCATCACCAAATTCACCCTGAGGGGATCTCATTCGGAAAATATGTCAGACACACTATTTCCAGATTTGAATGTCAATATAAGAAGCACTTGTGCCAGTGACATTCCCCGTTGAGCTAATTATTCATACGTACGGCAATAATAGAGGCCCCCACCCCCACCCCGCTGGAATACGGAATACCACTTAACACAGAGGGTGGAATACGGAATACCAGTTAACAGCCATATGGAATTTTCCAGATAAATTTTCTATTGCCATACGAACGCCGGTCATCCCGCAGTGTCAACGTCTAAAATGATCTAAAATGACGATGATCGACGATCTGTATGTCAAACTGTGAATTTATTGTGACAAAAATCGCATTTATATTATTATTATGATCATTTTTTGGAAGGTGTCAAAGGTCGGCATACGAATACCTGTATTTTTGGAATACCGAATACCTCCTAACAGAGGGGCCGGAATACGGCGTACCTCATAACAGGGCATGGAATACGGCGTACGAATAGATGGGGTGGGGGCCTCATAATAAATACTGTGATCCAAACCAAGCTAAATCAAAGAGCATGCGACATAATAATACAACGCACATAGAATAAAATCACATCCATATTACACCATCAATCTCCTCACTTCACTGTTTACCCTTTACCCAACAGAATGACCCTGTGCCAATGCATTCTCTTATATATGCGAGTCGACCATAGGTCGCCTTGCATATATAAGAGAATGCATTGGCTTAACATATTAAAAATGATAAAATTGTCAAAGAATGTAGAAAAATATTATAAAAATTGTTAAAAAATGTAAGAAAAAATTATAAAATTGTTAAAGAATGTAAGGCCAATGCATTCTCTTATATATGCGAGGCGACCTATGGTCAGCTCGCATATATAAGAGAATGCATTGGCACAGGGCATAACTGTAACCATCACAATGTGGTCAATGAACCGGTTCCAATGATATCCATATTTGTATGGTGTTATTGAGACAGACCGAAGATATTTTAGGCTGTTGAAGCTTTATTTGGGCGTTTTTGGCCGTTTTGTTGGGTAAAGGGTTAAATAATGTGTTGTCAAATTCAACAATACATGGTAATTATTCACTTTTCATAACCTTTTCATGTCGATAGCTGCGCTGGTGCAGCATTAAAGACCATGTGCCAGTGCATTATCTCATATGTGCGAGTCTCCTTAGGGAGCCTCACATACATAAGAGAATGCACTGGCTTACAAGATCAAGGTATATATGACTGAAGCTTTCGCGATAACCCTGTGCCAATGCATTCTCTTATATATGCGAATATATAAGAGATTACATTGACCTAATACTATTTACCTTGACCGTGTAAGCCTGGCATTCTATATGCATTATATATGCAAGGCTCCTTATGGGATCTTTAATGCTGCACCAGCGCATCTCCTGTCTCATATGGAAGGGCATTTATTTCAACAATTAACAATGAAACACAGTTTCATCTTGGTTTGGTTATTGGGCTTTATTTTAGTTTCAGCCATTCTACAAGTGGAGGAAAGATCGCACAGATGTTAATTTCACTAGGAAACGACCTACCCCCAGCTCAGATGCACGAATCAGGTTGCCTTCCCTGTGCGTTCATCTCAAATCTGCACAAACAAGGATGCAAACCAGCTTCCCCATCGTTGGACGGCACTTTACCAACTGAGTCACCAGGGCCCCCCATCTTGAAATGAACAAATCGAAGACATTACAAGTTTATTATGGTAGACCCTGGTGTATATATGCCCATGCAGACAGCGTCGCAAGTGGCGCGTTTTCTGAGATTTTTGAGTTGTTGGCAATGGTTGCTGAATTACGTCATACCTGTACATGTACCTCAGGACGATTATTATGTATTGCGTAAAGGCGCTGATCATGTAGAGTCATAATCAATCTTTTTCAATCAGAAATTAATTTGTAGCGAACAAAATGTTTACTCTAATAGCCTTGACAGGTTATATCTCCGTAGTTGT
This sequence comes from Siphonodentalium dalli, assembly GCA_032622095.1. Lineage (NCBI taxonomy): Eukaryota > Metazoa > Mollusca > Scaphopoda > Gadilida > Siphonodentaliidae > Siphonodentalium > Siphonodentalium dalli. The sequence continues at coordinate 183,680,394 of CP136067.1, read as the reverse complement.
AAATGACAGAAACTTCTGAGGAAACATGCTGCATGCCACATCCAATTGGCTATCAGTTCTATTCTTGCCGTCCGCATGGAGCCTCAGTCCTGAGAATATGGTGCCAGACATTTGCAGAATGAGGTCCCCAGAGGGTGAATTTAGTGACGCTGTCCCACATAGCAGGCTAGCATCACTAAATTCACCCTCTGGGGACCTCATTCTGCTTTAGCCTTATCTCTGGAAAGTCTCTTTATTAAGAGAAACTTCTTCACATAGATTCTATTTCTATAGATTATATTTATTTTTTTAGTTTAGTTTCTCTATGTCCCCAAATTGGCAGAAAACACATAATTGAGGTTCCCAATGGGTGTACGTCGCAATATTCACCATTTGAGAACTTCAAATCTGAGTCAGAATACAAATGGCAGGCACACTAAACTCAGGCTTGCACTGTATCTGCAAGCCTTGAAATAGTGTGCCTGCCATTTGCAGAATGAGGTCCCCAGAGGGTGAATTTAGTTGTGCTACCCCGCATAGCGGGCTAGCATCACCAAATTCACCCTCTGGGAACCTCATTCTGTTGAGTTGTAAGCAGAATGAGGTCCCCAGAGGGTGAATTTGATAGCGGGGTAGCATCACTAAATTCACCCTCTGGGGACCTCATTCTGCAAATGGCAGGCACACTAAACTCAGACTTGCACTGTATCTGTATTGTTACATAAAGATTAACTGTCATGTGGACTGTTTTTATGGAGATGTAACCGCGATGTAAGTGGTCATAACTTGTGTAAAACCTGAAGGGTTTTACATACAAGTTATGACCACTTACCTCACGGTTACATCTCCATAAAAAACAGTCCACATGACAGTTAATCCTTATATTTATATACATTTAGCGAAAAAGCCACTTTTGTAAATGTATTTAAATCGAAAAGTGTATCGTGACAAAACCAGCCCAAAATATCCCATAGCACCCTTGGCAAAAGTTAACAGGAACAATTTCTCTTTATATTGAAACCCGATGATTTATTAAGTCAATCCGGCGTGAGTCCAAATGCGCCCAAAACATTACGTGTTCGTCTTTCCCAAACCTATGACACGTCGATGTAATTATGAGCCGTTGCGCGTTCACCGAGAAATATTTGCAACTAGCCACGTGGGCGCCGACCAATCAGAATGCTGGATTTAGTGATAATCACAGTTAGTATGTAAATATATCCAAATAACCATTTATCGCATGATAGGACTGTTGATATTTATTTCACAATCCATTCATTACACGATGATGGAGCTTATATAGTGCATGTCCCCATGAGGTTACTAAGCGCTTCACATTATTGACCCAGCTGTTGAGTCATCTGCATGGTGCCATCATACGGGCGTTTTACAAGATTGCTCTTGGCTTACACTTACCCAACGACCAGGTCCCCTATTCTGGTCTAGGTACGACAAAGAGAGCATAGTACAAGTGACCTTGCCCAAGGGTCACAACCTGGCATTAGATTTGAAACAGCATGAGGCTATATATAGCACACACACCGCTTAATCTGCCCAAACCCACTGTTGCAGAGACGATAGTCCACTGGCAGGGCATTACAAGTTACAACATTAACACTACACTTACACCATTAACACTACACTAACCACTGGGCTACCACTTCCACAGATGGTGATTGTGATGTGCACTAATTGGGCACCTCGATTATGAAATGTTTCGATTGCTAATTTGGGGATATAGAGACTCTAAACTAAAAAAAGAAAAAGAATCTTTGTAAAGATGTTTCTAAAGAAACTAAAAAAATTATTTGATAATAAAGATACTTTCCAGAGAAGATGTGGCCTAAGCAGAATGAGGTCCTGAGAGGGGGAATTTAATAATGCTATCCCGCTGTGGACCTCATTCTGCAAATGTCCGGCACCTGTGGGCCATGCATATACCTTGGGTGAATTCTTTTGTCATGTATAAATTAAACACAGTTTATTCTTATTTAGTTGAGTACGAACATCCAAATGAAACATTACATATATCTGTGTAACTGTTCGAGCTATCAAACACTGATTTACCATGTAGATGTCGAAACAACTCCTTAGCAACCGGCTGTCACACTATGATGCTCGCTGATGCAGTTTGGTCCGAATAAATCCAAAACAACTGGTGGAAAAGGTTGAAAACAACTGTTTATAACACAGAACTTCCGTTAGAATCTCATTCTCATCATGGTCATTTTTCATTTATATACACAAAATTGTCTCATGTAGAAAAATTGTGCAGTGGTCACATGGAAATAGCTGTTCTAGTTAAATTCTCATGGTTCTGTCAATTAGGGTGCCCAGAATATTAAAAGCATTAAAGACATGGATTTGTTCGGGTGTGCGAAACCTATAAGTTAGTATTCAGGCGCTATGCCAACGGGAGGAATGCACATGTAGCATTCCACCAACATCATCGAAAATCTCAGGCAAATCGACCGTACCACTCCATAGAAAACATAGTCTGAACTATATTTGCTCAATTGTAAATATTAACTTCTCAACTCGGGATGCAACTATCGGTAATAAACTAACAGAAATGATTTCACCATCGAGAGTCACTGCATTCAACTAATGGCGGTGCAACACACAATTTTGGATATAATAACAGTATTTGTAAAAATAATGACTTGGAGCAAAATTAGTCTCCATTACTATTTGATTACCCTACCGGAGTCTTTCTTCCCTTTCATGATGGGAGTGTGCTGGTGCAAAATTAAAGGATCTTTGCCAGTGCATTCTCTTATACATGTATATGCGAGTCTCCTATAGGGAGCCTCGCATATATAAGAGAATGCACTGGCTTACAAGGTCAAGGTAAATATTATCAGGCCAGTGTATTCTCTCATATATGCGATGCTCCCGATGGGAGACTCGCATATAAAAGAGAGCGCATTGGCACAGGTATTTTCACAAAAATTTCAGGAAGCTCCAGTCATGGAAGAGTTAAATATTCTGGGTACCATACCCTAGTCAATGTTCTGGAGATCCTGGGTACTCAGATTAACATTTAACCCTTTGAGTGCCAGGTCCAATTGTTGTATCAACCCATATACCCTGTGCCAATGCATTCTCTTATATATGCGAGTCGACCATAGGTCGCCTCGCATATATAAGAGAATGCATTGGCCTAACAATTTTATTTTTTTTACAATTTTTTACAATATTAATAATTTATTCTTATATTCTTTAACAGACTTATTTTGTAGGTTTAGGGCCGATGAGATCGGCCCCTGGCACTCAAAGGGTTAACAATCATGGGTACCCTAATCAACGTGACCATGCAAATCTAGCAAATTCCGAGATATTTCAGCCCCAATATTTCCATGTAATCACTGCTTTAGTTTATTGAGGAGTCCTATGATGCTATCCTATAATAGGATACAGGAAAACTTCTTCCTTTTCTTCTTGTCCTTCCCTTTTCTGTCTTTCTGTAAATGATAACAGACATCTAATTCAATCAAAATCATTGTGCCTGGTCTAACAATTTCTACACTAAAGCATCATTGAGTACTTATCCCATGGGAAATGTTCAGATAATAAGTTTAACACTTTCTATACTAAAGCACCATTGAGTAGTTATCCCCTAGGAAATGTTCAGATAATAAGTTCAACAAACGACCAAAGTTTATTGAACTTACTGGTATTATCTAAACATTTCCCTCAATAAATAGAGCTCCTTCTGCACTTTTGTTTTGACTGTTTTATTCACAGAAAAATTTATTTGTTGTCAGTCTTGAAAACAGTTTTTATAAAAATGATGTTGTAATTGTGACCCGGAAGAGACAGACCATCTTTAATAAACTTGAAGTTGTATTTTAACCCTTTCTATACTAAAGCATCATTGGTGAGTAGTTATATCATAGTAAATGTTCAGATAATAAGTTTAACCCTTTCTATAGTAAAGCATCATTGGTGAGTAGTTATCCGATAGGTCATTTATTGAACTTATTATCTAAACATTTCCGTCAATAAAGGCCCTAACACACGGCGTTTGCGGTGCGGCATGCCGGGCGTATCGCATATACGCCAACTTGGAACACACTGTATGCAATGGCTGCTTGTTCATGGCATGCAATGCATTCAGCATCATAAGTGTCGAAAAGCCAAGTGCCTTTATCACATACAATCTATTTTTGTTCATATGTCCATACTTTGAGCCACATATTGTGTATCTATCAACTTTAATGATCTTCACTAAATTACGTATACATGATAAGGTTCAGATGACACATTTCCATTTCAAATAGGTATGTAGGTTTATACTCGTCTCAAGACTAATCTAAAAGTACATGTAACATGACTTTGAAATTACTGTCAATAGGCCGCAGATAGAAGTGATTAATACTTTTAACAGTCAGACATCTTATTTACATGTAGTAACAGCAAAAATAATATTCAAATTTTGAGAAAATAACCATTACCAAAGCCAAGTTTTTTTTTATTTCACTGATATCATAAAGTAGTTCTTCACCCATACTTACATATTTCCTGATTTCACGCACTAACGTGTAGAATGCATCATCAACACCCTGTCTGGTTTTAGCTGATGTCTCTACATAAGGAATACCATAACTGTCTGCTATCTGTTTAGCCTGTTTTGTGTCAACTGTTCTCATTGGTAGATCAACCTTGTTCCCAACCACTGTAACAAATGAACAATTTTGTTATATACGTGTGCTTATACCCCTGGAAAATCATGTTTGGTATCAAAGTAATAAAAACAAGTGCACCGCTGGGCAGAGGTAACGCCCCCGACTGTACAATCAGAGAGGATTTTTCTAATTTTGTGCAAATGCTTATTAAATGGCACTTTGTAAAGTTATGTTATTCATGAGTAAACAATCCAAAATCAAGTTATCATCTGGAAACCAAAAAAAGTAGCAGAAAACCTGAATTTTCTAAGTCCAAAAAGGGGCGTAACTCTGGAAAAAATGGGCGGACGAAACCACGGCTATGGGGAAATCTTGTCCCCCCGGCTGGTCTATTGGCATACCAAATATCAACTGAATTGAATTAGCGAAACCAAAGTTATGAGTTGAAACGTTCGTACTGACAATTTTCTAAGTCCAAAAAGGGGCGTAACTCTGGAAAAAATGGGCGGACGAAACCGCAGTTATGGGGAAATCTTGTCCTCCCAGCTGGTCTATTAGCATACCAAAGATCAACTGAATTGAGTTAGCGAAACCAAAGTTATGAGTTGAAACGTTCGTACGGGTCGACAATTTTCTAAGTCCAAAAAGGGGCGTAACTCTGGAAAAAATGGGCGGACGAAACCGCAGTTATGGGGAAATCTTGTCCCCCCGGCTGGTCTATTAGCATACCAAAGATCAACTGAATTGAATGCAGAAACCTGGAAGTCAAATTGTAATGCTAGATTGTGAGAGAAATTACAAAAATTAGAGTTATTCCTCCTTGGTTAAGTGCCAAAAGTTTGATAAAATAATACAGAATTACTCCTTTTTGATGGAAAGCAAATTCTCAAAGATGAAAAAAGAGTTGAAGCTGCTTTCACATCTGCCCACTTAACGCATGCGTATGCGGATAGTATAGCGGATGGAAAAGAAGCAAATTCTCAGTATTGTTTTGATTTATATTGTCACTTGATCAAAGGTACTCAATCCGATCAGACACTCCTAAATTACTATTTCTTTGGCTTCGGGGGGTAAAAAATATTTGATTCGAGTTGAGGAACCTACCCATCAAAGATCAGAGTGATCAGATATCAATTTTTTAAGTTTGTATGCAACACTGCACAATAGGTTTTTATCTGAAAATATTTATTGAAAAGTGAAGTCCAATTATTAAAAATTAGAAAATTTAATGCTGCACCAGCACAGCTCCCATCATGAAAGGGTTAATGGATTAAGGGTTTATGGATATCTGATGATAATCAGAGAGGTGACTGATAACTTTATAGCCTTTAAATTCTTTGGCCATTGTTGAAACAAATTGGCCATTGGCAGGGTGAACCCTGGTTTAGATGAGCCTGTAACCTGTGTGTTCACATGATTATAGGCAATATCAAACAAAGGCTTTCAAACTGCAATATGTCCATTACTTTGCATCCAATAAGTTACAATGTACTTCTCCATATTTGCTTATCAGGGAGAAGTGGGTTGTTATCAGGGAGAAGTCATAATGGTTGAAGTTCAGTTTCCACCCCAATATCACCTTTCTATGATGCAATACAAATTACCATTTACAAAACCATTAAAATGAGTAATTACATCATTATAATAAGGAAACACTAATTTAAATATGGTGCTTGGATATATAGATCCTGCTACATGAGAGAGAAGTCACTTCTCCCCAGGACAAAAATAGGGAGAAGTGGTACAATTTATGGAGAAGATATCTCCATTGACCAGCCTAGAGGATATAAATCGGGAGAAGTCATTTCTCCCTATTAGATAATTAGGGAGAAATTGACAGATGTGAGGGAGAAATCATAAAGGCTGAAGTTCACTTTACTCTCAACATCATCTTTCTGTTATCCAATAAGTATTATGCAATACAAGAGCCCATTTATAATTAGTAAGAACACCATTATAGTGAGTAAGAACACCATTATAATCAGTAAGAACACCATTATAATCAGTAAGAACACCATTATAATCAGTAAGAACACCATTATAATCAGTAAATACACTTCAATTATGCTGTTTTGAAATATGTAAACTGGTATATGAAAGAGAAATGACTTCTCCTATGACAAAAATAGGGAGAAGTGACACATTTTAGGAAGAAGATGTCTCCCAAGCCGCCTTATACAGTAATGCCCTAAATAATCGACTCCTTAACCACAGTAGAATTATGGGTAATTTTTCAGGATTTAGTTGGAAATATAGCTTGTTGCCATTCATCGGAAAGCTCTCACTGAGAGCTTTCCGATGAATGGCAACAAGCCATATTTCCGACTAAATCCTGAAAAATTACCCATAATTCTGCTGTGATCAAGGAGTCAATTATTTAGGGCATTACTATAGGCCGGTCCCTGTGGCAGGCATCTTAACTTGTTCATTCTTTCTTAGTTTTTGTTGATACTTACAGACCATGGGCACCTCATCAGCATCTTTCACCCTTTTTATTTGTTCTCGGTATTGGTTTATATCTTCAAATGATTTCGAGTTATTCACAGCAAATACACAGAGAAATCCCTCACCGGTCCGCATATACTGATCTCTCATAGCACTGAAAAAGAACACATATCATCAGTCATCAGACAAGTCTCTTTGGTGCACCTCTAATGTGGGCAAGATCACTAAATTCAACCTCTGGGAACCTCATTCTGCTTAACCCTTTGAGTGCCAGGTCCGATTTTTGTATCAACCCATATACCCTGTGCCAATGCATTCTCTTATATATGCGAGTCGACCATAGGTCGCCTCGCATATATAAGAAGAATGCATTGGCTTAACAATTTTTTTTTTTTTTTTATTTTTTACAATTTTAATATATTTTATTATATTCTTTAACAGACTTATTGTGTAGGTTTAGGGCCGATAATATCGGCCCCTGGCACTCAAAGGGTTAAGCCTCAAATGCTATGGGAGACCTTGGATCAGATTGAAGTTCCCCAGTTGAAGTTGATGATGCTCACCCATTAGTCACCTCCATTATGCATTTTTTCTTCAGCTAATTAGGGGATATAGAAAGGGATAAAGTAACTAAAAACAATGCTAATTTGAGACTATAGACACTTCCCAGAAAATGATGCCTAAGCAGAATGAGGTCCCCCCGAGGGTGAATTTGTTGAAGCTAGCCCACTGTGTGGGATAACATCACTAAATTCACCCTCTGCGAGTCTCACATATATGAGAATGCATTGGCCTTACAAATTCTACATGTACCTTGACCTTTTCAGCCAAGCATTCTCTTACAATTGCGATCCTCTATAAGGGAATGAATGCTCTGGCACATGAATTTTAATGCTCACCAGCTCAGTTCCCATTATGAAAGGGTTAAATAAATTAGTTGGCACAAAAAGTTGCAGAACATATTTTATCTGGATACTGTTCATTTGCTCCAGTATTATTAAGAGTGTAATGCGGCTGTGCACTGGGAAATAATTGATTTTGCACTGTCATACCTAATAATGGATTTTGCACTGTCATACCTAATAATGAATTTTGCACTGTCATACCTAATAATTGATTTTGTACTGTCATACCTAATAATGGATTTTGCACTGTCATACCTAATAATGGATTTTTCACTGTCATACCTAATAATTGATTTTGAACTGTCATACCTAATAATGGATTTTGCACTGTCATACCTAATAATGGATTTTTCACTGTCATACCTAATAATTGATTTTGCACTGTCATACATAATAATGGATTTTGCACTGTCATACATATTATATCCCTTTCATGACGGTAGCTGTGCTGCTGCAGCATTAAAGATGTGACAGTGCATTCTCTTTTATATGCGATTCTCCCATAGGGAGCCTCGCATATATAAGAGAATGGACTGGCTTACAAGGTCAAGGTAAATATTGTTAGGCCAATGCATTCTCTTATATATGTGAGGCTCCCTAATAGGGAGTCCCTATGGAAGACTTGCATATATAAGAGAATGCATTTGGCAAAATTTCAGGAAGCCCCAGTCATTGAAGAGATATACATATACATGTAGTTGAATATAAACTGTAATTTACAGTAATGCCCTAAGTAATCGACTCTTTAATAACAGCAGAATTATGGGTAACTTTTCAGGATAAACTTCATTTACGTCGTGTGATGTCAATGGGAAGGGTATAGAATGTGGATTTGTAAGTATGGAATTGCTATTCTAGGAACAAGTGTGTAATAAACCAGAAACGGAACGTATACCCCACGAGAATTCATAATTATGCTGTGGTTAAAGAGTCGATTACTTAGGGTATTACCATAGGTAAATCCAGGACATGCCTGACCTGGTCATACTGCTACATGACTCACCTGTATTCCTCTTGCCCAGCAGTATCTAGAATATCCAGAAGACATGTTTCACCATCTATCACAACTTGCTTTCTATATGAATCCTCTGAAAGGTAAGAACATTTAGTATGAGTGTGACAACAAATTACAATGAACAATGCCTTACACAAATCGGTGATTCAAACAAGAAGCTAATAGTTGATAATTATACGGTTACTTCTATGAAAATTGCTTCTTTTTTTGGCTGTTTTGATTCGTACTGCATACATGTTGAGTAATGCCCTAAGGTATATCGCTATAGTGAATGTTTAAAGATGGCGTACATGTATGTGGGCAGTCAATGTGTTACAGTAATGCCCTAAATAATCGACTACTGAGAGCTTTCCAATGAATGGCAACAAGCCATATTTTCGACTAAATCCTGAAAAATTGCCAAAAATTCTGCTGGGTTAAGGAGTCGATTATTTAGGGCATTACTCTACATGCACATGTACATGTATGAACAGTACCATCAATTGCTTCCATTTGTATTGTAGGCCAAATTCACTTTATTTCTGTTGCTAAGTATGCTTAAAAGCGTAATGCCATTTAACTTAAGCATAATTCATATTTTCCATTACACTGTCATAAAGTCAACAAAATACGGTAATTGCATTTACAACACATTGAGGGTACGTTGTGACCACACTGTAAAAGGCTGATGACTGTGTTCAAATTAAATGCGATGCCTTGGGAATCAACATAGTCGCATGGAAATTTCTGATATGGCGAAAAAGTATATCAATGTAGAATTACGTTAGTCTATTTTGCAGTATATCCTTTAATTTTGTTTCATTTAATTAAGTTCACGTCTGAACAATTTTGTGCTATCTTCCCATTCCTACTAGTAGTTTCAGTTCTGACATGGTGTAGTTTTCCAATAAAAATTATTTTGTAAATAAATCACTGTTTAATTGGTTTAATTCATAATGACATTTGTTTGTAAATAATTCAAGGTACTAGCAAATATGTTAAATAATGACATATTTACAAATTTGTAGCTCCAAAATTGCCAAGTACATGTAGATTTGAGCATATGGTCACTTTTCCAAGAAATGTTTGAGCGACCTGTACATAAGTGACTTGATCGACTACACAAAGACCTCAACAAATGAGGATGTCCGTCCTCAAAAATAAATTACACCATACACGTGAGCAACAAATGCATGGCCAATATTTTAATTCATTCATTTTATAAGCCAACAAGACAGATCGAAAATCACCATTATATCTAGTTATATGGAAATATAGCTGGTTGTCATATCAGTTGACAGGCTCATCATTGGCCAAAACAGGCACGCCATTCTGATACAAAGACTTATGTATAGCTGGTTGAACCTGAGGCATCGTTCTGTTTCTTTAATGGTCACCTCCACCGTGTTATGTTGCGTTGGCGGTTTTCCACCATGTTGAGGAACATCGCAATGGCGATGAAGTACATTGTGTCCGCGTTGCATTAACACCAGAACCGCGTTGATAGTAATTGTTCAATGCGGTCACCTCCACCGTGTTATGTTGCGTTGGCGGTTTTCCACCATGTTGAGGAACATCGCAACGGCGTTGAAGTACATTGAAGTACATTGTGTCCGCATTGCGTTAACACAAGAACCGCGTTGATAGTAATTGTTCAATGCAGTCTCATGGTGGTTCTATCAAGGTCAAGGGATACACCTATTTTGAGAATATGTGTTAATGTACAGGTATCTTGTAGGTCAAACACCACCCACAATAATAAAATTTTTAGATTATACAATTTTATCTAGAATACATGTACATGTAGTAGAAAATCCAATTATGCTTAAGTCCAATTCAGATGTAAAGACATGTCAGAGGTACATGTATATACTAGTACTCACCTATAGTTGGATCATATTCTTCTACAAAACTGAAAAAGATAGTAGAATATTTTAGAATAATTCATCTCAAAATACTGACTGTAAATTTTATGAAATACATGAACATGTACATGTACTAGTAGATTTGGCTCCCGAAAAATAAATTACTTATTAATTCTCCCAATTTTTGTTTCTGAAAATTTCATATCATATCATATTGTTATTGTAACGGAAGAAGTCGGGTTGACTCTTCGCTCCATTGATCACACCAATATATATATATACGGTACATGTAACGGTACATGTAAATTTTCATTTAAAATCAGTTTACAATGTCAAATCAGCACAAAATGAAAGTCGAATTTGGGTGGGCAGAGAAATTTTTATTTTTATATTTTATATTTGCAAACATGCCGTACATGTACAGTAACACAAATAGTCATGGTCAATTCTGGAAATTTAAGCTACAGTACTATATATCAGACTACTTAAGTGAATGTCCCCAGAGGGCGAATTTAGTGAAGCTATCCTGCACGACAGGCTAACATCGTCAAATTCACCCTCTGAGAATCTCATTCTGCATGAATTCATCTGATATGGGAGACCTACATGTACATGTAGGGTCAGATTGAAGTTCCCCAGATGAAGTTGGGGGTGGGCAAAGATGTCCAGGCCTGGATATCTTTCGCCCGCCCTGCCCCACCCCAGCAGCTACATGTACATGTACATGTACATGACAAAAAATACTCTTATGAAAGTTATGAGTGGTGGTGGAGATGTTCTGTTTATACACCGGTAGTCATTTTGACCTTGGATGTGGAATGATGTCACTCAAATGATTTCTGTGAGAGAGTGTTGTTAATAGGATTAATGCAATGAGGTGTGTAAATGAGTGTGTAACATGTATGGTATTAATACTAGTATATGGAGTTGTTCTCTAAATGGAAAAGCTTATAATTCATTGTACAACTGTTTGTCATAAGTCCAAAGGATAACCTTTATCCAAGTGTTATTACACACAGTTCAAAGAATGCTTTCAGGCTGTGACTGTAACTACAGTAATGCCCTAAATAATCGACTCCTTAACCACATCAAAATTATGGGTAACTTTTCAGGATATAGTCGGAAATATAGCTTGTTGCCATTCATCGGAAAGCTCTCACTGAGAGCTTTCCGATGAATGGTAACAAGCCATATTTCCGACTAAATCATGAAAAGTTACCCATAATTCTGCTGTTGTTAAGGAGTCAATTATTTAGGGCATTACTATAGGCCGGTCCCTGTGACAGGCATTACTGTCAACTAAACATCTAATTCTATTATAAGGGTTTATCAGTTCAAGTCTGACACCAGGGTCTCCACCATGATACTCTTTGTGTCAGGCCTGACATTTGCAGAATGAGGTCCCCAGAGGGTGAATTTAGTGACGCTATCCTGCATAGTGGGCTAGCATAACTAAATTCACCCTCTGGGGGCCACATTCTGATTAGGCCTCTTTTTCTCTGGAAAGTTTCTTTATTATCAAATTTCTAAAGAAACTTCTTCACATAGATTCTATTTCTTTTTTAGTTTAGTTTCTCTATATCCCCAAATTGGCAGACGACACATTGCATAATTGAGGTTCCCAATGGGATGCATCACAATATTCACCATTTGGGAACTCTGCATGTCATAATGACTGATCCAATTCTCATAAACTCAACTGATTATCTGGATTGAATGCAAGCCTTGAAATAGTGTCTGTCATTTGCAGAATGAGGTCCCCAGAGGGTGAATTTAGTGATGCTACCCCGCATAGCAGGCTAGCATCACCAAATTCACCCTCTGGGAACCTCATTCTGCTGAGGTGTAAGCAGAATGAGGTTCCCAGAGGGTGAATTTGGTGATGCTAGCCCGCTATGCGGGATAGCATCACTAAATTCACCCTCTGGGGACCTCATTCTGCAAATGACAGACATACTATTTCAAGGCTTGATTGAATAGTACTTACTGATTCTGTATGAGCTGTATTGTCAGGGCACTTTTCCCAACACCACCAGCTGTAATCATAAACATAAAAAATGATTTAGACGAATGAATGTAAGGACACCAGCTGTAATCATAAACATAAAATGATTTAGAGGAATGAATGTAACGAATAAAATTTAGCACATGCAGAGCTTCTTATAATACAGTACTGTCCTAAATAATCGACTCCTTAACCACAGCAGAATTATGGGTAATTTTTCAGGATTTAGTCGGAAATATGGCTTGTTGCCATTCATAGTAAAGCTCTCAGTGAAAGCTTTCCGATGAATGGCAACAAGCCATATTTCCGACTAAATCCTGAAAAGTTACCCATAATTCTGCTGTGGTAAAGGAGTCGATTATTTAGGCCATTACTGTATCAGATTTATACAGGCACAGACTCAAGTGTGTGGACCTTGTCTAGCCCAGACTGTGATGATGGTATCCACGATCTAACCATCTTGGCTACACTCCTGTACCAACAGGGATACAGGAAGACAGCCTGGGGAAGGGCTATATCACCCCATGCAATATACAAAATATTTGTATTTATTGTTCATATGTTTGTGATATTCATGCATGTATATTGTAAATAAACTTATCCTATCCTATCCTAGACTGGGAACCATACCTGGACACACCTACATGTACATGTATACAAAAATACCAGTGGACAAACAGGGTTGATTTCTGAAAACTACATAATTTGTTTTAAGAAAGGGGGGGGGTGCAATTAACAGGGAGGCAAGGACCCATGGGGTTATTGCCAAGAAGCATTACTAAGCACATGGTTAAAGCGTAGCACCCTCCCCACTATTAGGCTAAATATCGTGGATTTTATTTCATTCAGGTATGTTTGGAATGCTTATGAACAGGTCATTGCTTAACAATACCATACTACAATTAACAACAACATATTAAATGTGTACCATTTTTTTTATTTCGATGAAGTTCCAGCTAATGTGTCATGATGGAGACCACAGGGTTATTAAGTAATTTGGATGTGACTCAAGCTAAATTACCAGAATTGTTAAAAGTTCAGATCCTTTGTTGGATGCAAGGTTATTTGTCTATCACCTGTTTGACAGTAAACATTGATGTGTGCTGAATTGAATGCACATTGTGACTCACAAAAGGAAATGACAAGGGCTTTTAGTCATAATACATCCCTACTAAAGTCACAACATGTGACAGCTGATCGAGGAATAAATGCATACAAAACAGCCATATTAGTTTCATTTACAAAGCATAGCGAGCGCTAACCACATTTTTGTACATTCACAACTACTAATAACCACATTTTTTGTACATTATCAACTACCTAGTATTAAGTGCAAAGAGCTTAATGAATATTGAAGTACCAGCAGTATTGTATTGTTATTTCCGTCAATTTAACCAAATATCCAATTGAGATGGGCTGAGAATAACTCTCAGGGCAGCATGAAATACCAGCACAGGCAGCAGTGTTTATCCATTTATGCCTTATGAATTGCTGTACACACACTTTCACCACTTTATCAAAATAGAAGATATCACCAAATTATGGTAGATTTAGCACTTATCAGTATTAGAACATTTAATAGCAGAAAAAAAAAAAAAAAGGCAGCCAGGCTGCATGTTTTTGACAGTCGAAAAAATAATGCGGGGAATAAATTTATTACCGGTAGTTATTATCTGTTCTTAATAATGTAAGTCACTGTATGCGAAGGTCCCAACTCGAAATTTCACGATTTAAGTAAATTTGTGAGCGATTTTGCTTTGTGTCGCTTACAATATTATGGAATTTATCCTGGGTAATTAATTTGGTGTTTATTGCGATATCGGCTCACAAAAGTCAGAGAAAAACATACAATTTTGAGTTGGGTCATTCACCTACAGTGAAGTACATTATTAAGGAACAGATAACAACAAAGAAATATACCGGTATATCCCTGTCAAAAAGTTCCAAGGTTTTGTACTGGTGAAATATGATCTCTACGGGCGTGATCTAATTCTCCATATAATGTATCTGTGGAACTTAAGAATGTCCTCATGGACATATTATTTTCATCAACTTTTGGTGTGATGACCCGCTAATAGACCAATGTACATGTATATGTACTAGTATGCCTGTATCATATTAAACTGCATTGTACCATAATTCCACTGCAGTGACCATTTGGATACCATATAGTACCGGTAATACCATCGTCTGCTTATATTTTCTGAATATCCCTCCAGATGAATAATAGACCATTCCGATATACATGTATACTAGTACTTTTATAATTGAAAGGGAGAATCCTTTCAGTAAAGAAAGGATTACACATGTATGGTTGCTCTACAGGAACTTCTACATTATTAAAACTGCAAGGAACTCTTAACCTTTAAAGTTATGAATACAAATGAGAAGAGAAGACGTTGTGGTACCGTCCTGCTGTCAAGCTAGCAAAGAAATCAATATTTTCTCATTGAACATGTAGAATACTGATAATCGGAAGTACAGTAGTTACAGTAATGCCCTAAGTAATCGACTCCTTAACCACAGTAGAATTATTGGTAATTTTTCAGGATTTAGTCAGAAATATGGCTTGTTGCCATTCACCGGAAAGCTCTCAGTAAGAGTTTTACGATGAAAGGCAACAAGCCATATTTCTGACTAAATCCTGAAAAGTTACCCATAATTCTGCTGTGGTTAAGGAGTCGATTATTTAGGGCATTACTGTAGGCCTCAAATTATGGTGCTGGACATTTTCAGAATGAGGTCCCCAGAGGGCGAATATAGTGACACTACCCCACAAGCGGGCTAGCATCATCAAATTCTTCCTCTGGGGACCTCATTCTGCATGACCTTATCTGCTATGGGAGCCCTAGACACAGATTTAAGTGCCCATATGGTGATATGCACCAATTGGTCACCTCCATTTTTGTATTGTGTAGTCTGCCAATTTGGGGATATAGCGAAACTAAACTAAAAAAGAATTAGAAAATTTGAAACAAACAAAAATTTGATAATAAAGATGTACTTATGAGGCCTAAGTAGAATGAGGTCCCCAGAGGGTGAATTTGGTGATGATATCACTCTGTGGTGTAGCATCACTAAATTCACCTCTCTGGTGACCTCATTCTGCAAATATCCAGCACCATATTTTGAGGCCTGATTGCAGCAATACAAGAAACCAATGCAAGAAATGCTGCTACATGTACATATGTACCCTGCTGGACAAAACAACTGTCCATTGGCACCGCGGTGTACTTGCTGTTCGGCCGCGGTGTCAGAGTTTGTAACTGCAGTTGAGCACCGTGGCTGAACGGCAAGTACACCGCAGCCGAACAGCAAGTACACTGCGGCTGAAAGGCAACTACACCGCGGCCGAACGGCATGTACATGTACACCGTGGTTAGATTTCTGGTTTTTATCGGTGTAGTTGCATTTCAACCGCGGTGGCAACGCTAACCGCACCGCGGTTAAGTGGACACTAGTTTTGTCCAGCAGGGTACATGTAGGTGTCACAATGTCTGGTTACATGTAGTCATGTATGCTGTCCTGAGAACTGAATTGAAAGGACATGAAAAACTAACAGATAATTTTTCTATTAACCCTTTCTATTCTACACATACATGTACCGGTACATGCAGATGGATTCTCCCACCCAGTAATAAAAGCATACACTGGAATGATCTATTATTCATTTTGGGGGGTGTTCAGGAATAATGAGCAAACAACAAACAGACTGGCGAAAATATAATAGAAGTAGAATGCATACATGTATTCATTGGGGGAACTGTTCAGATATCGTAAATAGTTTGACAAATGGCCTTTACTGAGGAAACTGCTTGTCAATGAGTATTTAATACCGCAGTATAGAAATGGTTAACCCTTTACCCAACAAACCGGCCCAAACCGGCCAAATAAAGCTTCAACAGCCTAAAATATCTTCGGTCTGTCTCAATAGAACCATACAAATATGGATATCATTGGAACCGGCTCCTTGACCACATTGTGATAGTTACAGTTATACCCTGTGCCAATGCATTCTCTTATATATGCGAGTCGACCATAGGTCGCCTCGCATATAAAAGAGAATGCATTGGCCTAAAAAAAATCTTTTTTTAACACTTTTTACCATTTTTTCTTACATTCTTTAACAATTTTATAATTTTTAATGTGTTAAGCCAATGCATTCTCTTATATATGCGAGGCGACCTATGGTCGACTCGCATATATAAGAGAATGCATTGGCACAGGGCCCTTCTGTTGGGTAAATGGTTAATGTTGAAATACATTTTCAGGAAAATATAAAGCGAGTAATGTTTCTCTCTTTTCTTTATAAAGTCATACCAGTCGTATTTAATTTTGACTATTTATAAATTTTACATAGCAATTAATCCAACTGCCTGCTTCAAGAGTCTTTAAAGGCACACACAATGTTCAAAACAAATTTTTCATGTTCATATTTAGATGATGCCATGAATCCCTACTCTGGCTAACCCCGTAGAGTTCATATTCACCAGTACAAAACCCGGGAACTTTTTGAAGTTTTTACAGGGAACCTTATAATGTCGAAAAATAACTCAGGGAATATAAATTATTAGTTATTACGTCATGTATCTGTTCCTTAATATTTTATTGCACACTTATTTGTGCGAAATACAGCAAAATACAGAAGAATTGAAACGTTCAATAATAAAATGCGTATTGTTCTTGAACAATATAAACCTATTACGTCAACAACGTCACTGGAGACGTCAACTTTAACAGAAAACCATGCAATTGCGAGTTCGGATCTTCACCTATAGTGAAGTACATTATTAAGGAACAGATAATAACTAAGAAATATATTCCCCGTGTTATTTTTATGACTTTGTAAGGTTCCCTGTCAAACCTTAAAAAAGTTCCCAGGTTTTGTACTGGTGGAATATGATCTCTACAGGTGTTAGCTAAACCTGTAAAGTGAATGCAAATCGCAAAATTTCAGGAAGTTCCAGTTATGGAAGGGTTAAATTTTCTGGGTACCCAGGTCAATGTTCTGTAGATCCGGAAATAAAGAATAAAGAAATAAAGAAAAGGGATAAAGAAATAGATATTTTACCACTGAACCAGTGACTGAACAGGGAGAATATTGATATCGGAAGTACAGTAATGCTCTAATTAATCGACTCCTTAAACACAGCAGAATTATGGGTAACTTTTCAGGATTTACCTGTAGTCGGAAATATGGCTTGTTGCCATTCATCGGAAAGCTCTCCCCGAGAGCTTTCCGATTAATGGCAACAAGCCATATTTCCGACTAAATCCTGAAAAGTTACCCATAATTCTGCTGTGTTTAAGGAGTCGATTAATTAGAGCATTACTGTATGGTAGCAATACGAGGAACAAAATGATAGCAAGAATTCTGCTGGTCATACTGTGCATCAATTACATGGCAAATATTCGCAATGCAACATTTAATATTCTCAATAATCAATAAGAATATTATTATCTGCAATGATCATACCGGTATTTGCATTGATCAAGATGAACATTTGTAATGACCGTCAAATGCAAATATTCGAAATGATCGACTAGTCTGGAAATAGTGTGTCTGACATTTGCAGAATGAGGTTCCCACAGTGGGCTAACATCATCAAATTCACCCTCTGGTAACCTCATTCTGGTTAGGCCTCATCTCATATATAGTCTCAAGTTAACATTGTTGTTACAGTAATGCCCAAAGTAATTGACCACTTAACCACAGCAGAATTATGGGTAATTTTTCAGGATTTAGTCGGAAATATGGCTTGTTGCCATTCATCGGAAAGCTCTCGGCGAGAGCTTTCTGATGAATGGCAACAAGCCATATTTCCGAGTAAATCCTGAAAAAATTACCCATAATTCTGCTGTGGTTAAGTGGTCAATTACTTTGGGCATTACTGTACATGTAGTTACTTTTTCCTTTCTGTTCAGTTTATATATGCACATGTACCCTACATGTAGTTTGCAAAAGATAAAACGTATAATCGATGTGACTAATTGGTGAACCTCACCAACTTCAACTGTGGAACTTCAATCTAATCATAGGTCTCCTATAACAGATGAGGTCTAAGCAGAATGAGGTTCCCAGAGAGTGAATTTGCTGAATGCTAGCCCACCGTGCAGGATAGCATCAC
Organism: Siphonodentalium dalli; assembly: GCA_032622095.1. Classification (NCBI taxonomy): domain Eukaryota; kingdom Metazoa; phylum Mollusca; class Scaphopoda; order Gadilida; family Siphonodentaliidae; genus Siphonodentalium; species Siphonodentalium dalli. The sequence goes on along the minus strand of CP136067.1, from coordinate 183,661,445 downwards.
TAAATTCACCATCTGGGACACTCTATTTCCAGACTTGATGATCAATGCACATGAATATTCATGATGAGCATGGTGAGTACAGTAGTAAATATTATCGAATCACATTGATGAATATTAACTTTTACAATAACTAATGGAAATAAGGTAATGCCCTACCTATCGACTCCTTAACCACAGCAGAATTATGGGTAATTTTTCAGGATTTAGTCAGAAATATGGCTTGTTGCCATTCTTTGGAAAGCTCTCATTGAGAGCTTTCCGATGAATGGCAACAAGCCATATCAGTCCTTCCCAGGAGATGGGAGCGATTGCTCCCACACCCGTAGACACTAGCAACTCTCAATTCACAGGTGCTCTGACATCCCTCTTGTCAAAATGATTATGATGACTGTAATCGTTGATTCAATATTGAAATATTTGACGGTTTATTTTAATCATTTTCTGTTTCAATTCAATTATGATATGTGAAAGGGTGACAACATGTAGACAGAGATGTACTAGTAGGTGTACATGTATGTCCTGTTATGACATTTTGTTTGAGAAACACCCAACTTATGATTATATATTACAGGGTGCAATTACACCTGTCTTATAAATTGCGGGAGCAAATAAGTGCTCTTGTTGTGTTTTCCTCCTGGGAAGGACAGGTACATGAACATGTACCAGTAGCTGAGATACATGTACATTGTACATGTACCGGTACATGCAGGGTCCTAATGTACTAGTACCTCCCAACGACATGACAGAAAGACAATGTACTAGTATTTCTCACCCGATCACGCAAATGTTGGAAATATTGATAAAAATTAATACGAACAATCTTGATTAATCAGAGATATTTTCGTCTAAGCATTCTTGAAATGTACTTGCAGACTTACATGTACACACAATGGTCAAAATTTTCAAAATACAAACTGCTCCAACTTTTATAATTTTCAGATGAGAAGATTAAATTTTTTGTGACTGAAACTTCCCGCGCTTAGCCCGTGGATCTTACATGTATACCGGTATTGTAACACACTCCATATCCCATCTGACACCCATATACCAGGTACTAGTAATTGTAAGGTATACACCAATCATTTTTTGCCAGTACACATACTAAAGCTGACTGTCGCCACAGTACACATACTAAAGCTGATTGTCACCACATTTTGGTGTGTTAGGTACATATTCAGAGTTTACGACATCCAATTAAACACTAGCTTAAATGCGTATATAAAGAGTCCAGAATTGACCAATATTACCTAACATGCCCAATAGAATTGAATATTATGAAGAATTTCAACATTTAGTAACGAACACTCTGAGGTACTGTAGATTTCACTTTTGGATTTAGATTAATTGGGGTTGAAATAGAATAAGAAGCCGTGTTTTTCTTTTTCGAACATGAAAGTCCGTCGCGGAAATGAAACCGAAAAGTACATTGTCGATCAAACTATTTTAAAGAAAAATGTGGGCAGTGACGTCAAACTGCAGGTGTTTTCTGTGGAAGTTATTTACAGCAACGGTAATGCGACAAATAGCGGATTTAGTCAGACTCAGTATGTGGAGTGTTATGAGTATGATTTTCAATCAGAACTGACCAAAATGTGGTGATAATGACCCCTTTAGCCATACTAAATGTACATGTAGGTTTTGGGCACTAAATTACCCAGGTTCACAAAACTGGTACTGGTATTATGCTACACAGTTCGTTGAAACTGGTATTTTGATACCCATGTTTGGAACATGCATAATTATATTCGGTTCGAGATTTGATTCGTGAATCTCACACCAGATTCAATTCGCGATTTTATTTGACTGTATTTGCATGAACCCCAATTCGCAGGGCCCTATTAAGCTGAGACACAAGTCAAGGGGAATGAATATATGTACGGTACATGCACCGGTATCTCAGATGGCTGTGGGTGGAACTCGCAAAAATTTTAATAATTGCCCTGTTCAAGCACAATCAATGTCATGACAACCCAATTGCAAAAGGACAACCCAATTGCGTAGTACATGTACTAGTACATTGTAGCGTGATCCAAATGTGCTTCAGCATAACCAATACGTTGTCCATACATGTACATGTACTGTATGTGCAAATGAATTGCACTTCATCGCAATTTATTGTAATTCAGTCCATATATTTATAAATGTGAGTTTTACCACCTATACAGTAATTCCCTAATTAAGCGACTCCTTTAACCACAGCAGAATTATGGGTAATTTTTCAGGATTTAGTCGGAAATATGGCTTGTTGCCATTCATCAGAAAGCTCTCGGGGAGAGCTTTCCGATGAATGGCAACAAGCCATATTTCCGACTAAATCCTGAAAAGTTACCCATAATTCTGCTGTGGTTAAAGGAGTTGATTAATTAGGGCATTACTGTACATTTATATACATGTACCGGTACATGTGAGCGCTCAAATTATCAATGAAGTCACTGAAAATGCAATTTAAGTACCGGTACTACATGTACATGTATGTTGTACTTTCTTTTTTTTTATGATTAGCACTTTTTCTCACTTCTCCTGTAATCCAGCACAATTTATACCATCTATTCTCCCTATGATAAATGCACATGAAAAATACCACCCCTAAAAATATAAATGGAATGAGCCCAAAGCAGGTGCTTTTATGAAAATGTTACCACTGCGATTAAAGATTAATTTAATGTACGGATGTATGTAATGTAAAAGGAAAGTTCAGCCTACACAAGACTGGAAGAAATAAGAAACTACATACAATAATTTTGAGATGTTTATGTGGACCGTGTGGATACTAGAGAAACACGCACTTGTCTATTATTTATAGTAACGTCGGAAAGTGTGAACTTGCGCAATGTAATCGGAAAATAGGTTTCTTTTCTAAAAGTACACAATACTTTCACTCACCTCCGACCACGACTAACTTGTACTCTGTCATGGTCAATAGGGGTCCCTACCAATCTAAAATATATAAATCCGTGTGTTAGTGCATTTGGAAAACGCAGTGGCACAACAGCAGAATGTAGGTTTATACAACCAACAGCTGACCCAGATAATTCCCATCAAACCACGCCCAAAATTGTTGTTTCTGGAAGTAAGTCTTGTGGCTCGTCGGGATACGCTTTACCAAATCCGAGTACAAACATCGGAACTTGATCTCTTTGAAATTATAAATTATTGTAATTCACATAAAGTCACTGTCTTGTCTTGATTTTCTAATATATCATATTATTCTGGTTATTTTTTGTAAATATTCGATAAATCTATTGCTGCTACACTTGTTGATTTCGACGCCCAATTCACATTATCCTCAAATCGTTTTGCCAAAAATAGTGACCAACCATTCCTGTGTGACTCCGAATATATAATACCTACGACATTGATTGCGTTTAACCAATCGACAATGGTTTATTTGTGTGGTATATAAAAGGCTGGTCTACCAGTTACTAGACAAACGGCAAATAGTATTGTTCAATTCTGGATCATCATCCCAGTTTGCAAAATATCAAATCTTCAATACCGGTCGCTGTCGCATCTACACCAAACCAGAAATGAAATACTCAAAGAGGGTGACGATACTTGATTAATACTTAGCAAGCGCCAGCAAATACCAACCCTATTACCATACATGTATTGTTTTATGTATGTAACATTACAATTCTATATATATGTGTAACATCACATTCTGTTCTGAAACAATCAGCACAATTGCATTACACCTTATTTGATTTTGATTTTAATTCAGTTGAGCAAGAGCTCCCTGGTTACATGTACCGTGCACTTTCAGATAAGGTCCCTTTTTATATATTCAACATACAGTTAATACATTTTGCAGAACATCCCACCATCAGTATATTCCTTGACTGGTTCTTCTAATTCTCACCCACATCTTGACTTAAAAGTCGCTTATAAAAGTTTTATTGTGGATTACAAACGACCTTACCTTAAGGACAAGAAGACTGGGCAAATATTTAACCTATCATTCCGTCGATGCCATGATTTTGCACTGTATCATTGCAAACGAAATAATTAATTTAATTGTCTTCAAATATATGATATTGTCCAGAAATAAATAGTCATTAACAGATATACACATGCTGTTTTAAACTTAGATCATACATGTATATCATGTTTCTTTAGACCTTAATAGATACATACATGTACATCATTATTCGTTAAATTTACAAGTGGAATGGGGCACTTGTTCACATATTTTTATTCTATTCTATTTTATTCTCATTTTTTATTATTTATCACATAAATCAACAAAATCAACCACATTTGTATTATGTCGTATTGTACCTATAATTACACTGCCCGTCGGGGTGTCTTGGTTGACAAAATAAAACTATTCTATTCTATTCTATTGAACCGCAATATATTCAGTTCCATACATTTCATACATTGGCCCTTTTATAACTATATGAAGAAAAGTATGATCTGGTTTATTAAGTCTGAATTAACATCAAGAGAAATCAATTCACATGCATATACGTTTTAAGATCGTGACAGCATTCATTGCTGCACGGTGAAAGTCATGGAACTCCATCCAATGTGTAAAAACAAATATAGAATGAATCAGGTACATGTACTTCGGTGTGAGCTGTCGCTTCGTAATATGCATCATCACATCAGTTTATAGGCCTACGCCTGTGCTAAAACGGGATGTATAATTATTATGTTTTCGTCTTACCGTCCGTCCATCTAGCCGTCCGTCTGTCAATCCATCACTTCATCACTTGTTAATGAATCTTATGTATACTATAAGTGCTGTGTACAGTTATTGTATTATGGTGGATTTGTTACGAAAATATGATAATGATAATTGTTAACGTATAAATTGTTTGTATAAACTGTTTCTGTGTATATATGTATATATATGTTTTGGCTATGTTCCAACTTAAATGTTGGCTTTGCAAATAAACAATCAATCATAATTATATTCCGTTTTCAGATAACTTAAGTTCTACTGTACTAAACTTGAATGGAATGAAATCTGGTATGTATACGTTCAATATACCATCAAATACAGGTCAAGTTAAAATTTGGGATCCGGCAGTTCACTTTTACCAGAGTTAATTACGACCCTGTTTTCAGATTGGACTCAATGTTCGTTTCCGTAATTAATTAAATGATTAATTTTAAGTAATGTTAACTGAATGGAACATTTAACATTTGGTAGCCAGGCCGGTTTACAATCATAACATACGTGTGAAGTTTGATCGTGTGTTCCGTCGGCCAATTTTACCATGCAGAGTTACGAGTCTTTACCAGAGTTACGGGTTTTTTAGGACTTTGAAATTGGGGTTTTCTTGATTTTTTTAAAAACCTTTTATTTTTATGGTTTTTCGGCCGATAACTTCAGATTATGAAAGGCAACGTGCGTATTATCTGTGCATTATAAAATGATACACCGTATAACTGCCTCGGTCGAGAGTAAATTTAGTTGAGCTGCGTGTCACAGAACGGAGCTACACTTTCAGAAAAGAACGCACTCCAAGTCTGCATATAGTTTGAACATTTAATTCACAATTGGTCTAGTGACATGATTTTCCATCCAATGGCAGTTTATGCGCCGCCCCATGACTTTTATATATCAGAATAGGTACTATATATATACTAGTTATAACGCGTTCATCATTCATTTTTGCGTACATGCAGGGGATCATCAATTTGTCATTTCTTATCGAATTGGTCATGTCGGAATGGCACAGTGGGAATGTGGGATGTCATCGACTCAAATCGGGCCAACGGAAAATAGTTGCGGTTGAGATCGATTTCCTTACCGGCCCTATATACCAAACCATATAAGTATATAGGCCTTATAGGTAAGAATATTTTCATGGTTTTGATTGATTGATTGTTTGTTTATTCCAGCCATTGATAAAAATACATATGAATGCTGATGAATGTGTCATAATAACTAATTTAATTTAAAAACACAATCATACCTCCTCCTATATATATATATATATATATATATATATATATATATATATATATATATATATATATATATATATATATATATATATATATATATGATTTGAATTTGAATGATTTGAATTTGTTTATTAGCTCATAATAATAATCATATTTAGCTATATATAGTTGATTAGATGAGAATGAGAAACAAACACAGATGACAGTGAAGAATGAGTATAGATGGGTGAAAGATTTTTTTATAAAAGGATGGAAAGGATAAGTATTAGTAGCCTACGAATAGAATATTGTGTGCACCAATAATAATAATTATTATATGACTTATATAAGGTATTGTCAGAAGAAGATATCAAATATTTGTCACATATCAAGTACCGGTACATGTAAATGGTTACATCAACTTAAATAATTAGATAGCAAAAAGCAGGTGAATAGAAATGCATTAATGATTTAATATTTTTGCACTGAATTTCAGTTAAATAGTTATTGAAATGAAATGGCTAAATTAAATTCAATAATTAAATAGCAAAAAGCAGGTGCATAGAAGTGCATTAATATATGTATATGTACTATGCGAATCATCGTAAGATCAAGAATGTGGGTTGAACAATTAAATGTTGGAGGTTAAATCCGGGCTGGGATTCCCGGTTCCAATCCCCAATTTTCGAGTCTCGATTTTCCAAATTGGGAACCGGGACGATAGTTTCAAGAGACGTTCGACAGGACTCTGATTTACAAAGTTTAATTTGTTTCTCGTATATGAATAGAATAGAATAACTTTATTTGCCAATCATAGGCGCCTTCACAGGCAGTGAATTAAGGTAATATACACAGTATACCAAATAAAAAACAATTATGATTTTGATGACTGAGAGTTAAGTACTTCTTGTACAGTTGGAAACAAAATAAAATGAGAGTTAAGTACTACTTGTACAGTTGGAAACAAAAATAAAATGGGACATAGACATCACAATTTCAGTGTAATACGGAACAATGTACGGTATAATAACTTATATATTGATAAGGAACAATTTATAAGATAATAAAGGTTTGCAGCATGTGTATGCCAAGGTAATGGTTGTTCATCAAACTTTGCTTACTGGGGTATCAGTCAGAATTAGGGACCTAATGTATCAGAACGACATGTATATTTAACGTGGGACTACATGTGCAGCAAGAACTTAAAATAGGCATGATGTGTCACCATCATCATGTGTGTGTGTGTGTGTGTGTGTGTGGTTGTGTGTGTGTGTGTGAGGGGTGTGTGTGTGTGTGTTTTAGCAGCATAATCATCAGTCTCTTTGAACTGTCCAGAGTCTGCATGACTCCCCCTACTGGACCCGAGGTTAGTGTCCAGAGTCTACATGACCCCCCCCCCCCCACTGGTGCTGAATTGGTTATTGTCAGGGGCGCCGGAAGCACACAAGGGCAGGGGGGGCAGAGCCTACAAAAAGGGCACTTTTCCGCAAAAAGGGCATTTTCTCCGCAAACTCGGGAAAATAACCATAAATTCATTGTGACAAAAATCCCTATTTTAAAGGTATTTGTCGGTTTTTATGGCCGTTTTGTGATGAAATTGACAAAACATTAATATTCCTTGTGAAATTGGTGGTATTTGGACCAAAAAAGTCACATTTTGCTATAAAAACACGAGATTAAACATACAAAAAGCATTTTCTGTCTCCAGAAAAAGGGTAAGTCCTGCCCCCGCTCGCCCCCCTTGGTCAAGGGCAGGGGGTCAGCTGCCCCCTCTGCCCCCACCCCCTCTTCCGGCGCTCCTGGTTATTGTCGCATGGTTTCGAGCAAAAAGACACACAGGATCTCTCCCAAACGTGCAAAAAGACACCCGGGATCTCAAAGTCGACGGGAATTTACATTAGTCGTCTATACTATTTACGGAACTGCGCTGGCAGTCAGACTCAAAGCGGGTGGTATAATTATATGTCCATTAAATTTAAATTCCGTTGATATTTTACTCCGATCACAAACAAATAATTATAATATTATTAATAAATATACCGGTATAGCAGACGACTATTCTAAATTCCCGTTGCATGTTTGGTGAGACTTTGATATCATGGGTGTCTTTTTGAACGTTTGGGAGATCCTGGGTGTCTTTTTGCATGTTTGAGAGGTCTGCATGGGTTTCTTTTTCCTCGAAACCATGCGACAATGGCATATTCAGCCCTACTGGCCCCTGGTGTCTGCGTGTCGTGCTCTGCCGCCAGTCTCTTCAAATTGATTCAACGCTATATACATATCATTCAGTGAATGGGCTTTTAAATGTGACCTTTTGGTGTCAGTTTCTTTGAATAGAATAAGCGAGCGCATTCAACGCGAGGTTTGTGACAGATTACATTGCTCAACAATAATTGTTATGTCATGCATATATGTAGCCTGTCATCGTAGATTGAAGTGCCACATGATTTCGACCATGAGCCATGCATGTCAAACAAATATGACTGACAGTCTGGCAGGTAGAATGCTTCACCTGTTGCGGGGATTTTAAAGGCACGGGCGGTGTTCGTTGCAGAGATGTTCATATTTGTTCAAATCGCCATCAACAGACGGAATATTAAAATATATATATAGTTTTGTTCATATGCCAAACATAATCAGCGCGTAAATAGTATATTGTCGTCAAGACGTACGATGGTGTACGTAAACAAGAGCCTGCTCGTGTTACAGAAGTTGTGCTTCTGTTCACATAACACAGTGCAATTTTATTGGTTAATCACACACAAATGATATAAACGCTCTTTATTATTTCCATATCAGGAAAACAGTAACAAATAACGCTCTTTGTGTTTACCATATCCGGATCTAAACAAAAGCCAGGTAACGTAACGTTTTTTGCTGTTGTTTACATATAACAAAGGAAAAACAATTGACAATAACATACTGTTTATGCCATATTTCTGAATGGTATAAGAACAAGGTCTGTCTATATTTTACTATTCTTTCTGGTTATGGCGGTTTTTGACGGAGGTGAATATTTTAACAGCATATATACCCACCACCAACGCCGCCCGTATCTTTAATGAGCTATATCATTTACATGTAATTGACTCGAGTCCTTGCTTTATATATAGACTAAATTTGTTTCTAGTTCCTGGACATCGAGTCCACCTAGTGGATCACCTACATCGCAGCATCACTACAAAACAAGAAAACCATAGTCAGAAATGGTAACACCACCAAGATCATATTATTAGCCATAAATATAAATTATAATATAAAATATATTGGTTACATGAATGCACCGCATCAGAATTCCGTTAAAACAACTAATCCTTCAAATTATTACAAAAAAAACTACGGTATTACTGCAGGTTTCTCATTCACAACACCAGAAAGCTTCTAAGTGCGGATAAAAAATCGGAGATATTGTGTTCCCACCAAGAGTGCATGGCCCAGCCATTGTTCATACCTAAACGTCGAAAGCAATTAACGCGGTCATAATGGTTACATACTGCAACTTTAAGACATCCAGCGAATACACACCCCACGAAAACCCGAAATGTGTTGTCCTGCGAGATATCCCATCACTATAGCTCAATTTGACACGGCCAGATTAGCATTTCTACAATATCCTAAAACAATAAAGCTTCTCAAATCATCGGCATAGGCAATAGAACTTTCACGAACTTGGACATTCCAACTACAGCTTTTACCGGACTCGGGGTCGCAGTACAACTTTAACGGGTCCCAAAATAACCGCATTCGGGGTAGCACCAGTCTGAGTAAACTCATACCTAAATATTCATTACAATATTTCAAATATTGAGTCGACGTTCACCCAGACTGGGGTAGCACTACAGCTTTTAAAGAGACCCAATCTATTTATAAAACCTACATGGGCCCACGTCTTTCTATCATTTAGCCGACAGTATACACCGGTGGTGTTAATGACTCAAATTATTTCTCGCATGGAAACTAAATTCAGATTAAAATGTTTATCATGTGACAGTGTCCTGCACGCGCGCGCAGAGAAAAATTGGTTCCCCTTAATTGGTTACCAAAACTGGTTCCCAGGAGTAGTAATGGTGGGCACTATGGCCCAGTACCCCCCAGACATGGGCACTATGGCCCAGTACCCCCCAGACATGGGCACTATGGCCCAGTACCCCCCCAGACATGGGCACTATGGCCCATGGGCCATAGTGCCCATGTCTGGGGGGGTACTGGGCCATAGTGCCCATGTCTGGGGGGTACTGGGCCATAGTGCCCATGTCTGGGGGGTACTGGGCCATAGTTCCCACCCTGAGGATAGATGTTCCTGTCATTGATGTGACATTTCTGATCGAAAAAATGAAAATGGACTTAGAATTATTTTTTTCAAAAGGAAAATCTCACTTTGGAAAATATCAATTAGCTATCAAGAGTATCTTTTCGATCATTTGGTGGCCCTGAAAAGGGCCGTTTTATTTTTGTTATAGTTTAGAATCCGCCACATTGAACTTCTTTGTTCGCCAAAACTTCAATTGATTTGTCTCCTCGCCTCATCCATATTTCGCATTCACAATAATGCTCGTGGCAAACGTGGGGGATCCACACTAGAGGTATTGATGACTTGAATCTTGGTGTTGATTTGTAGCCGCCTTTGGTAGCATCAAACATGACGATAGGTCGCTGTATAACAGTCGCCGCTAATTCAACCATCAATCTTGATTCGGTCAAAAGTGGTGTGCGCCGTAAATCTTGTGCCGACGCACCAAGTTCGTCACTCTCTGTGTAGTACAGGTCAACTGCCGCATCTCTCAGAATCATCCATCCATCGGTCGTCCCGTAAATCCGGAGGCTGAGTGCCCTCCAAAATAGCGATATTTTTTCACCGTACACTGCTTTACAGTATACCCCACCGCCCATTATCTCGTCAAGATCTGTTATGTTTACAGCAGTCATCTTTGAATGTAGAATAAATTGTTCGCTGTCGTGCTTGAACATATATCACGATTGCGCGGGCGGTAGAGAAAGCACATAATACTTTGGCGTTAAAATTGACAAATATTTCCTGACGTTGTGTTTCTTTACAGTGCATTATCTGTTAGTTTCACCATTTCGATATGTTATAGATTAAATTCATGATAGTATATACAATTAATTAAGATATTTTAACATATGAATTCATCTTCGTTCATAAACGATGACCAAGTAAAGTTATCAAATGCAATGATCAAGAAAAATGTTCAGTATGTTTCTTGTGTTCAGTTTTTATGTATAAAATATGTACAATTCCAAAACCAAAAACTAGAAAAACATTCCATATTTGCCTAACGAGGTAATAAATATATCAATCATGTGTACCAAATAATAGATAATGATCTAACGAAATTAAAAACATTTGTTTGATCGCTATGCAATAATGATTAATAAAAATATGCATGGTGATCCGGTTCTGAAAAAACACAACGTCAGGAAATATTTGTCAATTTTAACGCCAAAGTATTATGTGATTTCATTGACGCCCGTGTAACAATCTTGTGTTCAGTTTTATGTATAAAATATGTACAATTCCAAAAACAAAAACTAGAAAAACATTCCATATTTTCCTAACGAGATAACAAATATATCAATCATGTGTACCAACTAATAGATAATGATCTAACGAAATAAAAAACATTTGTTTGATCGCTATACAATAATGATCAAGAAAAATATGCATGTTGATCCGGCTCTGAAAAAACACAACTTGAGGAAATATTTGTCAATTTTAACGCCAACGCGACATGTGATTTCATTGTCGCCCGTGTCAAATGTATACAAATATTTTCGAATTTGATCAACCTTACATTGCATTGCTATCAAGAGATGGATCCGTTAACAGAATTTCTTCAGAGTGAGATATACAGTAGTCCTGTTGCACATAATACATATGCGGCACCACAGTCAACAGGCCAAGCTAATACGACAATGACTATAGGTGGTGATACACTCATTTTAAAAGCGATTTTAGATGAACTGAGATGTCTTCGCAGGGATATTGATGTGAAAACGCAAGTAACGCATCAAGAAGTGAAAGTGAATCTTCATTTCGTTGCAGAAGAGATAGATATACCAATCAGGGTTCATGATGTTCAGAGATCGAAAGAGCAGAAACAGATCAAAAAAGTAAAATTATTGGCGGCGAAAGAAAAACAACCTAAGAGTATCATGAAGGCTGAGACAAAAGTCAGATTTCATCTTCCTTGTAAAGAATCTAAAGATACAGAGAAAAGTGATGAATTCGCAAAAGCTCTCGGTTCTCATGGGAAAGATATGTCAAGATATAAGAAAAACACAAAACGGTGTTAAAGTCAGATGATAATTTTAAAACGGCCCTTTTCAGGGCCACACACATTTCCCAAAAGGTTACTCTTTCATAGCTGAAAAATCAAAACACGATTGTTCAATTCATATTTTATTCAACAACAAATATTTGCAAGTATATTTTGTTTTAAATTATTCGTGGCGTGATTTTTTCAAAACGAAACATAGGGTACAAGGAACATTATTAGTTCTTAAGCAAATGCTAAAAGTTTTTCTTTTTGAAAAAATTGGTTGGTCCTGAAAAGGACCGTTTTTTGTTTTTGGCCCTGAAAAGGGCCGTTTTGTACGCCATCAAAATTCACTCCCCAATTTTCTCAGAGTGCGAATTTTGCTTTTGTTCCCCCGCTGTTCTTTTTTGCAGGACCAGCTTTGAACGGGCGGTCACTTCTCTTGCGTGTCTGTCCCACATTATCTGCGGCGTTATCCCCATCGTTCCTCTCAGTATCGCCATCAAGGGTTCGGGTATTGCAGTCATCTTTGAATGTAGAATAAGTCTGAAGATCCGTCTTGAACTTGTATTACGATTGCGCGGGCGACAATGAAATCACATAATACTTTGGCGTTAAAATTGACAAATATTTCCTGACGTTGTGTTTCTTTTCAGTGCATTATCTGTTAGTTTCACCATTTCGATATGTTATAGATTAAATTCATGATAGTATATACAATTAATTAAGATATTTTAACATATGAATTCATCTTCGTTCATAAACGATGACCAAGTAAAGTTATCAAATGCAATGATCAAGAAAAATGTTCAGTATGTTTCTTGTGTTCAGTTTTTATGTATAAAATATGTACAATTCCAAAACCAAAAACTAGAAAAACATTCCATATTTGCCTAACGAGGTAATAAATATATCAATCATGTGTACCAAATAATAGATAATGATCTAACGAAATTAAAAACATTTGTTTGATCGCTATGCAATAATGATTAATAAAAATATGCATGGTGATCCGGTTCTGAAAAAACACAACGTCAGGAAATATTTGTCAATTTTAACGCCAACGCGACATGTGATTTCATTGTCGCCCGTGTCAAATGTATACAAATATTTTCACTTTTTCAGTGAACTTCATTCATTATGCCGTCTTTAAAGAAATTTATCAAGAAGTTGTGGAGGAAGAGAGATTCGTCAGAGGAGACGGAGATAAAAAGATATAGGAAATGGCAGGATTCTCCTGAACAAAAGGTGGTACAGAAGCAGATGCTAAGAGATTTTCTGGCTCGGCGACGACCATCGCCTGAAGTATGCGATCAAGAATCAAGCAATCAAGAATCAAGCAATCTTGATCTCGTGGAGATCTTGTCACAGATCAAGAAGAAAGATCTGTGCAATGCAGCAATTGACAGCTTCGCTCAGGCTGCTGCGGCGCACAGATCAAATCCTACTTGGTCTGTGACAATTAATCCCAACGGGATATATCCTGATTTGGCAGAATTTTTATGAATTCTGGAAAAGAAAAAACGGCCCTTTTCAGGGCCACCCACATTTCCCAAAAGGTTACTCTTTCATAGCTGAAAAAAACAAAACACGATTGTTCAATTCATAATTTATTCACACAACATAATTTTCAAATGTTTGTATCGATTCGTTTATCTGTTTTTGGAATGTAGAATGGTCTCAGCTTCTTTTTCTTGGAAGTTTTCTTGGAATTTTCAAAATCTGGATGTTTATCTTCAGATTTGTTCTGTGAATCATTCGTAGGATCAGCAGGTCGGGGTTGTTTGAAAACATCTGATGTTGTAGACATCTCTTCAGTTTTGATATCTGCATTTTGTTCTTGTATTGTTACTGCTTGTAGACATTTTTGTATAGTTTTCACATTTTTTTTGTCGCCGAAATCTGTTTTACAATGGAAGGACCAATGGGATTCTTGTCCGCATTTGTAACAGTAACCATATGGCGGTTTCCAATTTTTATCAGCTTTGTTTTTCTCTTGTTTCTCTTGCCATTGCATTTTGTTACAAAGTTTAAACAAATTGGCAGAGATCTGTCTCAATTCGACAAGATTATCTTGAATTTTTCTAGTCTGTGGCTGTGTAGATTTTTTTGAATCTTCTTTATGTAGCTCAATATAGCTCTCTTCAATAACTGCAGGCCTTGGTCTTTTTCTAACAATATCTTCTTCGCTGGTGGCGTCGTCTGAAACAGGTCTTTTAATTCTCTTAAACATTTTTGTCTTGAGTTTTGTCAGCAAAAAATATTGCGACTGGCTTCTTCGGAGTTGAAGTGTAAAGTGTGGAATTACATCTGCTTTTATAGCATTTTCATCGCGAATGCTATAAAAGCTATAAAAGCAGGTGTAATTCTACACTTTACACTTCAACTCCGAAGAAGCCAGTCGCAATATTTTTTGCTGACAAAACTCAAGACAAAAATGTTTAAGAGAATTAAAAGACCTGTTTCAGACGACGCCACCAGCGAAGAAGATATTGTTAGAAAAAGACCAAGGCCTGCAGTTATTGAAGAGAGCGATATGGAAACTGATGAGGCAGAAAGTGAAGAGAGCGATATGGAAACTGATGAGGCAGAAAGTGAAGAGAGCGATATGGAAACTGATAGGGCAGAAAGTGAAGAAAGTTCTAGTGATGGGCAGATTGGACGCGGTCGAAGACAGAATAGAGAAATTGGTGGGAAGAGAAAGAGAAGTCTGGCTATAGAGCGTGTTGTGTTCAATCCAACAAAATATTTCAAATTGGAGCTGAACTCGGAGAAATTTTCCAGAAAATTTAAATCAGCATCACGACAATTTGGTGTGAAATTCGATAAATTTACAGATCCAATCGAAAACATTCCAGAGATATTTGAGAAGTTGACAGAAGAATTGAAACAGAAATGTTCAGCAAATGAGAAGACAAGAATCAGAGTTACGATAAATCATCCAGGACTTGATATGAGCATTTTCATTCCATTCACAAAAGCCAGTGAATTGAATGGTGGGACACTCATGGATAATATTCAAAATGTGGTTCAATCAAATGCAGACTTTACAATTCATGACGGTGCACTCAATTTCGAAATCTTCGTTACAGATATTCCGGAAGGTGGTACACGACACTCACTACATTATGGACCATTTGCAGACAAGAACAAGCTGACAAAAGTAAAAAGAAGTATTGTCCGGATTGAAAATGCTGATGATGTTATGTGTATGGCAAGATCTATTGTCGTCGGAATGTGTAAGGCAGATAGTGATGGATCTGCGTGCTGGTCAAAGAAATGGAAAAGAATAAGACAATCAATATACACAGCGCAAACAGATGCAGCAAAAAATCTACTCAACCGTGCTGGCATTCCACACGATACAGTTTGCAGTATCAATGAGTTCCACAATATTGAATCCAGAATATGTTGTGAAAATTCACAATGAATTTGCTGGCGCTGGATTTCTATTTGAACCTGCAGAAATGTGTTCGGAGAGCAAATGTGTACACATCTACTACAACAACAATCACTTCGACACCATAACATCAATCAAAGGATTTCTAGGCACCAGCTACTACTGCGAATTCTGTGAAATTGGATTCCATATGCGTGGCGATCATCGATGCAGATTTGTTTGTGCATGCTGGTCATTGACACAGTGTAATTTCACAAATTGGGTGAAGTGTAGAACGTGTCGACGATCATTCAGAAGTAAATCTTGTTTCGACAACCATTTGAAGACGGAAGGAAAACAGAAAAGAAAAATATGTGATTTGGTTCAACTATGCAACAATTGTGATGAAGAAATTCTCATCAATAAATCAAGCAGACATATATGTGTGGGGTTGAAGAAATGCAAACATTGCAAAGAAATCGTTGAAGCAGATCACAGGTGCTACATTCCAAAATATGAATCACCGGAAAAGAAACCTGCAAAGATTCCATATGTATTCTTTGACTTTGAATGCAGACAAGACACAGGTGTTCATATTCCAAACTTCTGTGTTGCACATACCGCTTGTGGAGATTGCATGTGCAAACCAATCGAAGAAAAATGTGAAACATGCGGACCGGATTCCAGAGAATTTGTATTCAAGGGTGACAACGTTTTAACATACTTCACAAATTGGTTATTCCACCAAGATCACAAAGGATGTGTTGCAATAGCACATAATGCTCAGGGATTCGATGCACAGTTTCTACTTCAAGCACTCATACAAAGTGGAATTCATAAACCAGAACTGATCATGAATGGAAACAAGATTCTCAGTTTAAAATGCAACAGCGTGAAAGTTATTGATTCTCTGAGTTTTCTGATGATGCCATTTCAAAGTTTCCACAAACTTTTCAGCTGAATGAGATGGCGAAAGGACACTTTCCACATTGGGCGAATTCACCAAAGTTTCAAAATTACATTGGACATTACTTGGCTTCTGATTACTACAAACCAGACATGATGAGCGTGGAAAATCGAGAGAAATTCTTTGAATGGTACAATGAGAAAATAGAAAATTACGTGATATTCAACTTCCAAGAAGAGATGGAGAAGTACTGCAAATCAGACGTGGATATTCTTCGCCGTGGATGTGGAAAATTCAGGAAATACATGTTGGAAACAGAACAGATTGACCCGTTCATTGAGTCAATAACATTGGCGCAAGTTTGCAATTTGGCATGGAGGAAGAATTCAATGCCAGAGAAAACAATAGGAATCATTCCAGATGGTGGATACCCATGTGCTAAAAACTATTCCATGAAAGCGATACGTTGGCTTCAACATATATCATTGTCACGTATGATAACAATCAAGCATGCTTTGAATGGAGGAGAAATCAAGATTGGTGGACACTACGTCGATGGATATGAGGAAGCCACAAGAACAGTTTTTGAGATGAATGGATGTCTGTTTCATGGATGTCCAAAATGTTACAACAACAGACAATACAAGAATCCCTATACGATGCTCACCATGGAAGAATTATATACAAGAACTCAACAGAAGAAAGATGAACTGGAAAGTCTTGGTTACAGAGTTGAATCAATTTGGGAGCATCAGATCGACGAAAGAATGAAATCGGATGTGAAATTCAAACAACAAATGGAATCTTTCTACAAACATCGAGACCCCATTTTGCCAAGAGAAGCATTGTTTGGTGGACGTACAAATGCCATCAAATTGTACGAGGAAATTGATCAAGATTCCACAAAAGAAATCAAGTTCATCGATGTGTGTTCGTTGTATCCATTTTGCAACAAATATAAATTCTACCCTGTTGGACATCCAGAAATTTTGAGCCAAGAGCAGATCGATCAAGAACACATTAGAGACTATGCGGGGCTTGTTAAATGTACAATTTTACCACCATCGAAATTGTATATTCCAGTTCTACCGATTCATTGTAACAAGAAAATGGTTTTTACTCTGTGCAACACTTGTGCCATCAATGAGAACGAGGCATGTAACCATTCAGAAGAAGATCGAGCTATAACCGGAGTGTGGACCACGCCAGAATTATTCAAAGCAATGGATGTTGGCTACAAAATACTTGATGTGTACCAAATTTGGCATTGGACAGATTGGACAGATGAAATATACAAATCCTATATCGACAAACATCTAAAGATCAAACAGGAATGTAGTGGTTATCCATTTGGTGTTGAGACAGAAGAACAGAAGCAAAAGTTTGTACAGGATTATTATGCAGCTGAGGGTATAAAATTGGAGAACATCGAGAAGAATCCAGGAAAACGCCAAATATCTAAAATTATGATTAATTGTATATGGGGTAAGAATGCACAAAGAAATCTTATGTCAAAAACAGAGTATGTGGATAAGCCATCACGTTATTTTGAATTGCTTACTAGTAACAATATAATTGTTCAAAATGTTACACTTCTTGATGGTGACAAATTCATTCTGGTAAATTATGTTGATATTTTAGATAATATTGAACCTCATCATTCAGCAAATGTTGTTGTTGCTTCTTTTGTTACAGCGTATGCAAGATTACAATTGTATAAAGTTTTTAAAAAACTTGGAGATAGAGTGCTGTATTTTGATACAGACAGCTGTATGTATGTCAGTGATCCATCAAAGAAGAACATCAAAACTATCGAAGGAAGATTGGGGAAATGGAGCGACGAACATCCAGATGCAAAGATTGTCAAATTTGTTGGACTTGGGCCAAAGAACTACGGATATGAATACATCAAAGATGGGAGAAGATACACCAAATGTAAGGTAAAAGGTATCACTCTTGATTACAGCACAAGTCAAAAAGTTAATTTTGAAACAATGGTACAATGTGTTAATGATCGTGAAAATTTCAAAACTGTTGTTGAGTATCCTTCCAGAATTAAAAGACAAAAGAACCATCAACTAATTAGTGAGTGTCAAACCAAAACTTTCAGATCGGTGTACACAAAACGAAAACTCGTCAATGGTATTCACACATATCCATACGGATGGAGATGTTGAGTCAAATTCATGTCAAGATGTTGACAGGAGTAGTACCTCCAGAAATTGCTGAGAAGATTTATGGATATTTGGTGGCACAGTCAACACTTATTCCAGAGATAAAGAAGGAATTACAAGAAGTCTGGTTTGAAAGAGAAAAGAAAGCAATACTACGATGCTGTGATGTCGACGAATGTTTACAGAGATTGGACTATCTTGAGACAAGTATATTTTCTCATTTCTCTCAAAACTATATTAAATCATTTATTAAATTCAAAACATTTTTTCTCATTGAAAGAATATCTGATTTTTGGCTATTTGGTGGTGATCAACACCATTTAGATTTAGAAACTTTTGATGAACATGACTATATTCATTATACAAAGTATGAAGATCATTATCCTCTTGCTACTGGAACCTTTAAATCAGTTCCTAGGATCTATGGGTATTTGTTAACAAAAAAAATGTCAACATATGCAAAAATTCAAAACATTATAGGGGATGATTTTTTTATTTACAGAACAAACAGAAGAATAGAAGACTATAATAATTGGATTATTGAAATGTATGGAAATATTTACAGCTTTGGAGATTTCTCTTTAAAAACTAAATTCACACGTCGTTAAGTTCACTCTCTGATTAGGCATCAAAGTGACAACATGGAAGAATCTTTACTTTTCCAACATCCGTGTAATTTCTTTATCAGCGGACCTAGTGGATCAGGTAAAACAGAATTTGTTAAAAAAGTTATTGAATTTAAACACGATTTATTCCAAACACCACCAAAGAAAATAGTTTGGTGTTACAAAGAATGGCAAGACACATACAATCGTATAAAAGAAATTGATAACGTTGAGTTTATCGATGGCATTCCAGACGATGATGGGAAATTGTATCAGATAAATCATTTCCTCATCTTGTTGTTTTCGATGACATGATGGGGGAACAAGATGAAGACAAAATAATGCTTTGGTTTACTAGAAAAGGTCATCATCGAAATGCTTCAATAATTTACATTACTCAAAACATGTTCCAAAAATCAAAAAGTAGCAGAAATATAAGTTTGAATGCACACTACATGGTTTTATTTCAAAGCGTTCGAGATAAAAATCAAATAAAAGTTTTGGCTCATCAAATGCAAACCAATCATTTGAAACAAGCATACGAAGATGCAACTTCAATAAATCATGGATATATTTTAGTAGATTTTCATCCTAGAACAGAAAATTATTTGCGAATTAGAACTGATATTTTCCATAAATGGTTGACAGCTAATGACCGAGGTCCTGTCATTTATTCAAAAGTATAAATTCAGTTGTTGTTACTTTTTTTCATATTAGAACCATGTCGTCCACCGAGATGTTTAGTCATGATGAACTGTCACAAATTATAATTTTCTTCACTTTTGCAGCTGAATTATTTCTTGAAAATGATTGGAAATTACCATCACAGACAAAAAAGTTTTTTCAGAGAAATAAAAATGTTCTTAAAAAAATCTCTGATCGATCAACTGATATGGAAACAAAACGCAAATTAATTTTACAACGAGGTGGTAGTGGGTTCCTTGGGGGAGTTTTAATTAGAAGTCTTTTGAAAAATTAATTTGAACAAACTGGTAGACAATCTAAAAGTAAATCAAAGGTTTCTCCAAAACGTTCAAAGATTACACTGATGCAAACACAACAAAGGGGTAATCAAAAAGAATCTAAACGTAAAACAAAGCTTTCTCTAAATCATTCAAAGTTTACACCGATGCAAACTCAACAAAATCAACATTCTAAATTTACACCTATACCTTCTCAGCAGAACCCTCAACATCAACCGTTACAAAAAAAAACAGTTATTGATCTTGAATTTTCTAAATTTATGCCGTTGTCTGATGCATCGAAATCGGCATTCGAAGCTTTAGAATGGTTCAATCAGAAAAGATAAAAGATGAAACATAGAATTTTTCTGCTCATTTTGAGACAACTACTTAGACTGTGAAGATGCCTTCAAAAACTAAGAGCCGGAAAGTACCGCTGATAAAAAAATATGGGGAGTTGATTGTTGCAATGAGTAAAGTTCCATCTGCATATAAAAAGAAAATGATCAACGATGCTCCGAAACAAGTGATGGATTGCATTTCAGAATGTTGTCAAAATCTTTTAAAAGGTAATGTAAAACTGAATGAAGCTCAGAACCGCAAGTTACATTCGAAGCGTAAACATATCAGATATCTTGCAGACAAGAACAAACCTTTGCAACAAAAGAAGAAAATTTTGAATAAAAAAGGTGGCTTTTTACCATTATTATTTCTTGCTCCATTGATTAGCAAAACATTAGGTGCAGTTGTTAAAAATATTTTGTAAAAACTAAATCTCAAATAAATATGAAGAAAATGGTTATTGTACCATTCAGAATGTTGGAAGATTTCAAACAATGGAAAATGTCAGAAATGAATAAACCTCAATTACCTCCTGATCCTGCAATTTCAAATGTTTCAGATTCTTACAAAGAATTGAAATCAGTTTATGATAAAAATATTTCTGAATCAGAAAAGTCACAGTTATTTGGAGAAAATTTGTACAAATTGAAAACTTCACAAAAATCTTTAAATTCAAAATTCAGTTTACCTGAACAAAAGTTATCTGAAAACTTTGGGAACATGAGTGAACATATATTGGAAAGTGTTCCATCTAAACTTCGTGGTAAAGCACAACAAATTTTAACATTGTTGTCAACTAATCCTAAACTTAGATGGGATGATCGTGGACAATTAATTTATGGAACAGAAACAGTTACTGGATCAAATATAATTGATTTGATAAACGATGTTGTTCGTCACCGAAAAGGTTTTGACCCAGTTGGTTATGAAACATTCCTACGTGGATTGGGGGAACTTAATGTACCACAAGATTATGTAGGTAACAGGAATCGATGGTTGTGGCTACAAAGACATTTAAAAGAAGGTCACACTGGTGATGAGTTTCATACACCTCATGCAACTCCTAGCAGTGGCAAGTCAAGAAAACGTTCAGTTGATATTTTCACACCAGAAACCAGAAAATCTATTTTGAAAGGATGGTCCCCACTTACATAAAATTTGACAAACTTCTAACTGAAATTTACTACAATCCAAAAGAAGTTGGTGGTTTCAGTGGAGCAAATCAACTTTTTAAAAATGCGAAAGAAACAAATAACAAAATTAAACTTTCAGATGTTAAAAAATGGTTACAATGGCAAAAAACATACACTTTGCACAAACCAATTGTTCGGGAATTTCGCAGACGTAAAACTATTGTTGCAGGAATTGATATTCAGTGGCAAGCTGATTTGGCAGATTTGCAAACTTTGCAAAAGCACAATGACAATTACAGATATTTACTTTGTGTTATTGATGTGTTCTCAAAATTTGCATGGGTTGAAAAAATTAAAGACAAAACTGGTAAAACTTTAGTTAAAACATTTCAGAAAATTCTCAAATCATCAAAACGAAAACCTGTTTCATTTCAATCTGACAAAGGTTCATAATTCAAAAATAAATTATTTTTACAATTTTTGAAATCTAAGAAAATTCATTTTTTCACAACAGAGAATCCAGAGACAAAAGCAAGTATAGTTGAACGTTTTCAACGGACATTGAAAACAAAGATGTGGAAATATTTTACACATAATCAAACCTTGAAATACAATGATGTTTTGCACGATTTTGTGAATTCTTACAACAAAAGTTTTCATAGAAGTATTAAGATGGCACCAGTTTTAGTAACTCGAGAAAATGAAATTGAAGTTTCCAGAAATCTTTATGGAAAGTTAAAAACGCAAAAAGATAAGATCTTGAAAGTTGGAGATTTTGTTAGAATAAATAAAACAAAGAGAACTTTTGATAAAGGATATCTTCCAAATTGGACAAAAGAAATTTTCAAAATTAGTAGAGTTTGTAAAAGTACACCATTAACTTACAAATTAGTAGATTTAGATGGTGAAAACATCGCAGGATCATTTTATGGTAAAGAAATTCAACATATAAAAGATAATAAAGTTTACGAAATTGAATCAGTTGTTGGTAAACGTTCAAGAAAAGTTGCTGGTAAATCAGTTAGAGAAATTAAAGTTCATTGGGCTGGTTATCCTAAAAAATTTGACAGTTGGATTCCTGCCACAAATTTGGCATAAAACTTTTAACATGTCTCAAAATGGTTCAGTTGGTCTGGATGCTCCATCACAATTTCAAATCTGTGGAGAAAAAATTGCAAAAAATCAAGTAACATATTTTACACAAATTATTATAATTGTTGGTATAAATTTTGAAAGTATGAATTCTTTCTACATTACAATTCCGAGCGACAGTTCAATGGTAATGTATCCAAACAATTCTCAATGTTGTTTTACTGTACAATTACCAAAACCAATTCAAATTGATAAAGGATAATGGGAAGTTGCATTAGTCGAACTGATAACACCTTCAGAAACATACAATGTTACAGGGGATTCGTGTAAATTCAATTTGATTACAACTGATGCAATAATACTGTCTGTTCTTCAAAATCGTTTTGAAGAAAAGATATTTACGAGACCTGATGGCGTTCGTGCAATTGAAATACAGATACGAGAAGGTTCGTATACCTCTGCGGCAGATTTACTTGATACAATGCAAGATGTAATTGATGAAACACTTTGAGAAGCAATGCAAAACGAATACGGATTTCACATCAAGTACTCAAAAGTTACAAAACGTGTGAAAATTATTCGCAAGAGTGTAAGTATCCCAAAACTAGGAATTGAATTACCACAATGTATTTTGCACAAGTTGGGTTACAAAACTGAAAACGCTTCTGAAGATTTTTATTCAAATAATAGATTTCCGTTTGGTGTAGATTTGTTTGTTTGTCATAATCAAATGTTTGTTTATTCTGATATTGCCGATTTCACAATTGTTGGAAATGTTGAAGTACAAATTTTACGAGTTGTTTCTTTCAGAATTAAAAGAGATATCGACGGATTACATGTAAAACATGAATTTTTAAATTTACATTATGTTCCAGTTTCAAAGTCATACTTTGACAAAATTAGTGTAAATATAAGTGGCGACACAGGAAAATCAATTCAGTTTATTGGTGGTAAGTCTTTGGCGAAGCTGCATTTCAGAAAACGAGAGGAGTTCTAAAAACAATGTTCCCCGTGTATAGAGGTGTACCACGGCAATATGGTAACGGTATTGGTTCAATTTTCAAATCAGTTATGAGATCTGCTGTACCATTTCTAAAACCGATTGGTCAGACAGCTTTACAACTTGCGAAAAAACACACTTTTGGTGTTGCAGATGAAATTATTAATCAAGGTAAAAGTCCGAAAGAAGCGTTGATGTCTGAAGGTAAAAAAGCTTTAAAATCTTTTGGCACACAAGCTAAAAATCAAATTTTGAACTCGAGACAAAAACCTAGAAAAAGAGTAGCGAATTCAAAAATGAATCATTCAGCTGTCAAACGCCGAAAAAGTCAGTCGAAAAAACATCCTAGCAGTCGAGCTCTTGATATTTTTTATTAATCATGGCACAAATGGTAAATGGATCATGCGAATGCAATAAATCGGAACTTGATATAACACATGTTCCACCAACGGTGGCTACAATGTCAGAATCGCAGTGGATCGAAAATCATCCGATTGCACCGCTGAATAATTCTGCTCCGATAGAGTTTGTCATACCATCTCAAACCGAAAAGTGGACAGATATTAATCAATCTTATCTTTATGTGAAATTCAAAATTACAAAAAAAGATGGAACTAATTTGGTAGCTGGTACGGAATTAGCACCTGTTAACAATTTCTTTCATAGCATGTTCAGCAGTATCGATGTTTACTTGAACAACAAATTGATAACTTCGAATTCTGACACTTACCCATACCGAGCATATTTCGAAAATCTGTTGGGATACTCTCCAGAATATCAAGATAATCAATTAGCAAATTTAGAAATGTGGTATGGCGATACAGCAGAACAATTTGAAGAGAATACCAAAGGTGGTGGCAATGCTGGATTAACTTCTAGAGAAAGTTTGATCAGTGGTAGTAAAATTGTTGAACTATGTGGACGCTTACACACTGATCTGTTTCTTAAAGAAAAATATTTACCAAATGGAATTGAAATTCGTATCAGATTAAACAGATCACCATCAAAATTTTGCCTCATTGGCGCCGAGGATGGACAAATTGTTTTCGAATCAGCAGTGTTCCATGTCAGAACAGTTAGTCTCTTTCCAGCGGTCTCAAATAAATTAAATCAAGAAATTGTCCAGTCAAAAATGAAAATACCTATCAGACGAGTTGAAATAAAAACTTTCACAATTAGTACTGGACTTAGATCAAAAATTGAAGACCACTTATTTCAAGGACAATTACCAAAGAGACTTTTTATTGCGTTGGTCGAAAATAAAGATATGAATGGAGATTTGGGTACCAATCCATTCCACTTCAAACATTTCAGTTTGAATAAATTGGAAGTTAGTCAAGACGGTCATACAATACATAACTGTCCATTTGAACCAAACTTCGCAACAAAACAATGTCTAAGATCATATTTATCTTTGTATCAATCTTTAGGAATGTTTGGTGTTAACAAATCAATTGGCATTAATTTAAAAGAATATATGAATGGTTATTGTTTGTGGGGTTTCGACTTGACACCGGACCAAGGAAGGGACGAGGCACATCTACATCCTATAAAGACAGGGAACCTGCGTTTGGAGCTTCAGTTCTTGACAGCTCTCACTACAGCTGTCAACGTTTTGGTGTATGCTGAATTCGACAGTGAAATAGAGATCACAGCTTTGAGAGAAGTGCTTACTGACTATTAGGATGGAGTTCACAACACAGCTATGGAACTACTATGAAGAATACCGACGTTCACAACACGTTGCTCCGAGATTAAAACTGATCTTGGACACACTCAACAACGCTACGATTGAAGAACTACAAGAACTTATTCGCAAGGAAGTGTCAGCAAACTGTGAAGGATGTAAAATAGAACATCCTAGTCAACGTGAACATGTTCTGTGTTTGTTCTCTACAACTGATGATTGGACAAACCAGTTTATCGTCTTAGCACTGATTAAACTTGACATATACAATGTTATGGAAAGATGGTTCCCGAAGCTGATGGAGTTAAACCCACACTGCAAGGAGAAGTTCGAAGCATACCTTATGTGGGATCATCTGAGAAACAGTTTGGAGCTCAACCGCAAAAAAATCGATGCAGAGTGGACTCTGATGTGGTCACAGCGAGTCAAAGAGAATTACAACGATGCAGACAGCTGAACTTCAATATATTCTGGACAATTCCTGGTTGCGTAAACTTAACACATATGTTTGTGCTAGAGATCTGTTACCAGAGAAAAAACCACAACATATTCAAGCATATATTGTGAACACGCACTCATCGGATCAGCCAGGAGAACACTGGACCTTGATGTTATTCAAGGGAAGATCAGCTGTATACTTCGACTCATTTGGACTACCACCACCGAGACGATATATGTTACCATTCATAAAAAGGAACTCATCAGCATGGACTATGAATACAACACGATATCAACATCGTGCGACAAATGTGTGTGGATTATATTGTATATTCGCACTCCACCACATGATGAAAGGAAAGAGGATGAAAAGATTATTCAATTCTCGGGATTTCTTCAAGAATGACAGAACAATAGTTCGATGGTTTGGAAAACACTATGGTCGATTATACAGAAAAGCAAATTTGCTGTTGAATTAAACTTCACCAGCACATCGACGGCTGATATACATACAACGCAAAGAAGACGACGACCAGATAACAACGAATGTGTCAACAACTCCACAAAATAGACTCTTTTGTTATTGATTCAGCGTAGGATGTTGTAGGATGTTGTAGGATGTTCAATTAAGTTTCTTCAAATCTGAGACCTTGTTTTGTACATAAATTATTGTTCTTTGTTAATATTATTGATGTATAATAATATATTATTGTTCATTGTTCTTGTTCTTGTTTTTGAAAAATAAAAATGATAAATTTCAACAAAATCGTTTTCACTGTAGGATCCCCACCAATTGATTCTGTTCGTGTCGATGTGTCATCTCTGGTCAGAATTATACAAACTTTAAATTAGTAATGAAAAAATGTCTAAGTCCATTTTCATTTTTTCGATCAGAAATGTCACATCAATGACAGGAACATCTATCCTCAGGGTGGGAACTATGGCCCAGTACCCCCCAGACATGGGCACTATGGCCCAGTACCCCCCAGACATGGGCACTATGGCCCAGTACCCCCCAGACATGGGCATGGGCCATAGTGCCCATGTCTGGGGGGGTACTGGGCCATAGTGCCCATGTCTGGGGGGTACTGGGCCATAGTGCCCACCATTACTACTCCCAGGTTTGTCCCTAGATCATGCCATGAATCTCTACTCTGGCTAACGCCCGCAGAGATCATATTCCACCAGTACAAAACCTGGGAACATTTTGAAGCTTTGACGGGGAACCTTATAAAGTCGAAAAAATAATACGGGGAATATATTTCTTGATGATTATATGTTCCTTAATAGTGTACTTCACTAAATGTGAAGGTCCCAACTCGAGAATGCATGCTTTTCTGTGACTTTTGAGAGCCGATATCGCAATAAATGTTTAATTAGTTATTCAGGAAAAATCCATAATAATTATTGTCAGAAACGCAAAGCAAAATCGCTCGCAGTGTCACTTAAAGGTACTCAATCCGATCAGAGGGTCCCCATCTCAACAGATTCCAACAACAACAAAATTTTATCAAAGGTCACTTTAGTTATCAGAATCGATTAATTATCCAAAAATAATGCTAACGACTGTGAACTATCGTATATAATTGCCCAAAATGTGTTGTATATCAACATTTTGTTCAATGTAATTTAGTATCGAGAGTATGTCGGTCGGCTTTTTCGGTAAACTTCTGGGACAGACAGTATTCCCGATAATCATAAATAATAGATTTCGAAAATCGATATCTAATAAATCTGAGCTTTGATGGGTGGCTTCCTCGACTCGAATCAAATATTTTTGACCCCCGAATCCATTGAAATAGTAATTGAGAGGAGTTTGATCGGGTTGAGTACCTTTAAATCGTGAAATTTCGCGTTGGGACCTTCACCAACAGTGAAGTACATTATTAAGAAACAGATAATAACAAAGAAATATATTCCCCGTGTTATTTTTTCGATTTTATAAGGTTCCCTGTCAAAACTTCATAAAGTTCCCAGGTTTTGTACTGGTAGAATATGTTCTCTACGGGCGTTAGCCATAGTAGATATTCATGGCATGATCTAGTTTGTCCCATGCAATATGAGAACCGAATGAAGAATCCAACATACATGTTTGGGTTATTCGAGCTGCTTTGGTTATCACTCTGGCTCTCCGGATATAACCAGAGAATGGAATCAAACAGTTCTTTTGGATTCCATATTTGGTTCAAAAAATTCCTTTTAGGAAACAATTGAGTGCTTGCGGAAACATATTGCATGGGCTGTGGGTTACGTAGCGTTTTTCCGAAGACCCATAACTCCGAAGGTCCGATTCTCCGAAGGTCAGATTGTCCGACGCCCCGATTCTCCGAAAGCCCATAACTCCGAAGTCCCGATTCTCCGAAATCCCATAATTCCGAAGACCCATAACTCCGAAAGCCCATAACTCCGAAGGCCTATAACTCCGAACGCCCATAACTCCGAAGGTCTATAACTCCGAAGGGCCGATTCTCCGAAGGTCCGATTCTCCGAAGATCATGTTTTATCGCTTATTAAATAGTGTACAGTCCGGTGGCGGGGTCAATGGGACCCTAGGGAAGACCGCCCCCAAAAAACATGTCAAATGTCATGTAAACGTCAGGAAATCCCTCCTATGCATTCAAATATTCACAGTGTTCCTGCCCAGGGGAGCCCCCGGACCAACGATTGGGGGCGACCCCTCCCATGTATGCGCTCCCCAAATCAGGCCTTCGTGATATGCTTTCGGCATATCATATGCATGATATATCCCCCACATATCCCCCACATATGCTAATTAATGTGCACCCCTAAATGGGAACCCTGGCTCCGCCACTGGTGTGCACCGGGTATATTATAACGAAACGCTGCAAGAATGTCAGAGTAGCCTAACATGCACAGGGGCGACAAGTTCTTCCGCGTTCACCCCTGTACATTTTACTCTGGCACCTCATGGGCCAACGTGTATCTGGTGTATAGTCAGTGGCGGGCCAGGATTCCCATTTAGGTGGGGGCAGTAGGAAAAGTTTGAATATTTTGATACTCCATGAACGATTTCCGGGCGTTTACATGACATTGGACATGTTTTGGTAGGGGCCCATATTGTCTGAAATAGCAAGTAGAGGTTTAATGGGGGCAGTGGGAATTTTGGGACCCCTTGGCTTCGCCACTGGACTGTACACTATTTAGTAAACGATAATACCCCGATAAAACAAAATCTTCGGAGAATCGGACCTTCGGAGAATCGGACCTTCGGAGTTATGGGCCGTCGGAGAATCGGCCCTTCGGAGTTATAGGTCTTCGGAGTTATAGGTCTTCGGAGAATCGGCCCTTCGGAGTTATGGGCTTTCGGAGAATCGGATCTTCGGAGTTATGGGCCGTCGGAGAATCGGGTCTTCGGAGTTGTGGGCCGTCGGAGAATCGGGTCTTCGGAGTTGTGGGCCGTCGGAGAATCGGGTCTTCGGAGTTGTGGCCCTTCGTAGTAATAGGTCTTCGGAAAACCGGTCTGACACCGGGCTGTGATACTATTTTACAATTATAAGCACGTTTGAGATGTCATTGTTTCTGAATGTTCTATTAGTCCGTAAATACATTATACTTTTTTTAAATTGATAATCACACGATATTGGTTCACCGAATAAACCTCGACGTTCTAATGTCTGGAGTAAATGTTGGCTTATATTTATAACTTTATTGTTCCATACTTTAATTGTTTCTCCTATTTTTGGTAAGATAGATATAGACTTAACCCCTGCCCCGCCAGCAATATAATGATAAGAGTATAAATATGAATGGAAACAGTCTAGGCATTAGTATATATTTCAAAGGAATGACGCCTGGTCTAGATAGTGCTTCCCTAAATCTTCCTAAATTGATGTGAATCACCACGGTTGGGTGATCAAATTGAAATATAGAGATTAATCTATCTCAGAAATGTTATTTTTACAAATATTTTATCCAAATCGACAACGTACAAAGTCATTCTTATATATCAATTAAATGCAGTGAAATTGTTTTCGCTTGTTTGTCGCCGATAGTTGCGTCCCGAATTGAGAAGTAAATATTTACAATTGGACGTATTTCATACGATGTTTTCTATTGAGTGGTATGGTCGATTTACTTGAGATTTTCGGCAATGTTAATAGAATGTCACATTCCTCCAGTTGGCACAGTGCCTGAATACTAACTGATCAGTTTCATGCACCGAACAAGTCCATACTATGTCTTTAAATTTTAGACCATATAGGACATTTATAAGCTAGGTCGTGTTTCCACACATACCTCGGATTGTGCGGTTTCTATGAACAACCAAACTGCATGGGAACTGTTTTCTTAAAGTGTGTGCACATAGTAAGGTGCATGAGTAAACTTTGTACCGTGACCTTATACAATACATCATGCATCGTGACCTATATAACTTCCTTAATCTATATATGTAGAGATATCATTTATCGACTGATTGTTAACATTCTATATTTATTTGCGCTATACTATATAGTTGAACTTTTTGACCCCAATCACTGCATGGATGTCTAGGAACTGACTAAAAACAAGTTAAACAAGATAGCAATGCTATACTCTATATGAATTATATCTCTCGTCGATGGTTTCTGAAATATTTCCAATAACAAAATCGACGCCCAATTGCTTGTGCCCGGGTCTCCCCATATACATGCAGTATGTGTTACATTTTTATCTTTTAAGCAAAATTGTGTTAATTGAAATGCCACATGACATCATATTATGTACGTGTCGGTGGAATTTCCTCAGGGTTGAATATTATTGAATATGTGAGAAGATCATAGTTATTAGATGAGATATGTTGCATCATTGACCCCCCCCCCGCATGGGGCCCATTCTCAGATAAATGGGACCAATATCAATTTCATGGTGTCTTTCGCGTTTGGGAAGAAAATTAGTATTTGCCTGAATTTGGGGTTCTGTATCTAATTATTCTACCCTTACTAAAAAATTAAGTAAAATTTTTCAGGGAGAATTGCGACTATATTTTGGTATGGGTGCCTCCAACCCCCAAATTCACCCTAAAACCTCTTTGTCCGTGGACGCTACTCACACAGAAATGGGCAAATCAAACTCAAGTTCATAATTCCTGAAAAACTAGGAATCACGGGCGATATTTCAGGGCAGTTTATCGTTATCGCTGCGAACTATATCCAGGTTTTGCGGTCAAATACACCTGTCGGAAATATAGGACAGAATACGTTATACCAAATTTTAACGAAGTATAGGTGCGACCACTAACAATCGATTGCAGTGCAAAAGTTGCGTTTAGAGAACTTCTGTCCTCCCAAAATATGCGTAGTTCGACTGCATGTTAACTGTTCATATATCTTGGAGTGGAGATCAGTATCTCCTCTAACAATAACAAATTCCCGATAGAATACGTTACCAACATAAACGTTCGTATATCGCCAAACGTTCACATAAACTAGTCTGGTCAATAAAAGGTTTGACCTAGAATAAATTTGGACTAAGTTAGTTTTTATTCCATTTTGAAGAGGAATATATTCTCTACAGCATATCCAAAATCGGCTAATATCCGCTTTGAGCAAACTTTTTTACACCGATTTTTAAAATGCCAATTTTTCGACCTTGTGAAGTAGGTGTTTCTACAATATCTTTCATCGGCGACACCAGAACGCATTAATCCTCCATCCGATATATACCAGTTTGTGTGAAATTATAGTATGGGGGGGGGGGGCGAATAGAGTACTGTCAATGACAGAAAATAATGCAATCGCGGCGATGAAATGGCTGTCAAAATGGCCGCAACTCCAATCCATGCTACGACGAAAGCAACATATTGGATAACCACATATAAGCGAAATTACACATTGGTAATTTACAAGTATGTTCTTATATATCTTTAAAGGTACACATATAATTAAAACAGATCTATCTGAATGATTTATCGTTTAACCCAATGATTTACGTTCGGGTTTTCTGCTTAGAATGCATCCAACAGTCACGACCAAAAACAGCTATTTCTGGCATGCAACACACGAAGTAATATTTCGTCACACAGTGCGTCGTATTTTTATTTGGAATGATGATTAATGATTGAATGTAACGCAGAATCTGAAGTGCACACACTTGTTGTGTAAATACTAGTTACATTTCCGGAATTTTCAATAAAACATACACGTATGTCGTAATGCTGATTATACTGTAAAGAAACACTCGTCTCTTCAGCAGAATAGTACCCTATCTCACTACATCGAAGAGACTGTACATCGTACATTTTATTTAATACTAATTTTCATGCTGCTTCCAAACCAGTTTCTTAGTAGACAATTTTGTTCAAATTACTTCAATCGGCACTTTATAACGGGAATATGTACCTATTAGTTTTCAGTATCTTGTTGTTTGAAATTATATTACAATTGCCACCCTCATACTTCGTTAAATAGCATGTCATCAGCGTTTAAAGTTATTAGTTATGCGTTTACCATTCACTCAATGTTGCTATTTATGGTTTTGTATGCAGCAGATATGTGTAACATTAGGGAGAACGGGTAAACACGGCGATGCGGTTGCAGAAAAGGTAGTACCGGTACGTTTCGCGTTTATGTGGCCTTAGTGCATTTAAGCACATATAATTTCCAGGTATAAAGACAGTCTCTGCCACATAATATGTAAGCACATTTGGTTATGTTGAGAATTTATTGAAGATAGTCTGTTCTACTCCTTTGTATTTTGATAAATTGTGTTTATGGTATACCACCATGCATTTGTGTGATAATATTCGTGTTTAATCACTTGACCGGAGGCAACTATGACTACTATTTTAAGACACGGACAATATGATATACACATTTTACCTAGTATCATATGAATAGCTCTCATGCTGTTCTATAGTAGTGAATTTTGACATATTTGGTGTTGTAGATATAAAAATAAATGATTATCGGTCACACTTGTGAGACTGTTTTCATTACATACATTTCTGCTTCTAGAATATGTCACATAATCACATAATCTTCTGTTTCTTGGCGCCCAAAAAGTCCATATTTAATCGTTGTATGTTACTTTCGTTTGCTCTATCGCGAGATACATTAGAGAGAATTCTTATATCTATTATTAAAAGCTCCCCTTATACTCTGAAATCATTCTTCCTTGTATACTTCGAGGGCTTGTTCGTTCTTCTATGACTGGCTATTAAATTTTCCACAAATTGTAAATTTTATTCGATTTTGTCCATTTTGGCGGCCATATTGGGACAGACATTCTACCGATATGGTTTACGACTAAGCATTGTTTGTGTGTATGTTATTTTATTACTAATTTGGTATTAGTTGGCGCACCTACCACCGAAATTCAGAATTTTTCGATAACAACTGCCATCATGGACGCCATCTTGGATTACAGAAAATGCTCAAAGCGGATTTTAGCGGATTTTGGATATGATATTGAGGATATATTCCTTTTCAAAATTGAATACAAACCAAATTAGTCCAAATTTATTCTAGGTTGACCCTAAAATTGTATCTGCTCTGAAACGGACGACGACATTAACTGTTGTTCGTGGTTTTATTTCAACGATTTGTATCTGTTTCTATTGGTGCATACCAATATTCAGGCGAGAGAACTCTAAAAAAAAAAAAGAAGTCAAAACAAAGTCCAAAGTTCTGTGACCAAAAGAAAGCCATTGAAAAGTCAAGAGATCCAACAACAACAAGAGATCCAAAATGGAAAACTATCACGATGTAAGATAGAATTATGATATCTTCTTTACGTCATGTTGTGTTGAATATTTGTTTTTGTTAATGGATACTTGGGGCAATTGGGGACACCAGGTCACGGGAGGGAGATTTTAACTTTGATCAATAGTACAATACCACGAATTTCGAAAACTAGAAGCTGTTTCTCAACTTCCTGCTTCCATCAGGTCTTGCAAATATGAGAATACAGCTGTATTCAGTTAACCTAGCTGAATTCAGCTATATATTATATTCTCAAACCGTCATTCGTTTTGTCACAAAATTAGACTTGCCACTATTATTCTTTGTTGTTGGCATCATAATCATCTGTAGCTGATTAATGTCACTGGTGCATTAACTGCTGGTGCTGTATTCACTAGGTGCTATACTCTGTATGTGTGACGTCTTCTATCTGGTAAGGGAGAGTTATATACATATATAAAATCATTGTTTAGACACTGATGCCTGAAGATCTGACAAAGTTGTGAACAAGTTTATGTCGAAGAAGTTCTGTATCTGCTGACAGTCCTTCGCATTGCCCGAGGAGAAGTTTTATTGTTTTGCCGCTGTCATTTATAGAATCCTGGAGTTGCGGACTTTCGGTGAGATCAGAAAACAGTATGTCCCTGTACCCTTGGTTTAAGCTGCAGTTGAGAATGTAGTGTAGTATAGTTCCTTGTTCACCACAAGAGCATTTCGGTGTGGCTACAAGATTCATTTTGAACATACATGTATGCTCATTTAGGAGAGTGTGACCTAACTTGAGTCGGTTAACTTTCACCTCCGTGGCTCTGTCAGAGAATGAGAATTTGGTAGGCTTCATACCAGTTATTGGAAACAATTCTTGAGTGTGCTGTGAAGTTTTACAAAGGTCCCACGAGGTTTGCCACTTACATTTAACAGAGTCCTTTATTGCATTTTTATGTTCTTTGAAAGAGTTCAGATTAGAGTGATCTGTGAAAGAAGCTTGCGGGACAGTAGAAGCTGCTTCTTTTGCTGCAATGTCTGCCAAATCATTACCCGTAATGTTAGTATGACCTCTCATCCATTTCAGAATAACCCTGGATCCCGTTTCATTAAAAATATCATTTATTAGAGAGTTACATGCACGAGTGTGATCTATGTGACCTTTATAATAGTCTCGATTGTATATTGTCTGTAACGCACTTTTTGAGTCACTGATAACAATGGTTGCTACAGATAGCTTTTTTGTTTTGACAAACGAATTGGCATATATTAGACCCAGTCTTAGTCCATAAAGTTCAGCATTGAGACTGTCATCAGAAGATTGAACAGGTTCACTTATGATAACCGGATCGCTGAGTAGGCCACTAGTGTATATAACGGCAGCAGAACCACTGTGTCCATTATTTAGCACTGATCCGTCCGTAAAAATAATCAGGTCTTTTCCACCTGTGCTCTGTAGGAATTTACAGTTATCATTACTTTCGATGTCTAGAGATGCTACATGAGATGTATTACTAGAGTTTGGTACAGTTTCAGGAGTTGAGTAGATGGCGTAAGTGCAGAAATCGTCACTTTCAGGGAGATATATTGGTTCTTTTTCTATAGAGCCGAGTTTGTTACCCAACAGATATTTTTCAAAGGAATAGAGTTTTGCCATGGGAGTGTTTTTGTTGGGAAATAGCATGGCATTGTTTAACATTAGTTTTAATTGAGAGTTGTCGGCTTTCCGAAGGATGCGGAGATATTCGGTGGCGGCTATTTCTTTTAGTATAAGAGTTAGAGGTGTAGTGTTTGTTATCACTTCCATAGAAACAGTACTTGTAGAAGACAGAGCACCAGTCGCTCTGATCAAACCCGATCTTTGTGCACTTTCAAGTTTGTTTAACTGAGAATCATTTATTGTGCACCATACTGGGAATCCATAACTTAGGATCGGAATAACAACTGCCTTATATAGTTTTATGGCTTTCTCCGTACTCACTCCGGTAGGATTTACGAGTTGGCCTATCCTGTTCATAGCACTTGCAGCTTTGCTTATGGTTATATCAACGTGTTCCTTATATGATAAATCTCTGTCTATGGTGATACCGAGAAGTTTTTTTGAAGGTACTTGTTTCAGATAACCCTTGTCAAGCTGAATTGATAGGGAACTATCCTGATTTGCACAGTTTTTTGGTTGAATATGCATGAAATCAGTTTTGTCAGTATTGATGCAGATGTGCCACTTATTACACCAGCGATGTATGGATTTCAGACTGTCATTCATTGTGTCTTCAGCACTACTAAGGGATTGCGCAGAACTGATTACAGTGACGTCATCCGCGTATTTGACAATTTTACAATTGGTGGCTGCGCCTAGCTCTGATATATACAATACAAAGAGAATTGGGCTAATGACCGAACCCTGCGGGACTCCAATGGAAGTATTAATTAGGTCACTTTGAAAATTATTAACAATGTTCTTTGTTTTTCTGTTAGAGAGAAAGTCTGTGATGTATTTCATTATGCGACCTTTCAAACCTAGCTCCAAGAGTTTGTAAACAACACCTCTGCGCATAACAGAATCGAAGGCTCCTTCAAAGTCTATGAATGTAAGAATTGAGTGTGTGTTGGACTGTTGATTGCCAGAAACGAACTCAGTGATTTCAAGAAGGGCTTGTGTTGTACTTTTATATTTTCTGTATGCGTATTGACCTTCATCGAGCCACTTGTTGCTCTCTGATTTCCAAATTAGACGGGTTGTCACGACTCGTTCCATCAATTTTCCCACAATACTACTTAAACTTATTGGTCTGTAGGCTTTCTCTTTGTGATATGAATCTTTTCCCGGTTTTTTAATGTATATTTTATTATCTTCTTTAAAGCTGTTGGGAATAGAACCAGAGGACCAGAATATGTTGAACATGACGGTTAAAACTTTAACCATTGTTTCGCCCCCCTTTTTTATCATCATTGGGTGTATTTTATCAGGGCCTGGTGCTGAGAAATTGTCCATGTTATGGATGGCCGTTTCCACTTCCGATTCACTTATATCTTGATTTTCTGCATTGGTAATGTCGTCAGTTAAATTGTGAGAAGTAATGTAGTCGTCAGTTTGTTTATTTATTACTGCTTCCCAAGAACGATCAAAATTTGATGTGTTAGCGTGAAGCCTATCAATGTGGACATATTTTAATTGATCAGCAATTTTATCGTCTTCCAATACAGTTGTTCCATTGCTCAGCTGAATGGGTTGAATTGTGTTGTCAGGTTGAGTGTAGAGAGCTGATTTAACTGTTTTCCAGAAGTCTTTATTGTCTGATTTAGAAATCCTTTCACACATTTTGTTTATTTGGTTCTTTTTAGCAGTTTCAATTTCGTCGCTTAAATCTTTTAAAGCTGCATCATACATCTGTCTGTTGTGAGGGTCAGATTTAGCCTGCCATTTACGCCTGAGCTTACGGCAGAGTTTTAACTTTATTTCCACTTCTGGGGACCACCATGGTTTGGAATGTTTGGTTATTGAATTCTTACCAATAGTGTTGTTTGCGACATTTAAAATTAAATCGCAGAAACTTTTGTAGGTGACATTTATATCAGAGTGAGAGTCTATTCCCATGAGCCATTCTTCAAGGGCAGCCGAAATATCGTTTTTCCATGAGAGCCAGTCGCAGTTTTTAAAGTTCCACATTTCACGGTTCAGGGAGTTGGGAATGTTAGAATTCGTTAG
Organism: Siphonodentalium dalli; assembly: GCA_032622095.1. Classification (NCBI taxonomy): domain Eukaryota; kingdom Metazoa; phylum Mollusca; class Scaphopoda; order Gadilida; family Siphonodentaliidae; genus Siphonodentalium; species Siphonodentalium dalli. The sequence continues at coordinate 183,624,177 of CP136067.1, read as the reverse complement.
GTTAAATCTTGTTACAAAATGGTCTGATTGAATTGCAGCTGCATCATCCACAAACCATTCCATATTAATTTCATCGAAACCTCTAACTAAACAGATATCGAGAGCACTGTTATGACCGTTGATCATCCTTGTGAAACTCCCATTATTTTGTACAGTTAGTTCACAACTGCTGATAATCGTTTTGAGGGTGCGGCCCATTCTGGCAGAGTTATTGTTATAAAGAATGTTGTCACTGCCATCTGGAAAATGTTCCCATAGATTATTACGAGAGTTGAGGTCTCCGAGAATAATTAATTTGTTTCCATCAAATTTATGGAACACGGCATCTAGAAGACTTATTTCTTTAACCTTATCTGGAGGAATGTAAACACTGCCTAGGACAAACAACTGATGTTCATAGGAGATTTTCACCCACACTGATTCTATTCTAGAGTCTGGATTATCGAGTTCAATAAATTTAATCCCTGGTCTGAGTGGTCTCATAAGAATTGCAACTCCGCCTCCTTTTCCCCCATATCTGTTTCGACTAACAGAGTTCCAGTTCTTGAAATACAGTTTGTTCTGAGTATGCCACGTTTCTTGGATACATACAATGTCAATATTGTGTTTATCCACATATAGTTCAAGTTTGGATTTGGAAGTGTTGATACTGTTAATGTTTATTTGCATTAATTTCATTTTGCGTTCTACATCTGCGTCCTTCTGATTAGAAGATTTAAATATTCTGTGTATTTTGGACAATGTTTAGAGTTAGCATCGTGTGATCCAGTACAGTTCACACATGATGGTTTAGCTGAATTGCAGGTTGTAAGTTTGTGTTGTTCGGATCCACATCTGCTGCACGAACTTTGTTTTACACAGAGGGTAGATACATGACCATACAAATTACAGTTGAAGCAGCGAATGGGTCTTTTTGATTTGAAAGCTTCACATGTGTAGACCCGGTTGAAAATTTCAATCCCTTTTAGCAAACAATTATGAGCAAAGTTTCTGTCTGGGGACGATATTTTGATTATACGCATAGGCTTCCCTGTGTCCATGTATTGTAGTCTTTTTACAAAAACATCAACTCCATATTCAGACTTAATATATTCGCCAGTGTCCTTTGAGTTAATTTTTGTATTGAAATTTTTCACGATTATGGATTTGCCCTCTGTAGGTTTATGTATTGATATCGATCGACCACAGTTTCCAAAAGCATCGTCAGGCCACGGTTCTCGTATTTTATTTGCTGATTCCTCATTGGGAACATGAATAGCAATCCCGCCTTTCGGAAGCTGATAGGCAAAATTTATGTTAACGCTTACATATGCCATCCTTCTTACTCTTATCCTTGTATATTTTATAGTTGCAAAAGCATCGTCAGGCCTTCTTCCTCTTATCCTTGTATATTTTTGGTGGGAATTTATAGCTTTCATCGGGAATCCTCTCTTTTATCAGTTTTATTTTAACATTGTCGGGAATGACATCCATTTTCAGATTTATTATTCATTGTTGCAATAATCGACTAACCTTCGACAGGTGCGGTACCGTAGTGGACGGTTATTTACTTTTGTTAACTAATTGCGCAAAGGGAGTGTGGGTATTTTTGTGTATGTAACTGTAAGCAGGCCAGTGGTATGCACAAATGCCATGCCTGGAAGTAAAAGTTAACAGTGTACAAGGGCGGATCTACCATCCGGCGCCCTCGGCGCGCGCCCCCCCCCCCCCCCCTATTTTCGCCAGATAAATTTTTTTTGGGGATACTATTCCGGCGCCATTTTGCAATGGGCGCCATGGAACATTGACTTGATACTCACCATTCCAACAATTTCTCATGCCGTCGGATAATTTTACATGGTTTACGTTGAATCGTTTTAATTCTGACGTACGGAGCTACGTTTACCATGTTTTACGTTAGCGAATCACGTCATGTTATTGATATTTCGCGTATCGGTGTAACTATAGGCCGTCGACTTTGCGTTCAGTAGTTCCACTCGGAACTTATGTGCGACGTCAAGTCACCTATTTGTAATTTTGAAATAAGAAACAAATCATCGTTATAATTTAGAAAAGTTCCATTTATATATAGCCTTTTCCCTCATGTAACCAATATAACTGAAATGAATAATCAGTTATATTGCGTTTTGGTAAAATTTAATAAAAAGCTTGAAGATAAAAATAGAACTATCAAAGGGCGTATTAAGTTCAAGACCCATGGCACTGGCCATCAAGTCACCCCTTCGTTTCATGAAAATGGCGCAACATAATATGAAATTCTTCTTCGAACCGAGAAATAAAAAACAGAAGGTAATTGACTCAAACGAAGAAGAAGTGATAGAATGTAATTTAGAAGAGCCTCCAGCCACAAATGAAGAACAAGGGATAGCATCTAATTTAGAGGAGCCCACAGAATCTCCAGCCACACCGGTAGTGCAAATTGACATTATTAATTATATAAATCTGAAAATGGATGTCATTCCCGACAATGTTAAAATAAAACTGATAAAAGAGAGGATTCCCGATGAAAGCTATAAATTCCCACCAAAAATATACAAGGATAAGAGGAAGAAGGATGGCATATGTAACCGATATTGCCTTCGCGAGTGGTTTAATATTTTCAAATTTCTCTGCTACTCGAAAAAGCAGGAGGGAGTATTTTGTATTGCATGCGTGCTATTCCCATCAAAGGCACATCAGGGCATGCGGGGGAATAACTTGATAACAACACCGTACACAAATTGGAAGGATGCAAAGGAATCATTCAATGCACATTCGATATTAGCATACCACAAAGATTCGTGTGCAAAGTTAGAAGCGTTTGTAACAATCCAAAAAGATCCATCGAAGCGAGTTGACATGCTCATGCACGAGGAAAATGAACAAATTATTAAAAGAAATCGCATGGTGCTTGATACGGTCATTAAATGCATTGAGTTCTGTGGGCGTCAGGGGATTTCGTTACGGGGGCACAGGGACGATGGTTGCATAGACAGCGATGGCAACCCAGGAAATTTCAAGGCCCTTTTGCAGCTGGTTGCTGATAAAAATCCTGACATGAAGAGTCATATTATGAATTGCAAAAAGAACGCACAATATATGTCTAAAACCATTCAAAATGAAATATTGTCGTGCTGCTTTGAATACATAACAGAAATAATTGTCGCAGAAATAAAAGCTCAACCAACTGGCCCATATTATGGACTGATGGTGGACGAGGTCACCGACTCCAGCAATTGGGAGCAGATGGGGATCATCATCAGATATGTAAAAGACGGCACCCCACGAGAAAGACTTTTGAAGTTTGTGGACTGTGAACGGGGAACCGGGGAAATACTATCCGATGCTATTATTACCTCTCTCAATGAATTATCTATAGATCCAGGCTATTGTCGCAGCCAAACTTATGACGGCGCGGGGTCAATGGCAGGATGCAATAATGGCGCTGCTGCAAAATTCATCGAAAAAACTTCAAACACTAAAGCACAATACTTTCATTGTGCTTCACATGAACTCAACCTCGCTTTAACCAAAGCATGCACAGTGCAGGAAATTCACAATATGAACTCCACTCTGGAAAAACTTGGTGTTTTTTTCAAGTATTCACCGAAGAGATCGAGAGAGTTAGAGAGGCAAGTGTCGCTTTTTAACTCGTCTAACCCTGGATTAAAAATTCCATTATCAAAAGTAAAGCCTCTCTGTGAAACGAGATGGGTCGAAAGGCATACCACACTCGATGCAATCTCCACCCTATATGTGCCCATTCTCAGAACATTAGAAGCCATCACATCAAACGAAGCACTTCACTGGAGTTCAAAAACAATAACCGAAGCAAATGGACTGCATTCTAACATCACCAGTAGCGTCTTCATTGTGGCATTTAAGGTCTGCCATTTTCTGTTGGGATTCACGAAGTCACTCTCGATGATCTTGCAGAGTGGGACCATTGATATTGTGGTTGCTTATGAGGAAATAGACCTAATAAGATCGGAATTGAAAAACATCCGCGAACACCACGAGCACGAATTTGCAAAGTTGTACATTGAAATCGAGGACATGGCAACAAAATGTGGCTCGAAGATTTCTAAGCCCCGAACATGTGAGAGACAGACTTTGAGATCCAATATTGAGGACTGCACACCCGAAGGCTATTTTCGGAAGAATATTTTCACAACATTTTTGGACACAATGGTAAGCGAGCTGACAGTCCGTTTTTCCAAACTGACAACGGACGCAGTTAGAGCAATGCTTCTCATTCCAAACTACATGGAAGGCAAGTTGATCCACGACCCAACAGCCATCGATGGCATATATGACTACTACAGCGATGATATACCAAGTGCGGGAACCTTCAAACAAGAAGTTCGCCTGTGGAGAAGCCACTGGAAATCCGAAATTATTAAACCAGCCACCATTGAGGATACTCTGAGTTCAATTAAACATATCTCAAATACATTCCCGAATATCTATACCATATTGCATATTCTGCTCGTCACTGCACCAACAAGCGCGAGCAGTGAACGTGCAAATTAATCTCTAAAATTTGTTAAAAACCGCTTGCGGAGCACAATGAAAGAGGATCGTTTGAATGCGCTCATTCTCCTGTTCGTTCACAGAGATATCAAACTCGACACTAATGAAATTATTGATAGATTTGCTAGGCGCCATCCGCGACGAATGACACTGCAAAATCCTTTACTGGACTGTTAACACGACAATTCGGAGACATATTGTTCACATACATGTATATGTTTATTCTGTATGACTTTATGCAGATGATATATATATATAATTCAGCACCATTATTCATAGTGGACAATAACTACATACCTGTATAAGTATAGCACGACATGCTGAACCGGTTTTGTTCCTATTTCTCATTATAAAGTTTTACAAACGTGACGAGTACCTATATAGATTATCATATGTCCCATCGTACATAAACTCAGTGCAGGAATAATGAGTAGCTATAGACATCCCGAAATGTGGGAAATTTTGTTTAATAATCATGTATACTCGCGCAAGCATACCCGTAATGTGAAACAATTATTTTAACTGTGGCCTTATTAAGCGTACGTTATTGATTACGAAATGACACAACGTTGTAGATTCGTTACTTTGTCGCTATTATTTTTACCCTCCCCGTCTCATTTCTCTTCTGAGCTGCCGACCGTCGCTCGTTTGTTGTGCCATTTACCTTGATGTGCTTGTTTTAATTTTAGTCGGTTTAAATTTAGGATAGCTGGAACATAGGTCACAAATAAAATCCATACGGCCCAAAGCCGTTTTGATTTTATATTTGTTTAAACGGGTATTGAACACGTGTGTGCTCTATGTCGACATGGTAATTATAATGAAAATAATTTTATGACTGGAGTTATAAAATAATTTTCATTATAACTATATGTTATTAGCATACTTCATAGAGCACGCGAATGCATTTTGCTCTAATCCATGGCTCAAATTCATTAATTTGTTGAATATATATATTCTGTTGATTGTTTAGAGATGGTCCCATAAATGATCGGATTTAGTTTACAGTACCCATTTAAAACAGTTATGCGTTTGTTTCAGGGGAAAATAGTAGGTGAGCTGTTGAAATTTACGATGCATATTCTGAAATAATTACAATTAAACAGACATCGATTGTGTGGTATGTCCTTTATGTAAGAATACACTAATCCAATAACTCTAACCCCAACCCTAGCCCTAAAACTAACACATGGATAATGAAGGGTGGTTCGTTCTTTCGTGTATTCTTACATGAAGGATATACCGAGTGTACCTCCGGTTTTGAATATAGAACAGGCTTAAGATACATCAATTTAAGATATATTTGTTAAAAAAAATCACTTGCGACATGTTTTATTAATTAATACAACAACTCCTAACGCAAATATATACAACTCAATCCCCGCAGCATGAATTCAAGATTTTAGTACATACATGTACATGTAAGAGGGTATCACCCCTCCCCCTGAATAATGATGGCATGGTGGTCGAATATGCCCAAGAAGCTATTATATCCACTCATTCATACAGATAACTAGCACACAATATTACTTTGCGCATCAAAACCTGCATCCAAGATGTTTTGCTTGAACCCGAATACCAGTAAATTCGGGGGTATGAATCCCGCGTATGGCTTCAAAACACCCTGAATCCCACGTACCGAAAGGGAGGGGGTTATCGATACCCTCATGTAACCCGGATATCTGGAGTGGCAGATTAGATATTGAATTTGTGACATACGTATGGCCTATAAGGCTATATAGGTCCTATAGACGAGAGCATCAAATGAATGTATACATCTTCAACTCAGTTTTGATATCGATGTTCTACTAAGCAATATTAGACTATTTTCGCCATATGAACGACGACAGTTGGAATTTACAAATGGGTTATTACGTATCACTTAAGACTTACAATGTAATGTGTATCCTTTTTTCCGTTCTCATTTTGCCATTCACATGTATCGGCAATCAAATTCATGACTATGTGTAGAATGACAAGGTCTTGGTTCTCTCTCATTATCGAGAACTGTTCTCCCATTATCCAGCTTATATATCGCTGACATTATTCTGATCTCAACCTAATTTAATCACGGGAAACAGTACCATATCACTTTAGTTTACTGCGAGTAGAGGTTTGAATGCAGATGATACAATAGAAGAAAGAACTTGTATAGAAGTCGTTAAGTCTGATTTATCGGACCATCTTAACTGTTTTGGCACAACTAGCTTCCCGTACTATATACCCATATAGCTGCCCTTGTTCATGCATGCGAATGTGTCTGGTATGGCTTGTTAATTCGAGAGCTTAAGCTTAGTCTAAGAATGCATGGAGAGACATATATATCTAATGTTATTTACATGTGGCATACATAATAGACATATGTGGAATATGTACATGTATACATATATACGGATTACACCGAACGACAACATCGAGATCGAGTTGAGTCCTACATCCATAACAATTGCAAATTTCGTCATTACATCGTTTCATTTTGATTGGTATTCAATATCCTCAGAACAAAGGAGAATGCATCCTGTTAGGTCCTAAATAACCAAATTTTTCCGGGGATGGGAAATATACATATTGGTATAAAAAGGGTGAAACTGAAACATTAAAAGTGAAACAACTCTTTTAATAAACAAAAGAATATTTCAGCGTGTTGTACAATGATTAAGAGTAGAAACAAACTAAGTTTGGTCATGACTTTTAGCTATCAGATCAATGAGTATGATAGTAGAAAATCACAAACAATTAAACAAAATTGTCTATATTATGACTAAATTTACCAACCTGAATAGCACAATATAAAGGTTCAGAATGCCCCAGATTCACTCTCAGGGCATTGGATTTTCAAAAATTTCCTGGGTGAGTACCCCGAGACCCCCCTTTGATGGGAGGGGGACACCCCCTCCCAAACCCAATCCCACCTCTGGCCTGCGGCCAGAGGGATATGCCTACGGCATATCGTCCTAGGACTGACAGGGTGCCCAAACTTAAAACCTAGATTATTCCCTGGTATGGCGCCCCCCCTATTTCAATATCCTGGATCCGCCCCTGGTGTATGTAGCACAATTTGCCACCCCGACAGCCTGTTCTCTCACTACTTCTAATGCGGCTTCGTTTGTCTTTGATGTTGCAGCCGACGTTTGGTGGTCATCTTCAAAGAATTCGTCCGTCAGAATAACGATGAGGAGGGCATTTACTGGCCTGCGCAAATTTGAGTTTAGGTGGCCGATGACGGGCTGGGGCCTCAGAATGACAAGCCTGCTGACTGACAGTTTATAACTGTGTTAGTCTGGGTGTAAAGTAGTCATTGTAATTTGGCATTTATCATTTGTTTACCTGGGTGTAATATATGCTCCATATATGAACGATTAATCAACTAACCGTCGATTATAACGGTCGATTATGAAAACATAGTCATGGCAACCCAAGACAAAATGTTGCGTTTTGTTAGCTGTACAGCTATGTCGATTATGTGTGAAAAATCACAACAGCGATCGATGTCGGTCATAACGGTTTAATAACTCTTATGCATTGCGGAATACCTTGAAAATTTAATACAATATTATAATGCATATTCAATGCCGAAGATGCAATGTCTTTATCAATATCAGTACCAGGTACAGTAATCCGGTGCTGCCCAAACGCAATCTGATTGGTTCTCTAAAATTGTTAAATAGTTGAAAAGGGGGACATGATCGCTAGCCGGAGATTAACCAAGCGAGCACAACTCACCACCTTAGCTTGCCGCACACTATCTGCATAATACCATTACGAATAGATATCTGTTTCGCTCACAACCCGTTAGTGGTGTGTGAGTTCAAATGCTAGTGGTTATGCTCCTTTCCATTTTAGCAACAGGAAAAAATACAGGAGTGTCTTTGACGTTCACCTCCCGTTGTTGTAAGTTTTCACACAAAATCAAAATCACTGTAGATAAATTGCAACACTTTGTCACAAAACAAGTGACGTTTTTGATTTAGTTGAAAGTGATTGTATAATAAGGTGACCTAAATTAGCACTTCTAGTTTATTATCGAATAACAGCTGGTTCAAGAATAGAATATATAGCTGAATTCAGCTAGGTTACCGGGGTAGCTGAATACAGCTATTCTAGCTGTATTCTCACATTTGCCAGACCTGTCCATCTGGTCACGCTGAATTGCAAGGCACTCCACAAAACTAGGATCACTACTCCAGGAGAGTTCCTCCAGTCGCACCTTCCTGGAAAAACATCACACGCCTCATCTCAGTGTTCCTAAAGCCAGCATTGGCTACTGCACAGAAATATTACAGATACAGTAATCATATTAGTCTGGGTGAATGAGAAACCAGCGAACTCATGAATATACAATATTGTACTGTTTTCACATTCTGAATCAATTTCTCTGAGTTCATCTCACTATCGCCCAGGTTAATTAGGGAAAACCTATAGAAGCCATTATTGTCCCCACTCCTATCAAAATAATATAAGCGGGTTGTTTGCACAGTAACCAGTCGGCTAATCACACACTTGCACTTGCGTTATTATACTTAATCTTAGTTTGTTACTTCATATATTAGTATTATGCTTACGGAATTAATTAATACTTAACTCGTTTGTGAAAATGACGGCTTACGACTTATATATTGAACAACTGTGAAACCGGCGAGACTAAATGCTCATTTGATGGTCTATTTTGCTTCACGTTGAGTTTTGTTTTGTTTTCGAACATTTTCCAAATCAATAGGAAAAGGTATGAGGGACATGAAATTAAAGTATCCAAAAACACCATAATTTGGAAATTAAAAAAAAATTATTGAATTTTTGTTTTGGAACCTGTTAATGTGTAATATGTTTTTTGGGATCTTTCATTGATCAACTGTTTGAACCGAAATGGCTGTAAGTTGTAAATTGCAAGTCCCGGGTTTTACACCCTGTCCCCAAATGGATTTGTCCCATGCAGCCATGTCTATGTTGCATACCGGCACATATATACACGCAGTGTCCCTTACACCGAGCCAGCCCGGAGCGAGCTGGTTTGGGACAAGCTAACCCAGGCCGATTGGACAGAGTGGGCCCTGGGACGAGCTGGCTCATTCTGAATGCGCATTCGTTGGTCTTTCGAACATTTTCCAAATCAGTTGGGGACATGAAATTAAAATATCCCACAACACCAGTTGGAAATTAAAAAAAAATTATTGAAATTATTCTTTTTGAACCTGTTAATGTGTAATATGTTTTTGGGATTTATGTTGAACCAATTTGCTAATTTTGATCAAACGTTCGGGTCGAAATGGCTGTAAGTTGTAAATTGCAAGTCCTGGGTTTTACATCCCTCCCCAAATGGATTTTGTCCCATGTAGCCACGTCTCTGTTGCATTCCGGTGAATATATACATACAGTGTCCCTTGGACTGAGCCAGGGGCAACCTGGCTTGGGACGAGCTGGCCCAGGGCGATTGGACGAGCGGGCCCTTGGACGAACTGGCACTTTTCTACACAGATAGCATTTTATCAACGTATAACGGAATATCATGAGGTGCAGTGCCTATGTACTAGAGGTGCAGTTGAATGAATCTTGTGACAGGATGGGGATGGGAAGGGAGGGAGGGATCAACAGTGTATATACAGTCATTTCTCACATGTTTCAATGGAGTAAATTATGATTGATTTACTTTCAAGTCTTATGCTGTTGCCTGTTTCACCGACATGAGCCCATAATCCACACTGGCCTTTGTTAGGCCAGAATAGATCATATGGGGCATGTCAGTTAGATGTGATCTATGGTATCAATCTCAGTCTACCATCAATCAATATTTGGTAGGAAAAGGTGCTTTTGTGATGTCCATTGATAATTTGTAATGTTTATATGGAGAGTTGGAGTTTGATTGGTTTTCATTCAACTTTCAAGCTTAAAATTAAATCAAGTTAATTTAAATAATACAAATTATCCAAATTGAGTATCAGCAGTGGAGACACCAGGCTAGAGAGGGTAGATTGATGCTTACATGTAAATGATAGCATGACAGAATAAAAAATTTCCTCTTATTTTCAAGTATATATTTCCAGTTAGAAATCAGTCTTGTGTCAATGTAGATCATTTATGAAAGAAATATCAGGTTTTAGATGAATATTTGTCTATGAAAAACTTTTTTTTAGATATTTTGGAGAAATTTCATCAGTTTCTATTAATTGCTTTCATTCATGTGGCAGTTGATTCCGGAGATTATTATTATTATTATTATTATAGATACATTTAGAACGCATTATACAATAAATTAGTTTCAATGCGCTTACAATACAAACATGGCACACATCCTAAAATAATAATGCACGAATGGATAAAATTATATATAAACAACCTAACTAGATAATACCAACTTAACCTAATAATCAACCGCAGTAAGGCAATAATAACAGCTAGACCATTTAAAATACACGAAGATATACGATTGAATCACAGCTAAAATTATACGGTAAAAGTAAAAGTTAATATATGGGTTAAACGGTCTAGACTCGCACGCACATAACAGACTCTGGTAAACAGCTATCGAAGAACACCTTTTTTTGGCAGATTGAAGCATATCTCGAACAAGTGAGTCTTAAGTTTTGACTTGAATTTGGGGAAAGTAGCACAATTCCGGATGTCCATTGGAAGTCTATTCCAGTTGTTGATGGAAGTCTCTTGGAAGCACCTAATTCCGTAGTTGATGTTAGGCTTCCTGGTCACTCTGCGGATATCTTTCCCACTGGTACATGATCGAGTCACACCCCCGCTTTTCAGAACAAACATGTCAGAAATGTACACAGGAACCGTATGATTTAGCGATTTGAATACTGTGACCGCACATTTGTATTCCATTCTAAACTGAAAAGTCATTATATGTTCACTAATCAACGTCTTGGTTATATGGTCGTATTTGCTTTTATTGTCGATAAGTCTTGCACAGTTGTTAATTAAGACATCGATCCGGTGCATATTCTCCTTGGTGATATTTGTCAGCAGAGAATTCAGACTATCAACACGTGACATGACAATATCCAGCTCTAGTAGATATTGTACCCTTGGATCTGGCAGTTCTTTTGAATTTACAATACAGGTTTCCTTCTGCTTTGAACCTTGTATTGTGGTTATCAATTTCATGATTATTGCCGAATAGGGCAGATAATTATTTTGGAAGTTTCTTTTTGTGGAATTCATGTAAATTTGTTACTAATTGCATATTCCCAATGTCCTCCAACAGTAGCAAATTATTCTCCTTTCAAATTTCTCGTATGCTTCTTTTGTTATATGACAGCGTTGTAACACAGTGGGGAATCACATGGTTTCGACTTGATGAGTACCACGCACTCAACATGGCCGAGGCGATCGCAAACACGACCTGAAATGACGAAAAATGTAATAAACTAGGATATTGATATATTACATAGTATTTTGGCAGCGACGAGCAAATGCTATACAATTTTTCAAACAAACTGATACCTCATTTGTTTTCAAACTCACAGTTGTTTGTTCTAACATTCTGACAAAAGTTGTCAGTCAAAGATGTATCCTAGATGTATGGACTTGTGTATTCCATGAACATCCGCCTGGCAACTTTGGTCAGAGTGTTATAGAAAACAACCGAGTATTTCCGAACAAATAAGATGTCAACTTGTTTTTAACCCTTTACCCAACAGAACGGCCCTGTGCCAATGCATTCTCTTACATATGCGAGTCGACCATACTCCATAGGTCGCCTCGCATATATAAGAGAATGCATTGGCTTAACACATTAAAAATTATAAAATTGTTAAAGAATGTAAGAAAAAATGGTAAAAAGTGTTAAAAAAAGATTTTTTTTAGGCCAATGCATTCTCTTATATATGCGAGGCGACCTATGGTCGACTCGCATATATAAGAGAATGCATTGGCACAGGGCATAACTGTAACCATCACAATGTGATCAATGAACCGGTTCCAATGATATCCATATTTGTATGGTGTTATTGAGACAGACCGAAGATATTTTAGGCTGTTGAAGCTTTATTTGGCCGGTTTGTTGGGTAAAGGGTTAAAATAGATAAGCATATGCTCATAACAGTCAAAATGCTATGTTTTGTGTCAGTTCCTGATATATTATGTTTTTGTGCGTTTGTACATTTTGAATGCGTGGTACTCACCAACCTCGAAACCACATGATTCCCCACCGTGTGTAATAGATCTATTCTGTAATTTCTCAATCTTTTCAAGGTGTTTTTTTCATGTTGTGCACCAAATAGCATTACAATAAGTGAGATGTGGAGTAATGAGTACGGAATAGAGGGTCTTCACAGTATCCCTGGGTATAAATTCACGGACCTTTCTCAAGACACCTAGATTTCTAGAGAATTTTTTTTTCTTCAGAATTGTGTCCACATGCATATCCTAGGACAGTCCTTCGATTTTGGAAAACGTAGGTGCGCCATATATCACTCGGAGCTTTTGGGATTTGCGCGCGCCTTTTTTGAGGGAGCACAATTAAAATTAAAATTGATGAAATGACTACTGAATAAAGACAAACATGTGTATAATGCACAAGTATCATTCTCCCAGAAACACAAATAAAACATATTTATATCAGTTTTATTATCAGTTTTATCAAACAATAGTCTCTGACTGCCGTAGCTGTCAAATTTTGAAAGTTATCGATGAGCGAAGAACTGCCATTAGTTATCCAGTTAAGATGAAGTTTTTTAGTTTGACCAATGAGAGCTTGGCTAGTATGGCTACTATCGAAGTCTGCGGCGTTTTCGCGGTCTTAGATTAGTAACTATCTAGAGCATGACTGAACATAAACGAGCCAAGGAAATAGTACATATCTGAAGCATGGCTGAGTTAAAGATTCCGGATGGTAATTAAGTATTTTCACTGACCAACGTTTGTCAGCAAGTCAGAATATCACAATTAGTCGACTTCCGGGTCTGAGAGCACATGCTCAGACTCGATTAAAACTTCGAACTCAGAAGTGGAATCATATAACCGCGATCAGATTCACTGTATTCCGACGAATCAACTCTTTCATTTTGATAATATTTTGAGCATTGTCGCTGTCACTATCAGACATGATATACCGTAATCTGCATAATTTATATAATAGTATTCGCATTGGTACAATTTGTCCAAATGAATCCTCGAAATACTGCAAGGTGAAACATAAACGCTGCCGCCAAAGTCAGTCTGCTTTTTGCGGGAACTCGCACGTGCAGTAGTTGTGACGAGGTGTCACCCCAATCATTGAGTGCGAAAGACGCCGCTTTGATCTTTGCTACCAGGTTCGTAATCAACGTCATCACTGCTGAGAAAGATACATGGTGAATAGTCTTGTTGGCGTTTAACCATTGGTGTGTTGTTTGTTAAAATCTCGTTCACTGGTTGCAAATTCCGATGCGCGCATTTGATATTTTCGGTGTGCGCATTTAATAACTCGCTGGTTTTTAGATCCGCGCGCGCCTCTTGGCGCGCGCGGAAGCGCAATTGCGCGCCTTAAAATCGAAGGACTGCTAGGATAATGTTTCTTCTATATTAATTCCTAGGAATTTTGTGTTAACTACCCTGTGTATCTGTTTGTCATTAAGTTTGAGTTCGGGAAGGGCACTTTCTGTTTTACCGAGATCTGTATTCGTAAAAAGCATATAATTTGTTTTTTCCAAATTCAGTGAAAATTTGTTTACAAGGAACCTTTATTTTTTCAAGTTCTTTTTTAACCACCTGGTATACCTTATTCATATCTTTGTCAGAATAAAATGCATTTGTGTCATCAGCAAATAGTATTAGTTTCAGTTCATTGCAGTCTTTTGGTAGATCTTCCATATATTATACAATGAAGAGGAGGAGGCCCAATATAGACCCCTGTGGAACCCCACAGGTTATGTTAGTCAATAATATAAAAAGTCATTCGCGACACTCAGGATACACACTTTTGAGGCACAAAGTCTCCATCCAGCTTATGTGCTTCAGTAGTCCTTGTCAGTCTCTTCTTAGTACTGTTGTCCTAGAGCTCATACGAAAATTCCTGCGGTAATAGCACAGCACCCCAAGCGAACTTGGGTAGTATGAACACATCTTCAAAGAATTGTGTTTGACGTATTCCTACAGTCTGGCAGGCTGGTGGTATCCTTTGCCTTTGATGTCATCACCGATGCAAACTTTTTATTGAAAATGTCCATGTTATACTTGGCAGTAATTTGACTGCATCCCCACAAAAGCTCAATTATCTGCCACTATCTACCTACATGTATATTCTCGTTAACTTTAGTGCAAGTGCACAGCTTTCAGCACAGTTTCTAGCCTTTAGCTGGCATAATGCGAAGTACATGTATATGCTCTGCAAAAATACGCATTGCTTTACTTCGTGCAATTTTGCGCAATTACTGGTTCAAGCTCCATGCAGATTTCAGTCCCCTGCTATGCAGGACTTACCCCTGCCAGCAACTACACATAATGTGGATAAATCACTCATTTATTTTTGGGAGACTTTTGTAGGTTACAATTCATTCTGCATTATTCCGAGAAACTGAACTGTCCAGATTCATTTGAAAATTGTCTTGATCAAGCCAGTATGAATTGTAACTCACAAAACACTTCAATAGAAAATGTTAGATTTAATTGAGAAAATGCACATGCCGGCAGTGGTCAGACATGCATATTGAGGGGACTGAAATCTGTTTTGCAGCTTGTTACTGTGTGTGCAGTTTGCACAAACATCGGGATCATCAGCAATTATGGGCAGTATTTATTAGTACGGGCATGTTTATAACTACCTCGGGATGAATGAGAGCATGAGTATTCCTTGTTGAATATGAAATAAAACACGGACAGTTTATAACTGTGTTCATAATGGATGTAAAGTAGTTATCATAATTTCGCATTTATCACTTGTTTACCTGGATGTAATATAGGGCAAATATATGAACGATTAAATGACTAACAATTGACTATAACGGTCAATTAGTTGATTCTGAATTGATTCTGAGTCGTGGCATCCCAACTCGCCTGAGAATAAAAAACATCTTTTAATTCATGATAGAAAAATCTTATGTTGCTCAATAGTCTACTAGTACAGTTTGAAGAACATACCGGTAATAGACTTAGATTATCCTGTGGGAGATATGAGATAATAAACTACACTTTTTGTTGTGAAATCTTTCATCTTTGGTACATCTTTCTGTCAATATGTTGTTTTGCAACTTGAGTCACATGATCAACATCAAGCTACAACATACCAGTATATTGAATTTGATTAATTCAATCAACTGCTGGGTTGTCAGCTACATTATTAATGATATACATTGCATAGGACTATAGGTTGCAATTAATAAAAAGTTGTCAAGTGAATTACAGGTATGAGATAATTTTGTCAAGTCGGAATTTTGTTGTCTGTTGCGTCATGTGCAAAAAAACATGCCTAATGCACATGCTGCAACATCGTGTGCGGCGGGCGTTAACATCGTGTGCGGCGGGCGTTAACATCGTGTGCGGCGGGCGTTAACATCGTGAGCGGCAGGCGTTAACATCGTGTGCGGCGGGCGTTAACATCGTGTGCGGCGGGCGTTAACTTCTTTCAGCAACGTACTTTCTCATTAGGCATGCATGATAAAATAATAAAGGCTGCCAGATATGGTGTCTTGTTGAGGCGAAGCCACATTAATATTAGGATCGGCTAGCACCTCACCTAATCTGACTTTGCCTCAAATTACAATGTATCCGGCCGCTACACATCCTGTAATTACACTGTATCCGGCCGCTACACATCCTGTAATTACACTGTATCCGGCCGCTACACATCCTGTAATTACAATGTATCCGGCCGCTACACATCCTGTAACTTATAACATGCATCCATTACAATGTATCCAGCCGCTACACATCCTGTAGCTTCTAACATGCATCCATTTTGAATAAGGTTCCCCAATGGTGTACTTAAGTTGCATGTACATTTATGAATTTTTTACCCAAAACCTGGCCTACCGGTATCTGTTAACAAAATAAATCCTTCCAGTCGTCCTGGGCACCGGGCCCACTTGATGGGTCTGTTTTGGATAAATTCTGGTTCCATGTTCATCGTCATGTTTATAAAAAACTAACTTCCATTTATTTGCATCATTCATAAACACCATTAGAAATTTTTATTTTATTTTTAGGTTTTGGAGCGCATGAAGGAAACATTCCATACTGGTCGGACAAAATCAATAGATTGGCGATTGCAACAACTGAAGCAAGTGATAAAACTCTTTGATGAAAATGAAGATAGAATCAATGATGCCCTCAGAAAAGACTTATTTAAGGTCTGTAGCTTTCATGCATGCAAGGCTCAAAATAAGTGATCTGACATGGATAATTGTCAGATGCCAAATTCAAATATTTATAGGTTGTCAGGCTCTGCTTCAAAACTGTCAGACATAATGTCAGGTTGAAATATTGATGTGTTTTTAAGTTTATAACTGGTAATGTGATATTTTGCAAAATAAATTGATACAGTATGCTGTTAAATGAAATTTATTCTATTGGAGAGTAGTTTTCAATTTTTTTTTTTCTTTTCAAAATCTGTCTTTTTTTCAGATATATGATTATTAGAACTTGGATGTCTACAAAATATTGGAATTGGAAAACTTATTGAATGAGTATTTCCTATAACCTTAGAAATGAGCATGAATTTGGGAAGCATGTTTGATTTTGTTACCAGGGTGGGCAGAATTTCATTATTTATAGTAAAATGGTGACAACTGAAAAGAGGAACATAATTGGGGGATAAATTCCCAGATAATACATCATTATTAGTTTCACTTGGCATTATTTTGGGTGATTAAAAAGACATGTCAGGCCTCATTTTGAAATGTCTGTCCATGTCTGTTTTGTGCCTGACAAAATGTCAGACAGTCAAATAACAATTATTTTAAGGGTTGCATGCATGTACATTGTTATTCTTAAACATGATTCTATTCTAGAAATTGATTTGATTGTTTTTCATAAAAAATGGATTTCACAAAATTATTTATATCATTCACTGGTATCTTCATTTGAGAACTTAACTTTCATACAAAACTAATGATACAATTTTACTAGTTCCATTGCCTACATAGAACCTGCTCTGTAAACAGCCGTAAACGTTAAGTTTATTACAAAGATTGTTGATCAATAAAGGTTTATTTTGTCGACGTACATTTATTAGGTACATGTAAGTACTACTTTAATGACATAATAATGCAAATTGCACAGGTCACAAGGGACAACGTCAACCATTCTAAATGACACAGTGATTTTGGAAAATTTGCTCCCTATTTTATCACAATTGATGCAAAATGAATAACAAGTTTTGTGTTTTCACTCTAAAACATTTATAAACCATTAGAACAAGGAGAGTTTAACCCTTTCAAAATTTCAGGAGGCTCCAGTCATGGATGAGTTAATCTTCAAGTCAGTATACCTTTTAGAAGAAAAATAGTCCAGCGAGTACTATCTATATATAAAAATATATATATGTATTTAGGACAGGCTTAGGAAAAGCTTAGGAGAATGTATGTCTGTCTGTCTAGATTTTCCTCCCAAACTACTGGTCCAATTTCAACCATATTTGGTGTGGTGACTTCGGGTACCCTGGCGGAGGTTATAATGACGTTAGTATTTCAAAATTTTGATTTAAAAAAATTAAATAATAAAAAGGAAAAAAGCTCACTATGGGACTATTTCAGCACCAGATGTATGCACTTCATATATATATATGTGGTTTCACTGTGGCTCTCGTCATCCAACGGAATAACAGGTATAAGTGCACTATGGGCTTATTCCATAATAAAATTATTTAGGTCCAATATGAACCTATTTGCACATTGATATATTGAAGTAGCATACTAAATAGTATGTATATATACAAGAGTAGGAATTGTTTGTCATGTGCACGAAGTGCACTCTTTCGTGTACTCTGGGCCCGAAGGCTGCTAACGAACAAAGTGAGCCTGTTAGAGCTAGTACCACAATAACTGAGAACTGGCTGAACATATTGTACAGTAATGCCCTAAGTAATCGCCTCATTAACCACAGCAGAATTATGGGTAACTTTTCAGGATTTAGTCGGAAATATGGCTTGTTGCCATTCATCAGAAAGCTCTCGGGGAGAGCTTTCCGATGAATGGCAACAAGCCATATTTCCGACTAAATCCTGAAGAGTTACCCATAATTCTGCTGTAGTTAAGGAGTCGATTACTTAGAGCATTACGGTACTGTATCTCTTCGTGTTAACCATAAAAGTTTTTTAAATTGAGAAGGAAACAGTGGCTAATAATTACTCTTCATTGTTTTGATATAATGGATGCATGAATGAGTTATGGTTAGTGACATCCCTGGAACATGTAAGCAATGTTGCTTTTAGTAAATTGTTTTCAAAACATACACTGGTGCGCAGTTGCTCTGATTAAATGTTAACCCTTTCATGACACGAGCTGTGCTGGTGCAACAATAAAGATCCTGTGCCAGTGCATTCTCTTATATCTTAATCTAGCTACTCTATTTTGTACTCTCTCGATGGTGTCAATATCCTTTTTCAAGTATGGATCCCAAACAATGGCCGCATATTCCTGTTGTGGTCTCAGTAGTCAGTAAAGTTCCGTAGGCTATTCTTTCCTTTTTTAATGGGCTTGTTGCAGGCCTGCTAATTTGAGGCGAATGACCATTCAGTTTGCCTTGAGATTATCTAAAATGAAAATGCCACGATGAAAAACAGGTCATGCCAAAGTTTTGCGATAACTAATTCTCACCTTAAATTTTGCTCGATCAAGTCCCAAAATGAGACATTCAAACTTAGTACGGTAGTTCAATGAGTTGCCCATCTGTAGTTAATAATACCTGCTGTAGTGATTATAACAGTTTGTGTAACTCTCCTGCTAACCTATGGTATGGGTTACCTAAGCACAAACCAGGCAAACAAAAAAATAGGTTACACACAATTTTGAAACCTGCAGGCCTGCATTGTGGAGTTTCCTTCACTTGGTGTAGTATATGACAATTCAGTTCGTAGTTATAAGATGACTTTGTTAACATTATGTAACATGTTTATAGTCATCTTTAGGATCACCTCTAGATTGGAGCTATCAAATTTGAACAGTTTTCGATATGTCTGCCTGCAGCCATCTTGGATTTTACACTTTTCATGCTTAAATTCTTTAGCACACATTAAAGGCCACATCCGTCATCCGATCATCACCAAACTTCTTATTGATATTCGGGGTGACCACTAGATGGGAGTCATTAAATCATTTCAGATTTAACCCTTTACCCAACAGAAGGGCCCTGTGCCAATGCATTCTCTTATATATGCGAGTCGACCATAGGTCGCCTCGCATATATAAGAGAATGCATTGGCTTAACACATTAAAAATTATAAAATTGTTAAAGAATGTAAGAAAAAATGGTAAAAAGTGTTAAAAAAAGATTTTTTTTAGGCCAATGCATTCTCTTATATATGCGAGGCGACCTATGGTCGACTCGCATATATAAGAGAATGCATTGGCACATGGTATAACTATAACCATCACAATGTGGTCAATGAGCCGGTTCCAATGATATCCATATTTGTATGGTTTTATTGAGACAGACCGAAGATTTTTTAGGCTGTTGAAGCTTTATTTGGCCGGTTTTGGCCGGTTTGTTGGGTAAAGGGTTAACCACCAGCAGCCAGTGCTCGAAATTGACATTTTTTTCCTACATATTGCTTTAGAATTGCATGAAATTCTATATTGGCTTCTGCGGCTTTTTCTATGGTATTGCCTTTTGCTGTAGCTAATTTTCGTGGGCTGAGCTGTCATCTTGGATTTTACTCTTTGCATGACTAAATCCTTTGGAATACCGTACAGGTCAAATCCCTCATTCGATCATCACCAAACTTAATATGGCTCTTTGGGGTGACCTCCACATGTAGATAGGAACCATAATTGTTTTCTCTAAAACTCCCTTGAATTTAACTTTGAAATCCTTCTGCACACTTTGCAGATTGGAGAATTTTTGTATCAACCCATATACCCTGTGCCAATGCATTCTCTTATATATGCGAGTCGACCATAGGTAGCCTCGCATATATAAGAGAATGCATTGGCCTAACAATTTTTCATCATGTGTTATTATTTTTTACAATTTTAATAATTTTTTCTTATATTCTTTAACAGACTTATTTTGTAGGTTTAGTGCCAGGGAATCTTACAGTTTTCATGGGCATCAAAATTATTACTATGAATATTTGGTGATAGTTTTGAGTTATAACATGCCCCTAAGGTTTTATCCAGTTTGTTTTTAAATTCGCTTAAGCATACTTAATTTTTTTAAGGGCCGATTTTACAGACTGTAAATTAGGGCTGATGAGATCGGCCCCTGTGTAACAACTCACCTGCCGAATCAACTGGCACTGAATGGGTTAAAGTCACATGCATGTTTAGAATCACCACTTGATGGGAGCTATCAAATTTCAAAGACACACCCTGCATTCCACTTTTATGAAATTTTTAAATGAAAACAATTTCATCTACACAATACAATTCTTTCACTAAAACTTTTTGGCTTTCCTTATTATTTCCTTATCATTCTATTGACTGCTCAGTATAAAACTAACACCTCTCCAAGTTGAGCTTCAGTGTTGTTGACATTTTTATTTTGATATTGTGATGGTGTGGGTTCTCTTTTATTTTGTATAAACAAGCAATAGCTATATATTGTAGGGAAATTTAACCTCGGTATGTATAAACTTACTTACAAATTTATGCTCAAGTAATGTCGCTTTAATTAATTCAAGTTAAAGGCAGGGATGGCCTTTGTTACAGGTTATTTTTGAAATAACAGTTATCAAATTATGAAAATTTCCTAAAAAATATAATAATAGACTAGTATAGTATAATGATGTATGAAAGTGATATTATTCACAAAACACACTTTTGCTTGAGCCGTGCGTTTGTTTGCATACAGCACATAAATAGTGAGCGATAAGCAAAACATTCAATACCATGGCAATTTTTTTAGCAGTGTGATTCACAGTGATCATTTCAACAATGAAATCTTGAAAGGTGAGGATTAGCGAGTGCTATACCGGTATGTTGTAAACAACTTGGTGGGATTTCTAACTAAAGTTCACATAGTGGGGTCTCTTAGGTGCTGAGTGTTTTGCTTATTGCATACTCTTTACGTGCTGTTTGTTTACATAACAGAGTACTAACATGACAAATTTATGGTATTTATGATTGGTATAAGATCAAGGTATAACTATACTATAATATTCTTTTTGTTTATGGCGGTTTTAATGGATGTGACTTTCTTAACAGCAATACCCACAGCCAACGCTTACCATATCTTTAATACTGACACGTACATATAAATAAAAGCTAACAGAACAATTTAAGCAAGAAATAACAGGTGGGATGGGAGGATATCAGTGATTGCTAAGGACCTATATTGTGATCACTCATTGCACATAATTTTCTTGAGTCAAATTAATTGATTTTCTGAACATTTCCTCCAATAAATCAGACTGCCATGGGTGGATAGATCCAAACGGTCCAATGACTCTGGGCCGGTCTGCATCCCTAGTTTGCAGAATGAGGTCCCCAGATGGTAAATTTAGTGACTAGCATCACCAAATTCATCCTTTTGAGGACTAATCTGCTATGGGAGAAGTAGACACAGGTTTAAGTTCCCAAATGGTAATGTGCACCCATCGATTTTGCATTTTGTCCTCTGCCAGTTTGGGGATATAGGGAAACTAAACTAAAAAAGAAAAAAAAACTTTCTGAAGAAACTAAAAAAAGTTGTTAATTTGATAATAAAAATACTTTCCAGAGAAGATAATGGCTGAGCAGGATGAGGTCCCCAGAAGGTGAATTTGTGCGGGGTAGAATCACTAAATTCACCTTCTGGGGACCTCATTCTGAAAATGTCCGGCACCATAGTTTCAGGCCTAGTTACTCAAAATTTAGAAATTTTCAGGCCTTATAAACAATCTTGCCGAATGACGCTGATGATAATTAACTAAGTAATTAGCAGTCTATCAAAGCCATTCATCCCATCTATTCAATTTGGATATAAAACTTATATCTAACATGGGGACCATTTACTATTGATCTAAACAATCATTTCATTGTGTTAAATTATCATTAGTTTGTTGACTTAGCCTATGTAACGTCAAAAGGGGCAAATATTAAACAGACAAAGTGTCCAAAAGACACTATGCATCTTTTTATTATCGATACTTGATTGATTATGTTATCTGGACAGGTACAGGCCGAAATGTGCCCTATTTTGCACGGTTGTGGTTGTACATGTACCGTTAAATATCTAACTAATGATGATAAAAATACATTTCACTGCTAACTAAGTACTTTATTCACACAGTGATATTGTATACAGTAATGTCCTAAATAATTGACTCCTGAACCACAGCAGAATTATGGGTGACTTTTCAGGATTTAGTCGGAAATATGGTTTGTTGTCTCACTGAGAGCTTTCACACAGTGATATTGTATATTTTACTAACTATTTACTATCTCAGGATAACCGGTGGCAGTGATATTTATTTATTTTCCAGCTTATTTATTATGTGATCGGAATGATACATGGGTCATCTTGAAATCACAATCGCGATTTGATAGTGTTTTTATGACATTATTTAAGTTATATTGATTGCTGAGGTCGCTTGATTGCTTTCAGGCTCCGATTGAGAGTGCGACGATGGAAAATAACATGGCCCGGAATGATGCTGTATACAATATTAATAATCTTGACTCCTGGGTTAAACCTGAGAAGGTACTATATTATTACATTAAATGACGCAAATCATATCTGCTCTGACTAAATTAATTTGTAGCTTATTATTTCAGTCGCATAGAGAAGGTCAGCTAATGGAAGTCCAGTACACGAAGAATGAAAGCATAATCCATGTCAATAATTTACCAGAATGGGCTAAACCGGAGAAGGTATCAATCCGCTGGGCATGGAAACAAATCACTTTTTAATATACAGTAATGCCCTAAATAATCGACTCCCATAATAGCAGAATTATGGGAAATTTGTCAGGATTTAGTCGGAAATATGGCTTGTTGCCATTCATCTGAAAGCTCTCGGTGAGAGCTTTCCAATAAATGGCAACAAGCCATATTTCCAACTAAATCCTGGAAAATTACCCATAATTCTTCTGTGGTTAAGGAGTCAATTATTTAGGGCATTACTGTTGTTATGATATCTAATATCTTAACACTGCTGTTTTACTTCTTGCTTTTATGTACAGCTATGCTGTAATTAATCAACCCTTTTAAGGCAGTTGTAAGCCATGGTCACACCACCAGTCAACCACATTCAAGTGGTATCACCGCAAATGATAGCGGTTGACATGCAGTATCCATCAGTAGTCTTGTCATGGTAATAGTTTTTAGCTGCGATAATCAAGTAAAATAACACCAGTTGCATTAATTTTTTTGTGACCGCAATAATGGCAAATTCAATCTAGAAATTTTGAAACATGTCAGCGTTCGACCGGCGCCCTTTTCAATCACCAAGTTTTAATTCACAAATACCATATCTAACCCATCAAGGGTATCTTAATTTTCATGTTAACTAAACACATAATATTTAAATTAATAATTGTTTACAGTTTAGTCAAGGGTACGAAGTTGGTCACTGACCAACATTGCAATTGCATCATCAATGCAGCTCACGCCATGCCAGAAATAAACACATTCACTGGTGTGGTTACAATACTGACTTTAAAAAAATATTAAATTCATCTTAACATTGCATGAAGAATACTGTCAAACCAGGATAGCGAGGTGGTACCGCAGTCTATGGCGGTATAATTGACCGCGGTTGATCGCATGAACGTGGTTGAGTACCGCAGTAATACCGGTGGTCAACCTCGTTAAGGAGGGTCGATCCATAGCTGTATTCCAATTTAGTGTATAGGAGTGGCCTATTTCAGCCTTCATAATTGGCTACGGCAATCAGCATTGCCGAAGCAATTTGCTGAAGCAAACTGGGGCACGGCATACTGTTGCCGTAGCGGATTGCCGAAGCCAAACAATCTGAATTAAGAGGGCTGCCTATTTGCAAAGATGTTCCATCCAATTTGACATCATAAAACTGATATTTCTACATGTACATAGTATTCTATACCCAAAAATATTGAGATTGATGTAGAAACTCATTTATGGGCATTTTACATTGTCAAGATATTGACTTTCAAAGAAGCAGTTTTTAGAACATCGCCATAAAAAATTAGGAGATCACCTATTATGTTGTATAGAAGAGCATTTAACCCTTTACCCAACAAACCGGCCAAAACCGGCCAAATAAAGCTTCAACAGCCTAAAATACCCTGTGCCAATGCATTCTCTTATATATGCGAGTCGACCATAGGTCGCCTCGCATATATAAGAGAATGCATTGGCCTAACAATTTTTTATCATTTTTTTTAAATAAATGTTTCTTACAATTTTTAGGACATAAAATAAAAAACATCCATTACCCTGCAGGGAGCCCCATACATATATAGAAGCATATAGAAGAGTGTCATCTGCTCATGTTTGTCTGGGGCTCTGTATGGGTGAAATTATAAAATTGTTAAAGAATACAAGAAAAAATTATTAAAATTGTAAAAAATTGTTAGGCCAATGCATTCTCTTATATATGCGAGGCGACCTATGGTCGACTCGCATATATAAGAGAATGCATTGGCACAGGGTAAAAAAAATCCCGACTGTTGGGTAAAGGGTTAAGCCTTGATATCGTGTGTCTGTCATTTGCAGAATGATGTTCCAAGAGGGTGAATTTAGTGATGCTACCCTGCACAGTGGGCTAGCATCACCACATTAACCCTCTGGTGACATCATTCTGCTTAGGCCTCATCTTCTGGGAAGTATACATGTATAGAATCTCAAATTAACATTGTTTTAGTTACTTTTGCCGTTCTGTCAGTTTCAATATCCCCTAATTTTTAGAAGATAAATTGCATTATCGAGGGAAATTCAATCTGATCCTAGGTCTCCCATAGCAGAATAAGCTCCCCAGAGGGTGAAGTTGGTGATGCTAGCCTGCTGTGTGGGATAGCGTTGCTAAATTCACATTCTGGGGACTTCCTTCCTCAAATGACAGACACATATTTAAGGCTTGAAAGCATTATACTTTCATTATAAAGACTAATTACTTTCTAATTATTTTATTGCTACATGTATCTTACACACTTCATACTCACACTCTGTAATCACTTGAATGAGGTTCAGCGCCACATCCCCTTCTCAGTAGTTTTACGGCCGTTATCCCGTTATTTTGTGTAACAAAATGGTTCGTATTTTAAAGTAATTCTATTATTTCTCCATGTCATCAAGCAAACCGAAAATACACAATACAGTCATAGTGTTAACTTTTCATGATCCTGTGCCAGTGCATTCTCTTATATATGCGAGTCTCCCATTGGGAGCCTCCCATTTTTAAAGAAATTAGAATGCACTGGCTCACAAGGTCAAGATAACCATCGTTAGGCCAATGTATTCTCTTATATAAATTAGGCTCCCTATGGGAGACTCACATATATAAGAGAATAAATTGGCACAGGGTTTTTGCAAACTTTCAAGAAGCTCCAGTCATGAAAGGGTTAACGATAGAAATGGAGCTTAGGTCCTTGAGAAAAGTGTGGCACAGAACCGCACCTCTACAAAATTTCTATTCGAACACTGAAATACAGTAATGCCCTAAATAACTGACTCCTTAACCAAAGCAGAATTATGGGTAATTTTTCAGGCATTTAGTCGGAAATATGGCTTCGTGCCATTCATCGGAAAGCTCTCAGTGAGAGCTTTCCGATGAATGGCAACAAGCCATATTTCCGACTAAATCCTGAAAAATTATCCATAATTCTGCTGTGGTTCAGGAGTCGATTATTTAGGGCATTACTGTAATATCATTATTTTCATTTATCGGCATTACCACAAGAGTTTTTGCTTGTTTATTGTTGCTGCACACATTGTTAATCTTGCCCACATGATTCAACTCGAAACTTAAAGTTAAAGTAGAATTGAGCATTTATTTGTGCCTTGAGATCATTACTGTTATCAACATTCCATACCAAATTCCAGAGAACTCTAATGCTTCTAAATATGAACTTCAGTCAAAGGCCCACTTCATTGCTAGTTAAGTGCCGAAAAGGATCAACATGGCAACCGTTTAGGAAGTCATGAATCAAGCGCTAGCAACTGATGACGCTCTCCGGTGTCATTTCAACCTTTCCAAAATATGGGAACTCTTTGTTAACGTTCAAAATTATCTATTTTGGCTATTTAACTTTACTTTGGTATGTACATTCCAAATCTTTTCCAAATTTCTGTAAACCGCTCCTGGATCATGCCTCACAAATCTTGTATCATGATGGACACCTGTATCTGTACAAATTGGACAACAGAACCACAAACCACCCCCATATCTTTAATATGCTTTGCAGCTACGTTCCTTTTCCATCATGATATGCACACACCTGTTTTATGCACATATCAAACTGCATATCACATGAAAAAGTATATGTATAACGACAGAATGATCAGTCATTTTACTATTCTGTATCCTTTGTTGACTTATAGATAGCCGAGTGGTCACTCTCGGTTACCAGTCGATCCTTCATACTAGTATTTTCCTGCTAGTCCGGGGGGCCGGTGTGGTGCTGTGCACCCAATTTGAAGTTATTAGGTCTGACAACCCCTTTGCTATGCTGGCTTAAACTATAAAACAAATTCCAGAGAACTCTTAACCCTTTACCCAACAAAACGGCCAAAACCGGCCAAATAAAGCTTCAACAGCCTAAAATATCTTCGGTCTGTCTCAATAGAACCATGAAAATATGGATATCATTGGAACCGGCTCCTTGACCACATTGTGATAGTTACAGTTATGCCCTGTGCCAATGCATTCTCTTATATATGTGAGTCGACCATAGGTCGCCTCGCATATATAAGAGAATGCATTGGCCTAAAAAAAATCTTTTTTTACCATTTTTTCTTACATTCTTTAACAATTTTATAATTTTTAATGTGTTAAGCCAATGCATTCTCTTATATATGCGAGGCGACCTATGGTCGACTCGCATATATAAGAGAATGCATTGGCACAGGGCCCTTCTGTTGGTTAAAGGGTTAATGCTTCTAACTATGAACTCCAGTTAAAGGCCCACTTAATTTTTGAACCCCCAGATCACATTATATAAAATATATGCCATATTATATACCATTTGAAAGAGGAAGCTCCAAAACATTGTATTATCAACTTATCCGGTGTAATAAACTGTGAACATATTGTTTTTTGTTGAGATACTGACTTGGGTTCTGCGCTCAAGTTTAATTTTTTCAATGGAAGGGGAATAATTCTATATCTTAAGATTCTGTTGCATTTTTGGGGCCATAACGGGGGAAATGTTTCTATAATAATAATAATAATAATAATGACCAGTTTTATATAGTGATTATCCAATTACTTGCTTTAAGACGCTTAGTACATTTCAGTCTTCTCTGACTAGTTGGAGTCAAACAAATGATTTTGTTGATATTCAGTATGAGACTTGCTTAACCCTTTCAGTGCCAGGTCCGATTTTTGTATCGACCCATATACCCTGTGCCAATGCATTCTCTTATATATGCGAGTCGACCATAGGTCGCCTCGCATATATAAGAGAATGCATTGGCCTAACCCAAAAAAAAATAAAATCATTTTTTTATTTTTTTTAGGGCACTCTACAGACCATAACTTAGGGCCGATGAGGTCGGCCCCTGGCACTAAAAGGGTTAACAATGTCTTGATCGAATTTGAAAACTGGCCAGGTCCGCATATTTTGGGTGGAGATAGGGTCCTTAATTAGTTCATTTTCGTGAATTTTGATCATGATAGCACAATAACATGAACAAAAATCAACTGTTTTTGTTGATATTCGGTTTATGCTCTCAACAATATCTTGATCGAGTTTGAAAACTGGCCAAGTCCGTGTAATTTGGGTGGAGATACGGTCCTTAACTATATTATTCTTGTGTTAACATTTATCGCGATTGCACAATAACTTTATTTTTTGGCTGTATTCCGGCCATGGCCTACTCTCAGGTGCCTAATTTAGTGTCAGCACGATTATTCATTTTGGAGAAAATTCCCAACGATCACTATTATTTGGCATTGAGACATAGAGTGAAATTGCCATCACTATTATTCATTTCAGCATAATCCACACTATTATTGGGCCATCACGATTATTAGGCACCAGAGGGTATAGGTACTACATGTAGTTTGCCCACACTTGGGGGTATGTCACGTGGGGGTATGCACCTGGTGAATGGCTAGCTCTTGTTTATTTTTTTACATCATTATACTGTCACTAACCTTTATGTTATTATATATATATATATATATATAATGTTTATATTAACTTGTTTATTGTCACCTTCATACTTAAGAATCTACACTTTACTTAACAAACACAACATCGATGTAACATTTTGCATTTATATGTCTGTTGATTTATCAATGTTCTTTTCCTAAACATGTCTTGATATGGCATTCTTTTTTATCACTCTTTTAGAACTAGTACCGACCAATCAAACTTCAGTAAATTCAGGATTGAGATATCTAATTGCCTTCTTGTACAGATTCATTTATATAACTTTTATAGGATATACTTAGAGTTCCAGACTTTAATTAGTTTGCTTTGTTTCCCCCCAATAAAAATTTGAAAACCAAATAATCTTGACCTATATATATACACCAAAGAATGTCATTTTGTTATTGAAAAATTATTAAAATATTTATTGCTGTTTCTCTAAACATCAAAACTATTTGAAATATATTGATAGAAAATGCAATATCTATCAAGATAATGTCTTTCATGTGAACTTATCGTTCCTAACCTGATATTTTAAAATCTAGAATCTTCTAATTAATCTGTTAATCAAGATTTGGACTTAATTTGTGATTAACCCTTTCTATACTAAATGGATTTTTCCACCTAGTTTTAAAAGTATATATTGGAATAGTCTATTATTCACTTGGAGGGGTGTTCAAAACAAATTAGCAGACGGCAGATACACAAAAAGATAATACAAATGCTGAATGATTCATTGGTGGGAACAGGTTGTTTGTCAAACTTATTATCTGAACATTTGCTGAGGGAACTACGTACTTGTCAATGAGTATTTAGTGTAGAAAGGATTAACCCTTTACCCAACAGAACGGCCCTGTACCAATGCATTCTCTTATATATGCGAGTCGACCATAGGTCGCCTCGCATATATAAGAGAATGCATTGGCTTAACACATTAAAAATTATAAAATTGTTAAAGAATGTAAGAAAAAATGGTAAAAAGTGTTAAAAAAAGATTTTTTTTAGGCCAATGCATTCTCTTATATATGCGAGGCGACCTATGGTCGACTCGCATATATAAGAGAATGCATTGGCACAGGGCATAACTGTAACTATCACAATGTGGTCAAGGAGCCGGTTCCAATGATATCCATATTTGTATGGTTTTATTGAGACAGACCGAAGATATTTTAGGCTGTTGAAGCTTTATTTGGCCGGTTTTGGCCGGTTTGTTGGGTAAAGGGTTAATAAAGATTTGGATTGTTAATACAATACATCATTTGTATGATTTGTTTTCTAATGTTTATCAATGTTTGAATCAGACAATGTACTAGTAGCTGTAATTATTATGCCCCGACCCCTGTAGGAGGTTCGGGGCATTTAGCTGAGGGCTCCGTCCATCTGTCTGTCCATCCGAACATATCACTTTGTAACTCGGGTATTAATTATCGGATTTTGTTGTCCTTTGGCATGGCAATAGTGGGAGGAAAAGATACCCATATACCCATATAATACGGGTTTCGTCCATTCAATTTTACCTGAGTTATGTCCCTTGTTTTACTTAGAAATTTGTGTCCGTCCATCCGAATATATCACCTTGTAACTTGGGTGTTAGTTATGAGATTTTGTTTTTCTTTGTTATGGTGATAGCACAGGCTGGGGGAAAGGTTACCCACATACTATGGGTTTCGTCCATTAATTTTTACCAGAGTTATGACCTTGTTTGACTTGGAAATTTGTGAATTTTGTGTCCGTCCGAACATATCACCTTGTAACTCGGATGTTAATTATCGGATTTCGTTGTCCTTTGGCATGGTCATAGCACAGGTTGGGGGAAAAGAATACCAACACACTATGGTTTTCATCCATTTAGTTTTATCAAGTGTTAATTATCAGATTTTGCTGGCATGGTGATAGTACAGCTCAGCGAAAGGATACTGACTTACTACATGTTTCTTCTATTCATTTTTACCAAATTTACGGCCCTTGTTTGACTTTGTTCACAATGCCTCTACAACATAAATTTTACACAATTGCTGTGAAAGTGACTGTGATCGAGTGGTTTCGCGATAATGGCAGGAATTTCTCCAAAACCGAACGTAAATGGGGAATTTCGCGGAAGCAGATTCGATCTTGGGTGATGACATCCGAAATACTCAATTTTTTCCGGGGTATAAGACCACCCATGCCTTTTCAAGCTATTTATTCCCTAGGCCCACTGGTCTTATACTCGCGAGAATACGGTATTGAGTTTAGAAAATAAAAAAAATTCTCCATCCATACAAATAATCAGTATTGCCCATTCTCTAAACTGAGCGTCGGGGCATATGCCATGCTTGGCGTTGCAATTGTTTGGAATTTTAGTTAGTTGAATAGTTGCTAGCTGAATTTTCCATTCTTGTGTCAGGTATAATATGATACAGTTTGAAATACAATGTACTTCACTAAGCAAATATGTAATGTTATAATATCCTTAAGTAATATGCAATGTTTGCAAAACTTGTTAATTGTATAGTGTTTGTGTTCTATCAAAATGCACAAAATATAACAATTTTGCTTATATTGATTATATATGTGCTCTATTAACTCATGCAGGTCACAAAGAGTATGTTGACAATGATGGATGGTTGCTATATAAAGCGAGAACCGTTTGGAACAGTCCTTGTCCTCGGTGCATGGAACTACCCGATCCAACTTACTATGCTGCCTCTTATTGGTGCCATATCTGCAGGTATACAGTATATAATATTGTATATAACATTGAATTCAATGCTACAGAATGTCTTGATATTGACTTGAGTTATACCGATGATATTGAACATTATATATAACATATTATAGTGGTATTTATTGTTCATTTAATAGACTCCCTTTTTTATACGCCCTTTTGAAAAAAAGGCCGTATTATAGTATTGGTCTGTCCGTCCGGGCGTCCGTCCGTCTGTCCGTCCGTCCGTCCGTCCGTTAACCTGTTGTCCGGATGATAACTTTAGTTAGAGTGAACCAAAATTAGTAAAATTTGGTATGTGGGTTTATTAGCCGAAAAGTAAGTTCAAGTTCGAATTTGGGTTCCGCCCGCCAATTTTCACCGGAGTTATGCCCCTTATTTAACGTTTTTTGACTTAGAAAATCCTTGAAATTTGTTGTCCGGATGATAACTTTAGTATAGTTTATCGGAATGAATCCAAATTTGTTATATTACTTTCTCCCACCAAAACACAGGTCAAGTTTTGGCAGAGTTATGCCCCTTTTTCGACTCAGAAAATTCAGTTTTTCTTATGTTTTTTGGTTTCCGGATGATAACTCGATTTTGGAATGTTTATACGCAAAACCCGTATTTTTGTGGATTACATATATCGAAATACAGCTCAAGTCCGAATTTCGTTTTAATCCGATAATTTTTGCGAGAGTTATGGCCCCTTTTTTGACGTAATTTGACTTAGAAAATCCCTGAAATTTGTTGTCCGGATGATAACTTTAGTTAGAGTGAACCGATTTCAATCAAATTTGGTATGTGGGTTTATTAGGAGAAAAGACAGCTCAAGTTCGAATTTGGGTTCCGTCTGCCAATTTTCACCGGAGTTATGCCCCTTATTTGACGTAATTTGACTTAGAAAATCCCTGAAATTTGTTGTCCGCATGATAACTTTACTAGAGCTTATCGGATTCAATGATAATTTGGTATATTACTTTCTCCCACCAAAACACAGGTCAAGTTCAAATTTGAGTTCCGTCCGCCAATTTTTACCAGAGTTATGTCCCTTTTTTACCAGTTTCCGCCGACCCAAGAGAGGGCGTATATTGCACGCCCAGCGTAGCTCTTGTTTAAAAAGAGGGTTACTGTGATTGGCTTTAATTTCTTCAGCCTCAATTTTCGTGGTTTCTTATAAAAAGGCTATTTCGTGTGGACATGAATTCGTGGATCAGGTGTCATATTTATCTTCATCAACAGCTCCTACAATAGCAGGTTTCTGACATCATTGAGAGTGGACATTGAGATATCGGGCCACCAGATATCTGGTGCCGAAAGGGCATCATGCAATCAACATACTAATAGCTATCAGCTTCATTTCACATGCTAGTAAAATATAGTCATTTATTAATGAAACGCATTTATTTTTCTTTGGACGTCACTATACTGCAATGTCGTAAGTTGTCTTGTTGATTAAACTTACCATGACCTAATTTCAGGAAATTGTGTCGTATTGAAGCCCTCTGAGTTATCATGGAACACAGCTCTTCTGCTAGCTGAGTTAATTCCTAAGTACTTAGATAATGTAAGTGTTCTGTATTTCAAACATAAAAATTGTTAGATCACATTTCTTTTTACCATTACTTTTTAGCTCAACTTTACTTTTAAAGTTTGAGCTATTGCCGTGGCTTGACCGTCGTCAATGTGTGCATGCGTGTGTGCATGGAGAAGTCTGTGAACAATTTCCATTAGCACGGGCTAAAGTCGGACCTTTGGTCAGATCATTATGAAATTTGTCATGGCTGTTGACATTGCCATGTAGATGGGAACGAATCATTTTGTGTCATTCAGCCAAAAAACATAGCCGTACTGTTTGCCTGATCACCATGAAAATTATCATGGATGTTAACATTGACATGTAGATGGGAACAAGTCATTTTGGGATCATTTGGTAAAAAAACATGTCCGCTAGCAGCCATCTTGGATTTTAATCTTTGCATGAATATATCCTATGGCACGGTCGTACCTTTGGTTGGTCATCATGAAATTTGTCATGGATGTTAACATTGACATGTAGATGGGAACGAGTTATTTTTGGGTCATTTGGCCATCTACATGTCAATGTCAATATTCACGACAAAGTTCATGATGATCTGACCAAAGGTACAACTTGTAGCCCATGCCAAACGATTTTCTTGTTTTTTGTTTACAATTACGAAAATGTTGTAGGAGCGGTTCGTAAACCAGGCTTTTAAATTGATGTTGCTTAACTTATTATTAAAAAGCAACAGTTTACGCTATATATACGCTAAAAAAGTTTCATGTCCGGTTTCAATTCTTAAATCTTGAATGAGGTTGCATAATATTTTTTTTTAATGTTGTTGGTGGCCTCTGGAATGTTTGGTATAAGTACAGCATGATCTTCATTTTCTCATTCTGCTTATTCAGGACTGTGTCAAAGTAATTAATGGTGGTATACCAGAGACAACAGCTCTGCTGAAGGAGCGATTCGATTACATATTTTATACCGGTAACAGCACTGTAGCAAAGATTGTCATGCAAGCTGCAGCTAAATACTTAACACCGGTGACTCTGGAGTTAGGTGGCAAGAGGTAAGATGTCAAAACCAAAGAATGCTGCATCTACAGTGTTTGCCTGGCCAAGAACATTTTTGCCCATTTATGAATTTCTTTGACTATTTTTCAGAAACTCTGGCCAAATTGAAAAACCAATTTCTACATCATTGAGATAATCGATGCTAACAATAGAATAAAAAATTAATAGAAAAAAAACAAACTCAAAGCTGGTGAATAAAACACACACCCAGAAATAAAATAACTGATAAAATTTGAGATCAGAAAATTGACAGCGGGTAAGGTATATCAACATCGATTCGCCTTTATTTTTAACACCTGGTTTTTATTGAATTAAATCAGCAAAGTATTGTCAACTGATTAAGAAATGATGGTGTAAAAGCAGCTATTCATCAATGTTTTGAAAAGAAAGCATGTGTGACTTCTGGTACATTGTTATTCAAATATTCACAGGCGAACAACTACTGCCTAACTATTTACCCTTCATGAGGGGAGCTATCTGAAATTTAGAATCTTTAATGTTGCACCAGCGCATCCATCATTAAAGGGTTAATGATTGTAAAGGCAACATGGTGGATTTAGACGATATATCTTCATGTCATGATCAAAATAGGAATAAAAATATCTACTATATCCATTAGGGGTGTAACGATGTTTATCGCTATACGGAGGTCACGATACGATACGTATCGCGATTTTACTTACCTAAAATTATAGTGATACTGCAGAGTCTTCATACGGACTGTATATACACTGATATATAGCGATAACGAAGGGTGGGTATGTGCTTGCATGGCTATAGGTAGGCCTACATGAACTCGCTAAAATATGTGTACTAGACATTCGTCTAAATTGTTTGTTGTTGCAACTTGTATTGTATTGTCTGAGAAGAAAAAAAACTAATTAAAACCTCGTCGATGTATCGACTATCAGTGATATCCTATCAGCCCGGAAGCATACAGATGCCGACATTGAGCCCATTGTTGCACTGCGTTATCTGAACAAAATTAATTAGAGAGTACAAACACCTGTTGACCAATGAGGAACGTCCTCTCTGAAAATCTCTCAGTCAATGTCACAAGATTGACAGTTAAATGGGAGGGGCTGTATATTAATAACTCATGTAAAGTTGTCAACTTTATAACGGGAATTGTGGGGATTCATTGTCTGTTGACAAGTTTATTCCGGGAAGTTTAACAATTGCTCAGCAACCCACATGGGCCAGTGCACAGAGTGCAGTGTCCAGTGTTGACGTGACATGGGGAAAGACATGCATGTAGATTGATATGATATAGGTTGAGACTACAGCAGCTGCAACACTCTGGTTAACAGTGAAATAAAATTGCAGCAATAGCAGTAAGACAGGCATCAAAGGTTTGCCGCCGGTTGTAAACGACATGTCATTGACAAAGTAGGTCACTTGCTGCATGACGAGTACTATTGAAATAGGTCATTAAAATTGAGGTCACTCAGGTCAGGTCTGTGCTTTGATCAGTGGACCACTAGCGACTGATCTATTAATACAATGTGTTTCAAGAAGATGGCATCGTATTGTCCACACATGCAAATTGATACAATGCTGTCTGTTGGCCTCACGGTTACTCTGTGATAAATACGGAATGCTTATCACTTTTATTACTGATTGTGGGGGGTTACCTTAATTTTGTGTTAGATACTGATATAACATTGACCTTTCTCGTTCGTGACGACCGCTGCTTACTTGCCTGAATAGGTAATAACAACATGCAATTTGTGTATCGAGATACGTATCGTTTGGACGCCTGTATCAATGACCGTATCGTCAGTGCTGTATCGCGATCGCATCGATACATCGATGTATTGTTACACCCCTAATATCCATATGTAGAGTTATGATGGTGTAGAAAAAGTTTATGAAGACATATATCACCTCAGAATGAGAATTCAGATTTAATCCTTCCATGAGGGTACTACTTTCATGACCTAATCAACTGGCCTAAATTACGTTATTGTGATTTGGAACGTTTTCTCATCTGTAATTCACTGCAATTGATACAAAATGTGAAAAACATGAAATGCTGTTTCAAACAATTATCAAAGAACTATTTATTTTTCTTCTGCTCTCCAGTTTGCCCATGTCATGAGCGCTAATTGGTTTCCCTGGACTGATAAATGTATGGGTGTCGACGAAGAAACAAATGAAACCCAATAGAGGCTGAAATCCCCTCACAGACATAAACAGTTTTAAGATATATTATGTACTTGTTCTGGTGCGTGAAACTGATCAGTTGATATCCAGGTGCTATGCCAACTGGAGGAATATAGCATTCTACTAACATTGCCAAAAATCTGAAGCAAATCGACCGTACCACTCCATAGAAAACATCGTCTGAACTACTCTCAATTATAAATATTTACTATTTGATTCAGGACTCATCTATCGGAGATCGACAAACGAAAACAATTTCGCCATCGAGAGTCACTGCATTTAATTAATATATAAGAATGGCAATGTGTGTTGTCAATTTGGATATAATATTTGTAAAAATTATTACTTTGAGCAAGATTATTCTCAATTTATATTTGATCACCCTACCGGAGTGTTTCACATCACTTTAAGCGGCAGCACTAGCTACGTATTCTATATAAGCCATTTATTTTACATTTCAGTCCAGTATACATAGATAAAGACTGTGATTTGAACTTAGTCGCCAACAGAGTTCTATGGGGGAAATGTTCAAACGCCGGTCAGACATGTATCGCCCCGGACTACATCATGTGTTCAAAAGAAGTTCAGGTAACTACTATTACATGTAATACTTCAGAATTTCATTTGTGTCCAATATTAATAAATTAAAGATATCCATAACATATCTATGCTAAAAGCCTGTCAGAAATACATTATGTATTATTGTGGATGATTTGTGGTATGCTGTGACATTAACATTTTCTATACTATGGCATCATTAATGAGTAGTGAACCCATAGGAAATGTTCAGATTAAATGTTCAATAAACGACCATAGGTCGTTGTTGAACTTATTACCAAATTTACAGGAAGGTATGCCATTTTATTTCCATCTAGCATTACTCTGGGACCCACTACCCCCAAACCTGCAAAAATAATTATATTTTACTCACCCTCTGGGGGACCTCATTCTACAAATGTCTGGCATCATATTCTTACTCCTGTTGATCAGTACATAATGTGAACTTGATCCCAATGATATAGTAGAGTGTAAATGATGACAAGAAATTGTAAAGCGAGATATCACAACTGATATAATTCTATAACCAAAATCATTTAAACAAATGAAAGCTGCATTTATCAGGGTTAATTTTCCACTGGAATCACCGAATTGATTCGCTTAAAGATTTCGTGTGACGAACACTGGCGAGAATATTAAAAATTTATTCACACAAGTGCCAACATCTGATTCGCATAGCAAACTCTTTTTTTTGTGAAATAATGTTAAGTAATTCGGCTGAGATGGTGGAATAGAATCGAACGTTAGAAAGGTTTTGTTTGGTTGACACTATTCTGTTGCAATCAGCAACATCATAAAAATATTTTGTCATTTTTTTCATAAACAGGAAGGCTTCATAGAAAGTGCAAAGAAATCACTGGCAAAGTTCTATCCTGATGGACCAGAGAAAGGCGATTATGGGAGAATAGTCAACGAAAGGCATTTCCAGTGAGTACCATATGCCAAACATAGAAAACATGTAACAGTGAGTACCATATGTCAAACATAGAAAACATGTAACAGTGAGTACCATATGTCAAACATAGCAAACATGTAACAGTGAGTACCATATGTCAAACATAGAAAACATGTAACAGTGAGTACCATATGTCAAACATAGAAAACATGTAACAGTGAGTTCCATATGTCAAACATAGAAAACATGTAACAGGCCGAATATCTCTCCAACATTGTGGTAAATAATTTTATAATGAAAGCATATTCTGAAACTGTTGTTTGCCAGGCAGTGAAATTAACATGTTGCATAAGAATACATTACCTGTATACAAGGAATATATTCATCTTTGGGGAAATAACAAATAGCCAATGAACCTTAGTGACGGTTGATTCACACCACTCATGACAGTCATGCATTACGCGTTATGTGAATACCAGTCGACATGTCATACTGAGTATCAGAGCTTGTCCTGATCATACCAGATCAGAGTTTCATTGAAAGGCTGCAGCTAGTTCATTTGTTAACTTGTACAAATGTCTAATTGATTAAGTACTCTATAATTACAACTACTTTCTATTTCTCAAAAATACATGTTTCGATTGGTTGAGAGTCGAGTGTGGTACACTGTCCACGCTGGCCGAAAAATTCTTTTACCCAATATTTTTACCATTTCTGAATTTGTTTGGTCATTTTCGCAGAAACTTTGGCCCAAAAAAAACCCAATTAAACCTTTCTAATCTGAATGGATTCTCCCATTCAGTTATAAAAGTATACATTGGAATGGTCTATTATTTATTTGGAGGGGTGTTCAGGTAATACAAATAAAAGAGCATGATAAAATTTCCTCTGAAAATGATGACCAATGAGATCGGCAAATTTCTAAAATAGGTCTTGCCAGTATGGTATTCCATAACCCCAAATCATTTATTTAAAGAATAGAACATGGCTTGGAGTTAGACTACGCCAATGTAGTGCCCGAGGGAGTGATGTTATATCTGACATCACTCCTGACAATACATGCTCTAATCGTTTTATTGTATCAAACAATGTTCACTTGACTTTCTACTGCCTCCATTTTGGGATTTCCCCTGACCTGCTTGAATACACAACTGATAATTAAAGTTCATATACAATCAGTCTCTATATCGGTATTACATCTCTTATCTAGAAGTGTCCATAATATACCACATTGTGATGGTTACAGTTATGCCCTCTGCCAATGCATTCTCTTATATACGCGAGTCGACCATAGGTCGCCTCGCATATATAAGAGAATGCATTGGCCTAAAAAAAAAAATTCTTACATTCTTTAACAATTTTATAATTTTTTCTTACATTTTTTAACAATTTTTATAATATTGTTCTACATTCTTTGACAATTTTATCATTTTTAATATGTTAAGCCAATGCATTCTCTTATATATGCGAGGCGACCTATGGTCGACTCGCATATATAAGAGAATGCATTGGCACAGGGCCGTTCTGTTTGGTAAAGGGTAAAAGAGAGTGGATCCTATATCGGTATTACATCTCTTATCTAGAAGTGTCCATAATATATGATGCGGTATTCCAAACATGACGTAATAAACTGTTTCCAAATATGGAGTGCATTCCTGGCATAGTAAATGTTTGTGAGAATCGTAGTATTTAGAAATAGTAATAAATACAACTAGATGCGAAAGAATCAGTCATGAATATCGTTGACTGATAAAAACTCGAAGATGATGTCTCCTATATTTTGAGGAGTTAAACGAATTATGGATATATCGCCTGTATTCAGTTTTCCAAAAATAGTTGAGTTTGACAATGTGCGGGAAAATTGTCAACACGTCATTGACCTCTGATGTGATCTGCTATGTCATAAACCAATGAAATTGTTCGCAGTCTGCACCACTCTCCAATGAAATGGAGGGAATCCCTTCAATACAGAACCTAATTTTGATAGAGAGTTTTAGAGACGTAATTCCGATATAGGATTTTAATAGAGAGTTTTAGAGACGTAATTCCGATATAGGATTTTAATAGAGAGTTTTAGAGACGTAATTCCGATATAGGATTTTCGTCAGCTTTTCAAAGAGACTGATATGCAATGTGTCCTAGTTCCACAGTGTTCAATCACCCAATCTGTATTTCAAACTGGCGTAGACGGAGTAATCACAACCAAAAATAACAGTTGATTCTTTATTTGTTTACCATTATATATAAAAGCGAATGAAAAATTATACGACCTGAATTCTCGAAAATATATTGAGCAGAAGCGACTGTCTGAGACAAACTAAAATGTGGAACCCATTTTTTGGAACATTTTATATTGGGCAGGCCGGAATTATCGGAAAAATCAATTCTTATCACACCAAACACAAGAAAACCTAAATTATAATTATAAACATAACTTGTGATCCATCAGTCGTTTTTAACCCTATTCTATATTAATTGGATTCTCCCACTCAGTTATAAAGGTATACATTGGAATGGTCTATCATTTATTTGGGGGGATCAGATTATAAAAACAGACACACGAAAAGATAACAGCAGAGCAGAAGGATTCATATTCATTTGTGGGAACTATTCAGATAATAAGTTCAATAAACGGTGAATCAACAAACGCTGAACTTATAAACGGAACATTTCCTAAGGGAACAACTCGTCAATGAGTAATTAGTATAGAAAGGGTTAACTTGCTCTTGAGTATCAGAACATGTCATGATCATACCAGAGCAACATCTTTCTAAACGCTGCCGCCATTTCATTGTTTGATTGCACAAATGACAGAGATAACACTATTCCAGGGTTTCCGCTCGGGGTTGGGGAATGGGACCCCACTGGCTACTGGGGGGAAATCTCAGTCTAAACAAACAAACATTTATTTTGCCAGGTATGCACTCCATATTTGAAAACCATTTATTCCGTCATGTTGGAAATGCTGCGTCGTCGTAGAAATGAAATATTATGGACACTTCTAGAGACGTAATTCCAATATAGGATTTTCGTTTGCTTTTCAATGAGACTGGGGTAAGAGACCCTAAATAGGATGCTCTCTCCCACTAACGGAAACCCTGTCCTTACTGTTTAAAAGTGTCTTAGAGCAAGTAAATTATTAAGAGCTATATCATTATAGGTATATTTGTAATGTCTGAAGTTCTATTTGTTATTTGTTTGCAGGCGAATTAAGTCTCTGCTTGATGAGACAGATGGTAAGGTTGTGATAGGTGGCCAGTCTAATGCTGACGAGAAGTATATTGCACCTACCGTCATCAAAGATGTTCAGACCACCGACAGAATAATGCAAGATGAGGTAAAAATAGTCGAGAATTTGTTCAGGATCGGGTTTTATTTTTTTTTTTTTAAATAAAACTTATGTTTGGGATAATTAGTACAACTGAAAAAAATTAGGTTATGATTTTTAGCTCACCTGAGACAGTCTCCGGTGGAGCTATAGTCATCACTCCTCGTCAGTCGTCCGTCTGTCCGTCTGTAAAGAATCATCTTCTCCTCCAGAACCATAAGACGGAACAGGTTCTTATATGGTGTGAATGTTCCCTGGGTGAATTACATTCAGATTTGTTCAAATGAGGTCATCAGGTCAATTAGTTGAGAAAGGAGGGCCACAACTCTATTCCTTCATAGTAATTCTTAGAACGACTTCTTTTCCAGAACTATAAGGCCGAATGGGTTCATATTTGGTGTGGATGTTCCCTAGGTGACTCACATTCAGATTTGTTCA
The DNA here is from genome assembly GCA_032622095.1 of Siphonodentalium dalli. Taxonomy (NCBI): domain Eukaryota; kingdom Metazoa; phylum Mollusca; class Scaphopoda; order Gadilida; family Siphonodentaliidae; genus Siphonodentalium; species Siphonodentalium dalli. The sequence goes on along the minus strand of CP136067.1, from coordinate 183,582,635 downwards.
AATGAGGTCACCAGGTTGATTAGTTGAGAAACCAGGCCCATAACTCTATTCCTCCATAGTAATTCTTAGAATGACTTCCTCTCAAGAAACATTCGGCCGATTTAGCTTATATTTGGTACGGAGGGACTTTGGGTGACTGGGGTTCAGATTTGTTCAAATGGGGTCACTGGGTCAAATAGGGCAGAGCCAGGGACATAACTGTAAAAACTATTTTTTTTTAGACCCATCACAGCTACCCCCACCCCACCTCCTGTCCCTGCCACACCATGCTGTACCATACCATATCTCAATTAAAATCCTTGTTTTGATCACAGCTGTAGGAGTAACAATACACTGGCCTTGCTCTGCACAGCTGTTTGTCCAGTCATTTTAAACTAATTATCTCCACATCTCTCCCAGGCGTAGCTGATAGTGGGTTGCATGAATGAAATTTAATCCCATGTTTATCTCAGATACAAATTACCTGTTTGACTTTGACAGTTTAAAGTTTATTTTTACTATTAATATTAACCTTTTCATGACCAGAGCTGTGCTGTTGCAGCAACGAAGACCCTGTGCTTGTGCATTCTCTTATATATGTGAGTCTCCCATATAAAAGAGAATGCACTGGCTTTCAAGGTCATGGAAATTTTGTTAGACCAATGTAGTCAGGCATTCAAATAAATTATGTATGTCCTATTCTCGCAGGGATTTCCCCACAGTGTTGGGGGGAGGGGGGGTGATTTACAGATTTTTTTTTAATGAAAGGTAATTTTTAGCTCACCTGAGACGAAGCTATAGTCATCACTTCTCATCTGTCACCTGTTCATCTGTCTGTCCGTCCATCTGTCAACAATTCTTTGAACATCTTCTCTAGATCATAAGACTGAATGGGTTCATATTTGGTGTGGATGTTCCCTAGGTGACTCACATTCAGATTTGTTCAAATGAGGTCACTCTATCAAATGGTTGTGAAGCCAGGGTCATAACTCTTGCCCTCCATAGTAATTCTTAAAAACGACTTCTTCTCATGTACCATCGGGTTGAATGGGTTCATATTTGGTATGAAGGGTCCTTGAGTGACTGGGGTTCAGATTTCAAATGGGGTCACTAGGTCAATTGTGGACTGAGCCAGGAACATAACTCCAAAAAAAAATGTCTGGCACTGCTGTGCAAATAGAATATAATAGAAGGGAGAAAACTCTATATATTTAAACTGGAATTAGAACAGGAAGAGTTGTTGGTGTCCTTGACCTTTGAATACATGCCTGTGATTTTGCATTCTAAGTTCTATGTTCCCTAGCTAGCTGGTATTACTTTATATAAACATGCATGTATCTCACACTCACAGTAGCTGTATAAAGCTCTGTTTTCATTACTGTTTTATATAGGTGTATATATTTATAAAATAAGCACAATTAGAAAAAATGGGGATAAAAAGATGAAATTTGAAATCAATTAAATATTTTTTTTCGAAATTGAGCATATTTGGGCATAACTCCCACAAAAATATCCCAGATGGCCATTTTCAAAACTTAACAGGTCTCACTTTTTATACGCCCGTTTGAAAAAACGGTCGTATTATGTAAATGGGTTGTCCGTCCGTCCATCGTCCGTCTGTCGTCCGTCCGTCCGCTTTTGGTTTCCGGATGATAACTTTAGATTGAATCGAGTGAACTGAACCAAATTTGGTATGTTAGTTTAACACACCAAAATACAGATCAAAACTGAACCAGATTTGGTATACAGATCAAGTTCAAATATTATTTCGTCTGAAGTCAAACAAATGAATTAACCCTTGCCCCATTCTACTCCAGAAACGGGCGTATTATGCCATGCGTTGATGACGTGCTCTTGTTTAAAATTATTCCCTGAAAAGTCTTCATTCTCATCTGATTCTTGTTCTACCTCCTCAAAACCAAGAATGAAAATAAAATAAATTCTTTGATATTTCAGATATTTGGACCACTACTTCCAATAATCACTGTGGAAAATGAGCAAGAGGCCATCAGATTTATCAATAACGGGTATGTGTCGTCATTTACAGTGTGATTGTGCACTGCTATTTGGACAGCATTTACAACTCCGCATTGAGATTCTCCAATCATTTTGTTACAGAAATATTGGATCAAGTTTTTATGTTGAATGTATATATAGATATTTGTTAACCCTTTCCATTTTGTTTAGAAAGGGTTAAATCCAGTAATTGCTCAGGGATCAAAATTGGTTGATTGTTATATACATGTAGATTATCACCACACGTTGATTGTTATATACATGTAGATTATCACCACACGTTGATTGTTATATACATGTAGATTATCACCACACGTTGATTGTTATATACATGTAGATTATCACCACACGTTGATTGTTATATGTAGATTATCACCACACGTTGATTGTTATATACATATAGATTATCACCACACGTTGTTATATACATATAGATTATCACCACCATGTGTGTTTTCAACATCTGTATTCAAGTCGAGCTGCCTTCTCTGGGCTGTATATCGATATGCGGCCCAGATAAGGTAGCGAGACTTGTATACATATCACGGGAATGCACAAAGTGGTGATAACCAGTTTATCTTACAATTCAAACAACAGACTATCATCTAAAATGTAGTATCATATGAGAATTATGTTGTTGTGCATATATAGATAATGCACCGCACAGTTGACATCGTGGCCTGTCACTATCAAGTCTGATGTCATCAATGATTAAATATGTCAAAATAGATCTGAATAATCATACACACTAAATCAATACAATATTTTTTTTTTGCAAAATGCAACCGATTTTATTTAGTGTTTTCAACATTGTCTTTGCAAACGACTCAATTAAATGGATATATAATAGATGTTTTAACCCGATATTATGAAAATAATTGGACTAATTGATGCCAATTGGCCGGTTAATCATATTTTGTTTACAAACGAAGCGAGAGTCTCTCCACAGCTCACGCTGAGTCACTGTTGCCATCCAGGATACGACTTGTTGCCATGCAGGATTCAAGATTGGAAACTGCCTCGGTGTTTCATGTGTACAGTAAATGCCCTAAATAATCGACCCCTTAACCACAGCAGAATTGTGGGAAGTTTTTCAGGATTTAGTCGGAAATATGGCTTGTTGCCATTCATCGGAAAGCTCTCAGTGAGAGCTTTCCGATGAATGGCAACAAGCCATATTTCCTACTAAATCCTGAAGAGTTACCCGTAATTCTGCTGTGGTTAAGGGGTCGTTTATTTAGGGTATTACTGTATTTGAGGAAAAATAGCTAAATAATAAGATAAAATAATATTATATGAACTTCGTTTTAATTCCTTGGAATAATTTATTGACATGAAATAAATTATCATCGCAAAGATATAAACCATATTACGGTTAGTCTGTAGCATATAACATATTTGATATTATTTAATTATACCCCCACTTTCGAAGAAAATGGGGGGTATACTGGATTGACTGCGTCTGTCCGTCCGTCCGTCCGTCACGCTTTCTCCGTCCGTTTGTCTGTCCGTCCGTCCGACCTCATAACTCGAACAACTATGAACCGATTTCAATAATTTTGTGTATGCAATCTCCTTAGGACGGTCTCTCCGCATGATGCTAATTGCGGTTCGGTCCGACTTCTTTTTTTCAAGTTACGCCTCTTTTTATCTTTGGAATCTCGATGCAAAAGTAAATATTTGTACAGAACTTCCTCTTTCTTCTACCATATTCTAGACAATTCTATAGATTTTTAACTTATAAGAAATAAAGGATCTCTAATGAGTCGCAATTCTATAAAAATATATTATTAGTCGAGTTTAGTGGATGATGTTAATAAATTTTTATCACATAATCACATGTTAGCAATCAAAAACTAACTCGAAATGGCTAGGGTTGAAAAAATTAATATTGATTTCCTTATCACAACCAGAGATGAAGTAAAGACATCTTCAAGAAAAAATATAATTCCATTTTAAATGCATCTTTTCATGTTGACAAAATTGTTCAGCGACCCTTATTACCCATGTTTATCTCACAGTCAACACTAAATAACCCAACACAAATTGAATATCATAATTATTTTCTAATTAACATAATAATAACATAGATCGATATCATTGCACTAAGCTCTTACATCACAGCTCATGCCGATAATACATGTGTGTCTTACTAAAAATTATGATGCCGGGTTTAGGGGCTATTCGGCCCTCATTACGGCAATCAGCAATGCCGAAGCCATTTGCTGGAGCAAACTGGGCCATCAACTTAGCAGATTGCCGAAAGCCAAACAATCTGAACTAAAGTGATGTGAAACACTGGGTGATCAAATAGAAATGGATAATATTATGGCTCAAAGTATTTATTTTTACGAATATTAATCCAAATTGACAACACACACACCATCATTCTTATATATTAATTAAATGCAATGACTCTAGATGGCAAAATCATTTGCGTTAGTTTATCGCCGATTGTTGCATCCCGAATCGAGATGTAAATATTTACAATTGAGAGTAGTTCAAACGATGTTTTCTATGGAGTCGAATGGTTGATTTCTTGGTGATGTTAGTATAATGATACATTCCCCAGGTTGGCATAGTGCCTGAGTACTAACTTGTAAGTTTATCGCACCCGAACAAGTCCATACTATGTCTTTAAGAGGGCTGGGCTAATTATGTGATAAAATGATATTTCAGAGAGAAGCCACTAGCAATGTATATATTCAGCAACAGAAGTTCAGTCATTGATAACATTCTGAACAACACGAGTAGTGGCGGAGTGTGTGTCAATGACACGCTCATGCACGCTTCATGTGAGTATATCACTGTATATCCCTTCCATGACTGGAGCTTCCTGAAATTTTGCGAAAACCCTGTGCTCATGCATTCTCTTATATATGCAAGGCTCCCTATGGGAGCCTCGCATATATAACAGAATACATTGGCCTAACATTATTTACCTTGACCTTGTAAGCCAGTGTATTCTCTTATATATGCGAGGATCCCTATGGGAGACTTGAAAATATAAAAAGAATGCCCTGGAACAGGATATTTAATGCTGCACCAGCGCAGCTCCCATCATGAAAGGGATATATTGACTGGTGTACATTGTGGTGTATAATTATTTGAAGCTCTACTGTGATTTTGTTACCCTGTGCCTATTCACATGTTACAGTTTTTACCTACCCCCAGCCAGCCGTATAACATTTGTCCTTCGGCCTCATGGGATACATGAACATACACAGGGCAACTAACTAATAATGTCACGGTCAGAAAATTTATGTTCAAAATTAAGGTGACAATGATATGCTTATGAACGATTCTGATGAGTATTGTTTTTTCCCCTAGATAATTCGTTGTCACAATTAGGGCACATTTGCTTTTAATGTGGTGCTGTAGAACCCTGCATGACCAACTTTTTAAATTATGTTCTATATGCCCATTTTAAAAATAGTGCATAATATGTTTGTTGATATATCTGGATGACAGTCGATCTGGCCTATCGTTTCCTGACGATAAATTAAGTTCTACTGAAGTTAATGAAACATTTAGTATTTGGTTCACAAAATACAGATTCGATTCTGGGTTTCAGCTGCCAATTTTTACTGGAGGTGGACTTTTTTCAACAATCGAATGTATTATTTACTGTTTGAATGTAGATTTTAGAGGGCCATTAGTGCCTGGTTCTTTGCAAATGACATTCATGTGAACATCAAATTGTCTGCCTTGATTAAACAATTCATTCAAGAATACAAGTTATTGAAAATTTAGGTAAACAATTAAATTATTCTTATTGCTTCTGGCATATTGTTAATATTATTGTTAGATTCTCCCATTAAGAATGTTGGGAACAGCGTAGACTCAGTCAAACAAGAGATTTTTTCATGGTCACTTCTGTATGTGTCACCAAGTGGGGGCATATTTTGAAATAATTATATTTACACAAGCATGAATTTGACCTAGAACTTTTAGGTGACCGCAAACCTAAAAGATGCTTTGAAAACTTGACCAATCAAATCAACGCAATGTGTTGTGTAAATACCTGAAGACCAATAAAAGGCACAAGTCTTATGATAATCACTGTTATTTAAATTTTCCACAAAAAATTCTGTTGACTCTTTCAGTGCCAGGGGCCGATCTCATCGGCCCTAATTTACGGTCTGTAAAATTTTTTGGGTTGAAATTTGTTTTGGGTATGCTTAAGCATGCTATAGCGAATTTAAAAACAAACTGGATAAAACCTTAGGGGCATGTTATAACTCAAAACTATCACCAAGTATTCATAGTAATAATTTTGATGCCCATGAAAAACATAAGATTCCCTGGCACTAAACCTACAAAATAAGTCTGTTAAAGAATATAAGAAAAAAATATTAAAATTGTAAAAAATTGTAAAAAATAATAACAAATGATGAAAAATTGTTAGACCAATGCATTCTCTTATATATGCGAGGTGACCTATGGTCGACTCGCATATATAAGAGAATGCATTGGCACAGGGTATATGGGTTGATACAAAAATTGGACCTGGCACTGAAGGGGTTAATACAAGTGGATTTTATGAAACTGTGAAGGGTCTTTAACTTAGCTGACAAACGATTTGTAGATAATCTCTGCTATCAGTAGGGCTGCAATGATTCATCATGAATTCAATGTATCGCGATACACGTTCAAACAATACGCATATCGTATTGTGCCATGTGTTTCGCGATACAGGAAATCAAGTAATGTCTGAAGATGGGCTAGTGTAAAAAATCAAGACCTGCAATTATCTCTCAAGTTTACATGTATACTATGTATATTTGACTCATCTAGCCAACAATTAAGCTCGATTTTAGTTTAATATGAACTCTAACTCCAGTTATAAACTTGTTGTTTCTGATAATTTAGACGGTATTCATTTGGAAACATTTTAATTTAGATTATCGTGATATGTATCATATCGTTGATCATGTATCGTGATTCGTAACGTATCGTGGCCAAGTGTATCGTTGCAGCCCTAGAGCACATCAATCAGTTTGTTGTGGACATAATATTGTAAAGCAATGAAATGTCGGTCAGTGTTTGCTCAATTAAATTCTAACTTTTTTATTAGCTCACCTGAGACGAAGTCTCCGGTGGAGCTATAGTCATCACTCCTCGTCCGTCCGTCCACTTTTTTTTTAAACATCTTCTCCTCTGAAACCATCATACCGAATTGGTTCATATTTGGTGTGGATGTTCCCTAGGTGACTCTCATTCAGATTTGTTCAAATGAGGTCACTGGGTCAAATAGTTGCGAAACCAGGGCCATAACTCTATTCCTCCATAGTAATTCTTACAACAACTTCTTGTCCATAACCTTTGTGCCGATTTAGCTAATATTTGGTATGGAGGGTCCTTGGGTGACTGGTGTTCAGATTTGTTCAAATGAGGTCACCCGGTCAATTAGTTGAGAAACCAGGGCCATAACTCATAGTAATTCTTACAATGACTTCTTCTAAAAAAATATTGGGCCGATTTAGCTTATATTTGGTACTGAGGGACCTTGGGTGGCTGGGAATCAGATTTGTTCAAATTGGGTCACTGGATCAAATAGGGGCAGAGCCAGGGACATAACTCTAAAAACAAAAAAATTACATTTTTGCATTTTGATCATATTTGGTGTGGATGTTCCCTAGGTGACTGTGATTCAGTTTTGTTCAAATGAGGTCACTGTGTCAAATAGTTGCGAAACCAGGGCCATAACTATATTCCTCCTTGGTAATTCTTATAACGACTTCTTGTCTAGAACCATTATGTCGATTTAGTTGATATTTGGTATGGGGGGTCATTGAATGACTGGGGTTCAGATTTGTTCAAATGGGGTCACTGGGTCAAATAGGGGTGGAGCCAGGGTCATAATTCCAAAAAGAATAATAACAAATTCAGGAACTCCTTGATAAATTTAACATACAAAAAAAAAATATCACCCTCCCCTCACATGACCCAGAACCCCACCCTGCCCCCCAACCAACAGCATTCCACCCTATCTCATCTCCTTAACTCACAGGATCTCTCCCACCAGCAGATTAAGTCAATTGTATTAGCTACAGACAGAGAGAGAGTTAATATAAATACACACAGTCATCAATTGAGATGTTTGCATGATAGAGGCATGTTGTGTATAAATCAGTGCCAGATTTATAGATAACAGAACTTCTGTGGCTATAGGCAGAGTCCCCTGGTAGTGTATTCATGTCATTCATAATTTAAATGAGATTAATAGTGTTGAGCATTTATTTTCTCCAGCTGTCAATTTAGCACCATGATTGTTTACAATATCCTGGTCATTAATATCAATTTAAATTCCTTTTCTCAAAGCTGTAATGAAGTGTGTCTATTGTCTGGTCGAATAAAGGTTTGACCTAGAATAAATTTGGACTAAATTGGTTTGTATACCATTTTGAAGAGAAATATATCCTCTATAACATATCCAAAATCCTCTAAAATCCGCTTTGAGCAATTTTTGTAATTCAAGATGGCGTCCAAGATGGCTGCCATTTCCGGTAAATCAGTTCTACGCAATTATAGTGAGAAAATCTTGTCATATGTATACACTGGTATACATTTTTGTGAAGCTAAGACATAACCCCACCGTTGTATTCCAAAATTGGAACTCCCTGTCATAAATGGCTGCCAAAATGGCGGCCGGAAGTGGAAATTTATACGTTTTTTACTAATATCTTTAAGATAAGTTTCTACTGTTTGGAACTGGTTGAGAATTTTGACTTTATTTAACTGACCATTGGAGCAAAGAAATATGCCAGTCATGGGCTCCCAACCCCTTCCGATCGCTCAAAAATTCTATTTTACAGAACGCGGTATAACATATCACAAAATAACACCATTGGGATTCTAGTCATATTTCTTCATGAAATTGGAAGAACTGTGCAATATAAGTAATGCTTTCTACATTTTATGGATATTCCAACTCAATGTTACAAAAATCGTCACTTTGGATCAAAATGGCTTCCAAAATGGCGGCCAAAATATGGAATATTTTCAATATTGTCCCAGTGTGCCATGCAACTGCTTATAAGTTGTTGTTGATGCACACAATTGACTAATCTGTCTTATATACATTGAAAACCAACATTTCTGATGCACCTAGGCTAATTGTTACCATTGAAAACACTAAAATCACCAGAATTATTCAAATTTTTCTGTCACAAACTTTGCATAAAAATCGGCAAAAAATCACTGTTCAGGTTTGAAACATTTTTAAAAGTAAAATGGAAATTTCTTTGGTATCAGCGGTGTTTATTGTTTTGATATGTGCTAACTGTGTCACAATGAGATGTTTTAGACAATATTGCTCAAGATGGCTTGCAAAATGGCAACCCAATTTGGTAAAATGTTGATTTGTCACATATATTCCAAACATTATTCACTGCTGTTCCGAAAAGGTAGCAGATTGTGACTCACTTGGTTATTAAAAATGCTACTTAGTCAACTAAATGTTATATTCTGGTTGTCCCAGAACCTTAAGAGGCATGAAAGTTCATTTAAGGGATGCAGTATGGATTTTGCCGAAAATTTCTTTTGGGATTCTGTCCATGTTTTTATACCCCCCGCAACGAAGTTAAGGGTGGTATACTGGAGTCAGCTCGTCCGTCCGTCCGTCCGTCCGTCCGTCCGTGGACACAAATTTGTCCGGAGTTTTTCTCAGTCGTTTTTTGATCAATTTCCGCGAAACTTGGCACAGACATCAACCACCATGGGAACCTGTGCACCTGCGATTATGATGTCTGTCGGACTTTTTTGGTGGAGTTATCCCCCCTTTTTCGACTTAGAATTTTTTTTGCAACATGCATAATTTTGTCCGAGCTTTTTTCACAACATGTATACTTTTGTCCGAGCTTTTATTCCTACATTTTTTGGTCAATTTTTAAAAAACGTGGCACAGATATTTAGTACCATGGGAACTTGTGCACCTGCGATTATGACGTCTGTCCGACATTTTTGGGTGGAGTTATCCCCCTTTTTCGACTTAGAATTTTTTTTGCAACATGCATAATTTTGTCCGAGCTTTTATTCCTACATTTTTCGGTCAATGTTTTTTAATCTTGGCACTGATATTTAGTACCATGGGAACCTGTGCATCTGCGATTATGACGTCTGTCCGACATTTTTTGTGTGGAGATATTCCTCTTTTTCGAATTTTGTCCAAGCTTTTATTCCTACATTTTTCGGTCAATAGGTTTAAGATTAGGGTTATGGTTGTACACCTGCAATGGGAACTGTTATTTTCTTATTTTAACTAAATGTTTACTGACATGTGAAACATCTTAGTATTTTAAAAACAGGGGGGTATCCGTAGTCCCATTGGGACAGTCACACCTCTAGTTTTAACTGAAATAGGCAGAACATTGAAACGGAACTGAGAGGGATCATAGTATGTGGCTACTCTGGCCCATTGTAATCAACATTGATCAACTTAATACCGTGTGTATGTCTGTTGAATGTATGGCTACAGGTGAGGTGAGTATGTATACGGGGAGTTATTGTATTCATGAATGATATGAATAGTTATACAATGTATGACTATATGGGCATGTATGGGTGTCCACGTTGAGTTGTATAGGTATATAAGGAGTAGCTTATGGTCATGACTGTCATGTATGAGTTGAACATGTATGCAGGGAGTTGTTGTCTGGCCATTGAAGTGGTGTATGTGTACAGCGAGATTAGCTACATTGTCCATCTTTGTGTTGTGTATGTATATATGGAGTGACTGTGTGGTCATGGGTGGGATGTACAGGTGTACATTGGGTGGCTGTATTGTCATGGGTGGGTGTATATGTATACACGCGTTTGCTGTATGATAATGAATGGGGTGTATGGATAAATATGTAGTGGTTGTATGGTTATGGGCAATGTGTATATGTGTACATGGAATGACTGCAGAGTCAATGTTGTTGAAGTGTATATGCATACCTGGAGTACAGTTTGATGGTCACTGGCGGGCTTGTGTATATAGATAGTGACATCGTGGCCATGGGTGGGATGTACATGTTTATCTGTTGTGGCTCTATTGTCATTGCTTTGTATCGGTATACAGTGAATAGCTGAATGCTCATGGATGAGGTGTGTAAGAATACAGCGAGTGGCTGAATTGTCATGGCTGAGCTGTATTTTTGCAAGTCTGAAGTGTATGAATGGCCGTGTGTGTGGGGTATAGGCATATCTTAATGGTAATTGATAAGGTATATATACACATGGAGTGACTATGATCATAGGTTAACCAGTGCCAACCAATACAGGTAAGTATAGGCTAACAAATATATGTAAGTGGGTATCTGACAAGGTGACACATTTGTCTGTGTCAACGAAAATCACACCTAGCCCTCCGGAATTACAATAACAAGTCAGAATGGAGCACTGGCTGACGGACCATAAGGCCTTTCCGTTTGTCAATATAAGTATAGTGAAATAAATAATGGCTTACATCCTGTCCCATTCCCCACACAATGATAGTGGTACATAAATGTATGGATGTTAAGAGAAAGGGGATGATGTCTGTTAGGCATACTACAGAATATTCGAGGCTACATATATGATGACTAAGGTCCCAATTTCTCGCAGACAAATTGATCCCCGTTCTAATGACATGAATGTTGAGTTGGAAGCTGGGTCCTGGAGCAGTTTAATGGAATTTTAAAAATAGTTTTAAAACGTATCCCACAAAAACTAGATTTTATTTTATGCCAAACGTAGAGTTTAGACATTTTTGGAAATTACTCCCAATGAGTTTAAAAGATGCCAAAATGTTTGGATAAGATCAACATCAGTTCCAGATTGCTGACTATATGCCATACTAAGCAAATGTCACATTACGTTTCGACTCATTACCTGCAAGACGCGAGCCCTTGTATATCTTGCATGGCTATATTGCCATGATGTGGCCAGTATGTATATATGGAGTGCCAGTGTGGCAAAATTAATGGTGGGTGAATTGGTATAGAGGGAGTGACTGTATGATCACGAGTGTGGTTTATGCGTATACAGCGAGAGGCTGAATTGTCATGGTGAGGTCTATATGAACGTTTGGAGTGTATGATTGGCCGCGTGCGCATTGTGGGACATTGGTATATCTAGAAGGACTGTAACGCCATTGGTGAGGTTTATATGTATACTATATATACCTGTAATGACTCTATGGTTTTGGGTTGGGTGTATATGTATATTTTGAGTGGATATGTGGCCATGTGTGTCGCAAATATATATGCAGGGAGTGACTTTATGACCCCTGGTGAGGCAAATATGTATACAAGAAGTAATGTATGCTCATGAATGTGGCGATAATATATACCGGGAGTGACTATATTGTCATCGTTTGGATGTATATCTTGAGTACTTATATGGCCATGCATCTGGCAAATATATACATGTACATGGAGTGACCGTATTACCAATGGTGAGGCGAATATGTATACAGGATGTTACTGTATGTTCATGAATGTAGTAAATGGGTATACAGGTCTTGACTATATGGCCATGGGTGATGTGTAGGAGTATACCTGGTGTGCCTGCATGTTTACTCATGACTATATGGCCATGTGTTGGGTGTATGTGCATATCCATGTGTGGCTGTATAGTAGTAGGTGAGGTGTTTGTGTATAAAGCGAGTGACATATGTTCATTTATGTGGTGTTCATGTATATGTGGAGTGACTGCATGGTCATGTGTAAGTTGCACTTGGGTGACTATCGACTTCCTATCCCTATAACTCAAGGATATGTTAACCGATAGAGAGATCATCAGAGTGTCTCTTAATGGCGTTTGGTATGCAATACGAATGAAACAGTTTTCATGACAATAGTATATAAGTTAATAAATTTTGATGCTAATGGGACAGAGTAGCCACATAATATGATCCCTCTCAGTTCCGTGTCAACGTTCTGCCAATTTCTGTTCAAAGACAGACAGAATCCCAAAAGAAGTTTTCGGCAAAAATTCATACTGCATCCCTTAAACTGATTTGTCATGCCTCATAATCAACTGGGACAACCATAATATAACATTTAGTTATCAGTTGATTAAGTAGCATGTTTAATAACCAAGTGAGTCACAATTTGCAACCTTTTCGGAACAGCTTGTAATAATGTTCGGAATAAATATGACAAATCAACTTTTTACCATATTTGGTTGCCATTTTGTAAGCCATCTTGAGTAATTTTGTCTAAAATGATCTCAGTGTCAAACATTTAAGATAGATCAAAAATAAAAATCTCATTTGATACCAAAGATAGTTCCATTTTACTTTTTTAAAAATGGTGCAAACCTGAAACGTTAATTTTTCCCGATTTTGATGCCAAGTTTGTGCAAAAAATCCCATAATTCTGTTAATTTCAGTGATTAAAATAGAAAAAGTTAATCAAGGTGCATCATAAATGTTAGTATTCAATGTATATAAAACAGAATAGTCAATTTTATTCATCAACCATAACTTATAAGCGGTTGCACGACACGCTGGTGCAATATTTACCATTTTTCATATTTTGGCCGCCATTTTGGCAGCTATTGTGAGCCAAAGTGACAATCTTGATACCATTGAGTCGGAATATTCATAAGAAATAGAATGCATCACTTCCATTACACAGTCCTGCCAATTTTTGATGAAATATGACTAGAATCCCAAATTGTGATTTTTGTGTGAAATGTTATACCACGTTCTGTAAACTCGATTTTTTGCATGATCGGAAGGGGTGGGGACCCCACTTATGGCATATTTTATTTCCCCGATGGTCTGTTAACATGCTAAATACAAACTACAGTCACAATTCTCAACTAGTTCCAAACAGCAGAAACTTATCTTAACCCTTAAGGGTCTTGAGATATAGCAATATAATGACTATTCTAGGGTGGTATTAGTATAGCTCATACAACACAACAAAGGATTAAGGTACAGTGAAGTAACATATGTTAATCTCAAGGTAAATGAAAGTTCTATAAATTGTGACATGTCGCACCTGAGCTAACATGGTTGTCACCTGTCAAATTTACCTGTAATCAACAGGTAAAATATTGAAAAACTAATAAATTGATGTTCTGAATTGAATTTCTGTCTTGTGTTTGAATATTTTCAGCATATTTGAGATATAAGATCAAATATAACCTTTGTTGGCCAATTTCCACAACTTTGGATGGCTGGAAACAATTATCTCAGTCTCAGGTAGATGACTAACAACCAATGGTTATATATAAGATGTAATATTCACAGATTCTGAGTTTTACCTGTTGTAATGAAATGATTAATATAGTACATTATTGTTACTTTGTGTCCCTGTACATTGTCCTGAAATGTTGTATGGGCCAATATATCTGGATGGGGGTGTCAACTTTTGACCCAGGGCTTCACCTGTCAATCAGCTGACAGTTACCTGTGAACAGGTAACTGAAAGCAATGAAAGTTGCAAATATTTTTCATAACATAAAATTTATATTGAATGTCTCAAAATAACATGTTTTCAGATACATTTATAGATGTAATGTCTTTCACATACTAATAATGTCCCAATTTGTGAGAAACTACTAATTACAGCCGTAAATGTCCATTTCCTGGATATAGGTGTGTCCTCCTCAACTTGTGATGAAAACAAATTTGTTTGGTAAACAATTAAGTCTAAAACTTCATCAGTCAGAAAAAGTTCCAAGAACTCAATTTCTGTTGAATTCTCATCCAAAGAATGCTGAGGTGATTGTTGAGGTGCGTCACCGTGTCCATCAGAGTCGCTATTTCATCGTCAGATTCATTCTCTTCTGAGTCCGATAAACTGTCATCTAAGTCGGAATAATCTGGTATTTCAACCGGAATGATTTTCTTTCTCGGCCGCAAAGATGGCATATTGTATCCGCAGAAACTCAGGTGTACTAAACCAGGTGTATCATGAGAAAAAACATTGAAAAATCACCGATAAAAACGTGCATGGGCGCGGACATTTTGTATGCGTAATACGTCATCATTACCGGGGTGAATACCATACCGGAAGTAGCTGATTCTATTAGAATTACGATGTTTACCGCGGGAATTTTGAAAACTCGGAATATTCGTATATCGACCTTTAAGGGTTAAAGATATCAGTAAAAAAACGTAACATTTTCCACTTCCGGTCGCCATTTTGACTGCCATCTTGGGCGGTGTGTTCCAATTTTGGCATCAAAATGTGGCGTTATGTCTTCGCTTCACAAAAATGTATACCGTACTGACCCGCGTTTAGGCCCAGGGGGCCTTTGTTTTATTTGAGCTCAAAAATCCAAGTGGGCTTAAACGCGGATATGGCCCTTTGCAAAAATGCAAACCAAAAATCCTAAGAAATCGGGACAGTAAAACTGATGAAAGCCGATCAAACGCCGATTATTTGGGAATTTTTTCAATTAAATGTGAATATTAAAATATTATAAAACACTTTAAATCTTGTAGTTTTATTGGACAACATTCCCATGTTAAAATGACACTATTATGTAAGTAGTCTTGACTGACAGCCGTCTTGTTCCCAAAGTGTTTGCTTGGAGTCAGGAATGCCCTGGTTATTATGTAAGCGGCAATGTGGGTTATCTATAGTCTGACTATAGTTTATATCAATGTTCATATTTAATCCGATTATGAAAACAATAAGCCCGGCGCTTTATTCATGATCCATTGTCTGCATGGAGGATGTTACAATGGCGACTAATTGCATGTTTAACAAAAGCCAGTGAGTGTAATTATTTAACAGCACTGAGAAGGCAGTTGTATTTCTACAAAAACGGCATTCTGAACTCCTCGACCTGTGACCTCTGGGGGCAAACGGTGACGGAATCTGACGAGGTTTGCCGAATGCTAAAACGTATAACAAACGTATACAAAAGCACGTGTTTGAATATTTTGGTTTCGAGTGAATAAAGTTGACGCAGTCTGGAAGAAATTTTTGTTAATTGACAAGTTCCCCCTTCTGCTCCATTATGATACCCACTGTGTGTTTACATAACCAAGAGGCCAGTTCTTTGTGTTTGGCCACATGTAGGAACACACAGGTCTACGTTGTCACTGAACACGAAAAATATGTTTTTACTGTAGTTGGAACAGGTGCGCTTTGATTAAACTTAAAAGTATTGCACGCGCATATAGCCGCACATGGCTTTTAAAGCTATACACTGTTAGCAAGTGGGTTCTATTGTATGTTATGTCTGTTAAACGTTTGGTTTCCCCAGGGAAGTATAATTGAATAAAGAAATGTGAATTTAAGATTCACTTTATTTTATTTCATTTAATATTATCACTCACCTACGAATTATAACTTTCCATTTTTCGTGGCATTCTCGCCGTCACCGATCGTTTGTGAATATACTTCTTGGAATTATTTATTTGGGGAGTATCATTAACAAATACTTACTTACCACTGCTGAAATTGAACAAAATTTGGGGTGGGCTTAAACACGAATATACCCCTGTGCATGGAATTTGGCCAAAATATATGGGTGGGCTTAAACACGGGCATGGGCTTTGAACCGGGTCAGTACGGTACTAATGTATACATATGACACGATATTAGGACTATAATTGCATAAAATTGCAACAAACTGACGAACGGAAAATGGCAGCCATATTGGACGCCATCTTGAATTACAAAAAATGCTCAAAGCGGATTTTAGCGGATTTTGGATATGTTATAGAGGAGATCTTCTTCTTCAAAATGATATATAAACCAATTTAGACCAAATTTATTCTAGGTTGACCCTAAAATTTTAGTTTATCGACCAGACTACTAGCATTTGTGTCTAGCATTTGTACCATGCACAGCAGGCTAGCATTGCTAAATACACCCTTTGAGTGCCTCATTCTGCTTAGGCCTCATCTTCTGGGAAATGAGTCTCAAATTGACTTTTTAGCAGCTTTTTTTCTTCTGTTGAGATTCTAAAATGCATAATTGAGGTGTGAAATGGGTGTGCATACTGTCATGTGCCACCAACTTCAGCTGGAGAACTTCTGTCTGTCCCCAGGTCTCCCATAGCAGTTGATGATTAAGTAAGTTTGGGTTCCCAGATGGTGAATTTGGTGATGCTACCCCACCTTACAGAATAGCATCACTACATTCCCCTTTTGGGACCTCAGACACTCTTAATTCACGCTTGGCTGTTCCAATATTATTTTCCTTGGTGGCATGTTTAGAGCTGTTCCAATTGGGTCCTTTTTGGAAAATCAATTAACTTCAACTCTTAAAAGTGAATGTTTAAAATTATTAGATGGACAGATATCAGAGATGGGGATTCATGTTTGTTCAAATAGGGGCAGAGGTATAAGAGAATTAGCTCTGCCCCACCCACGTAACCTGTATCTAAGATGTACGCTACTGGTATAATAAGATAATGTCATATTCTTGCAGGGATGTCCCCACAGTGTTGGGGGGGGGATTTACAGATTTGTTCAATGAAATGTAATTTTTAAGCTCGCCTGAGACGAAGCTTTTGTCATCACTTCTCATCTGTCTTCTGTTCATCTGTCTGTCCATCCATCCATCTGTCAACAATTCTTTGAACATCTTCTCTAGATCATAAGACTGAATGGGTTCATATTTGGTGTGGATGTTCCCTTGGTGACTCACATTCAGTTTTGTTCAAATGAGGTCACTGTCAAATGGTTGTGAAGCCAGGGCCATAACTCTTGCCCTCCATAGTAATTCTTAAAAACGACTTCTTCTCATGTACCATCAGGTTGAATGGGTTCATATTTGGTATAAAGGGTCATTGGGTGACTGGAGTTCAGATTTGTTCAAATGGGTCACTTGTTTTAAATGGGGTTTCAAATTTATTCAGATGGGGTCACCAGATTAAATAGGGTGGGACCAGGGACATAACTATGTCTCTATGCTAATACTTAAAATGTCTTCTCAAGAGAGGTTGGACTATTTAGCTTACATATAGTATGGAGGATCCTTAGTGACTGAGATTCATCTTTGTTAACATGATTCAACCTGTTAAGAAATGACGGGGCTATGGGGACTTAACACTTTTGTGTCTAATAAAATCATTAAAATACAAAATGCATTATAACATCTACCTTGGAACTACCTGACTGATTAATCTGACATACATATAGTGTTTTTGGGTCCATGGATAATTGAGCTTCAAACATGTCTAAATAGTTTTATAACAAGGCGCTTGTGAGATTGGAAATTTCCAACAATTGAGAAAGTTTGTGAGATGTCGGTTGTGAAATTCCAACCTAAGACTTGAGAGTCTGGAGCCCAGTCAGGAAGGGACATGAGCTAGAGGAGGGAGGGCATGATCAGTATTCAGTAGTGTACAGTTGGTAATTTAAAAGTAGGTATTCCCCGATCTACATACATGAAGCCTCTCTATCCACATATCCTGTTTAGATCTACTTCTTTTAAAGTGATTATGAAAAGTTCTGACTGTTATAGTCTCCAGAGTCCCAGTCTTATCAGTCTTTGCAGTCTGGTGAGCGACCCCACAGTCTTTTACTGTCTTGTTATATTATATTTATTTAATTATATTTTAGTGCCAACTTTACCATTTGGGGGCGTCGGTCACAGTGGAACCGGAAGTTACCATGGAAAGTTTTCATTTGACACATTCTCACATAAAAGAGCTGTTATGCACAGAGCTCAAAACTTGGAGGCTGTTTTAGAGTAAGTACATGTATATGTTTTTTCTATTTTATCTATTTTCAAGACATTTTTTTCTGTAGTGTGATTGGTAAACAACATATGCCACTCTGAAGGAATCAAACATCATTGCAGTATGTTTTGCAACATTACATCAAGAGCCACATATTTGTGTTAAGGGGTCTGTAAATTTAGATAAGGGCCTTTTTCGACTAAATTTTGGGTTTCTTGGTTTTTATATGCCCTTTTGATAAAACGTCGTATCATGTAATGAGTCTGTCCGTCCATCTGTCTGTTAACATTTTTGGTTTCCGATCGATAACTCCAGTTTGGATTATTTGATATGAACCAAGGTTGGTATGTGTATTTCCCAGCTAAAGATACAGGCCAAGTTCAAATATGGGTTCTGTCCAATTATTTCTACATGAGTTACGGCCCTTTTTCGACTGAGAATTTGACCAATTTCATAACATTTTGGTTTCCGACCGATAACTCCAGTTTTGATTATTTGATCTGAACCAAAGCTGGTACAGTTAATCCCGCTTTATCACATAGCCTCGGTGCAAGAGTAATTTATGTTAATAAGCGTGTATGTTAATGTGCGGGATTCCGATATTTGGCCCATTTTGTGTGTAATTTCTATGGACATTTGACCACGTTTTCCGTCGCCATCATCAATCATTTAATATGACGGTTGTTTTATTTATTTTTTCTAATATTCTTCTTTTTATGTCACCAAAATTAACTTGACACAACATAACTTTAATGAATGATTGTAGAATCAATCTTGATGCATGTATTATGCATGAAAAAGAACCAGAAACAAGTCAATTTAAGCGCTGCGAGTCGGCTGCCATTTTCACTAAATTCGACATCCGGTTACAAGTCAGGAGGAGTAACTCTATCTGTAGTGAATAGGGGATTTCCCGCTGGGAATTCCACAAAAAAAAACAAGCTTTACTTTTACTTTCATTATTTATTATCATCTGTCAAACAAACATTAAAACAATAAAACAAATAAAATTATTACATAAACATTACACACACAGTAGCACAATTGTTCAAGGTATCCAATTGATGAATTCTGTGATTTTTCCTTGCCGCGTGTTCTTACGACACCATTCCTGGAATGCCTTTTGGTTTTCATAAAAGTTCGGAAAACTAAATCCCGGAATATCGTTTTCCTCGAAAAACTGTCGTTGTGTTTTATATGTCTCCCTCATTTCTAATGTTGTTATTGGAATTCTAATTTCTTCATCGTCATCGTCGCTGTCCTCGTGATTTTCTGTGTGGTTGTCGATAACTTCCTGGCATATCTCTTCGTCGGTGGGTGCTCCAACAGTTTCTACCGCAACCTCCTCAGAAATAAATTTGTCCACATCTTCCTTGTTCAATGATCCCGGTAGATCAAGGTCATCAGATGTGACACATTCTACCTGACCCACACTGTCGTCAATTGTCTCATCTTTCAGAATGAAACCACCTTTTCTGAAACAATTGGAAATTGTTTGCGGTTTAACGTGATTAGTCCACGATTCTGTTAGCATGTGAATCAACTCCAGAAGGTTGAGTTTTTTTGCAATGCTACCCACGGTCACAGTTTCGTCGGAATCTATTTCTTCAATAACCTTTCGAACGATCTCTTTTCTGTATATTTGTTTTAAATTGGCGATTATTCCTTGATCGCAAGGCTGAATGATAGATGTCGTGTTAGGCGGCAGGAAAACAAGGTCGATGTTGGAAAATTTTGAAACACAGTCTTGTGGATGTGCGCTGCAATTATCTACCATGAGCAGAACTTTCCTCTTTTGACGTTTCATGTCCTTGTTTAATTGTGTCAACCAATCCGTAAAGAGAACTGCCGTCATCCAGGAATTTTTATTGTTTTTGTAGGTGACTGGTAACACGCGAACTCCCCTAAAACAGCGTGGATCTTTTGATTTTCCTATGACAAGAAGTTCCGTTTATCACTTCCTGACATGTTGCAACACACGAGCACTGTGTATCTTTCTTTAGATTTTTTCCCACCACTTACTTTGTCCGATTTTTATACGCCCCTTTGAAAAAAAGGCCGTATTATAGTATTGGTCTGTCCGTCCGTCCGTCCGTCCGTCCGGGCGGGCGTCCGTCCGGGCGGGCGTCCGTTAACCTGTTGTCCGGATGATAACTTTAGTTCGAGTGAACCAAATTTAATAAAATTTGGTATGTGGGTTTATTAGCCGAAAAGTAAGTTCAAGTTCGAATTTGGGTTCCGCCCGCCAATTTTCACCAGAGTTATGCCCCTTATTTGACGTTTTTTGACTTAGAAAATCCTTGAAATTTGTTGTCCGGATGATAACTTTAGTATAGTTTATCGGAATGAATCCAAACACAGGTCAAGATCGAACTTGGGTTCTGTCCGACCATTTTTGGCAGAGTTATGCCCCTTTTTCGACTCAGAAAATTCAGTTTTTGTTATGTTTTTTGGTTTCCGGATGATAACTCGATTTTGGAATGTTTATACGCAAAACCAGTTTTTTTGTGGATTACATATATCGAAATACAGCTCAAGATCGAATTTCGTTTTAATCCGATAATTTTTGCGAGAGTTATGGCCCCTTTTTTGACGTAATTTGACTTAGAAAATCCCTGAAATTTGTTGTCCGGATGATAACTTTAGTTAGAGTGAACCGATTTCAATCAAATTTGGTATGTGGGTTTATTAGGAGAAAAGACAGCTCAAGTTCGAATTTGGGTTCCGTCTGCCAATTTTCACCGGAGTTATGCCCCTTATTTGACGTAATTTGACTTAGAAAATCCCTGAAATTTGTTGTCCGGATGATAACTTTACTAGAGCTTATCGGATTCAATGATAATTTGGTATATTACTTTCTCCCACCAAAACACAGGTCAAGATCAAATTTGAGTTCCGTCCGCCAATTTTTACCAGAGTTATGCCCCTTTTTTACCAGTTTCCGCCGACCCAAGAGAGGGCGTATATTGCACGCCCAGCGTAGCTCTTGTTTACAAAGAGTCCCACTCGGTAACGCGCGATAATAGAGACCGGTCTCATCAGCATTGTAGATGTCGTCTGGAGAATATTTGTCAAGAAGCGTTTGCACTTCCTCGTCCAGCCACTTTTCAGCAGCACGAACATCGGCATCTTTTTTCTCTCCGTGGAAGCGTTTAAAAACTATCGAGTTTCTTTTCTGCCATCGACACAGCCACCCAGTTGTTGGATTGAATTCTTTGTCTAGGTGTTTGGCGAGTTTTTTTTATTTGTCCATGATTATCTCTCCAGATAGTGGAAGATCCCGGCTACGAACATACGGCTACCCACGTATTCAGCGCTTCTTCAACCATCGCATCTTTGCCTAATCGCTGTCGCTTCCTGTCGTGATTCTCTGTTGTGTCATACGTTTTTTTAATCTCGTCGCGTTTGTTGCTGATGTAAGAAATCTGCGTTTGTGAACACGCAAATTTCTTCGCTAACTCAGTCTGTGTGTACAGCTTTTGCTCAAGCAATTTAACAACTTCGTATTTAACACCGAGTGACAAATCGTTACGTTTACGTTTAGACATTTTGGAAGGTTATGATGAGAGAAAGTATGGCTTGAGTTTTATATGATATGAGTCAGACAGCGTGGGACTATGTCACCGGGTTTAAGTAAACATACTCATCCGTTTCCTATTCATATAAATTAGGTTCTTATTTTAAGCGTGATCTTGGTGATGCAATGTCGCGACATATGAACGTTGCGGACACGGAATTCGAAGCCCTGTCAAAGTACATTAAATTCCCATTGTAAATGGATTAAAAAGAGCACACATGCCGGATTGTAAGTGATAAAAACCAATTAGCTGGCAGCCAAGGGCAGGCCTATCAGTATCTTAAGCGCACATGTGGTCGTTCACAGCTTGTTTCTCTTTGTTTGCCGTCTTTGCATTG
This sequence comes from Siphonodentalium dalli, assembly GCA_032622095.1. Classification (NCBI taxonomy): domain Eukaryota; kingdom Metazoa; phylum Mollusca; class Scaphopoda; order Gadilida; family Siphonodentaliidae; genus Siphonodentalium; species Siphonodentalium dalli. The sequence continues at coordinate 183,560,102 of CP136067.1, read as the reverse complement.
ATTGCATTACATAATTAACTATTATGGCCTCTCCATTAACTGACATGTGTGCATAGTTTCACCCGTGTGGCTAACATGTTATTGCATATTTCTATGTTTATAACCGGTGGTCTATCAAAATCTTATGTTATTAGAGGGTAGAAATTAACATATAATACAGTGTAAATGGTTTGGTGCAGGAACAAAATATGGTTATAAACGGGATATGTTTTTATCCGTTATGTTAATAAGTGGGAACGTCTGTATGTGTATTTCCCAGCTATAACTACAGGCCATGTTCGAATATAGGTTCTGTCTAATTATTTTCACATGAGTTACGGCCATTTTCCGACTTAGAATTCAACGCATTTTGGCATTGAAATTATGGGTATATCAGATATTCTTCAAATGTAAGCTCAAAGTATTATTTTATTTTGCGGTAGTACAATTTGAAATGGCTAAAGGGCGTATTTTGCCATGCCATAGCGATGCTCTTGTTGGACAATAAATCCATTTAGGCTTGCATAATCACTACCAAACTTGGTATGTGGACGATTTGCTCAATGTATTAGTGATATTCAATTCAGGGGATTTGTCCAATGATTTTTTGCCAAAGTTATGGGCTTTTTTTACTTAGAAATTTTAGCCTTATAGCTTTTTTGTACAGTAATGCCCTAAATAATCGACTCCTTAACCACAGCAGAATTATGGGTAACTTTTCAGGATTTATTCGGAAATCCGACAAATGGCAACAAGCCATATTTCCGACTAAATCCTGAAAAGTAACCCATAATTCTGCTGTGGTTAAGGAGTCGATTATTTAGGGCATTACTGTATATAGTTTGGTATCTTTCAGCATTTAAATTTTAAATGAACCAACGGGTGTATTATGCCACTGCTGGGGTTCTTGCTAATACATCTGCTGCATTAGATTTCCAGCATACAATAATTTTTAAATAATTACAGCATTCGATATCCACCACTCACTAATTTTACTATATTTACATCATTCGATATCCATCATTCACCAATTTTACTATATTTACATCATTCAATATCCACCATTCACTAATTTTACTATATTTACATCATTCGATCTCCACCATTCACTAATTTTACTATATTTACAGCATTCGATATCCACCATACACAGACAAGAAAGCTGGTATCGTCAACTGGTTGATGAAACAGAAGATCAAGAGTAAGGGAATATTGTCCTACATTCCACTGGTCATCATAGGCGCGATGCTAGCCGTCGTCCTAAAAGTGTGTCCTCAGTACCTTGGTTTCATCAAAGTAAATGCATGCCAAATTATGCTAAATTTAGATGTCTGGTATCAAATTTTCTCAGGTCAAAGGTTAAGACAGAGATCTTCATTCTTGTCAAGTCCTTGCCAGTAGTAGTAGGTTATGCCTTTTATCGCCGAATGGATTATCATAATTATAATGATAAAAAAGTTGCTCGGCCACAATGTCCCCCGACACGGTGGCTTCATTTTGAATGGGGGCTTTTTATAAATATATTATGTGGATACAATACTTGTGCACTATCTCTTAACTGAGCTGCTTATAAATAACCAAATCTGAAAAAAAACTCTGATGGTCAAATATAATCTCAAATTGGAAAATCATTTAAATTCTAAGTTGAAAAAGATGCATCCCAGGATGTACGATTCTATGTCGAAAAATGTCAATAACTCTGCCAAAATTACTCTGACTGAACTCAAAATCGCAGCTGTGCAGGTTCCTATGCTGGGTGGCATCTGTGCCAAGTTTTTAAAAAATTGACTGGAAATTTACAGAATATAGGCTCGGACAAAAGATGCATCCCAGAATGTATGATAATGCCCTAATTAATCGACTCCTTTAACCACAGCAGAATTATGGGTAACTTTTCAGGATTTAGTCGGAAATATGGCTTGTTGCCATTCATCGGAAAGCTCTCTCATGGCAATACACCAAATTTACTCCAACTGAACTCAAAATCACCCAATTCCACCCAAGGCTCTCAATACACTCGCACCTCGCTGGTGTCTTCTGCTCTCAATACACTCGCACCTCGCTGTGTCTTCTGCTCTCAATACACTCGCACCTCACTGGTGTCTTCTGCTCTCAATACACTCGCACCTCGCTGGTGTCTTCTGCTCTCAATACACTCGCACCTCGCTGGTGTCTTCTGCCCTCAATACACTCGCACCTCGCTGGTGTCTTCTGCCCTCAATACACTCGCACCTCGCTGGTGTCTTCTGCTCTCAATACACTCGCACCTCACTGGTGTCTTCTGAACATTAAGCAGGGCTATTGATACCGTGCACCTTGGGAAAATTACCACCTCTGGAATTACTGTGTGTTTATCATGTTCACGGATTTTTATGTCGACAGTGCCTGTCTATCTACATACCCTGCGCTATCTACACCTATTCGATGACCCATACATATGTGAGAAGAGTCTCCCCACTGGGCAAACAACCAAATGTTAGCATTTACCTGTCCATTGTCAAGTAGTGCACCTGCTTTTTTTAATTACCACATTTTAATAAATTTAAAAAATGCACTACAAACGCTTGGTCTGTCGTTGGCAGCCCATGGTATCTGCCATGCTCCCAACGAATCCTCGGATTGATTACACCATGTGACTTTATTTACTGAGTGTAATTGAGACCTGTTGAGCATGTACAAGCCTGAGTTTAGTGTGCCTGTCATTTGCAGAATGAGGTCCCCAGAGGGTGAATTTAGTGATGCTATCCCGCATAGTGGGCTAGCATCACCAAATTCACCCTCTTGGGACCTCATTCTGCATGGCCTCATCTGCTATGGGAGACATAAGACTTAGATTTAAGTTCTTAAATGGTGAATATTGTGATGTACACCGATTGGGAACCTCAATTATGCAATGTGTCGTCTGCCAATTTGGCGATATAGAGAAACTAAACTAAAAAAGAAATAGAATCTATGTACAGAAATTTGATAATAAAGAAACTTTCCAGAGAAGATGAGGCCTAAGCAGAATGAGGTCCCCAGAGGGTGAATTTAGTTATGCTAGCCCGCTATGCGGGATAGCGTCACTAAGTTCACCCTCTGGGGACCTCATTCTGCAAATGACAGGCACACTAAACTCAGGTTTAAGCATGTCAGTTTTGATCTGTGTGTTGACCTTTACTCTGTCTTGATCATTGATCTTTTCTTTGGTGTTTTTAATTTTATGTTAAGAACCACTTAGCTAGTGCATGTTCAATGCTTATTAGAATTGGTGAATTTTATCCACCAATATTTTGTTTCCGTGGGCCTGGTCCATACATGTTAAATTCTGGTGTGCCGATTTCAGGATATTAATTAATTAATTAATTAATTTTATGTTAAATTCTTAGCTAGTGCATGTTCAATGCTTGATGTAAACATATTTTATTCCAATCAATAATAACATATTTAAACATTTGACAAATATTTTACATTATAAGACAGAATAATATATATTTAATGGGATGATTGGAAAGGGGATTAAACAACAAGCCCAAGGGCTTTTATTAAGTTTGCTCCCCTTTTGTTACGCGCCCGCTCTTCATTAAGTGTAGAGGGGGGGTCAGATGGGAAGGAATGAAGCTATCATAATTATAATATAATGTTGTTGTCGTGAGAAGCAAGGAGATATATTGTGAAGGAGAAAGAAATAGAGAGGACGAGAGAGAGAGATCGAGAGAGAGATAAAGGGGATGAGATGCTGGGAGATGGGGGTAGTGATGAGGAGTGTTCAATAATTGAGTTTTTGCTTAATAATAATAATAATAATGATGCTCGTCTATACTATTATTTGTGTGTCAGGCGCCATGGGGGGGGGGGGGGGGGGGGGGGGGGTCTAGCACACTTATTAATATGTTGCATTGGTCAGTAAGTAATTAGACATGTATAGCTGGGAATATCATACTGTCGCTTAACTCGAAAAGAATCAAAAGCAATTCATTGTCCGTACAGGTGATAGAATCATGGAAATCTTTTTGTTCTCATGATATAGGTCTGAACTGCATTAAATATTTGTTTATTTTCGCGAATGTTCAATGCTTATTGGAATTGATGAATTTTATCAAACTGATCATATTCAATGCTAACTAATTGATTTGATCAACTGGTCATCCACTGCAAAATTTATATTGGTACTGGAGTGTAGCTTTTGCTTTCACCATATACTTTCACCATATACTTTCATTTTTGTCTAGTTTTGCTTCCCTTCTAAAAGTTTCACATGAGTCATCTCCAAAAATTGTTTTGCTTTTATGTGTAACCATATAAGGTAAGGGGGTGTCTGAACAGGTAGCAGAACTGTCAAGGTTAGCGACCCCACACCTAGCACACTAGAAAGACAGAGAAAAGTCAAAGTAATGTGCTGGCAGGTGGACCAGAAGGCCTTTCAGAAAGTCAACTAAAGAAAAAAGTAAAACGGCTAAGAACGCATTTGTCATAAGAATTTTACACACAATTGATACCGGTCGGTGCAAAATGTACGGTCTATATAAAGTGGTAGTATAGTCCCCCCGCAAGTTTGGAAACAATTACATATGCGTGACACGGAAAGGGTTATACAGTGTATTACATATAAAACGTAATATATATTAGTAAAACGCTATTTATATGGCCTTGTAATCTCAATGGGTTGATATATACGCGCCCATGCAAGTACAGTATCTATGTATATATATATAGGTATATGTGGGTATATGTGCTCATATACAACCCTACGTTGTTATTTAAGTAATATATGATGCGGATCCCACCACATCACCACTCTTCATATTACAAACCGATAAGTGTCACATATATTTAACACGAATCTTATAAGAGGTATTTAACACGAATCTTATACTAGTAAGAGGTATGCAAGTTGGAATGTACTTCCCAACAATTGTAGATGATTAGTATAGTATTCGGGAACATATATACATAGCGTTATCCAAGTTATCGTGTGTATGCGGTATGGGTGGTACACCATATAGTATTATAATATATACACGGTAGGTATAACTAGAGTTAAACGCTCTCTATATTATATTGTTAAACGCTCTTTATGTGACCAAGTTAGCTATATATAGCTATCATATCTGTCATCGTGAAGTATCTTTACATATTACAATCAGTATATGACTATGTGACATATAGGTGGTGGTTAAACACTTAAACAAGATTTCGAATAATTAATTTAGATGAGTACATGGGGTAATACATCTTATTGTGAGATGTATGCATGCTGGAAAGTACTCACTAACACCAGTAAATTATTACCTTAGGATTATGAAGCATAATATAAAGGGTTAGATTATATACTTAAGATAAATGTAAGTGAGCATTATATCTCACAACAATTATTATATGGGTAGAGATAATAATATTATATATATACATATATATGCACGAAAAAACACACCTAGCCTTCCAGAATGACAATAAAAAGTCAGAATGGAGCATTGGCTGACGGACCTTGCGGCCTTTCCGTTTGTCAACATAAGTATAGTGAAAGAATTAACGGCTTTCAACCTATCTGTCATATAATTTCCCCACAAAATGAAGGTGGTTCACAAATGCATGGATGTCAAAAGAAAGGGGAGGTTGTCTGCTGTATGCATATTAAAGAAGATTCGAGGCTACGTGTGATGATGACCAAGGTCCCAATTTCCCGCAGACAATTTGCTCCTCGTTCCGATGACATGAATTTTGAGGTGGAAGCTGGACCCTGGAGCGGTTTATTAGAATTTTGAAAATAGTTTTAGAACGTACCCCATCGAAATAAGATTCATTTAATGCCAAAAGTAGAATTTCTAGGTTTTTGAAAAATTCTCCCAATGAGTTAAAAAGATGCCAGAATGTTTTGATAAGACCGTCTTCAGTTGCAGTTTGCTGACTATATGCCACGCTAAGCGCATGTCATATCATGTTTCGACCCTTTATTTATATTGGTACTGGAGTGTAGCTTTTGCTTTCACCATATACTTTCACCATATACTTTCATTTTTGTCTAGTTTTGCTTCCCTTCTAAAAGTTTCACATGAGTCATCTCCAAAAATTGTTTTGAGCATGCAGTTCTGAAACATATTCTGACCATATTTGTATGTATATTAAAATATTAAAGGTTCACGCAGGGACCAAGCTAGGGGTTGAAAACAGGGAGAAGTGACTTCTCCCTCTGGAGATTTTAGGGAGACTTCAGCCCTAAATAGTGTGAAGTGTGGGAGGCTTAAGAAAAACATAAGAACCACTTATTATCAATAACATGATAAAATAAAAAATACAAATTTTTTTTACTTTATGCAAAGAAATTAGCCGAATTGTTATTATAAATTTGAAATTTTTGGAAATGTTTTGTGTAAATAACATTTATCAATACAATTAGAAAGTTACAGTAGCAGTTAAATTTTTAACTTAATTGGAAGTAGTATTGTTATACAATATTGAATGACTATATCATTCTGGTAATACATGTATTTCCTTGACTGGAATATACGTTTGTAAATTGTACAATCTGAACTGTGAACAAGATGATCATGATGCATGCAACTTTGTAAGTTTAATTTGGTCACTGCTGTAATTTGGGTGTCCGTTAAAATAAACAATAAGGACTAATCAGGGAGTTGTGAAAGCTTTTATTTTCATTTCTAAAGCTTTATTAATTAATACCAACGTCAATGGTATAATCCAATTAAAGCAATAAACTTGACAAGACTTAGTGGGCGCTGCCATTTATTTAGGGAAGCAGTCTCTCCAAAAAGTGTGACGTTTTGCCGAAACAAACTTCCAAAACGCCTAGTACATAATCTTATAATGTCGTAATTGTTTCATATCTGAATAGCGGGAGGGCACTCTTGTACTAATTGATAAACTTATGGAACTCGAATGGTCTAATTATTTGTTATACTAGCGATAATGACTTTCGATGGTTAGATATATAATCCTCCGATAATCCTGGCGAAAATAGGCGACTTCAAATAGATCGGGCCGGGATTGAATGTGAACAACTTCTTTTATCGGAAAGGGATATTTTAATGAAATGTTTCGCCCAATGGTTCAGAGAGATAGGAACACCAACATTATGACATTCCACCGGTGAATCTCAGTTTGGTCAAATTTTGAAGGCGATTTTATTTTCGTCTTGCAAACATCAAAGGGCGAAGAATTTAAACGGAATACAGAGCCAAATATGTGTAATACCATATTGCATAACAAAACTTTAATATTTTCACATAAAAACATGAACCTTATTTCGTCTGTGATAAGTCATTAAAAATTGGCGTGATACACCACCACATTCTTCCTAAAACTCACATGCCCCTGATTACATCATAAAACTCATGTGCCCCTGATTACATCATAAAACTCATGTGCCCCTGATTACATCATAAAACTCATGTGCCCCTGATTACATCATAAAACTCATGTGCCCCTGATTACATCATATTCCAGTTTGTTTGCTCTGTTGTTGTATGGGCTTTTTTAGATGTCATCATGTCTTTTTATAACTTTTGGTGAAATACATTTGTAAATAACCATAACTTGCAAGGTGTTCAATATGATGCTGTGATCAGTAAAACTACATGGTTTATTTGTGTCAACGATAATATAATAGAATACGAGGCTATGTTTGGATAGCCGGATGGCTATTTATTACCCCAGGCTAATTACCCAACTTTTTTGTTTTCTTTGAGAAAGTATTATGGCAGTCACCTATGTGTGACTTCTATTGTATGAAGTTAGCTGCTGAACAGGGTTAGTGCCGCCACTTGCCAAATTTGCCACTGGCAAAAATAATTCACATTTGGCAAAAGTTTTGGCAAGCCACTTTTTAATTCCTCAATCAAATTAAAAAAACTATTGGTCAATCAATACCATTCATTTCAGGAAACAATATAGTTATATTAGTGGTGTTGTATATGGTTTAGGAACAGTTAACACCTTTATTAAGATGAAGTTAATCTGATAGCAGTAGTATTGATGGGTGGAGGGATTACCTGTATTTAGTGTGGTGGTGGTGTTTACAAAGCTAATCCCCTTCTGATGAAGCAACCCTTCTATCATGTTATTGTACAGCTATTGGTTTATTTTTGTATGATAAACCACAATAGAGATGCGAGTATAATTGTTACTTAGCTGCTTTCCTATCGATATCAAAAGTCGTTCAAACCGCGAGTGTCAAAACATAAGACTCGGTGTTGCAGAATATGACACTATCAGGGTTAGCATTTGGCAAATTCGAAAATAATTTGGCAAAAAAAAAATACATTTGGTAAGTACTGAACCAAAAGTAAATTTTGGTTCAGTACGGACCCTGATGCTGAAGCATTGTCTTTCATTGTTGAATGAATTCTGGAGAAACTGTTTCCCGAAATGGAGGTAGGGCTGAAATTCGGGAGGCTCCCACCCAATTCGGGAAAGTAAACATATATGGTCAAGTCATAATGCTGGTGCTAGTGCAGCATTAAAGATCATGTGCCAGTGCATTCTTTTATATATACGAGTCCCCCATAGAGGGCCTTGCATATAAAGAGAATGCACTGGCTTACAAGGTCAATGTAAATATTGTTAGGCCAATGTATTCTCTTATATATGCGAGGCTCCCTATGGGAGACTTGCATATATAAGAGAATGCATTGGCACAGGGTTTTCCCCAAAATTTCAGGAAGGTCCATCAATGAAAGTGTTAAAGACATGTCTCCTACACCTTTCAACTTAACTTTGTGTCATAAAATATGCTTTAACCCTTTACCCAACAAAACGGCCAAAACCGGCCAAATAAAGCTTCAACAGCCTAAAATATCTTCGGTCTGTCTCAATAGAACCATACAAATATGGATATCATTGGAACCGGCTCCTTGACCACATTGTGATAGTTACAGTTATGCCCTGTGCCAATGCATTCTCTTATATATGCGAGTCGACCATAGGTCGCCTCGCATATATAAGAGAATGCATTGGCCTAAAAAAAATCTTTTTTTAACACTTTTACCATTTTTTCTTACATTCTTTAACAATTTTATAATTTTTAATGTGTTAAGCCAATGCATTCTCTTGGTATTGTATTTTGAAGATGAATGTTCACTACTACCACCCTATTGTTCACTACTGCCACCCTATTGGAAACAACACCTCAATCTAACAAATTTGCACCAAATTATTGAAAGTATTTGTTTTCAAAATATCATTGTATTTTTATTGTATTTAATATTAGTTAGGAATTATTTAATAATAGCTAAATAATTATATAAATTTATGTATCATGCACTGATTGTTCACAAAACATTCGCATTTGCAGTGAACAAATTAAAAAAACACTGTCTAAAACGTTAGAAACATTATCAACTGCATTAAAATAATAATAACATTAGGTTAACGCAAATCCAGGTTTATAAAAAAAAATTGTGAATAATATTCTCGACATTTCAATCATATCATTGTGTTTTTTCGCAATGTTCACATTTTAATTCACTTGTCATTTAGTTTTGAAATGCACATTTATCTTATTGATCATTATTCACCGCTAATTACCTCTTTTTCCTACCTAAAGCCTGACTAATAAATGTTACGTTTATCATGCCAATGTAGCTTTATTATGTAGGTGATGTAATTATATATGCAAATTGCGCAGGTTACTAACTGATGACATCAACCGGCCTAAAGGACGCAATTGTGATTTTGGGACATGTTTTTGTCCATATTTGACTCTAAAAGATCTATAAAACGAGCCCAATTTGGAATAAATATAAAAAAAACAATGAACTAATTTGTTGTGAGCTTCATTCCGGTATGCTCACGTCAGGAATACTAATTAAATTGCTTGATGCCATAAACGTAATTCGTCATCGAAGTAACGAATGAAAACCTTGGGAAAATGACTGATTTCTCCTACAAAAGGAAAGTTTTGTGCGATGGATAAATAAAATATGTAGCTGATGCTGTCACTTAAACTGTTTATGTCCGCTCGGGAGATTTGGCATCTATTGGACTCATAGATGCTCAAATCCCCCGAGCAGACATAAACAGTTAAAGCGATGGCACTAGCTACATCTATATCTGTGAATGTCTGTCTGTCTATAAAAATTAATGGGGGAATCATCTAGATGGCTCCAAAGAGGTCTAACCAGGGTTAACTTTTTATGTGGAAGATAATGGTGCAGGTTAAAATTTTCTGTTTGTGTCAGGAATAAATATGGGGAGGGGCAACAAAATCAATGTCATTTTTTTGTCGCCGATTTCCACCAAACTTATACATAATCATCTCCATGATATGAGGAGTCTAATTGTGTGGTTTAAAGATACCAAAAGTGGCACCGTTAGAGTCAGGGTGGAGGAGGAGAGGGGCACCAAAATTTATAAAGATATTTTTAGCATCAATTTGCACCAAATTGGTACATATTCTTCTCCATGATACACGGAATATCATCGTGTGGTTTAAAGATGCCACATTGGTGCCATTGGGTCAGGAATGGGGATGGATCTGCTAACTTTGAACCACACCATTAGACTCATGGGGATGCCTACATGTATATCTAATTTTGGTAATAATTGGCAATACAATATATTATCCCATCATTCTGGTGCCCTCCTGTCCGCAATCTCTGGCCCCTATGAAGCCCCCTTTAAGACCACACCATTATAGATTCCATATATATAGATGATGATTATAGAAGTTTGGTGAAAAAACGATGACCCAATTCTGTTCAGGCACTTTTAGCCCCTTTAAACCACACCGATTCCTCATATCATGGAGATGACTATATAGAACTTTGGTGGAAATCGATGACTAAACATTTTTATCACTGTTGTTGCTCCTCCAGTGTCAGGGCCAGGTACCTACTTCATAATTTGCTCTAAATTCAGCATTTGTATTTCTATATTTTCCAAAGTTTCCAGCAATCTATATATTGGAGTTCTCCCAACAACTCATCGCTCATACTTTAAAAATTAGATACAAACAGATTCATTTTAAGGAGATTTTGACATTCAAATTTCACAACCTAGAAAAATGGTGACCAGATTCATTCACTTCGACACTTCTATCTTCTCTATTGTCATATTTATATGGGGGCGGGAATCACGGCATTCATAGAGAGCTAGCGAAAACTGATAAATAGCTCATTTGGTGGCTTTTTTGGTTGAGTTATTTATATAGATGAATATAACGGCGAGTACTCACTTCAATGTGAGACATCTTGCTACCGTTCCAAGCAATTATACATGTGATGTAAGTTACTGGCCCTGAGGTACGTTGGGGATGGGGATTTAGGGACACCATTATTGATAAAACCGTGTTGGTTATGAAATGGGAATGACGTTTTGTGACACCCATTTTGGGCATAAAATTTATGAGAATAACACTTAGAGCAAGAGTATTCTCTATCCCTACAAAATGTCCGCAGGGGAGTGTTCCATATCACTATAAAGGTACTCAATCCGATCAGACGGTCCCCATACATCAAGATACAACAACAACAACATTTCTTCTTTAGTTCTCAGAATCGATTAATTGCAACAAACTAATGCAAACCACTGTCAACTATGGTATAAAATTTCCCAAAAGTTGTTATTTATCAACATTTTGTTCAACAAAATATGGCCGTATTATCACTAAAGTATCACGAAATTTGACCGTATTACCACTTGATTTTAGAGTTATCCATATTCATCCACAATTTTGTCCGAGACCTTCCATTTGACCACGTGTTTCTGGGCCACATATTATTACACATCTCGAGAAATGACAAACTTCAAATATCGATATCTGATCACTCTGAGCTTTGACGGGTGGGTTCCTCGACTCGAATCAAATATTTTTTACCCCGAAGCTAAAGAAATAGTAATTTAGGAGCATTAAATCAGATTAAGTACCTTTAACTTGGGTCATCCTGCCAGTATTCTATATTTATGTCTGTATAAAGTATCCTGCAAATCCTGAATGATGATAATACAGATCCAAATGTGGAATTTGTTACAATATTTAATCTGAATTCTCATTCTGAGGTGATATATGTCTTCGTAAACTTTTTCTACCCCATCAGAACTCTACATATGGATATAGTTATAGTAGATATTTTTGTCCCCCGAAAAATATATTTTCGGGGGACTATAGAAACGGGCTCTGTCCGTCCGTTCATCCATCCATCCGTTCGTCCGTCCGGGCGTCCGTCCGTTAACCTGGTTTCCGGATGATAACTTTAGTTAGAGTGAACCAAATTTGGTATGTGGGTTTATTAGCCGAAAAGTAAGTTCAAGTTCGAATTTGGGTTCCGCCCGCCAATTTTCACCGGAGTTATGCCCCTTATTTGACGTTTTTTGACTTAGAAAATCCTTGAAATTTGTTGTCCGGATGATAACTTTAGTATACATGTAGTTTATCGGAATGAATCCAAATTTGGTATATTACTTTCTCCCACCAAAACACAGGTCAAGTTCGAACTTGGGTTCTGTCCGACCATTTTTGGCAGAGTTATGCCCCTTTTTCGACTCAGAAAATTCAGTTTTTCTTATGTTTTTTGGTTTCCGGATGATAACTCGATTTTGGAATGTAATTTGACTTTGAAAATCCCTGAAATTTGTTGTCCAGATGATAACTTTAGTTAGAGTGAACCGATTTCAATCAAATTTTGTATATGGGTTTATTAGTAGAAAAGACAGCTCAAGTTCGAATTTGGGTTCCGTCCGCCAATTTTCACCGGAGTTATGCCCCTTATTTGACGTAATTTGACTTAGAAAATCTCTGAAATTTGTTGTCCGGATGATAACTTTACTAGAGCTTATCGGATTCAATGATAATTTGGTATATTACTTTCTCCCACCAAAACACAGGTCAAGTTCAAATTTGAGTTCCGTCCGCCAATTTTTACCAGAGTTATGCCCTTTTTTTCCCCAGAGAGGGCGTATTTTGCACGCCCAGTGTAGCTCTTGTTATACTAAATACTCATTGACGAGTACAGTAATGCCCTAATTAATCGACTCCAATATGGCTTGTTGCCATTCATCAGAAAGCTCTCGGAGAGAGCTGTCCGATGAATGGCAACAAGCCATATTTCCGACTAAATCCTGAAAAGTTACCCATAAATCTGATGTGGTTAGGGAGTCGATTAATATGGGCATTACTGTAGTTCCCTTAGGAAATGTTCAGATAATAAGTTCAACATTTCCCACCAATGAATATAAATCATTCTGCTCTTCTTATATCTTTTTTTCTGTCCGTCGTCTGCTTTTATTACCTGAATTCCCTTCCAAATGAATAATGAACTGTTCCAATGTATACTTTTATAACTGAATGGGAGAATCCATATACATGTAGTATGGAAATGGTTAATTCATCTCTCTTGCAAATTTCCATTCACCCTCTAACAGTGTCTATTTCTCTTTGCAGAGTCTTGGCTTCCATGGAGATAGGTTGTGACCGATCAGAAGAAACAAAACAGCAGAGACCCATGAAAACTATTAACCCTTCCGTTACTGGAGTGTCCTGAAATGTGGTGTAAACCCTGTGCCAAAGTATATTCTTATGTATGCCATTCTCCCATAGGGAACCTCGGATATATAAGAGAATACATTACATTGGTCTAACAATATTTACCTTGACCTTGTAAGCCAGTGAATTTTCTTATATACATGTATGTTATGTGAGGCTCCCTATGGCTATGTGCATATATAATAGAATGCACTGGCACATGATCTTTAATTCTGCACCAGAGAAACTCCTGTCATGAAAGGGTTAACAGTGCTAAAATGTGGCAAAAAAAGTCATTATTTATATTTTACTCGATTATGGTGTATATGCAACATAATTGTTTAGTGATATACATAGAATCAAACTTCAAAAAAGTTATTACCCCAGAAACTTGCGATTGGCAATGTTGGATGTCCGATCATGGTAAAAATATGAAATATTAATAAAGAACAAGTTTCAAAGTTTATCAACTATCTATTTCTTGGCATATATATAGCTTGAAGGAGAAATAATATAGAAAATATTCATGGTATGGGTGTTTGATATTAGTATGTTGTGTGTAAAGTTGTTTTTTTTTTTTATATATTTTATCGTTAAATTACCATTATTATGTGTATGATAGCTGACATTATCCTCAAAAGCGCTTGAGATTTTTTCTCCAATTCTATATATATTTTAATAGACTTGGCTTGTTTATCCATCAAATTATGCATGTGGAATTTTGAAGGAGCTATATTATATATAGATGGAAGATCTCCAACCGAATTCATCGATATAAAGCTACCAGTAAGGCCGTACAAATTAAATTTCCTGTTTCTCAGGCCAAAATATTTTGAAAGGCAATCACGCTCGCACGTATTTTTTGTTATTATTTATTTCTGGGCACACCCCAATGAAGCATTCCACCTCCGCATCGGCTACAGTAATCGACCCCTTTACCACAGCAGAATTATGGGTAATTTTTCAGGATTTAGTCGGAAATATGGCTTGTTGCCATTAATTGGAAAGCTCTCCCCGAGAGCTTTCCGATGAATGGCAATAAGCCATATTTCCGACTAAATCCTGAAAAGTTACCCATAATTCTGTTGTGGTTAAGGGGTCGATTACTTAGGGCATTACTGTAGCTCCCAGTCTAATTTTAGTTTCCCATGACCATTATATCCCAAACATATCTGTAAAAAGATAGTTCATAAATTCCATGTGATTTATTTTGTCAAAAATCGCCCACTCTAGTATGACAGACGCATTTTATACTGAGATTGCAGTCACAATATATCACAAATGTTGGGATGTAGTTAGCAATTATAGCAATGAATCGGAAATCTGAACTAGGAAACGGGACTGTTTTATCTTAATTCCGCGCATGTCTGTATAAAAAACGTAGCACCATTATTTTGTATGGACTAAAATATTCCCAGACAGATTCAACTTGAATAAAAAGTTTGCAAGAGCGGGGTTTCCGGACCATGCCCGTGGGCCTGAGAAATTAATTGAGCATGGCCTAAGGCCATGGCCAATTAATTTTATGTTTAGCATAAATAGCCGCATTTCCTTTTTTTTATAGAAAATAATAACTCATTTGATTAATTTTTGGCACAATTCAATTGTCCCAAAGAGTGTCCCTTGTGAAAATTCAGATAGGAACGTTTAATCTTAGTCCCAAAACACATGCTTAAATTCACATAAAATTAATGAAAGCAAGATTGGCCTATTTTTTTTTCTCTCATAGTCTTATAATTTTTATATGATATATAATTTTTTTATATATTTATTCATTGATGTTGTCAGCTACATTTAGGTTCAGTTACATGTAACATAACTATGATGTTTTCTTCAGCATCTTTCCAGGTAACGTGCACATGTCCTCAATTTAGTAAGAGCAATAAATACAGTAATGCCCTAAATAATTGACTCCTTAACCACAGCAGAATTATGGGTAACTTTTCAGGATTTAGTCGGAAATATGGCTTGTTGCCATTCATCGGAAAGCTCTCAGTACTGTATGTAGAGCCACACTGTGTTGTTTTGGTTCAGTCATTATCATATGAGAGCAGACGGCAGAAGGATACCACGAGAGCTGTAGGCTCCGAGAGGTATACTTATGCCATCCGCTCAAATTCGAAAATCTCTAAACCAAACCAACATGAGCGCGACTCTATATATATTACATAACCTAAACACAAAAGTGATATTATTTAGAAATCTTGCAATCTACATTCATAGTTTTCCAATGATTTTGACGTCGCCTTGTAATGTAATGTAATTACGTCATGCATCTCCAGACAGCAAGAGCAAACTGTCGAAAACTACCACACAGACAAGAACTATTGCATTTACTAAGAATTAGAATAGGACGAACGGGTATAAAATCAAATTTTTTGGCCGAAAAGAGAGTGTTATTTACCAGAAAGGCTCTATTGTTATTGAAGCCACTTTACCTTATTAAGGATAGACTAATTTGACACTCTATGGCAGTTGTCTCACATGTATCGCCCTGATCAGCATGTGTTTCTCAATGTGCATGTCACATGTACATGTAACTGAACCTAGCTATTGTTATCAATCAGAAGCCATATTTACTTGTTTATTAAGCTTCAATTTATACATCTTGATAATAAAATGCTAAATAAACATGAAAACTGGTTGTGCATAAAATGTAATGTACCCCAGGGTTCCTGCATGAATTATAACTACCCCAGAGTTCTTGCAGGGACAAATTATTATTCAAAGCAGCTGTTCAAAGCCTGGAAAGTGCTTGAATTGCTGTGGGGGGGGGCTTGAATTTCAGTGATATTTTCACTGCTTGCTAAATTTGCATAAATGATAATGACTTATGTTCACTATCTTATTTAACCGTTTCT
This sequence comes from Siphonodentalium dalli, assembly GCA_032622095.1. Taxonomy (NCBI): domain Eukaryota; kingdom Metazoa; phylum Mollusca; class Scaphopoda; order Gadilida; family Siphonodentaliidae; genus Siphonodentalium; species Siphonodentalium dalli. The sequence continues at coordinate 183,543,806 of CP136067.1, read as the reverse complement.
ATACTGAATTCCAGAAGATATGTGGCCGATTTTTAAATAACAGTGAAACACCTCTATTCTCATTCCATTACAACATGTATAAACACAACGCGTCATACATGTAACCTCTGACTAATACTCGTCTTATCATACAATGGATTTACCACCAATTCCCCACATATCTTCTAGACTGATAAACGCTCTTTATTGATCATATAATTTATATGGTCAAAAGTAAGTAATGCTTTATTCCTAGCCAGTATTTATGGGACATGATAAGATGTGCCTATCCCATGATATCCCCTGGTCAGGTGCCCCATCTGGACCAACTTTTCTTCATAAGGAACGCTCTTTATTGCTCATATTTGCCCCCTGTAACTGGTCTGAGGTCAAAGGCATCTATCTCATTATACTCTGCGGGTCAATTTATCCCCATGTTTCAATTTTGACCGACCAGAGTGCAACAATTATGGGTATATAATTATTTAATTGAATTAATTATAAGTGCCCTTTTAAGACATCTAATGTCAACGGGACCTATCTAATATGATTCCGTGAGTCAAATGACCCATTTGTACAAATTCAGCTCAGATGGTCCGCCGTATTTGTATAAACAATCAGTAGATAACAGCCAATTTTATTTCGACAGCCTTTGAAGTTTGACACTGCGTGTCTCTAGTAGTCCCTCGTGTGACGTCACATGAGGGAAGATTAACGATTCAGACTGCATAATCCATAGTGAAATATTCAATCGCATGAATGGGCATAACTTCTGTTACATGCGGCCTATCACAAAAAAATATTTTCGGCAATGTGCTCAGTTGATTAGCGGAAAAGCTACACTGGTGTGATCCTTTAACGACCAGGCCCTAATCTCCGTGACAAGAAAATTCCACAGTCTTAAGACTTCTGAGCTATGTCAGGAGGCGGAAAGATTAAGACTTCTGAGCTATGTCAGGAGGCGGAAAGATTAGATAGACCTACACAGAAAACTATACCTAAGTGCTAAGATGGGTACAGGACGTTTCGTACCATGGTCGTTTCGTACTTGGTCGTTTCGTACCATCTGGTCGTTTCGTACCATATTTCTTGGTGACATATTTTTAGAAGGGAAATTTTGGGAACGACGTTCATAGAAAGTATAAAAAATTATTGGAAATGATTAACTGCCATAATCTGGACAAGTGCAAGGCTCGAATGATTGTTTAATAGAGAGCAATAGTGTTTTAAGACAGTTAACAGAATGTTAGTTTGTGCTGGAAATGTGTAAAGGTTCAGTAACTAATTGCCGTTGATAAACACCATTCATACCAAAGATAATTACATTTTACTTCAAAAAATTGTCCAAACCTGAAAAGTTATTTTTTGCCGATATTTTGTCAAAAGTTTGTGAGAGAAAAATTCAATATTTCTGGTGATATCATGCAGTGGTGACAATAGTAACAATTAACCATGGTGCATCAGACATGTTAGTATTCAATGTATAGAAGGCAGAATAGCCTATTGTATATATCAACCACAACTTGTAAGTGATTGCAGGGCACGCTGGGGCAATATCTACCATTTTCCATATTTTGGCAGCCATTTTGAGCCAAAGTCCCAATTTTGGCTTCAATAAGTTGGAATATTCATAGGTAATGATATATCTCACTTACATTACAAAGTTATGTTCATTTCTTGTTGAAATATGACTAGAATCCCAATTGTGATTTTTTTTTTTTTTTTGTATACCTCATTCTGTAAAATCGGAATGGGCTAAGACCCCAATAATTGCACACTTCATTGCTCCAATGATCAGTTAATATACAAAATACAAAATAAAGTCATATTTCTCAACCAGTTCCAAACAGAATAAACTGATCTAGAAGATATAAGTGAAAAAACGTCATATTTTCAACTTTTGGCGGCCATCTTGGATAAGGAGTTTCAATTTTGCCCTATACAAGTGTCATTATGTCTTAGCTTCACGAAAATATATACATTTGTATAGATTACTATAGTTCCCGCTATAATTTGCATCAAACTGACTTGGGTCCTAGTCTAAAAAAAATTGGCCGCCATCTTGTCTGGAGTCTACACGGCCACTTTTTAGTAGAGTTTTTTTCCAAAACTCGACTTATAGTTTGATGAGGGACGGTGGGCAGACGGGCGGCGTGTTTTGATTATAACTCAACCGTTTATTGACGGATTAAACAAAATTTTGGTGTGCGAGTACACATCCATGCACGTAAGCTGCAGACAAAAAATCGGGTTCGTCCGCACATTTATTACAGAGTTATGGCCCTTTGCCATTTTTCACTGATTTTAGGCTCGTTAGCGCAACAACTTCAACAAACGTTATCTGATTCGATTGAAATTTGGGATATAGGTGTCTCCCAAGAATATCTCGGACGAGTTCGAAAACCGGCCTGGTCCGATAAAATTTGATAGAGTTATGGCCCTTAATTAGTCATTTTTCACGAATTTTCAGCTCGTTAGCGCGATAACTTCAACAAACGTTATCCGATTTGATTGAAATTTGGTATATAGGTGTCTCCCAAGAATATCTCGGTCGAGTTCGAAAACCGGCCAGGTCCGATAAAATTTGATAAGAGTTATGGCCCTTAATTAGTCATGTTTTCACAAATTTTCAGCTCGTTAGCGCGATAAATTAACAAACATCATCCAATTTGATTGAAATTTTGATATATAGGTGTCTCCCAAGAATACCTCGGACGAGTTAGAAAACCGGCCCGGTCCGATAAAATTTGATAGAGTTATGGTCCTTAAAGGTACTCAACCCGATAAAACTCCTCTCAATTACTATTTCAATGGCTTCGGGGGTCAAAAATATTTGATTCGAGTCGAGGAAGTCACCCATCAAAGCTCAGATTTGTTAGATATCGATTTTAGAAATCTATTATTTTTCATTATCGGGAATTCTTTCTGGCCCAGAAGATAGTAAAAAATTCGTTATTATTACCCACTTGATTATAGAGTTATCCATCCTTGTCTGTTTGAATAGAATTTTGGCGTAAAATCTCGAGCATGTTACCAAATTGACGGCAGTTATAAGTACTCATCTCGAGAACATAAGAATTTTCAAAAATCAATATCTAATAACTCTGAGCTTTGTTTGATGGGTTCCTCGACTCGAATCAAATATTTTTTACCCCAAAGCCAAAGAAATAGTAATATAGGACCCTCTGATCGGATTGTTGTTGTTGGAATCTGTTGAGATGGGGACCCTCTTTACGGGTTGAGTACCTTTAAGTAGTCATTTTGTACGAATTTTGAGCTCGTTAGCGCGATAACTTCAACAAACGTCATCCGATTCAACTAAAATTTGGTATATAAGTGTCTTCCAATAATATCCTGGACGAGCTCGAAAACCAGCCTGGCCCAATAAAATTTGATAGAGTTATGGGCGTTATGGCCCTTAATTAGTCATTTTTCGTGAATTTTTTGCTCGTTAGCGCGATAACTTCAACAAACGTCCTCCGATTTGTTTAAAATTTGGAATAGACATACTTGCCAAGAATATTTCGGACGAGTTCGAAAACCAGCCTGGCCCGATAACATTTGATAGAGTTATGGCCCTTAATTAGTCATTTTTCGATTTTACCAATTAATTAGTCTACCGATACTGATGCACGCCAATTGGCGGTAGCCACCGGCGGTAAGCCACCGAAAACGAGACACAGCATCTCTGATGCCACCTCTTGTTTTGTTCTTGTTAAAATTGTTTAACAGTTTGAAGGACATAATAAGGAACACAATGAGTGGGGTAAAGTTAAGTCCATGTGGGCGTGGGTCACAGTGGGTGCAAGGGTACCCTATAGCTCCCGGACTAAAACTGACGACCGCTTTTTGTCGGTATATTTCGCTAGATTTCGATACGATATCTCGACTTCACTATCGAATTATACATCAAAAGAAAACAAATTTCAAGGCAAATAAGACACTTTGAAATAATTTGGGACTGATTTGAACGATTTGGAGAAACTAGGAGGAATAAGATAGGTGGTGTGTTTTTCCCAAAATCGGACATGTGAACCTTAAATTGTCATTGGTATACAGTATATCGGTATATACATATATCTGGTATCTTTCCTCGGGGGGGGGGGGCAGTATAATGCGCGATATTCCGCAACAGCAGTGTCTATGCTACTCCATGTAAGTAATATTACATTTTTATAACAGATTTTCGTCTTAAAGTTTCGTCTTAAAATTGCTATAAATCTGTCATCTGCCATTGTTTCTGTGACTTGAGTGTGTTTATTAGGGCGCACTCACTCACCGTCTGATTCCTGGTCCAAAACTGCACAAATCTGAAAACATAACCCGACCCTCCTGCTATAAAAGTCAAATGACACAAACGTCGCTTCTTTACCAAATTATTCTGGATATATATAATGTGGGTTTTTTTATTTCACCACATCGCAAAATTGGGTGGACGGTTTCGAATCTAAAATCAAACAGTGCTTGATATTATGTTTTGACGTGAGCATGCGCAGTCTAACTATCGGTTACTCCCAACGATATAGATACTGACATATGCCATATATATGTCCTACGATGGAAATCCTTCCACTTACGATTGAATTGTGGTCGTCTGAGTGTTCACTTAGCGGGAACACCCCCTATTCTTGCTACTTTTAGTACGGTACTGTTCTACCTACTCGAAACAACGGCTGATCAAATATTATTCAGAACCTCACGCATCACCACATGTGTGTATCACCCCCCCCCCCCCCCCCTACCCCGAGGCAATCACAATTAGCTTGACATTCATTTGTGTTAATGATAATATAGAAGTCTAGGAAAAGAAGTTTTGTAAATGGGTGGTATGTTACCCGTGGCAAGACAACATAATTGCAATTAGTTTAATGAACCGTCTGATGCAATCGCCGTGGGCCATGTGTGAAGCATAGAGTTTTTCATAAATGAACAAATTGCAGCGCGATCAGGTGCGATATGCATGACTTAAAATTAAATTAAACTTCTGGCTCTGTAATCGAGAGCACTTTATACTTAATATACTTATATGTATATTGCAAAACGTCTTATAAATAACATAAATATACACATTTAAGTTGACAATATATAGGTACACGGTGTGTACACTGTTAATATGAATTAATCATTACATCAGCTATAGTGTAACATGGTCAAATTATTGAACATTATCTCCAATTCTCCATACAAGTCAACTAATTCTAATTCTTCTAAATACAACATCGTGACTATGTGCCTTGTGATGCACACATTTTGGAAACTGGAGAATATAATTATTGTCGAAATAAATGATGAAATATTCAACTTTTAATTGGTGTTAAACTAGCGTTATAACTTAAATTATTAAAGCCCAATGGGCCCTGCTGTCCTGTCATGTAGGCCTGCATCGGAGAGGATTAAAAAGTTCCGGGACCCCTGCGGCCTAAAAACTATAATATTAGGTTGCAAATTAAAATTAAATTCAAGTTCTGAAATATCCGATGTTGATCTTGATAGTATCACATTTTTAATTGTGGAATTTTACCCCCCCCCCCCACAAATGTTTAATTGTGGAATTTTACACCCCCCCCCCCCCCCCCCCCCCCCCCACCACCCACACACACACACACACACACACAAATCCGCCACGTGCCTGAACATATTAAAATAGATATCACAGCAGCTGCAGACTGCTATCAGTCGTTGGACTATTGTTATCAAAATCGTCTCTGGTATTAATACAACGCTAGGTGATAACGATAGCGATGCGATTTCTTTCAAGAAAATGACCAAGATTACACAGCAGTAAAAGACTCATATCTCAAATCATGTCACTCCACTCGGCGGTTTTGACACAATCGTCGGCGATATCACTGTTTGGATTTTCCACACACATGGCTTTGTTGTGCTTCCGTGTTTACGTCGACTGTGATTGGACGAGTGAGGCATATTCCACCAATCAGAGATGGCCGCCATGAGTACATCACTTGTTAGCGCGCAATTTGACGTGCCGCCATTTTAATGACTTACATGTATATTTTCGACTTTTGTTGCTGTTTTTTGTTGAAATTATGACATAATTTTGACTGTTTTCAAGAAGAAGAACAGCCTGTTGTTATGGAGCACAAACAAGCTTGGGATATTTTGGACCACGATGTTTGATTTGTACTTTGAAAGGTTTGTTTTGACCAGCCTGCACGTCGCATTGTTTCAATGATGTCCCAATTATTGTATCGCTGTACTGTACACGATGATTGTAAGTTATGATTTCAATCAAAAGTATTGAAATAAATTATGACGGCTCAACGACCTGTCATTTATGTTGGTATAGGATTTTTGTCTTTTTATTTATATCCAATGGAAGAATCTAAGGTTTCTTTTGTCATTATTTTTGGGACGTGCATTGCACATTTTTTCTGTTCAGTGTTCCGCAATGAAGTCGACTGAAAATTTTGAAACGTCAGCGCACCTGCGTTCTTTGATCATGCCGACATGTACTCAATTCACGACAAGCGGCATACTTTGACGTCAATAACGCTGCAAGTAGTTGCGCGCGACATCAAACGCAACGTCAAAGTGACGTTACTGAATTTTGAATCATTGTGTCAAAGTGCAAGGTGTTTTCATAATTCATTCACCTGGATTTTTGTTGTCAATTTGGAATTGTTCTGCTGCAAGTTAAAAAAAACCAAGACTCCACCAAAGATCATAAACTGATTTTCTTCTGAGTATGTTCTTTGGCAACAGCACTTTGGTTGCTCAACAAAATGGAACGCAGTCATTTGTTATTTGGTGAGTATCTTCGACAAGACTTTGTCCCAGACTCACTCTGAATCTGACAGTGACACTCACTGACTCGGTGATTTCTTATTCTCTAAATTATAGGACTAGATCATGTAGTACTACTAGTAGATGATGTAGATCTTTCTTTGAACTTGAAATTGAATTTCGATTGAGTTTGACTTGTCAAGCTCATGGTCAAGCCTAAACTTTGTATTAAATTTTATATTGTATTATTTTATATTTAAATTTCATTTTCAGTTCATTTGAAAATGAAATCTAATCATGTAATTCATGATGATCGATAATCATGGCAATTATGAATTAACTTAACTTCAGCTGATGTTGAGCCTTATTTATGGTGGGAGGTCAAGTGACCAATTTTGAATGGGGATTTCCATGCAAATCTCTGCAGCAATAGTTATATAATATATGTCAGGTTATGAAGCAGTTGTCTGTGAACCGAAGGCGAAGCAGAACAGTTATGTAAGTAGCCAAGTGTAGGCAGTGTACTACATGTACATGTATGTACTATGTAGGCTGCAGACAGTGTAATGTAGCCACTCGTGCTAAATAGAAGTGCAGCACTGCAGGACGGAATACAAGTACAGGATGGAACTTGGAAGTATGTTAATAATTCTCACAAAAAAGGCTATAATTATTCAAATGCCTGAAAATGCAACAACGTAATAACAATTCAACATGTTCTTGTAAGAGACCACCACTTTAAGAACCAATATTCTGGTATTTTATTTGCACTAGCAGCCATTATAGACTTGCACTATCGAGCCATCAATTTTCAAAAAACATGCAGAGCCGAATATCGGGCATCGTGCAGGGCTAAACAAATTCAAAATCTTCAACCCATTTAATAAAATTCTGGCCTAACGTCAAGCTTAGCGGCTAAAGTCAGCAAGTGTCCACCTGTCTCTTTGAAGGCCAGTTGTGGATCATGTAGACCTGAGTTTTGACCAGTATATTTTATATCAACAATGTAGGCAATGATAGGGAACTCCTTTTGATTGCTGTATTTCAACTTTTCAAGTCCAAGTCTGCTCATACATGTACTACATGTAGGTAAACCAGCTAAGATATTGGGATAGCGAGATGCTAGCATCTCGATATCCAAATATCTTCACTTTTACATACAAGCAGACTTGGACTACCAGTAAACATGTTCTGGAAATCATAATGTACATATACTTATATAGAAAATAAACATTTACATGCTGCAATGACCAAGTCTTATTTCAAACCCTGTCAGAAAACTTAAGAATAATGAGTCTTTATGTTAATTTTTTAACTTTTTTTTATCTCAGGCCAAACAGTACCAAGTCATCGACAGCCAGCGAGGACACTGATACGGATGATGCAGATGAAACTGGAGATCACGATTATAATTTCCATGCGTCACACAAGAAGCATATTAATAAAGGCAGATGGAATAAGGAAGAGGTAAATTAACATATCTTTGTTCATTAATTCGGATGACTTTCCACTGTTTGCGTTTTGTATTGATTTTTTTTTTTTATGGCCAAAAATAATATTTCATCGAAACAAGGCATGATGGTTAACCTAAGGGTCAATGTCGCGATATGTGTGCATTGTGGTTTGTAAAAGGTCAAGGTCACATGTTGCTTTCAATTTCTTTGACTTCATCTGCACATGTCATATTTTCTTGCACCCTTCGTGTCCGCTCCATAACATCGCGATGCTTTATTGGATTCTGTTGAAACTTGGCATACATGTAGTTGTTCCTAATGAGCAGACGTTGTGTCTGGCATAATAGTTTTTTTCCAATCATTGAAATTCAAGGTCGTTCTCTCATTTAAGTCACCATGCGGACACTACACTTTGTGTACGCTCCATAACTTTTGTGTACATCACATGATTTCAACAAACAAGGCATGATTGTTAACCTAAGGGTCATGATGTGTGTGCATTGTGGTTTGTAAAAGGACAAGGTCGCAGGGTGCTTTCAAACGTAGACTTCATCTGCATCAGTCATATTTTCTTGCACCCTTCGTGTCCGCTCCATTTCATCGTAATACTTTATTGGATTCTGTTGAAATTTGGCACAGTTGTTCCTAATGAGGAGACGATGTGTCCCACCAGGGAAGGATCCAGGGCTCTTTTGATACCTGTTACAGGTTTCTGAGGTTTGGGTGCCCAAACTATGGTGGCTTAAATTAAATGTCCCCAAATTGCAGTGGATAGTTTTATTAAAGCTGAATTTTCTATATTTTGAAGGAAATCTTCTATTATAATTCAACAACATGCTATGCAAATCATCAATATACAGTTGATATAGAGCCTTTATTTGCTTAATCAAGTGTGCAGTGAGAAATATTTTAACCCTTTCATGACTGGGGGCTTCTTGAAATTTTGAAAAAAGCCTGTGCCAATGCATTCTCTTATATAAATGAGAGTCTCCCATATGAGGAGCCTCGCATATATAAGATAATACATTGGCCTTTATCTTGACCTTGTAAACCAGTGCATTTTCTTATGCGGGATCTTTTTGCACCTATTAGGGCGGGGGCGACCCCCTCCCGTACCTACCCCCATCTCGGGCCTACGGCCCTCGGGATATGCCTTCAGCATATCATGGTCCCAAAACAGGTGTCCCCAAAAAATCCCTGGATCCATCCCTGTGTCCCACACAAATTTTTTTCACAATTGTTCAAGGTAACAGGACAAGGTCGTTCTCTCGATTCAGTCACCAGACACTACCCTTCTTGCCCACTCCATAACTCCATACATGTACATCTGACATCTAAATGAAACAAGGCGTGATGGTTAACCTATGGTGATGGTTTGTCACGATATGTGCATTGTGGTTTGTCAAGGTCGGATGGGTATTATATTCAAAAGTACTTCATGGAACGCATTACAAATTATTGGAGGTCAGGGTATAAATTGCTTCATTATGAGTTACATGTACTTCATTATGGGGCATAGTTACTTTCGAGTGACATTTCTTGTTTTCAATATTACATGTATCTGTTAGAAATGTTAGATTTGAACAACCAACTGATTCTTGTTTTTCATTTCTGGAGTACCGGTATCTCAACATTGAGATCGACATGTAATTGCCTGAGAAAACAGATATTTTATTTTGAACAATAGTCTAAAGGTTCTGGAAGTCAACTTCATTTTCCATCTAAACATTGTTCAATTTGTTTGAGCGTACTAGTCGGTCCTGAAAATTGATCACGGCAATAAGCAAAGCTGTGGGACACACCGTGGCAACATGTGGAATCTAACATGCCACATCATTAAATTTGTTGTGAGACCTTTTTCCTGTACTAGTATTTGGTACATATTTGTGATCATACTAGTAGAGGAGCCATGAAGCTTTTCCTCATTATCTATCTTACTGATTTATGATCACCATGGTTCACGCTGTCATTGGCTGAAAATGGCAAAACAAAATTAATGTGGCCAAACTTTTTTACCCAAAAATCGGAAATCTAATTCAAAAACCCAAATTGATATTGTAACAGGAGCGACATGAGAATAAAATTTATAGTATGATCATCTGCTAATTGATTATGTCAATAGATGATAAAGCTTAAAGGTACTCAACCCGATAAAACTCCTCTCAATTACTATTTCAATGGCTTCGGGGGTCAAAAATATTTGATTCGAGTCGAGGAAGTCACCCATCAAAGCTCAGATTTGTTAGATATCGATTTTAGAAATCTATTATTTTTCATTATCGGGAATACTATCTGGCCCAGAACTCAGTCAAAATTGCGTTAAAATTACCACTTGATTTTAGAGTTATTCATCCTTGTCTGTTTGAATAGATTTGGAGTACACATCCAGAGCAGATTACGGCAGTTATTGGTACTCATCTCGAGAACATAACAAATTTGAAAAATCAATATCTAATAACTCTGAGCTTTGTTTGATGGGTTCCTCGACTCGAATCAAATATTTTTTACCCCCAAAGCCAAAGAAATAGTAATATAGGACCCTCTGATCGGATTGTTGTTGTTGGAATCTGTTGAGATGGGGACCCTCTTTACGGGTTGAGTACCTTTAATGGGTAACATAAGGCACTTATGGCATTGCACTATCAAACTTCAGGCCACCAAATGCAATAAAACAGCAATGAGGATTGACACCAATCAGTCTTTCCCAGGAGAGGGGAGCGATTGCAGTCGCAATTTTTAATTCATGGGTGCTAATATTCACACTCGTGCCTCTTGTCAAAGTGTTTTCAATATTGAACTACATGTACATGTATATGTAGGTTTATTTAGAACCTGGTTACCTTTCCCATCTCAATAAAATTGTGTTTATGTGAAAGTGTGACTGAACATGCCGGTAGGTCAATCACACAATGACATTTGAGAAAAACCCAACTTACGATTATATTACAGGTGCAATTACACCATCTTCTGAATTGCGAGAGCAAATAAGTGCACTCACTGTTTTTCACTGTGGTAAGGCAGGGTTTCCGCTATACCGGCAGGGGGTCCCCTTGACGGCCCCTTTCCCCTCGCCAAGTTTTCCCCTCCTGCCATACCCCAGGACATACTGCATGTCTATAAAGGTATAAAGATGTTTAAAACTTCTGAATTTTGTTGGAATAGTACTAAGGAATTTTAAAAGGTGAATTTATTTTATATCTTGTGAGTGTACACACTCTAAACGCGTTGTTAAATTGAAACATGAAGTGATCGGAGCTGACATCGCTAGAAGCTATGCCTTTGAGGCTGGTTAATTACATTGCGGTTAGTACCCGGTTATGTTATGCAAAAGAGCAGTATTTTAATCATACCTGTCATGTTTTATACCGCAAAATATACTGTTCACTTTGACTTTGTAATAGAGCGAGAGAAAATCGTGGGAGTAGCCGCACCGGGCATCAATTAGGCATCTTACCACTGCCCACAATGAATACTCGTCGGCGAGATATGTATTAATCAGCCTTAATATATTCCGATTACGTTATGCATCCGAAATATCTGCTGGGTCTTCCGCAGTGAGTCTTTTAACATTAACGAGCATGTTTAACTCGGGATCCAAATTACTGGTGTTCTGTACATGTACTTCGTAAATTAATTTATATCTAATAAATTTACTAGTTTTAAAGTTACAGGTACATGTATAAAGTTTGGTAGCTTGGCACTTGGGCAGAAATGGAACAAAACAATCTGCCGTTTCTACTCTCACATGATTCTATTGGCTGATATAACGAAAGTAGTTCAACCAGTGCTAAAAGTAAAACAGGCTACTTTTACCTGGATTTTTCCCCTTGACGACTACCGGCCCCATTCCCCTACCCCCTAGCGGAAACCCTGGGTAAGGATGACTAATAAATCCTTTGTCTGTCATTAAGGCTGAATGGTAGATGGTGGTTAGTGGTACATGTATATAATTGTCAAGTAACAATGGTGGGATTAAAGAAGTCTAGACATGGTACATGTATGTGTATGGACATGTAGAATGTTAGATGTAAAATAAAACAAAAATATTCATTAATTGTTATTTAATTTGGCCAAAAAAAATAAGAATTTGCCAAAAGATTTTTATGCTCATCATGAACACTAATGATCACTTTGATAGCATGTGCTGATATCTCATTGATGAACATGGTTTAATAGAGTGGAGTGTCATCGCTGCTTTATATTTATTAAATTACTCATGATATGTTTACTTTTAGGATGATAAACTCCGATATCTCATTGACGAACAAGGATTAACAGAGTGGAACGACATCGCAGCTTACTTCACTGATAGAGGAGAGATCCAGTGCCAACATCGTTGGCTTAAAGTTCTAAATCCAGATCTTATTAAAGGTCCTTGGACAAAAGAGGTAAGATTTTATCCAGGCCTCAGCCTAGGGGTTCAGAACAGGGAGACTTGAAGTCTCCCTCCAGGAAATTTAGGGAGACTTCAGGAAATTTAGGGAGACTTCAGGGTGGGGAGACTACCAAAAATTGACAATTTTCGCTTTATTTTATAACATCTGACAATAAAAAATTTAAAAAGATAAAATAACAAATAAAAAAAAAATAATTTGACTTTATCTGAAATTAGCTTAATTGTTATTATACATTTAAAAAATTTGGAAATGTTTTGTGTAGCTATCATTTAAGCAAGACAATTATCAAGTTACAGTAATAGTTACTTTTTTAACTAAATGAAAGTAGTATTATTTCCTAGACTGCAGCTTGGAAGATACGTTTCTACATTCTGAAATGACTGAATCATGAATGATGATGCATGCAACTTTTTAAGTTTAATTTGGTCACGGCTGTAATGTGGGTGTCCGCTAAAATAAACAATAAGGACTAACTAACAAAGGAGTTGCAAAAGCTTTTATTAATTAATGGCCTCCCTTAATTAATGCCAACATCACTGGTATAATCCGATTAAAGCAATAAACTTGACATTATTTTATTTACGGAAGTCGGTCTCTTCAAAAAGTCCGACGCGGTCTCTTCAAAAAGTCCGACGCGTTACCGAAACGAACTTCCGAAGCGCCTGGTACATACATACTCTGATAATGTCGTAATTGTTTTATATCTGAAAAGCGGGACGGCGGTCTTTTAAGTTAATTAAAACATTTATTTGTGACACTCACGATGGTCAGTAACAACACAGATGCGAACATCTCATCGTGTTTTCAGCGTGTCAAAACATTCGTGATTAACATTCATTACCGAAAAGGGAACAAAGGCGACGGAATAACAACACAAAACAATAGGTCATATTTTATTTTTTTATTTTAAACACTTGGGTCTTTGGCTCTGCATCGTCTGTTTCTTTTTGGGATGGCCGCCACAATTCATCTATATACGGACATGTCCAGACATGTCCGGAAAAAAAACTAGAAAAGAAATTAAGAAAAAAAAAAAAAAAAAATCCCCCTAAAATTGAAGGCGACTTTGATTTCGCCTTGGAGCGACGATAGGGCGAAGTCAGCGACAGTAAGGCGACAATCTCGCCCGAGTCGCCTTGTGAGCTGAGGCCTGATTTTATCTGTTTATTTATCTCGCAGCCCTTTATATTCACTTGATTTGGGCACACCACGGACCCACCAGGTAGACCATGCCATCATGTTAAGAAAATGTCATATTTGACATCAAAAGAAGTAATTTATACCCCTCGTCCGAGCTTTTATTCCTACATTTTTATGTCAATTTTATGAAACTTGGCACAGATATTTAGGACCATGGGAACCTTTGCACCTGCGATTATGAGGTCTGTTAGACTTTTTTTTTTTTTTTTTCAATTTGACTCCAATTTGCTACATGTTACATGTGTCAGTCATCATGGGAACCTCGACACCTGTGATTTGGAGTTCGGGCCAAACATTTTTGATTGGTTATTGCAAATTTTTACTTAGAATTAATCAGAAATTTCTTGTTCAATTTCGTGTCAAAATTTCTACAGAGGTCAATCATCATGTGAACCTGTACATCTGCGATTTAGAGTACGGTTGGATTCATATTGGTGGAGTTATGTAACTCCGGAATAACATGTTGAATATGGTAGGTCAGCCCTATTAATTCAGATTGTTTGGCTTCGACATTGGTGATTGCAATAGCCAATTATGAAGACTGGTGGGTTCTTTTGAAGGAAATTTTTTTATCTTTATTTTAATTATCCACAGGTCTAATCTTTGAAGAATTTACAAATCACTGTAACAGTTTTGTTGACATCACAATGGTTTCAATAACAGCTGTTTCTCTAGTCTCTTATCACTGTCGTAAGATGATAACTAAAAATTTCCCCAGTCCTTTATTTCTTGAAATAGTTTACCTGAAAAATATTGAATTCACTATTTATATGTTAGATGTATAAAAAAATTGTCATTGTAGGAAGACGACAGAGTTATTGATTTAGTTCAAGAGTTTGGGCCAAAACGATGGACTCTTATCTCGAGATATCTCAAGGGAAGAACTGGGAAGCAGTGTAGAGAAAGGTACTAGTAATGTGTTTATTAATTGAATTGCCACTAGAGATGCAGTGAAGGATCCAGGGTTTTTTGGGGGAATGATATGCCAGGATAAAGGCATATCCCGAAGGCCTGAGTGTGGAGGGAAATGGTGGGGGTGTGAAACTTTTTAAAATCCAATGCATTAAGAGGGAATCTAGGGCTGGAAACTGGATATTTTTATACATGTATATGTATGGGATTTGAAATGCTTATAAGTTTATATAATCAGATATAATTTTGGTTCAATTATGCTTATCCTGCTTGAAATGAGACCTAATGGTATCACTCTAATTCATATAATAGGCTATTTTCCTAAATACAAATGAGAGACACATAAATAATATCAGGGCTCAATTTAACTGGGTTCGCATGGCAATTTGCGATGCAATTTCCAATTTCTGCTAACCAATTTATAATGAAAAAATGTAATATTGGTAGGGAATGCTATACAAAATCTACCCAGTGCTGCAAAATACCATTTTAAAATTTAAATCAGCCCCTGATTATAGTGCAGAAACTGATTAATTGGAATGGCATTCAGAATGGCCGATATTATCTGTTTATAATAGGCATCAGCAAAAAAAAACCCTGCTGTTCTGATGAGGTTCCGATTGTTTTGTTTTTCCAGCAAAGCGAGTAAACAGTAAATGAACAGTTGTTTTATGTGTTGTATGGTAAGTATGGTCAGTCTATTATATTTAAAACAGTACATGGTGACTAATACAGTGAATAAACGTCAAAACGTAACAACACATTGGGTGACTGAGATAAGTTAACATTTATCACTTCCATGACTGGTCCTAGTAATCGCAAAGACCATAAAATAGTGAACCCCTTCAAAAATGCTGTTTACTTGATCATGGCAAGTTACTAGTATAACATTTGGAGACATGTGGCTCAATTATCAATAAATCTTGGTTATATGATTTTTGTTTAGGTGGCACAATCACTTGAATCCTGCTATTAAGAAGTGTGCATGGACCAAGGATGAGGACCAGCTGATTTACCAGCTTCATAAACGACTTGGGAATCGATGGGCAGAAATAGCCAAATACCTCCCGGGCAGGTTCGTTATATTTTGTTTATGAAACACCAAGGCTAAGGATCCAGTGACCTAATATTGAATTGCTTTCAAATAGATAACCAATTCAGTATGTATTAAGAACATCACCTATTCATAGACAACACAACATCCATCTATCTAAATTTATCAAATGTTGTTGCAGTCTTCCAGATGATGGACCAGATCATGAAAGTATATTTATGTCATACGACCCGAAGGCTTAAATGAAATGTAATATACATGGATGATCCGTTACCCGTAAGAAGTTCTATTTAGGGATTCTGATGTACGTAGATTTGATCCTGTTCTGTATTTATTCTACATATATTTGTATCTGTTGAACACAACTTACACCATAATCGAGAATCTTTTATAAAACTGGTTGAGAATGGCGCATTGTCACTTCACTCAAGCTCCACTCTTGTGAGATGTCCTAGCACCGCCCACAACTGATTCAATAAAAGATTCATGATTTATATGGCGTATGTTGTGTTATAAATGTCTATGTATTCCACTTGTGGGAGGAATG
Source organism: Siphonodentalium dalli (assembly GCA_032622095.1). Taxonomy (NCBI): domain Eukaryota; kingdom Metazoa; phylum Mollusca; class Scaphopoda; order Gadilida; family Siphonodentaliidae; genus Siphonodentalium; species Siphonodentalium dalli. Next base: position 183,527,519 of record CP136067.1, on the reverse strand, counting down.
AATAATTATTCAGTTGCGTTTTTCTTCTTATTTTTCTCAGAACTGATAATGCCATAAAGAATCATTGGAATTCAACAATGAAAAAGAAGTATGAGCTTGAGGAAGAGATGATGAAACGAAACTCAAGACCAATTCCTACATGTACATCTGTTACACCGACATCGTCTGACCTCCCTGATCATCCGTACACACCAAGTACATCTAACAGCTACCAGGGTATTCGACCTGTGCAGTTATTTCAAAACGCTGCGTTCTGTACGGTATGTTTTTTTTTTAATGTTTTCTATTTCCTTCTCATCCTTTGAGCACTTCACCACTGGGTATAGCTTCAGCTGGATTGCTTCAATATATACCTAATTGGGGTTGCATCTAGATGAGAGTTACAAACATATTTTTGGTTGAGATGTGTAATAAACTTGATCTATGGTTTGATGAATGACGGTGGGTGTCTGTCTGCATTGCGATGTAAGCATGATAACTTTATTAACGAACGTAATCCGATTTTGACCAAATTAGAATGTTTGCTTCTACTCCGAATGAATCTCTTGAGTGAGTTCAGTAACCTATCCTGCCCGAATTATTTATCAGGAGTTATGCCTCCTAGATTGTTTTCTTGTGTCTTATTTCACGACATAATTGCGATAACTAACCCTTTCATGCCCTGGTGCAGCATTAAAGAACATGTGCCAGTGCATTCTCTTATATATATGAGTCTCCCATAGGGAGCCTATATATAAGAGAATGCACTGGCTGTCAAAGTAAATATTGTTAGACCAATGTATTCTCTTACATATACAAGGCTCCATATGGGAGACTTGAATATTTAAGAGAATACATTGGCACAGGGTTTTCGCAAAATTCAGGAAGCTTCAGTCATGGAAGGGTTAACAAACGTAATCCGATTTTGACCAAATTTGGATCATGGCTTCAACTCATGAATCTCTTGGGATGAGTTTGAAAACCACTCCTGTCCAAAGTTTATAAACCACTCCTGTCCAAAGTTTATAAACCACTCCTGTCCAAAGTTTATAAACCACTCCTGTCCAAAGTTTATAAACCACTCCTGTCCAAAGTTTATAAACCACTCCTGTCCAAAGTTTTCGGATTATGCTTAATCCGATATTGACAAAATTCAGTTTGTTGCTTCTACTTAGGCACACATTTGTTTAAGCCACAAGTTCCACAACTCAAACACAGCATCTCAAATGCGTACCTCTTGTTCATCTTTTGAGTTGCATTATATCATATCATTTAGATAATACAGGCATTCTATATTAGATGTTAACTAGCAGATAACTTGAACCATTTATTGGGGACCCTGAACCTGTTCCCCAAACTACAAGGTTAATCTCTATCTTGTTGAATTATGCTGTTATATGCACAAGATTTTGCCAGAAGTTATGGGTGCTGAAATTATTACCAGGGCACTCTTAACGAACGTCACATAATTTCATGGAAGATCTGCATTGTTCGTCTGCATTATGTGGTTTCTTCAAATTCTGCTAGTATTTAAGGGAAAATAATGTTATTTTCTTCAAAAAATCAAATCTGAACTACAACTTGGTTTCATTTAAGGCCAAAAAAAAAAAATGTCTGTTTCCGGTTTCCCGACCTACCTGAAAATATTCGTGCGACTTGAAAATTTCTGATCCTCTAACAAAAAAAACAAAAATTAAATGCTGCACTATATTGAGTCTATTGACAAGGAAACCCGACAACTCGTCTAAATTAGCGACAATGGCGAGTCAGTTAAACAAACACCTCTCTAATTATTCACCAGTGGCTACCCTGGTCACAGACGCAACAATTACGTCGCATGAATTCACTCGGCGGCACCCTTTGATCTGTTTAACAGTGCTGCGATGCTTGCAAACCGACACGTGCGCTGTGGGGTTTTCACTTTTAAATCAGGGTGTATTACATTGACCCTGTAACAATCTTAATTGGCACGCGCCTCAATTATTTAATCGAAACTTGATGCATGATTTGTATGCACAGTGCTGGCCTTATGAAAAATCTGCAGGGGCTAAAATTCGCCCTCGCCAAAATACTTTGCAGGGGCTAAAATATTTTGCAGGGGCAATTTCTGTTTTATGGGGTATTTATGTTGTAACATATGAAATACCAGTAAACTGACATATGTCATATTGCATATAACTTATTATGTGGTAAGTGATAATATTTAAATTTAATTAATTTATAATCATATATTAATTGTGAAATTATCAATGAATGTTGTATAACTTATTAATGTTTAAAAGTACTTTTATAAATGTTATACCATGTCTTGCATATATGGTATTGTTGTGTTTGTTCCTTTATGCCTGATCCAAGTGACCTAATGGTTAACCAGAATCAATCATTATAATATATTTATATCATATATGACATATATTTTTATTGCATGCTGTTAATAAAGTGTTATACTGTATAATGATATCATGGTAAGATATTATTGTAAGTTAACCAGAATCAATCATTATGCCATGCATATATTGTACATACATGTACATGATATAATGTTTGTGTTTGTTCCTTTATAACTGAGTGACCAAGTTACCTAACCAGAATCAATCATTATATCATGCATTTATTTGTTCCATACTTTTATCTATATAATCCATCGGTACATTCGCGGCTTCCGTACATTTGTTAAATTTCGTCCACTTCTATCGCGTCAAAACATACATTATTCCGTACATATCATAAATTAAATCACTTCTATGTTTGTATCATCTCATAAACCATCCGTGCTATGTATAAATCACTCATTTCATGTTATTAATAGCACGATATCGCGATATTTATTCTTTGTTTTCGTCACTTCATTCACATCATTTGTTTACATGTCAGCGAGCACTGTTGCGTGATTGGCGGATTCCTTCGTAGCCCCACCCATCGCTGTCAACAGCGCTCATCAAACTTCCTTGTAGGTTAGGTATGATTTGTGGGAAGCACTGTACGTTCACAGTTAGGTCATGTAATCGTCAGTCTGTCACTGGTGACGGGTGTGTAGCATGGTTTGGCCTAATTAGATATACCTGTGGTAGCCGACTGTTAACATACATGTAGCATGTGTCTCCTGCTTCAAAGATGCGATGTCGCGTTGCCTTATATGTTTTCAAACGGATAACTCATCAAAATTACGACTGCAAAAGTATGTTGGGTAGGAATGTTGCACGAGCGATATATCGCCCACGCCAAATTGAAATTGCGCGGGCGACGCGCGAGCGATAAAATTGCTCGCGCCATAATGCCAGGCCTGTATGCATGTTTCACCTTTTTGCCGTTTTGGACAGGTACATGTACAGCAGTTAGACGGGAATATATGCGGTTAAAAAGCATAATTATCGACCAACTATTTCCATCCACGGATTCTGCAGGCCCCGTTATAAAACTCATGTATATGAGGCCAGAGGCCTATGCTTTGGAATCGATTCGGCGGTTAAATTAGGACTCAGAATGGGGAGGAGTCTTTTACAAACATTGTGCCATTATATAAATCATACATGCACATTCCATTACCAACGAAAAGCCTTAATAAATAGGTGTACTACAAAAATAGATATTCAACAGAGAAACGTAATTACATTTATATATTAGCGTTATAGGGCTACGGCTACTCGTGTTTTAGATTTGGCGGCATGCACGTGCTGTCAGTCTGATTAAAACCATACTCAGACCCTAAAGGTACTGAGTCTGAAGAAACCCGCTATTTGCCGCATTACTGTCGCTATAAATAACTTCCACAGTATATAGTATGCAATATGATGTCACTGCCCACATTTGTTTTTAAAAACAACTTTGATTGACATAATGCAGTTTCGGTTTCGTTTCCGCGTAAGTGTTTACTTTCCGGGAATTTATGCTACGCATTATCTCAGAATATCTTCTGCGCCTTGTGACATTATTTTAATCACTGTTAACAAACTTTAATTGTGTTTATAAATCGACACAAGATATATTTTCTTCGTTTAATTTTGATGTTATCATAATGCCGGAAATTTAATAAATTTATGACATCGCGACTTCTAAATTATTCGGTACTAAATGTTGAATTTGTTGAAAAGATTCAATTATATTTGACATATTAAGTAATATTGGTAAATTCTGCACTCTTTAAATACGCTTTTCAGTGTTACATTTGCTGTCGTAAAACTCAATTTGTAGACATTTAGCCATGCTGTGGAAAAAATATTGTGCTATTTATAACTATTGGTCGGTGTTTACTGGAATCTCCGCCGGCTGAAAGGATTCCCCTTGTCTTGGGAATTCCATGCGACTCGCCTGATTGGTCTTCGCGCACATGAGGATATTTGTGATTGGCTGGCAACTACGTAATTCCTGCTGGGAGTAATGGAATCTCTACCCATTTTCCCCAGACTCAGTACCTTTAGAGTCTGAGTATGGTTTTAATCAGACTGGTATTGTATATAGTACGATGTCACCAGATGGAACAACCATTCGTGGTTACAGAATGCTCAGTTTAATTCAATTAATCATGACGACCACAGGGCAATAAAACTTTCAGATTGTTGACCTGTAGATTTTCGTTTATTCTGAGAGTCACACGGCCAGGTGAAAATGCGATGTGAAGATGATGGCACGGGTATCATTATTTATATCTAGAATTGGGTATATTGTCAGATATAAAGCAAGTTTTCTGTCTTCAGCAACTGGATACAAAGGTATTGAGAATACCAACTTTAAATCTTGCTTTTAGAATATGATGCATTATAGATGCAACGAATCTTTATTTATATGGATTTTGAAAAGAAAAGAAAAAAATTCCCGACCTACCTGCCTGGATTTTTTGGCTCATGAAATCGGAAACAGACATGTTTTTTTTTGGCCTAATACATCTCTTTATTTTTATTTCAGGGTAATCCTGGTGAACATGGCCAAAACCAAGGTGATTATGAATATTTTTTTTTCCAAATGCATTATCATATGCCGGCATAATGAATATGGATCAATTGCCACTCTTTTCTTTTATAATATTGGTGAATGGCTGCTATAAGAATTCGACACAATTGAGAATGAGATCATTTTACCATATGATCAATGGACATGGTTGCTATTACAATTTGATTTATGATGAAAATTACGCTGATTTATGCTTTCCATCTTTGTTTCTGGATATGTGCCGTATGTTAGTGTCATCTTTCTCAGAGGAGGCTGTGAGTTGGATAAATTCACTGATCTAGTGATGGCTCTCTTTCTGAAAATATGGTTTTATTATATGCTTTCCCATTAAATAGTGGGCAATTGCCACGACATAGACCATTTTATCAATCGCCTGGACCGTGGGTTACTAAAAAAAATACAGAATTTCCTTGTATATAGCTACTCATGAGATAATTTGGGTATTCATCCCAAACCCGTTTGTATCCTCTATGTTTTACTTGGAATTGGTTTGTTATTTTGAACAGTCTTCATATTTTTTCACTGCTTTATTATCTTTTAAAGACCTGTTATCCCTTAACCCTTTGAGTGCCAGGTCGATTTTTGTATCAACCCATAGACCCTGTGCCAATGCATTCTCTTATATATGCGAGTCGACCATAGGTAGCCTCGCATATATAAGAGAATGCATTGGCCTAACAATTTTATTTTTTTTTTACAATTTTAATAATTTATTCTTATATTCTTTAACAGACTTATTTTGTAGGTTTAGGGCCGATGAGATCGGCCCCTGGCACTCAAAGGGTTAAGTTATATTGTATGCTGTCATTTTTAGCATTCGAGTAAAGTTCTAAAGGAATGTATTTGCTTTCAGATGGTGGAGATCTAACTAAACAGAGTCCAATTCGGAATATTATAAAGCTAGATCCGGATGATCTATCATCTCCGCTAAGGTGAGTATACTGCATTACTCTCAAATATTGATTTCTAGTATATTCATGACGGAAGTATTCTGGCCATGATCTTGGGCTTAAAAAAATATTATGTTTTACGGACACATAGTCAGAATTGTTGTTACAATGTGCAAATATGTAGGCTTTTTCAATACAGAAGATACATGAGTCTTGAAATAAAAATAAGAATAAAATCTGCCACACTGATTAAAGAAATCATGCACAGTGCACGGGAGTGTTTCTGATACAGGGGTCGATTTAATGTATAGCATTTTGCAGCACTGGGTGGATTTTGTATAGCATTTCCTACCAATACATGTTTTATCATTGTAAATTTGTTAGCAGAAATTGGAAACTCCATCGCAAATTGCGATATGAATCCAGTTAAATCGAGTCCTGTGATTTATGATAATTGGCAAATAACTAATTCATTCAACTCTAGATACTAATATAGTCAATGCTGCATGCACAAAGGTTCATAAACCTTGATTTCCTCATTAATATGTATTTTCAGGAAGCTTGCTGCTGTTGCAGATTTGATGGAGAATAGTGGGGATAATAGTTTTGGTGGAATGACATCACTGGAATTAATCAGCGGGACTGAAACAAATCCAGGTGTCACCCCAATAAAATTCACTAATCTCAAAGGTTCTACGGGTTCGTAAATTAATCACATTGAAAAGCATTGACAGTAAAAATGGAGGCCTCGCCCCAATCAAATCCACTAATTTCAAGTGAGGTTCTTAAAATAAAATACATCGTAAATAATTGATTAGACATTAAAAATTGTGAAGTTTATTAACCTAAAGTGAGGTTCTACCGGCTTGTAAAATAAGAAATTCTGCAGAAAACAGCATTGTTTGAGATTCAATAGTGTTTGCTTTATCCCGTCTATTTCAGTAATGTCAAGTGATGTTCTGCTGGTCTGACAGCCTGAAAAGTATATTTTTCTCATTCACAAACATATTATCCAGTACAACAAAAACATGATGTGTGAAGACTGATCGTTCCACATTGTGCTACCAATATCAGACTATTGACCAGTAGTTCCCTTAGAAAATGTTCAGATAATAAGTATGTAGGTCATTTGTTGAACTTCTTAGTGTTTAAACATTTCCTACCGGTTGATAGAAATCCTTCTGCATAATATCTTTTTGTCTGTCTGTCGACTGCTTTTATCACCTGAAGATCCCTCCAAATGAATAGTAGACCATTCCAATATAGACCTTTATAACTGAATGGGAGAATCCATTCATTCAGTCATGATAGAAATGGTTAAAGACATATTAAGGACTTGGTCGAGTGTGGGAAACTAATAAGTTAATACGCAGACGCTATGCCAACCTGGTGAATGTAGCATTCTATTAAAATGCCGCAAATTTCAAAAAAATTGACCATGACACTCCTTAGAAAACATCGTTTGAACTACACTCAATTATCAATATTTACATATCGATTCAGGACGCAACTATCGGCGATAAACTAACGCAAGTGATTTCGCCATCGAGAGTCATTGCATCTAATTAATAAAAAAGAATGGCGGTGTGTGTTGTCAATTTGGATTAATATTCGTAAAGAGAACAGCTTTTAGCAAGATTATTCTCCATTTCTATTTGATCACCCCAACGGAGTGTTTCATATCACTTTAATCATGCTTAGAGTTTGATTCAATATATTTATGAGTTTTAGTCATTCGTGGATTCTTGAGAGCACCTTTACGCCATTTTGGAACAGCATATAATCATCTATTACGACAAAACATATTATTTTGTTTTAGACATAATATGGATTTGTTCAGGTGCATGAAACTGATAAGTCAGTATTCAGGCTGGAGGAATGTAGCATTCAACTAACATCGTCAAAAATCTCTGAAAGCAAATCGACCATACCACTCCCTAGAAAACATCGTCTGAACTACACTCAACTTCAGCTCAAGTGTAAATATTTACTTCTCGATTCGGGATGCAACTGTTGACGATAAACTAAAGAAAATGATTTCGCCATTGAGAGTCACTACATTTAATTTTTTTTTAGATATAATATGAGTAAAAATAACTACTTTGAGCACTATTATGCTAATATGCTCCATTTCTATTTGATAACCCTACCAGAGTGTTTCAAATCACTTTAGACCGATAATTAAAAGTTAAAACACTTTATTTTGTTATAGGTATGCGGTTTGATGGGAAAGCCATCAATAAACTAAAAAGCCCTGGTCTCATCTCAATCACATCACCAGCTGCTTCCAAACTCACTACTCCACCAGCAATATTAAGGAAAAGCAAAACCAGACGGGTGAGTTATATTAAGTTATTTAATACCTAAACTAAACAAAACTGAGTTATTCGTAAATTTGAAAGGTTTATAGGCTTGGTCAGGTTATAAATGTATTGTCTCCCTTGAGTGGGAATGGGAACTGAGAGGAAAATTTGTTTGTTTGCTGCTATTGGTTGGGTGAGGGTTAACAAATTTAACAAAATACTTGAATTTATTGAGATTGGTATTAAAATTCAGAGCAGGTGACAATGAAAATCCATCATTTTTTATTTTAGCGTTATCCGCTAATTCACTGGATCTGTGCACCATATCGTAATTGTGTTATTCCCCTTCCTGATGTACACCATTAATTTTAATGTGGTTGTCCTATTTGTGGTTCAAGTGCACATACAAGAATTGTTCCTTAATCCCATTGGGAAATCGTATGTCTGGATTTTGAGCCGGTCAGTGTCTGTGCACTTATTTTGCACCTTACTGATCGCAGCATGCACAGTTATTTTTGCACAAATGACCAACTGTATCATTTTATTTGCTACATCCTAACTGGTTGTTTGAGTGAACATTATTACTTATTGTCACTTCCTCTGTGAGATTCCCTATTATGCTTGACCAAAAGACAGTGCAGTGGCTTTATATTTAACCCTTCCATGAGTGGAGCATCCTGAAATTTGGCGAAAACTCTGTGCCAATGCATTCTCTTACAGATGCGAGTCTCCCAAAAGGAGCCTTGCATATATGAGAGAATACAGTGGCTTACAATATTTACCTTCAACTTATAAGCCAGTGCATTCTCTTACATGTGCGTGGCTCCAAACATAAAAGAATGCACTGACACAGGATCTTTAATTCTGCGCCAGCTCAACTCCCATCATCAAAGGGTTAACTCTTCAAAAGCCGTTTGTAATAGGCTTGAACAAACTTAGGTTCATATAATTTATGCATTCGAAAAATCGCCTATGCCAGTTTAATGTTGTGTGGACAAACTGGACTGACAAACTCTCAATCTTGTGTCCTCAATAGTGTCAACTATTTTCCCAGAAATCAAAGAGCGCTGAGAGAAGGTTACCTATAAATAGCAAGCTGGAAAGTCCGGAGCCTATTAAGCCCAAACAGAAGGTTGTGAAATGGCCTATAGATCCTGATCTGATAGGAGAGGAGGAAAACGATGATGGTGATGAGAATTTTGATCCTGTCATTACCAATGTGAAATCGTGTCCTAACTCAATTACACCAAACGGCACACCTATCAAGAACCTACCATTCTCGCCTTCTCAGGTATGTTCGATTCTGTACTTTATTTCTCACTCTTAATAATGATGAACTGCTATTGTCAATTAAATAGTTTGACGTCACCACTTACGAATGTTCTGCCAAGCTCATGAATTTGAGAGAAGTTACTGAAAAAACAATATTAACCCTTTGAGTGCCAGGGGGCGATCTAATCGGCCCTAAACCTACACAATAAGTCTGTTAAAGAATATAATAAAATATATTAAAATTGTAAAAAAAAAAAAAAAATTAGGCCAATGCATTCTCTTATATATGCGAGGCGACCTATGGTCGACTCGCATATATAAGAGAATGCATTGGCACAGGGTATATGGGTTAATACAAAAATCGACCTGGCACTCAAAGGGTTAACCATTTCTATAATAAATACACTTTGACAAGTAGTCTCCTTAGGAAATGTTCAGATAATAAAGTACATGGGTCTTTCGTTGAACTTATTATCTAAACTTTTCTCACCAATGAATATAAATTCTTCTTCACTTTGTATTATCATTTTGTCTGGCTGTCATCTCTCCAAAAGAATAGACCATTCCAATGTATACTTTTATAACTGAGTGGGAGAATCCATTTGGTATAGAAAGGTTTAATGATTTGATCCTGAATGAATTTTTCCATTTGGTTCAAAAATTATGCAGTGAAAAGGTCTATTTTTCAGTGTTAGGTATTGATATAATATTTTAGGTTTATTTTTCAGTGATAGGTATTGATATAATATTTTAGGTTTATTTTCAGTGTTAGGTATTGTCATCGTATTGATATAATATTTAAACAGATGACAGTCAGAGAAGTAACCCATAGCTCGTTATTATACCCCCACTTTCGAAGAAAATGGGGGGTATACTGGATTAACTGCGTCCGTCCGTCACGCTTTCTCCCTCCGTTTGTCCGTCCGACCTCATAACTCGAACAACTATGAACCGATTTCAATAATTTTTGGTATACATGCTTCTCACAAATACCCTCTCTACATGATGCGGCTAGGGATTGGCTCAGACTGTTTTTCGTAAATTTACACTTAATTTTCGACTTATTTTGACTTAGAAAATTCTGTCCGATTTAATAACTTTAACAAATATGAACCAATTTGAATAATTTTTTCTGTACAAGCTTCTTGTGACACCATATCGATATTATTAGTCCGAATTTTTCTTTAAAGTTAAAAATCTTGTTTGTTGGGTTTACGGATAATGCGGGTTGAATTTGCCATGGTGGGGGTATGCTAGCACTCGAGTGCACACCTCATGTTCATGGTGATGTTCAGATAATAAGTTAACTAAACAGCCTAAAGCTGTTTGTTCATTTTCTGTGGACATATATGAGGTATACCTGTAGAATTTAGTGGGGAACAAATTGTAGATAAATTCTATTTTCTAACTTTATTTGAAATTATGATATATAACTTTATCAAACCTTCATTTCAGTTTCTCAACAGTCCAGATGCCCCATATGGTAAACTGACATCAACGCCAGTGTGTGTCAATACTTCTGTGTTGTCAACACCTGTTAGTTATGTTCCGAAGCTAAATGAAGATTCCATGGGCAAGGATTCCAGGTATGACTATAAACTTCTAAATTGTTGATTGAGTTGTATAACAAACACGAGTTATGGTTTGATGATTGATGGTGGGCATCCGTCTGTCCATCTATCTATCTGTGTCTGTCAATCCGGCTTTTATTCATGAATCTCTTGGATGAGTTTTTACTTGAATCTCTTGTATATTCAACCTCAAATATCAATAGATGAATACTTGTCGTCACTTTGTCGCCATGTTTTAATAGTTCTACCTGCCTTAGAATTTGTCACTAATTATTTAAGTGACAGTGTCTGTAGACACTGTGCATGCCCATCTTCTAATCTTCAGGCCAACAAATTTTTTTTTTTGAGTCGCAGACTATTTTTTTTTCTGAATCAATGCAGGAGGGAGCACTTTATTTTTATTTTAAATTTTTTGTGCACATCGTAATCATGGTTCATGATAGCTTCCCTTGTCTGGTAATATAAAATACTAGCAGGGTTACCCGGCGTTGCCCAGGTTAATGCGATGTGAAACCATCTGTATGCTGTGGATATTTGTTGGGAATAGAGAACACTCTTGTTCAAAGTGTTATACGTTTTCTCATAAATTGTATATTCAAATAGCATCACAAAACATGATTATTACAGTCATGGAATATAAGTAGTGTCCCACCTTGTCAATTGTCATTCTGTTTATCGCGATTAATCCATTCCACCAATAATGAAGTATTTATTTATTTACAACTGCGTATACGTCAGACGTTATAATATGATACATGGACATCATAAAGACATTATTTTGTTCGCATAAATAAAAGATGACAATTGGGTTTTACATATTGAGATGTATCAATCAATCTAGTTGGTTGGACTAAGATCTCGAGGATACCTGGCTATCATATCTCTATGAAGATACAGATGTTTTAAAGAAATTTCCAGGTGCTCCTCTGTACATGGTGCTATATATTGGCTAATATTCTCACGAAATGTTGCTGCGCGGGCATATCAGCTACATTTGCCAGACACAGAGCGAGATTTTGAGTTGTTTATGTCAGTCGACTGCATTTTATTGTATATCAGTCTATTATCAGAAGAAACTATATATGACTGCACACTGTGACCACTATTTTTGAACAGGCCTTCCATATATCCTGACAAATGGTAACTTTTTTTGTGGAAACTGTATTGAATGGAACAGACTCAATTTTGTTATAATATATATGCAATCCTCTGACGGTTCGAGGTCTCTCAGTTTGCACGAATATATGTATCTCTTCAATAGAATGATAAATATACGTTTAATGCTTCTTCTATGTATCTCCTTTTGCTAGCTCATTGTGTGAATGTCCTGATTGCCATCCCCATATAAATATGACACTTAAGAAGATATAATTGTTCAAGTGACTTATAAGTGGGTTACCATTTGTCGGGATTGTGAAATGTGAACCCCCAAATCTCCTTAAAATTATATGGAGATGGCCTTGTGACTATATATAACTTATATGTGGATATCGGCGAATAGCAATCTTATCTATGATAGTGCATATCCGCTCGCCATCCGTGACGCAAACGACACCAACTGTGATTTAAGTCATGGTATATCATTAGATAAAAACATGTATGAATTTGTTGGAAATTAGTGCCAAATATATTTGTATCAGCTTTTGCCTCTTCAATTGTACCGCGTGAAGTTATATATAGAACACACAGACAGACAGAAAGACAGACAGACAGCACAATTTAATTTCTTGTATCATTTGAGAAGAACGTGTCTGAATTTGATGGTAATTGGTACTAAAAATATTTTGTATCAGTTTTTGGTGACCCTCCCGTCCCTATTTCGGACTCAAGCTGCACACACTAAGACTCATTAGCGATTAGAGATGCATATATATGAAATTGGTGAAAATTGGCGAGTATACAAATTCGTATCAAATTGAAGGTCCCCATATCTCTCACCCATAGGGCACCAATTTGTTGTGTCTAAACCACACGATAAGATTCCTCGTATCACGGAGAAGAATATGTATCAATCTGGTGGAAATCGGCACTAAACATATAGATATAATGTCCCTCTCATCTCTATACACCACTGACTCGAATGGCCCCACTTGTGACATCCTTAAACCACACAATTACACTCCTGATATCATGGAGATGATTGTTTATAAGTTTGGTGATAATCGGCGACTAAACAATGTTTTTTTAATCAAATTTGGTGCCAATCCCTCCCTCCCCATCTCTCACCTAAACAGCACCACTATGGCGTCTTTAAATCACACGATCAGATTCCTCGTATCATGGATAAGAACGTGTATCAATTTGGTGGAAATTGGCGCCAAAAAAATTGTGCATCAATTTTGGTGCCCCTGTCCCTTTCAATACACGCCTGACTCGAATGAGGCCACACTTGACAGATATAAGCCACACCATTAGACTCCTCATACCATGGGGATGCTTTTGTATAAGTGCGGTGGCAATCGGCGACTAAACCAATTATTATCAAATTTAGTGCCCACCCCCTCCCAATCTCTCATCCAAACAACAACAATTTGGCGTTGTTAAATCGCACAATTAGATTCCTTGTATCATGAAGAAGAATATATATCAATTTGGTGGAAATCGGCGCTAAAATTAGTTTTATCAATTTTGGTGCCCCTCTCCCCTTTCGTGCAAATCTGACTCGAACGACGCCACTTTTGACATATTTAAACAACACCGTTGGATTCTTCATATCATAGGGATGATTATATGTAAGTTTCGTGGCAATCGGCGACAGAAAAATATTCTGCCCCTCCCCCTTCCGGGCACCCCTGATGCGAACGGCGCGACTTTTGCCATATTTAAAACACACCATTAGATTCCTCATATTATGGGGATGATTATATATAAGTTTCGTGGCAATCGCCGACAATTTTTTTTTCTGCCCCTCCCCCTTTTCTGCCCCTGACAACAACGGCGTCACTTTAGAAAATTTTAACCCCGACCATTATCTTTCTCGTAAAAAGTTACTCCTAGTTGACCCCTTTGGCATCATCTAGATGGTCCCTTGTGAATTTGTATAGAACACAGACAGACAGACATTCGCAAATATAGATATAGATAGAGGGAACTTGGTTTTTCATATACACTCATTATACCCCCTTTAAAAAAAAAGAAGGGGGGTATACTGTTTTGCACCTGTCCGTCCGTGAGTCCGTACGTCCTTCCGATGTCTGTTCGTGTCATAACTTGAACAGTAGTGCTCGGATCTCAATGAAATTAGGTATGGATGTTCACTATTATGAGGACATTAAATAGAGGGTTCCATCGTTTTGTTTGGATTTTCCATTCTAGAGTTATTCATCTAAGTTGTTTATCTGGAAATAGTGGCTTTTTGGTCCGTCTGGTGTCTGTTCATGTCGTAACTTCAACAGTTGTGCTGGGATCTCAACCAAATTTGGTGTGGATGTTCACAACTATGAGGACATTAAATAGAGGGTTCCATCGTTTTGTTCGGATTTTCCATTCTAGAGTTATACATCTTTGTTCATCTGGAAATGTTGGCTTTTTGGTTCGTCTGGTGTCGGCAGTCCTTCGATTTTGAGGCGCGCAATTGCGCTTGCGTGCCTTGGCGCGCGCGGATCTAAAAACCAGCGAGTTATTAAATGCGTACGCCGAAAATTTCAAATGCGCGCCTCGGAAATTGCAACCAGTGAACGAGATTTTAACAAACAACACACCAATGGTTAAACGCCGACAAGACTATTCACCATGTCTCTTTCTCAGCAGGGATGACGTTGATTACGAACCTGGTAACAAAGATCAAAGCGGCGTCTTTCGCACTCAATGATTGGGGTGACACCTCATCACAACTGCTGCACGTGCGAGTTCCCGCAAAAAGCGTGTCAATTCATTGGCGGCCTCGTTTGATGTTTCGGCATGCGGGATTCGCCGATTCATTAGAATATTAGATTAGGGTTTATACTGTATCATCATTCATGTCGGATGGTGATGGTGACTCTGCCTAAAAGGGCAAAAGTGTGCAATCTTAAAAGCGCTAATTCTAAAGATAATATGTGACAAATTAGTCCCCGACAAGCTGTCGCGTGTGCTCACTGGGATGTAATTCACAGGTGTGACATTATTACTTTTAATTCACCGAGATATTAGGCCCATAAAAATAGCTATTCAATTCGGAATGGATGCTATTCAATTACAATAATTGACTAGCTATATACTAATCAAAATTTTAAAAGTAGTTTGCTCCCTGGCAATCTGATTCCGGTAGCGATTCGGATTCCACTTCCGAGTTTGAAGCTTTAATCGAGTCTGATGAGCATGCGCTCTCAGAGGCGGAAGTCGACTAATTACCGTGATCAGATTCACCGGGATTGTTGATGTTATTATCATGTGGACTATTGTATAATATAAACATGTTTTTATTTCTGTTTCTGTTGCCACACTTGGAATGATACGTGTGTATCATTATACTTGTGTTTGTCTTTATTCAGTAATCATTTCATCGATGTTAATTTGAATTGTGCTCCCTCAAAAAAGGCGCGCGCAAATCCCAAAAGCTCCGAGCGATATATCGCGCACCTACGTTTTCCAAATTCGAAGGACTGGGTGTCGGTTCATATTGTAACTTCGACAGTTGTCCTGGGATCTCAATGGGATTTGGTATGGATGTTCACTACTATGAGGACATTAAAAAGAGGGTTCCATCGTTTTGTTCCGCTTTTCCATTCTAGAGTTATTCATCTTTGTTCATCTGGAAATGTTGGCTTTTTGGTCCGTCTGGTGTCTGTTCATGTCGTAACTTCAACAGTTGTGCTTGGATCTCAATGGAATTTGGTATAGAAGTTCACTGCTATGAGGACATTCAATAGGGGGTTCCATTGTTCTGTTCTGCTTTTCCATTCTAGAGTAATTCATCTCTGTTTATCTGGAAATGTTGGCTGTTTGATCCATCCGATGTCTGTTCAGCTCATAACTTGAACAGTAATGCTCGGATCTTAATGAAATTTTGTATGGATGTTCACCACTATGAGGACATTTAATGGCACATTCAAATGTTTGTTTTGGTTTTTTGTTCTATAGTTATTCATCTTTGTTTATATGAAAATGCTGATTTCTGGGTCCATATGTCTGAGTATAGCCATCATAAGTTATAGATGTGCCCACACTAGGCGGTATGCCATGATGGGGTATGCACCGGACGACAGTCCATCTCTTGTTTAATCTGAAATAAAAATTACATTGTATACCTGTATTACCAATAATGTTATAATGCCCCTGACTATTCACAATTGTTATTGTTATCTATAAATTGACACCTCTCTATGATAACATATGATCCTAAATTTTCTCCAGTGCCTTTCAATTGTTCCGAAGTTACAATTTGTACACCAGACTATGATGATCAGCTAATCATTTTCTTCAATGCAGTCATCTACTTAATGTTCTATGTTACTATGTGTATACATGATAGTCAATCTATCAATCACAAAGATATGTTAAGAGTTCATGTATGTCGCATGTAATGCTCAATACGTATACGTACATGTTGGTGAAAACATACCAAAATATTAATTTTGAATTTTTTTTTTTTTTTTTTTTAATTCATTTTTTGGTCATAATATCAAAAATAAAATGTAAAACGCAGGCCATTTATTTCAATGCGGCTGTTTCTGAGACTCAAAACAATAGTGTTGAAACGATTAGCGATTTTAAGGAATCGACTAGTCGCCAGAGGTAATCGACGACTAGTCGGACCCCTTCTAAGAGTTCCCGTTTCTATGCCCATATGACGTATAAAATGGGCCATATGGCATCGCAGTTTCGAGTATCCAACTCTTCCGTGTCAGACGTTCAAACGGAAAGCACATGAACTATGTAATCTACGTCTTGCCCGTGAGTCTCCCAATTTGATGTATTAAACCCGGCTCTCCTGCAACCTCCATATAATCTCACGGTTTGGGGAATGCAGGTAATAAAAACATTTTATTTAAACAAAAATTGTCGCCGGTAACCTGGAAATAAATAGGCAAGTCTCGTTCGTAAGTCTCGCTAACGAGATGTCGGGTGTGTTTTATTGTCTCTGAATTGGCACCTCATGTGTCATGGGGGGGGGGGGGGGGGGGTATGGGTATAAGAATGATCTAGAATTTATTCAGTTACTGAGTTTACCAGCTTGACTTGTCGCGAATTATGTTTTGTATTACACGTGCGACAGTGAGAAGTTATCACTGGTCAATTGCGTCCCATGAAACTAGACAGTGTTCAGTCGGCAGCGACACTTTGAACATGTCTTTGATGATCAACATAAAAGAAACTGCGCCTACACGTGCATACATTGGGTTCAGTTCAGGTCATGGAGTTCACCGCCCTTGCATGACTGGCAGTGGCATCGTTAAAGGAACAATGCAATAAGGCTTTGAGAAGTTAATATGTGTTAACTGTTACAGATTACATGATAATATGGCCGTGCAATGGCACTGCTGTCATGATAGCACATAGGTACTGCTTTTTCCCCCGACTAGTCGACTAGCAGATTTCGGGATCGACTAATTTAATAATCGCATCGATTTTGACTAGTCGATTAATCGTTTCAACACTACAAAACAATATTTTTTATTTGGCCTGAAGGTTTGGAAAAGTGTATTACTCAATTTACTGGCTCATTTTATCCATTGGTTGCAAGTCTGTACATAAATAGTGTGTCTGAAATTTGCAGAATGAGGTCCCCAGAGGATGAATTTAGTGACACTACCATTACGGCAGGATTACATCACCAAATTCACCATCTGGGAACCTCATTCTGCTATGAGAGACCTAGGATCAGATTGAAGTTCACCATTTGAAGTTGGTGATGCTCACCCATTAGTTGCCTCAATTATGCATTTTATCTTCTGCAAATTAGGTTAATATATAGAAACTGAATAAAATGGAAAAATTAACCAAAAGCAATGTTAATTTGAGACTATATAGATACTTTCCAGAAGATTAGGCTTAAGCAGAATGAGGTCCCCAGAGGGTGAATTTGGTGATGCTAGCCCACTGAACGGGGTAGCATCACTAGATTCACCCTCTAGGGACCTCATTATGCAAATAACATACACACTATTTCCTGACGATTGGTTAATCATGTATATGAATGTTAACCTTTTCATGACGGGAGCTGCGCAGGTGCAGCATTAAAGATCCTGTGCCAGTGCAAAATGTACTTGCTAACAAGGGCAAGGTAAATATTGTTAGGCAATCCATTCTCTTGTATATGCGACGATCCCGATGGGAGATTCGCATATATAGGAAAATGCATTGGCACAGAGTTTTCGCAAATTTCAGGAAGCTTCCATCATGGAAGGGTTAATTAATATAAATAAGGTACCCAAAAAAAACCTGAGTACATGAAAGAGGTGAACACATATAGGCTGAACATGATATTTCTCTTTTGGTTGACAATAAATTCACTGTTTCAGGTGCCATCACAGTCATATTAACCAAACACCTCGGTCAAGGAGAGGCATAATAAACAACACACCACGGACCCCTACTCCATTCAAGAATGCTCTTGCAGAAATATCAAAGAGGATGGATTCAAAGAAACACATGGTGAGCTCGCCTGAAAATATGGTGCCGGACATTTGCAGAATGAGGTTCACAGAAGGGGAATTTAGTGATGCTACCCTTCACAGCAGTCAAGCGTCACTGAATTCGTCTTCTGGTGACCTCATTCTGCTTAGGCCAAAGAAAAAACTACTTGTGGTGTGGGTTGGGTTTCCCTACCTACCCTATTTCAAACCCCCTACCCTAAAGATTTGTTCATGGTTTTTGAAAGATGTTTCTGAAATTATTTTTATCAATAAAAAAAAAATGTTCAATGTCTCAGAATGAGTTGCTATCTGTCAAAGCATTGTTTTTATTACATTTTATACAAAGATTTTCAAAACTAATGTATCAAAATCTTGCAGAAGATACGAAAAACCATAAGAATATGTCAAAATAAAAATAAAATAAATTTAAAAAATAAAACATTTAGCCTACCTACCGACCCTATTTTTTTCTGGCATGTAATCCAAACCAGACGCTTATTTTACTTAGGCCTCATCTTTTCTGGAAAGTATCTTTAGTAGCATATTAAGTTTTCTGGTTTAATTAGAAAGGTTTTTTTTCTTGTTTAGTTTATTTTCTCTATATCCCCAAATTGGCAGATGACACAATGCATAATTGAGGTGTCCAATGAGTGCACATCACAATCTTCACCATCTGGAAACTTAAATCTGTATCTAGATCTCCCATAGCTGACGAGGCCATGCAGAATGAGGTCCCCAGAGGATGAATTTGGTGTTGCTAGCCCACTGTGCTCATGTTATATGTATTTAACCCTTTGATGGTGGGTGCAGCATTAAAGATCCCCATAGGGAGCCTCACATATATAAGAGAATGCACTGGCTTTAATACAAGGTCAAATTAAATATTGTTAGACCAATGTAATGTATTGTCTTTATATATGCGAGGCTGGGAGACACGAATATATAAGAGAACAGGGCTCAATTTAACTTGATTCACATCGCAATTTGTGATGCAATTTCCAATTTCTGCTAAGCAATTTACAATGAAAAAACATGTATTGGTAGGGAATGTTATACAAAATCTACCCAGTGATGCAAAATTCTATACAAATGTTAAAAATTAAATCCACCTCTGTAAGAGAATGCTATGGCACAGGTTTTTCGCAAAATTTCAGGAAGCTCCAGTCATGGAAGGGCTTAATACCAGTCAAAGGTTTGGTCCATTCCAGATCGTTTTATATCATACACCACTCCAAAATACACCACCTCCTCTCAATATATTCTTTGAGATCTATTATGACACTGTTTCATTTTGTTAAATTCCCACAAGCACCTATTATGCATTCTTCATTGGGAATGTTGAAGTCAATCCTCGAAATTGGCCACGGCAATAAGCAATGCTGTGGAAACGCCGTGGCAACATTTGGAATCTAACAATCCCCCATCATTAAATTTGCCGTTGGACATTTGTCCTAATTTCGAGGGCTGGTCAATATAATTCTAGTAGGAGAATGAACTATTATACTCAGTGAGGACAATGTCTGCGCAATCACATTTCACGTCAATAGATGCAACGTAACTAAAATAATGCTATTTTTTCTCTACAGAGTCCAGGCTCGCTTGAGGATGTTGCTGAAATAATTAGAGAAGATACTGGTATCGATATGTCGGGACTCACTCCAATCACCGATTGCTTAGGTTCAAGAGAAAAATCGGTGAGTAAATTATATCTGTAAAAACAAGAAATGACATTTACAATTTAGTGTGTTAACTATTTTTTTCATTAACATCTTGGTTAATAAATGACATCTTGTGTGCTGAGCAATTTCATTTTGGCCATTTCGCAGTGGAAAAATCATATAACTGATCCCTGCCTCTCAGGCGGAGGCTATTATTGCAAACTCCACTGGAGTATTGACAGTTTTAAAAGAATGAGAGACATTTATACCTTTGTTTTACTTTTGCATCAAATATTATATGACATCAAGTGCATGTCGAGTTGTAATATTTTATGGTGTGATATCTAATTAATCTGTCCATGTTATCCAACTGATATTTTCACTGGTGATCTGGTCTCAATTATTACTGACTGACTGAGTCATTTGACTTCTTATAATTTTGGGATATCTGTTTACAGACCATACCTTCTAAACGAGTGCGGCGTAGCTTGGAGCACAGATGGTCGACGAGTGGAGATTGGCAGACGAGTTCTGGAATCGAATCATTGCTACTTTCTCCAGAAACCCCTGTGAGTATTCATGTTTCATGAAGTAAAAGATATATACATATGTAACATTGTGAAAAAAGTTCATCCACGTTAGATGCCACACCACGCACTGCATTGCATACAGTATATCAGTATCGCCATCCAGGGTTTAGCAGATTTTTGGCATTGAAAGTAACGAGCTATAGTAATGGGTTGTTTGAAGTCTGTTGAAATTACCTCGAAATGCCTTACAGCGGGTTAACTATAAAAAATATGCACTTGTAACCACACTACCCTCTTTTATAAATGATTGAAATTAACTAACACACTAATTATGAACAAAGATCAGTTTTACCTAGTGTTGACATAATCTATTAAATTATAACAAAAGATTCACAATATCCTAGATTTGCTACATAACATTTTCAAATTATTCAACCATTTGACCAACTTTTGGGGGGGACAAAAAGGATGTCAAATATATTAATCTCTTATTTTCAGAGCAAATCCTTATTGGGAGATACTAGTATTCTCTTCTCACCGCCATCAATAATCAAAGAAACCATGAGAGAAGAGGGCTTTGAGGATATTTTCAAAGAATCTAGAAAAGAGCTACCTGTAAGTTTCTTCTATAACCCTTTCTATATTAATGGATTCTCCCACTCAGTTAAAACAGTGTGCATCGGGATGGTCTATTATTCATGAGTGGTTTTCAGCCAAAAAAAATCAGAAGGAGTCTTATTAATTGCAGGGAAATGTTCCGGTAATAGTTCAACAAACGGTTAATTATATATAGAAAATTTGATCAGGCAGGAAGGCTCTCCCCCTCCCCCAGAGATGAAAGTTTTCCGGAATTTGACGGAATTCCGGGATTTTCAAAAAAAAATCACAAGTCTTCCGGAATGAAAATTAATTCCGGAATTATTTCATCAATATTCATTACTAAGCAGCTTTGGGTTATTGTTTCTTAAGATAACTACAAATCCGAACGAAAATTATAGGGGGGGGGGGGTGAGGTTTGCGAAGCGAAAATCGGACATCGATTAAGTTCGCCCGCGATTTGTTGTTCTTGTAAAAAAAAAAAGCCGGCCGTTATTACGAGCACCGGCTGGCACCGGCTAACTTTTCAATTCACCGGTCACAGACAAAGTTATTTACGATGCCTCTGTTGATTGGCGCTGCTATTGCAAGAGACTCTGCGATGCTTCAATATCAGCCAATCGCGATGGATTATACATTGAAATTACGGTGCCGATCTGGCGCCAATATATTTCCAAGAATTCGAAGTGTTTATTGCTCGATCGGCGATATTTATTTTGTGTTATCGGCATTAAATGATGGAATTGAAAAGTCAGGAAGATCTTTCGAAAAAGGAGGAGAATATTAAAAATAAATTTAAATGGAGCTGGCTTCAGGAAAAGGATGCTAATGGTGACTATTTGTCTGACTTTGTGCGAAAAATTGACCGTCCTGGCTTCGCAAAATGTTTGTGGTGCAACAAAGATATCAGCTACGGAAACGAAGGAAAGAAGGCCTTAAAAGTACATTCAAACTCAGTGCTACATCGTGGACATCGTAAAAACATACAAACAAATCAGTCTCTACCTGCAACTTTCTTCAATGTAAAAGTCAAGCAGGGCATATTGCAACCAGAAGAAAAACAATCCCTTCCTGGTGGTGGTGATCGCGAAAGGTGCACTCTCCCCTATGGGGCACCTCTTAATGTGCATGATGGAAATCTGTGTTCCAATAACATTCGGAAGCCAGATGTGAAACCTTTTGTGAACATTATTGATAGAAAATCGTATGCAGAAGGCCGAACATTGGCATTTTTGTGTGAGAATTCTCTTCCGTTATCACTTGCACCACATCTGATAAAATATGCAAAGGAGATGGCTAGGGACCGTGCAGTACTTGGGGAGTTATCCATGGAGCGAACAACTGCAAGTTATAAACTCAAGGATGGATTGGCAGAAGCGTACCATAAAGCGCTTGTTCGTGACATGAAATATTCAACATTCTCCCTGAATAATGATGAGTGCTTAAGCAACAAAAATGAGAAGGTACTTTCCATCCTTGTGTCGTATTTTAGTGAAGAGGAGGAGCAAGTTGTTGTCAAGCACTATGCTTCAGTTTCGATGAAAGTGGTGAATGCTGAGACTCTTATCAATATGGTTCTGGACTTATTCGATCAAGATGACATTCCTCTGCATAATCTGATCTCAAACTTATCCGATTCAACTAATTATATGCGAGGTAAAACCAGTGGCTTCGAAACTCGCCTTCGTGCGGAGGCATCACATCTGCTTGACATAGACGGTGATGTTTGCCATCATGTTCATAATGTTGTTAAGCATTTCACAAGCCATTTTGATGACTACATCGAAAAACTCACTGATGATGTCCACATTGACTTCAAATGGTGCCCAGATTTACGTGACTATTTGGAGAGACTATGCTCACTATTAGGCATTACTTACAGTTCACCGAAAGATAGGATTGAACACCGGTGGCTTTCAGTTCTTGATGCCGTAAATCCAATTTTGATGATGTTGCCAGCCTTAAAACTTCTTTACACTGCGTGGTTGACAAAGGACGATTCACAATGTTACCAAATAATGATATACTCTGAACTACTCGATGGACTAAGTGAAGGTGGCAAAAAAGAAGTTAAAAGGATAATAAACCTAGCTCGCAATAAGAAGTTGACAGTAGCTGCTAAAGAGAGGAAAGTGAGAATTATTGAGAAGATTTACCACACTGATACAAAAACTGAACTTTATCTCAGCCTGTATTCAGAAATTCTGCCACTTTTCAAATCATTCATCCTGACGTTTGAACAGAAGGAACCGTTAGTTCACAGACTTTATGACGAACAAGTGGATTTGGTTAGACACTTTCTGTCATGCTTGATCAAGCATGAAATAGTGCGAGATGTAAGCGATTCAAAACTCAAAAGTTTAGATGTACATGATGATGAGTCTCACCATTCATTACATAAAATGTATTATGGTGCAACTACAGAGATGCTGTTGAAAAAGTTCCGAAAATCAGACAAAGATTCTGGGAATAATTTCATGGAGAAGGTGCGAGATGCCTATGTGGAAACCTCCGAATATATTCTGAAAAAGTTCCCCCTGAACAACAGGTTCTTGCGATATGTGTCGGCAATTGATCCAAAAGCAATTGGTCATGGAGTGACAAATGATGCACTCAAGAAATTGTGTACATTTTTCCCAAGTGTTCTGAAGGATTGTGATAGAAATAACTTCTTCATGGAATCATCAAAGATCCAGTTAGATCCTACGTTACCAGATGCTCTGGAAGTTGTGGATGGCCAACGGAAACCGGTCAGACTAGATTTGTGGTGGGCGAAAATATTCAAGGATAACAAATATCCCACAGTTAGTAAGATTGTAAAAGCCTGCCTAAGTATATTTACATCACCACATGTTGAGCAGTCCTTTAGTAGTATGAACTACATCGTAAACAAAACGACAAATAGACTGCACACGAGAACCTATTCGGCTTATCAAACTGTTCGTTATGAACTCCGATCGAAGAATAAATCTTCACTGGAGTTGTTCCATCGTGATGACATTCATCATGACAAAATAGACAAGAGTGTTTGTTACCATCTTCAAACCTCGTACGGTCGGTATAAGAAACAGTTGTTAACTAAAAGAAATGAAAAGAAGGAGGAAACTGCTTTGCTTGAACTGCCAAAAATTTCCAAAAAAACAAAAACCACACATCAGAAGGCAAAACTGATAAAGAACTCAATCATGTCTGTGAGGAAATATGGACAAATCAAGGAAAACATTTCTGCTACTAAACCACAATCAATTCATACAGTGACAGGTTCCAAAAGGAAATCTCCATGCAGTTCACTAAAAAACTACACAATCCCAAAAAGAAAGAATATGGAAAAGTAAACATCTTATGTTTACCATACCTGTATGTACAGTGTATAGATGTGTTAACTTTATTTAATTTGCAACTTCAACTGACTCTAAAGGGAACTTTCCAATGTGTGTTCTATCTATGTGAAATTACTGCAGTACCTGTATGGACAACAGCACCTCTGTATAAATGCAAATGGTCTCAATCAATACTTTTTGAGGTATGGTTATCATTCTATCAAATATTTGTGTATGTTCTTAATCTAATAATATAATGAATTGGAGGATCTCCTAAAATATTGTGATATAGACCAAAATTTTGAACTTTCCAGCCAAAAAATGCCACTATAATAAAGCCAGAAAAGCTGCCAGGAGAGGCTGAGAATCAATCTCAGAGCTTCAAAAACCCTAGAGCTTCCAGGGGCCTAGGCGGCCCCTGGACCCCGGCCAAAAAAATTTCCCCTCGCTGCGCTCGGCTTCGCTGCACTCTGTTTCAGGGATTTTAAGAGATACCCTCTTTCATCTCTGCCCTCCCCTCAAGAATTCTAGAAAGTGAGGGATGAGGGTTATTTTATGGAATAAAATTATACAATTTTCAAATAGATCTTTAATATTTATCCTCCATTGCCTTTTAGAAATGACATCTTGAACAGAGACCTACCAAAATATCTAATTGTGGATAAATTAGAGATTGAGTATTGACTTTTTCAATAAATTTTCAGAAAAATATTTTTGATGAGGGAGTAGCCTGAGAACATAGTATTTGATTTTTTATTTATTTGGCCCTATCAATGTTAAATCAATGTTGGCAGTAAATTAGGAGGAATGTTTTGCCGATTTTCGTCGGTCAACTTAAACTTTGCCCAGCTGCAAAATTAGGGCGAAGTGAGCAGGAATAGGGAGACTTCTTCGCCCACGTCAACTTCTCGGCTGGTCCCTGTGATAACATGGTGTGACATTTACGGCTTGGAGTTTATGTTCAACTGAGTCTTTTCGCGACAAGGTCCAACAGACTTCATTCAAGCCATCAATGTCCTGTCACACCATGTTACCATCAGTCCACCACATTAACATATATGTTCTGCCGACAGTCCTGGTATTCATATCAATTTGACATTTATTCCAAAGAATGATATCGGCACAAAATGTCAAAAAATTTCATTGATCTGTCCGTAACGTTGTTCAACGTAAATGAAGTCATGAAAAAAAGCAAGCCATTGTTTTGGTTTCCATTATGTTGACCGCTCTAGATGTAAACATGGGATATGTTGTGTGGCTCTCTGGCCATCCAAAGACGCTGTTTCTTACTGGAGGTGGAACATAGTGTTTAGTTGTGAATTTATGAATGATTTCCTTTTTGTTTCCAGCTGTAAATTGATGGTAGTTAGATGAGTTATTGTCATGGATTTGTACATGTCAAAGAAATAATGAACATATGCCAGTGTAGACATGCCTATAACTTCTTTGCCTCATCCTGCAATCTGCATAAATTTGTGGGATTTGTTTGAAATTATTGTGATAACCTTTTGTAAATCCAATGCTCTTTAAGTCAAGAAGTGGAATTTATTTAACTTAACTATAGTGTAATAAAAACATTGATTTCATATCATGACATATATTTCTTTGTTTTGCAGAAAAATAAACCAAAAAAGTCTCAAAAGAGGATCAAGTTCACTGATGCAGATACACCTGTGAAGACAGTATCAATTGTAAGTATAAAATAAAACTTCCTTCTCAAGATTAATCAAATGTGAATTAATAATTGTACATCATCTTTGTTATTCATCTTAAATTTGGCGTCGTTAAAAACTGAGCTTTAGTGATGTTAAATAGCTCCGGTTTACATCTATTTTTGAACTCCGGTATTTAGAATAAAATTTTAAGAGAATTTTGGGCCAAAAATTTGTCAATAGACATCCAATTTTTTAACTTATTTTAATACCAAAGGAAGCTTTAGTGGATCAGTGATCATTCTGTCTGGAGATTGTCAGCTAGCCCAAAGCTTATGTATGCAGATTGAAATATTTACAAACATGATGCATTGAATACAAATTAAGTTATTCAAGTTGGGAGCTTCAGGTTTCTAAAATCATATCATTCTTGACATTAACAAAGGAAATGAGTCATATTTGGCTAATATCATTTGTTTTTCAGATAAATTATTCATTTGTGTCATTAAATGGAATTTTTTTTTAGAAAATTGTGGCTGTTATTATATAAATAAAGGTTCTCTCTAATGAGTCGCAAAATTTCTTAATCATATTTAGTGGACCCGGTTAATAAATTTTTAATAGAATTGCGACAAATTTGAGATCTATTTTATCACATCACATTTTAGCAAGGTAAAACGATCTTGAAACTGGGGTTAAAAAAAAATATATATATTGATCTCCGTATCACAATAAAAGAGGAAGTAAAGACACCTTCGAGAAAAATATAGTTCCATTTTAAATGTGTTTTTTCATGACAGAATTGTTCAACAACCCATATCACCCATGTTTATCTCAAAGTCTAACTAATAACCCAACATGAATTGAATATTATAATTATATTCTAATTAACATAATAAAGTTTCAGCACATACATCGACATCATTGCACTAAGCTCTTACATCATTGCATGTTCAGAGCATACACATGTAGGGGCTAATTTTGTGATAAATATATCTTCAACCTGTAAATTCAAATCAATACTGTTTTACTAGTTTACGACTTTACATTTGCTTATCACTGATATCGGTATTTTTGCTATTATATACACATCCTCTTTTGTTATGTTAATTTGTTATATAATATTATATATTTCGAGATAGCATCATGTACACAGCATACGTATATTGCAACTGGTTTTCTTCACTTGATTCAACGGCCATGTGACTCGTGGTGTTTTCTGATTACCAAATCTGGAATAATAATTTTACGAAAACACCTGTACAGTAGGAGTATAATCCTAATTGCATGGCTCTTATTGATCAGAACTTACAGAATATCAAAGATCATAGCGGAGATATGTAAGAGTAATGTCAAACATTATTTTGCTACCATGTTTTCCATAAAACACACACTACGAAATTTAGAAACTCTTCTGATTCCGTGCTTCTGTTAGACTGTTTCCACCGAACAGGCAATACTAAATACCGTAACATGACACCGGCTTCGATTGATCAGCTGATTCCGATCTGTGTACATAATAGCTATTGTATATAACAATGTTCTCCTATTGTAAATATTGTATATATTATGTCTCAATACTCATGACACTGTATAATTATGAGTTTAAGAGAATAAACTAATTGAATTGAATTGTATATGATTTTTTTTGCAGCTGGACGCTGACTTTGAGAGAATAGCTTGCGGTAAAACTGAAGATCAAATAGAGATGGCGGACCTTGCCAGACAGTGCCTCATCTCTCTCAAGCCCAGAATACTTGTTTTATAATAACGGCTGTAAATTAGGGTTTAATGTTTTATGCATGAAGCTGCCTATCTCTAAAGTATATCACCACTGGGCTTCCATAATGATGTACAGTAATGCCCTACGTAATCGACTCCTTAACCACAGCAGAATTATGGGTAATTTTTCAGGATTTAGTCGGAAATATGGCTTGTTGCCATTCATCTCACTGAGAGCTTTCCGATGAATGGCAACAAGCCATATTTCCGACTAAATCAGACTAAATCCTGAAAAATTACCCATTATTCTGCTGTGGTTAAGGAGTCGATTACTTAGGGCATTACTGTGTACTCATATTCTGTATGTCTGTCGTACATCAACCTTCAGGCAATGAGACTGTTGTATGTGCAGAGTCAGAGTTCACACAAGACTTTGAAAACCTGCAATAGCTTCGAATTTGATAAACCATTTACGACCTGGAAAGTCCTTGAATTGCTGAACTCGGGCCCAAATAGCCTTGACTTTCAGCAATATTTTCACCGATTACTTAAGTCATAATTGATTCTGATAACATTTTACCATATCTAACCCTTTCTATACTATATGGATTCTTCCATTCAGTTATAAAAGTATACATTGGAATGGTCTTATTATCCATTTGAAGGGATGTTCAGGTAAAATGAGCAGACGTCAGTATGACAAAGAGATAATACAAGTGCAGAATGATTCATATCATTGGTGGGAAATGTTCAGATAATGGTAGTTTGTTGAACTTATCATCTGAATATTTCCTATGGAAACTAATCGTCAATGAGTACATAGTAAAGAAAGGGACAATTAATTACAATAACTTCTATTCATCACTAATGCAGTTGAAGAAATTTTTGAGAAATCAAATTTGGAAGCCCAGTGTGTGTGTATGCCTTGTTTTTGCTTGTCTATTAGATTCTATTCTGTTATGATTTAATTTATCATCATTTGACTATTGTTTTCTTTCTGCCGCCCAATATATGTTGTACACCTGTGAAGTAATATGTCGCTTCACAGATTGAATGATTTTACTTGCTTTATTGAAAATCAACTTACTGGTCACATATTGTATGTAAACTTTCAGCATATAGGCTGTGTTTCATTTGCTTTCCTGACAAATAATACTACATTCCATCAGGGACCAGCCTGGAGGTCTCAAATTTACCTGTTCGGTTGTTGGGGGGAAAATTGGACTGTTGTCAGGGAGAGATAACAAGGACTGAAA
Source organism: Siphonodentalium dalli (assembly GCA_032622095.1). Taxonomy (NCBI): domain Eukaryota; kingdom Metazoa; phylum Mollusca; class Scaphopoda; order Gadilida; family Siphonodentaliidae; genus Siphonodentalium; species Siphonodentalium dalli. Next base: position 183,498,266 of record CP136067.1, on the reverse strand, counting down.
TTCAATTTACACCCCAACATCACCCTTCCATGATCCAGTTAGTATTATGCAGCATATGAGCCCATTTAAAAAAGCATTATAGTGAGTAAGAACACCATTAGAATTAGTAAATATACTTTAACCCTTCCATGACTACAGCTTTGTGAAATTTTACGAAAACCATGTGCCAATACATTTCTCTTATATATGCGAGTCTCTCATAGGGAGCCTCGCATATATAAGAGAATGCTTTGGCCTAACAATATTTTCCATGACCTTGTAAGCCAGTGCACTCTTATATATGTGAGGCCCCCTATGGGAAACTTATATTTAAGAGAATACACAGGCACAGGATCTTTAATGCTGCACCAGCGCCCCTCCCATCATGAAAGGGTTAAATATTCTGTTGGGACACATGTACACCGGATAATGAGAGAGCTTTCCGATGAATGGCAACAAGCCATATTTCCGACTAAATCCTGAAAAGTTACCCATAATTCTGCTGTGGTTAAGGAGTCAATTATTTAGGACATTACTGTACTTCTCCCTGGGACAAAAATAGGGATAGCGGCTCATTTTAGGGAGATGTCACCCACTAGGCTGGTTCCTGTATTCCATACAAGTTATAAAATCAATACTAACACAATCTAATAAGACCACCACAGACATAAAATCATATTGTACATGTATCAACTTTCATCTATTGTTAACCTGATATCTACTATTCTATTCTGGAACTACATCTAGGTCTTAACCCTTTCATGACGGGAGCTGTGTTGGTTCAGTATTAAAGATCCTGTGCCAGTGCATTCTCTTATATATGAGAGTCTCCCATAGGGATCCTCATATATACATGTATAAGAGAATGTACTGGCTTACAAGGTCAAGGTAAATATTGTATTCTCTTCTATATGCAAGGCTCACTGTGGGATACTCGCATATATAAGAGAATGCATTGGCACAGGGTTTTCGCAAAATTTCAGGAAGCTCCAGTCATGGAAGGGTTAAGAAATGGATACCACCATCATGAACTATTACCACAGGTTTTGCAGACACAAATTGAGACACATTGAAGGTTTTTCCTTCAGCTAAATGTATGAACCCCCAACTTAGCTCTGTGGCAGATATTACACTTAATTTAATCATTAAATGTTTATTGACGAAATACTTTTAAATAAATGATTGTCACCTAAAGGCCCACTTAATTTTCGAGTCACCAATTTTTTTTTTTTTTTATCATAGTGACTTGATATACAGTTTGTGTAACAATCTATGCTTTAAAATATGATTAAAATACTATAATTCATCACCATTTGAAATGTCTGTCTTAGAAGATGCCCATAGAGAAATAGAAAACAGCTGAAATCATAGAAAGATTACCTCCGTTCTGACTCCCAGAATGCAACAGAATTCAAACTAAAGATGTATTTTCAGTGGAAGGTGAATAACTCGATATTTAAAATATAGAGTTATTCCCCCTCCATTGAAAATAATTCAATTTTTGCTATCATCTAGATGAAACTTAATCACAAAAACATGTCGATAACTCAACTAAAACAACATGTTCAGTTTATTACACCGGATAAGTTGATAATACAATGTTTTTTATCTTCCTCTTTCAAATGGTATATAATATGGCATATATTTTATATATGTGATCTGGGGGATCGAAAATTAAGTGGGCCTTTATTAGCTATTTAAGTTATTTCTTAATAACCATCAGTCACTTTTCATTGCTATTGGGCGACCAATAAAACTGATCAAAATGATGTTTATCGTAAACTGGATGCATGATTGACAGTTGTTTTATCCCCCCAAGATTTAATGTATCAATCTTATGGAGAAATAAGTTTTTTTAACCAATACTGAGGTTAAATCAGGTTAAATTGTAAAAAATAACTTGCTTAGATTGAGGTTCAGTTATAACCAAAAAGTTTGAAAGTTATAAAAATTTATATAACACACAGTTTGCATGAAACACACACATACTGAGTAACTGTGCCAAAGATATTATGTTCATTTTTTGCATGCTGGCTTGAATGAATGCTTCGAAAAAATTTCAATATAATTTTATTCCCAATGAAATGTTCTGTGTCGCATGAGTGAAATCAGTGTAATTCAATTCATTCTGTATAACCATCCATATTCATTGTAAATTCCACGCATCACAAAATTCATATTCATCAACTCATTTTGTAAATTTCAACAATGAATAATCAAATTTTGTGAGGCCATGCATGCAAAGTCAATTTACCAAAATATATTTTGGAAAGCATGCTGCTTATTTATACTTAATTTTTTATTTCTGGGGCACATCATGCCAAAGAATCATTCCTCCTCCCCATCGGCAAGCTCTGGGTCTGAATTAAGTTGTATGTGACCGTTATTTCCCGAAATAGATGTCTAAAAAGTTAGTTGATATATTGCATGTGATTTATTTCATCAATCACATTCAAGTATGGCCGATGTATTTATACTGAGATAGCAGTTACAATCAATCACATGTTTAACCCTTTCATGACGCGATCTGTGGTGGTGCAGCATTAAAGATCCTGTACCAGTGCATTCTCATATATATATATGCAAGTCTCTCAGAGGGAGCCTCACATTTATAAGAGAATGCACTAGCTTACAAGGTCAAGGTAAATATTGTTAGGCCATTGTATTCTCTTATATATGTGAGGTTCCCTATGGGAGGCTCGCATATATAAGAGAATGCATTGGCACAGGGTTTTCGCAAAGTTTCAGGAAGCTTCAGTCATGGGTGGGTTAACAAATATTGAACATGATTGCCAATTGCAGTTCTGAATCAGAAATCTGAACTGGGAAACCGTTCTGTTCAATATAAATTCCGCACGTATAAAAAAGCAAACCACAAAATTATTTCGTACCATTTAAAGGTGGATTATCTTTTCCACAACATGATCTATATAGTTTCCTATGTGTGAAATAATAATTACAAATCGAAGACCCCTGTCCGGAAACACATCTGTCAATTAATAATCATTTTATTTGGAAAAAAATTCGTATAAAATAACTCGGCCGTTCAATAGTCCCTGATATTCACGACCGTTTTTTTTTTATTTTCAGTTATTTTAATCATTGAAAATAAGCATAGGATACATTCTAGGTCTTATTCACTTGATTCGCACTTAATATTAAAACAGATACAATCAATCGGAGACATTTTGCGGCTCGCATTCGTTGGGTGCATCAACGCTGGGTCCCTCTATCTAAAAGTTTATTTATAGAACAAAGAAGGGTCCCGTCCCATTAATTGAATATAATAATATTGAAATAAAATCAATATTAATTGAAAGAATAATTTCCGGCGAGTGAATTCCAACTCATGTATTATTTCATACCCAGGAAACTATCTAAAATTTGTTATTTAAAGAGATAATCCATATTTAAAACTTCCTTGATTACACTGGGGTTTCGGGACAATACGCACGGGCCTTAGAAACAGGAAATTGACTGTGTGTGGCCTTAATGTATGTATTGCTGAAAAAAGATTGTGTTCCTGTTTTTGAATGGAGTGCCTTGAACACTAATTGTCACAGTGATTCTTTTTCAACTTTTACAGCACAACTACTCAATCCTGTTGCATGTTTGGATGCCAAACTCGCAAGAATCGATCAATAATATTTCATGTCCTTTTCTATGTTACATGTACCTATAATTTTAAAATATCGGTAATACCAGTGACCACTTGGAAAATTAGTTGTTCTACATATATTTGATGAAAAAGTCCCTATAGTTTTCCTATTCTGAAAGTGAAAATTCTCAATGCATTTCTGAAATCATTAATTTGAGAATTCTGTTCTAGTTCCATTTCTCTCACTTACTGTAGTCTTGAGAAAAATTCTTTTTCTTTGCTGGCCTCTTTTGCTATAACCATTTCTTTAAGAAGTGAAGATAAACTTTAAATTTTGAAAGAAGCAGACAACCAAGCCAATTTTACTATGAAATCCAGATTTTTTATCTTAACCCTTTCGATACTAAATGCTCATTGATGAGTAGTTATCCCTTAGGAATTGTTGAGGTAATAAGTTCAACAAACGACCATAGGTGTCATATCTGTATCTCCCACCACCAATGCAAGCCTTGAAATAGGGTGTCTGTCATTTGCAGAATGAGGTCCCCAGAGGGTGAATTTAGAGATGCTACCCCGCATAGTGGGCTAGCATCACCAAATTCACCCTCTGGGGACCTCATTCTGCAAATGACAGACACCCTATTTCTAGGCTGCTCCAATGAATAAGAATCATTCTGCTCTTGTGTTATCTGTTTTTCTATTTTCTGCTTTTATTACTTGAACTCCCCTCCAAATGGATAATAGACTGATCCAAAGTATACTTTTATAACAACGCAGGATAATCCATTCAGTATAGAAAGAGTTATATATTGATTCATTGTATTGTTGACTGACAATGTTTCAGTATCTTTAGTTTTTATTGAACTGCAAATTAGAGGATATAGAAACTTCTCAGAAGGGTAAAGGTAAGTAAAAGAATGTTAATTTGAGATTAAAAGTACTTCCCAGATGAGACCATAAGCTAAGCAGAATGAGGTCCCCAGAGGATGAATTTTGTGATGCTAGCCCACCATGCAGGATAGCGGCACTAAATTCACCCTCTGGGGACCATATTCTGCAAATGACAGACACTTTATTTGTCTGTGCAGGTTGTCTGCGTTTTAACTTGGACAATATTACTCAGAATTTCATTAAGTTCTCTCACTAATGAGTGGTCAGATTGAAGTTTGAATATGGACAGTCCGGTGATTTGTTGACTGCGGATATCTTCAGCAATATCTCAGAATTCAAAGACTTATCTATTATTAACCAGAAAATGATCTAAAAATATTGGCGATGAAAAAATCTATCATTTCTGCAGTGACTACAAATTCCGTGACTACAATTGTACTGTACTACTTTATCCAGTCAAGCTTACATTAAGTATGCATGAAGATATTAAGCATACATTAATTAACAAAGATAACATTGTATTGATGATAACGTGGCAAACAAAAAATAAACAAAATGGCACAAAGAAAGTAAAATCTACAACTTGAGATCAATAAAATGAGTATTGTGCCGTACCTTGATAAGAACTCTTGAGATTGACGTTTGTTAGCCTTGATATAGTAGGTCTGTCATTTGCAGAATGAGGTCCCCAAAGGGTGAATTTAGTGATGCTAGCCCGCTATGCGGGGTAGAATCACTAAATTCACTCTCTGGGGACCTCATTCTGCAAATGACAGGCACACTATTTCAAGGCTTGGACGTTCGTTAGTTTTGAAAAGATAATTATTCTGAAAAGATCCAGATCGCATTATTTATAACCCTTTCTTTACAGTTACAAAAGTATACATTTGGAATGGTCTATTATTCATCTAGAGGGATGTTCAGCAAATATAAACAAACAGATAATACAAGTGCAGAAGGATTTCTATTCATTGTGGGGATGTTCGTATAATAATTTCAACAAATTGCCTATGAACTTATTAGCTGAACATTTCCTCATCAGTGAGTGATGTTCAGTGAAGAAATGTTTACTTGTGTAGCCGTCATATCTGCAGTGACCTGTTGATGTTTTTAATAAAGCTCTCATTCTTGTATGTAGTAATTTATTATTGGTGTAGTTCAATGACAAAATACTTTTAAAGAATAAAATGTCATATTTGTTTGTATAAATATAGTTCTTTGTTGATCTCTGTCTTTTCCATCAAATGTTTAAGTAGCATCATTATCTCCCACAGACACAGTGAATGGTGGTATACAGGATTAGATACCATTTGTTACTCTGTCTTCAGATCAGGTATCTGAGCAAATGGTTTTCAGATCTCAATGAAATAGTTTACTTGGTTTAAAGGTACACAATCCGATCAGACGGTCCCATGTCATCAAGTTACAACAACATTTCTTCAAAATATGCGTTAGTTATCAGAATCGATTAATTATAACAAAATCATCGTAACCGCTATCGACTATTTTATACAATTACACAAAATTTGGCCCTATTACCACCTGATTTTAGAGTTTCCATCTTTATCCGCAATTTTGTCCGAGACCATCGGGTTTTTTCTGGGCCACAAATTAGTATGCATTTCGAGAAATATCAAATTTCAAAAATCAATATCTGGTCACACTGAGCTTTTCCTCGACTCGAATAAAATATTTTTTACCCCCAAAGCCAAGGAAATAGTAATTTAGGTGTTAATTCGGATTATGCTTCTTTATATGTTGATCTTTTGTATTTGTGCAGATATCTCAGCTCCATCAAAAAATTGCCATCATGGTAGATTTCAAAAGAGGGATGCATTGATATAATTCTATTGTCAATCAGAGTTATCATAGATAACAGATTAGCATATTAACCACTAAAGTATCACAAAATTTAACCATATTACCACTTGATTTTAGAGTTATCCATCTTCATATGCAATTTTGTCAGAGACCCTCCATTTGACCACGAGTTTCTGGGCCACATATTATTACACATCTCGAGAAATAAACTTCAAAAATCGATATCTGAGCTTTGATGGGTGGTGGGTTCCTCGACTCGAATCAAATATGTTTTACCCCAAATCCAAAGAAATAGTAATTTAGGAGCATATGATCGGATTGAGCACCTTTAAGAGTGAATAGAGAACATGGATGTGGCTACAGACTTAGTACAGAGTCTCAATTGGGGGGTGTTGACCTTGTAATTTCCAACTACTGCACCCTCTGAACTTGGAAATTTCCAACGTGACAGGGGACACCCCCTAAGGTTGGAAAGTTTCCAACTGATAGCAATTTCAGACGTTGTCCTTTACTGTTCGCTAGGGAACCTTTCCAAATATCTAAGTTCACAATGGCTATGGTCGATTATTGATGTGAGCTTATCACGCTTGGCGCTACATGCAGTGGTAGCATTTACATATTATATGGGTCATCTCTAGAATATTAAAAGCTATATCTGGCAATATTGGGGGTACAGGAAGATATGATGCCTAGATGTAGCCTTTGTTACAGGGAGGCAGTACTGATCGATTAAAAAGGAACATCAGGTTATTGAATTACCAAGTACCCCTGACCTTACCGTATATAACGAGTTTCCCCCTCCCCCCATAACAATAATCCTATTGTTTGTCGCTGAGTTAGTGAGAAATGTTGATTCGCCAAGAAGTAACGAGCGACTATGCATCGGATTAGACGCGAAATCACGTTCTGGAACAAGATCACGACCTGGCTAGCCGATCAAAAGCCACAGAGGCACTCTTCAGTCTTCACACGTTTCAAGTTCAAAATTGTATAGAATTGTGGTGTATCGGCGGAGCTATTTACCGTTCTCGGCTAAATGAGTTAACACTATTTGAATATCTTCAAATGGTATCGTCCGTTCACCAAATGCTACAATCCGTACATCTTTTTTCATAAAAGTCACTTCAGCACCGTAAAATTGTCCGTTGGAAAGCGTGTAGGATTCATATGCATTCTAGTATCCAAAGGGCAATAACAGACCCAGTTGGCTGAACAGTTTACGCACATATTCGGTGCTAAATGTGCCTCCATTGAAATGCAAAAAAAAACGGGGCATACCGATAACTCTTATCTCTACCCACTGAATGGTGTTTTGTGATGACTGGTGGATATTTACCGTCCGAAACCCGCGTGCATGATATTGGAACAGTGTGGTCGTGGGAGAGTTGAACCCATAAGAAATTGGATACAAACTGATTTTAGTGTCATTCATCGTGATCAAATACAGGGAACAACATATACAAAATCCGCTCATGGGAAAATTCAGGATCCAAGATGACGTCCAAAATGGCTCTTGGTATCGGACAAAATTATGAATTTCTGCGGTAGGTGGTCCAATTAATGCCAAATTCGTAATAAATTGATATATACACAAACAATGCTAGTCGTAAACCATATATGTAGAATGTCTGTCTCAAAATGGTCGCCAGAATGGACAAACTCAAATGCAATGTGTGCAAAATTGAATAGTTAGTCCCATAAGAGTGAACAAACGCTTGAATAATGCGAGGACGAATGATAGGCGAGTATAAGAGAAACTTTTTATCAGAGATGTAGGGATTTTCTCTAATATATCTCATGAGAGAGCAAGCAGAAATCAGGTTCTCATGCGAAGGTTACATCTGGACTTTTGGGTTCCCAGAAATATTTTTATCTTTTTTGTTATTGAATCGTGTGATATATGTGTGAATAAACAGTTAAATGGGATTTAGTAGGGATGTCTTGATTCTGTGACATTTTCTAGAAGCATAAATATATGTACTCATAGCAGTCTCACGAATGTGACCGATCATCCGTCGGAGGACTATAGTAATGACCCACGTCCGTCCGTCCGTAACTTTTGTCCTAGCCTGTATATTCTGTCAGTTTGTGGTCAATTTGTTTTAAACTTGGCGCATATATTAACCAGCATGGGAGCCAGCGCTCGGTTGGTCGGACTCATTTTTGCGGAGTTATTAAAAATTTTCGACATACATCCTGGGACGCATCTTTTATCCGAGTCTATATTCCGTCATTTTCCAGTCAATTTAACTTGTCACAGATGTCAACCAGCATCGGATGCCATTTTTCGACACAGAATCGTACATCGAGCATGCATCTTTGTCCGAACCTGTATTCTTAGAATTTTGTTGATATTGTGCCAATTTGAGGTTATATTTTGAGGTTTTTTTCAGATTTGGTTATTTATATGCAGCTCACTTAAAAGAAAATGCTTAAGTATTTATTCCATATAATATATTTATATAAAGCCTCTGCTCCAAATGGGTCCACCATATCGGGGGGACTCTGGCCGAGCGGCCTTTTATTTATTTGTATATCTACAACATCAAACCTTTCAAAATTCACTGATATAGAACAGTATGAAAGATGTTCATATAGTACTGGGTAAAATGTGTAGATCATATTGTCCGTGTCTCAAAATAGTAGTCATAGTTGCCTTCGATCAAGTGAATCTTTTGCCTTTATCTCAAGAATGCATGGTGGTATACTATGGAGTACCATAGACTATCTTCAATCAATTTTAAACTTGACAAAAATTGCCTACATACTAAGTGACAGAGACTATGTTCATACCTGGAAATTATATTTTGTTGTATTTACAAAGGCCACATGTACGCGAAACGTAATATAACTTCTGCACCGCATCACCGCGTTTACCCCTTCTCCCTAATGTTACACATAGCTGCTGCACACACAACTACAAATAACAACATTGCGCGAATGCTCAACACTAATAGTGTGTATTACGTGGTTGCATATTCCAGTTGTAATGTAAAGTGGCGACTCAAGTAATTGAACAAAATGTCTGCTTAGAAACTGGTTTGGTAGCAGCATGAAAAGTAGTCTTAAATAAACTATATGATGTATACCGTCTCTTTGAGATGGGGTGCTAATCTTTTGAAGATATGAGTGTTTCTTTGCAGTATTATAACCATTTCGACGTATGAGTATATATGGTTTATTATCACGCAGTTGAGAATTCCGGAAATGTAATTGTGATTTATACTGCAGGTATATGCACTTCAGTTTCGGTGTTACGTTCAAAAATTAATCATCCTGCCGAATGAAACTACCATGCACTGTGTGGCAAAACATTACTTCGTGTGTTGCATGCCGAAATTATTAGTTTTGGCCCGACAGTTGGATGTTGGATAATCTGAAACCCAAACTTAAAGACGTAAATCATTGGGGGGTTTGACTTGCGTTCCAGTGACCGATAACTCCTTCAGAATGATCTGTTTTAATGATATGTGTACCTTTAAAGATATTTAACAAGATAATTATATATTACCAATACGTATTTCCCTTATATCTGGTTATCCAATATGTTGCTTTCTTCTGTATATGGCTTGGAGCTAGTTGTGGCTATTTTGCCAGCAATTTCATGGCAGCGATTGTATTATTTTCTGTCCGTGTCACTCTATTCGTTCCCGTACTCTAGTTTCACTCTACTTTCACACAAACTGGTAAAACTGCGTAATTCCGATGCCATAATTTATCGTATATTTACAAATTTCGAGAACTGACGTAACATTGACAATCATGTTGGACGCCATCTTGGATAGCAAAGTTTCCCCAAAGCGGATTTTTGCGGTTGTGAATATGTTGTTCCTGATGCTTTTCCACGTCGAATGACACCAAAATAAGCTTGAATCCAATTTATTCCGGGGTGATCCACAAAGTCAGCTTCAACGAGTAAACCTGTTATTTGGTCAGAGAAGGCGATCAAATGAATGCTTATATATGTAAGCGCTCATCAGTACTGCGCTTGTGTGCTTATTCAATCGAAAACATAACGCGGGGAATATATTTCTTAGTTATTACCTGTTCCTTAGTAATGTACTTCAATGTGGGTGAGGGTCCCAACTCGAAATTGAACAATCTAAGAGACTTTGTGAGCGATTTTGCTTTTCCTCGCTTACAGTTATGGAATTTTGTTCGGGGTAATTATTCAATGTGTATTGCGATATAGGCTCACAAAAGTAAGAGAAAAGCATGCAATCTCGAGCTGCGATCACCCCCTAATGTGAAGTAGATCACGAGGGAACAAGTATTAACAAAGAAATATATGCCCTACATTGTTTGTTCAAAGTTATTTATAAAGTTCCCAGCCAGAACCGGGTCAGACATAAAAAAAGTTCCTACGTTTTGTACTGGTGGAATATGATCTCTACAGAGTAGGGATTCATGACATGTGAACAATAGTACATTGAAATTATGGTAATGGTTTTACTTGACAATAGATGCTTAAATCGTGAACATTTTCATCTGGCCTCGTCCATTAGCTCATGCCTCGTCCATTATCTGGTTGTATAGTGGGTGACAAACTAATCTATATTGACAAACTCTCTTACTGAACATCTAATCACCTTTCTAATCCTTTCACAGCATATAGTGCATGCGTCTATAGCTGACATGTTTTATAAAAGGATTTAGGAATTGCATGCGAACAGAATTTTTTTTTATTCCAATAGAGCGGAAAAGAGCACTAATTATAGGGTAATATTATAATTACTTGACATAAGCCTCTGTTAAGCAGGTCTGGTTAATTGAAAAATCATAATTCTCATTATTTCAGTATTTTCGTATATAATCCGCTAACCGATATCCTATTATATATTCAAGGAGTGAATGTGCATACATATAATAATCTGCACATTTCCTTGTTATTGTATAGGGATTTATGGTTTTTCCACATAGGTTTGCTATCCTGCGTGACCGAATGCAGCGGTCCGGTAGCAAAACTATCGTGTCTATATCATGCCCTTCGTTAGAATATATGTAGTATAGATATATCAGAAAGGTGTTGCTCCACGACTACAAATAAATGGTCAAACTTTAATGGATTAAACATGAGCTTTTCTGGATTGAGTTTGTTTTCGAGTTCCAGTGCTGGCAAATATTCCAAGGTGAGTGAGCAGCTTGTTTGTCGCGTGTAAGACATTTCAGATGTAACCGGGGGGGGGGGGGGTAAAAAAAAAAGATGGGTTGGTGGTCAAGAGAGAACACAAAAACATTTTTCCTCTAAAATTTTCAACCATTTTTTCTCTTTATAAAAGATGATTCAATTTTAACACAAAAATACCCGTTGGTTGTTTCTTGTTGTAAAATTAATAAATACCGAGTGTATATATAAATGTCAGTCCAGGTCCGCCCGAAACACAAAATCAAAAACATTTATATAAAATCGATTCTTTTTAAGGGCGTTTTTTTCTTTTTTTTCGAAGAAATTTAAATCGACTAAATAACGGAAATATTCCGATTTTCTTTCAAAGAGCCTTTTTTTAAAGAGCGTTTTTTCTCTCTCGAAGAAGTGATTTTAAAGAATCAAATTTTCGTTCCGACTCCCTCCCCTTGGCTGTAATGAAGATGGATGTAGTGGGTGTGTGCTATTTTGGGTACGATGCTGTGGTCGTTGGGGCACATTTAGTGGTAAATAAATATAATCAATTATATGAAATTGCCTGTATATAATAATACGAGTGGTATGTCCATTCGAACATGCTGCCTATATATCCAATCGTTTGAAATTGTGTATTGTTTATCTACTAAAGCTACTAGCCTAAACCTATAAAGAATCGTCGATATGTTCATCGACGCAAATCAGGAATGCGCGGTAGCAATATTATCGGGAGTGACCAGACTTGCACCTATCTAAGAACCATTGAGTATCAAGTACGTGTCTCGGAGCGAAATGCTTGCTCCGCTCGAGATATACATGCATTAAACAAACAATACCCACATTAAACAATCATTGTAAACAAACATGTTCACCCCCGCCTAATATATGTATACGTCAAACAACGACAGTAGATTAACCAATCAAGGTTGTTTTTAAAGTTTAACCCATTCTATACTAAATGTTCATTGACGAGTAGTTCCCATAGGAAATGTTCAGATAATAAGTTAACCCTTTCTATACTAAATATTCATTGACGAGTAGTTACCCCAAAGGAAATGTTCAGATAATAAGTTAACCCTTTCTATACTAAATATTCATTGACGAGTAGTTACCCCAAAGGAAATGTTCAGATAATAAGTTAACCCTTTCTATACTAAATATTCATTGACGAGTAGTTACCCCAAAGGAAATGTTCAGATAATAAGTTAACCCTTTCTATACTAAATATTCATTGACGAGTAGTTACCCCAAAGGAAATGTTCAGATAATAAGTTAACCCTTTCTATACTAAATATTCATTGACGAGTAGTTACCCCAAAGGAAATGTTCAGATAATAAGTTCAACAGGCCGTTTTGTTGAACTTATTATCTGAATATTTCCCTGCAATAAATAGGACTTCTTCTGTACTTTTAATATATACCTGTCGTCTGCTTATTTGTCCTGAAAACCCCTCCAAATTAATATAACATACCATTCCAATGGATCCTGTTATTACTGAGAGGGAGCTAGAATCCAATTAGTATAGAAAGAGTTAAAGGCCCACATGATGTTTGATTCCCCACCTATTTGTTCAGTCCCTTGTGAGCAGTATGCTCGATTGCACCAACGCTTGTTTGTTGGGCATCACCATCATAGGCACTAAATAGGCACAATAAAGGAACTCAATCCGATCAGACGCTCCTAATTACTGTTTCTTTGGCTTCGGGTGTAACAAAAAAATGTTATTCGAGTCGAGGAACCGACCCATCAAAGCTCAGAGTGATCAGATATCGATTTTTGAAGTTTGTTATTTCTTGAGACGTGTAATAATATGTAGCCCAGAAATACGTGGTGAAACGGATGGTGTCTGACAAAATTGCGGATGAAGATGGATAACTCTAAAATAAAGTGGTAATACGGTCAAATTTCGTGATACTTTAGTGATAGTACGGCCATATTTTGTCGAACAAGATGTTCATATAACACGTTTTGGGAAATTTGATACCATATTTGACAGTGGTTAGCATTATTTTGTTGCAATAAATCGATTCTGATTACTAAAGCGTATTGTGAAGAACTGTTGTTGTATCCTGATGGTATGGGGGTCTGATCGGATTGAGTACCTTTAATGACAACATTGTTAGAAAGTCCAAAAGAGGGAAGCCAGGGAGTATTACTCGAGTACCGATGAGGTTAGCTATTAGTCCAGTCGTATTACGCGCGCCGCGTGTATACTGTCCTAGTGATTCTATATAGCTGTGGGTGGGCGCTGACATTAACATGGGTGTTTTAATTATAGAATGGGAAATTTTGGGATGATTAAAAGTCGAACTGCGAGCCGGAGGCCGAGTCCGGTAAAAGGTGTAGTTGGGAATTTCAATTTCGTTTATTGTCCTTTACATTATTATGTCAATAATGTTGATTTTTGGTTTGTGACAAGCTATGTCAATTACAAATAAAAGAAATGAAAAAGATCATTTGTAAGTTTTATATTTCAACTTTTATAGACATTTTTCGTTCTGCAGCCGACTGGGGAATGTGGTCGGAGACGGCGGAGTCGGCCGCGGGTTCGTTAATTAGGTGCTGGTTGTTATTGTCATTTTAACGGAATTCTGAGTTGGTCATTCGTGAAACCAATATATTTTATATTCTATAATTACAATCATGGGTATATAATATATTATCTTGAGCGCGTTACCATTTCTGATTATGGTTTTCTTGTAGGATCTACACTGGTTTCTCCCTACTTATCGAGTTTAAAGATAAGGGCGGCGTTGGCGGTGGGTATGCTGTTAAAATATTCACCTCCGTCAAAAACCGCCATAAACAGAAAAAATAGTAAAATATATTCAGACCTTGTTCTTATACCAATCAAAAATATGGCATAAACAGTATGTTATTGTCAATTTTTTTTCCTTTGTTATGTAAACAAAAGCAAAAAAAACGTAACGTTACCTGGCTTTTGTTTAGATCCGGATATGGTAAACATAAAGAGCGTTATTTTTTTCTGTTTTCCTTATATGGAAATAATAAAGAGCGTTTATATCATTTTGTGTGATTAACCAATAAAATTACGCTGTGTTATGTAAACAGAAGCACAACTTCTGTAACACGAGCAGGCTCATGTTTACGTACACCATCGTACGTCTTGACGACAATATACTATTTACGCGCTGATTATGTTTGGTATATGAACAAAACTATATATATTTTAATATTCCTTCTGTTGATGGCGATTTGAACAAATATGAATATTTCTGTAACGAACGCCGCCCCTGCCTTTAAAATTAAACTGCCCGCCTTTCGCGTCTGTTTCGCGCCCTACATAGCTCGTCGGAACGGCTTCTCACTAAATTAACGCACTAGTCATTTTGAGGCAATCCGGTGAAATGCAGACAAGATCCGACGGAAAGAGGTTTCTGTCAATTCCAAAATCCATGGCACCCTATACATTAGGTGACAGCGACATAATTAAATGTAGAGATTTGTGTTTTGCTGCGCCTATTTTAATGGAATAATCCCCCGGACGACCTCAGATCGACTTATGATCTCTCAGCATTTCGAAAACTCATTTATTCAGAATCGAGTATGGGCTCAACTGACACTTTAAATGAATGGCTGTTCAGGGGTTCTATACATGAGGGTATCACCCCCACACCCCTTCGGTACGCGGGATTCAGGGTGTTTTGAAGCCGTACGCGGGATTCATACCCCCGAATTAACTGGTATTCAGGTTCAAGCATTGGACGCAGGTTTTGATGGCGCAAAATAATATTTTTGTGCTAGTTATCTGTATGAATGAGTGCGTAGAATAGCTTCTTGTGAATATTCGACCACTATGCCATCATAAAGTATCATTAATCGTATCACAACGGCCTCATAACGCCCATAACGTGACCGGCATCAATTTGTATGTCATTTATCGCATATTATTTCTTAACATGTATTCAGGATTCACCCCCCAAAATTAACTGGTATTCAGGATTCACCCCCCAAAATTAACTGGTATTCAGGATTCAGGGGGGAGGGGGTGATACCCTCATACATGTCTACGTTTTGATCAATTCTTAATTCTTAATCTTACATTACATTACTTAATTAGATCGTCGCCGAAACGGATTCTTTTACTGATGAAACTTTAGTGTGTTTGGACTGTCTTTAAAATCGTGAATGAACACAACTTGGACATAATATACAATTTTATCTTACAATCATATAGCTTCTTTTTCCTGAAATGCACGGAGAAACGACTATATAGGCGGTTTCCGATTCCGTGAATAGTGAGTTGTGGGGAACTCGCTTCTACACCCCCCCCCCCATTAATGTACACCGGCTATTGGCATACATAATTTCTTTTATCTTTACAGCATCCGACATATGACATTTCAAATCAACTGATATATTGGTAACATTCGGCGAAAACAGCTTAATGTTTTGATTCAAGGCATATGTACAACCGGACCTATATATATTTTGACAGAGTGAATCGTTGATGACGCAATAATACTTGGCAGTGACGCACAACCACATCAACTATGTGGTGTGTTATTTCACATGCGAAACGACAAAGTAAAGTGTCAAATTACCTTTTATTCGATATTCTGTTGAATGAATTATATGATAAATTGGTTATCACCACCCTGTACAGGTTCGCGGTATTTAAGTATCACCCCCCCCCCCCCCCCCCGACTATATCCATGTGGAGCGTGTCAGACGGTTATTAGCGCGCACCGCGTGTATATACTGTTCTCCAATTTTTTGATAGCTGTGGTCCTATGGGCATTTTATTTATAGATAATTGTTTTTTCCCGGTTTAAAGTGATGTGAAACACTCCGGTAGGGTGATCAAATAGAAGCGGAGAATAATCTTGTTCAAACTAGTTATTTTTGCAAATATTATATCTAAAGTGACAACACACACCGTCATTCTTATATATTAATTAAATGCAGTGACTGTCGATGGCGAAATCGCTTTCGTTAGTTTATAGCAGATAGAAGCGTCCCGATTCGAGTAGTAAATATTTACAAATTAGCGTAGTTCAGACAATGTTTCTATGGAGTGGTACGGTCGATTTGCTTGAGATTGTTGGTTATGTTAGTAGAATATTACATTCCTCCAGTTGGCATAGCACCTGAATACTTACTTATCAGTTTAACGCACCCGAACAAGTACATAATATGTCTTTAAAAGTCGAACTGCGCGAGTCAGCGCGACCAGGAGGCCGAGTTCGGTAAAAGTTGTAGTTGGGATTTCAATTTCGTTTTTTGTCCTTTACATTATTATGTCAATAATGTTGATTTTTGGTTTGTGACAAGCTATGTCAATTACCAATAAAAGAAATTTAAAAGATAATTTGTAAGTCTTATATTTCAACTTTTATAGATATGTTTCGTTCTGCAGCCCATGGGGTTGTGGTCGGAGACGGTCGAGTCGGCCACCGGTTCGTTAATTATGTGCTGGTTGTTATTGTTATTTTAACAAAATTCTGAGTTGGTCATTTGCGAAACCAATATATTTTATATTCTATAATTACAATCATGGGTATATAATATATGATCTTGAGCGCGTTACCATTTCTGACTATGGTTTTCTTGTGTGTATTGCTATTCTGACCAAAGCTGGGCAGCACCGTATATATAGGTCTTAATATCATTTTTCCTATGACATCATTTTGCACATTAGTCCAAGTCTTCTTGTACTAAAACCAGCTAAGATATTGGTATGGCGATTTGCTGGTGTTTAAAATCGCCATACCAATATCTTAGCTGGTTTTAGTACAAGAAGACTTGAACTATTTGCACATGTGTTACTGTAAATTTGTTAAGTTCAACGTTAATACCACATTAAGGTGATGTGAAACACTCCACTAACTGGGGCGCACATCGAATTAACATGCTCAAAGCAGGTATTTAAAATTAATTTTGTATCAAAATTACCAGCACACAACATAATTCTATCACGTGATATATAAAATATAAATGACACTCGTTCGCGAAATCATTCTCGTTTGTTTATCGACGATTTGGTCGGGACGACTGATGGACTATTTATTTACATTTTTTTTTACGACAGGGCATATACAGTCATCGCTGTTGAATTTTTCGACAATAATAGTTTAATGATACATTCTTCAAATGGGAGCACTATCTGAGTCGTAACATATAACACTGTCTGAGTCGTAACATATAACACTGTCTGAGTCGTAACATATAACACTGTCTGAGTCGTAACATATAACACTGTCTGAGTCGTAACATATAAGTTTGAAGTAGTGAAATAAGCACACACTATGGCTGCGGGCACGCGTATCACAGTAGCGATGACATAGTAGGTGTGACAATTATATATGGTGGAGTTTGGTGACAATTGGTTGTCAAAATTAATATGCCATAGCTAGCTATGTCGCCCGCTGCATATTCGCACAATGAGTCCTCCAAAGTTCGTTATAATCAGCATTTTCTTGTTTTTTTTTGTCCTTGTATAGTTCGCTTTGTTTATTCCAGATACTTTATCGCAGCTGCATTTCACCCAACAGTTCCGACATAGCTTCATTGGCCCACATGATACTATTAGCGGAATTATGCGGAGAACTAAACGTCGTTAAATAAAAACCGTAATTGGGGAACTGTCTTAATACTCATGAAATTTATATAAGTGGATAAACATGAATTGAGATCATATCAACAAAACGTACTGCATGCATGATATGTGAGTGAATGAGGGATTGCCACGACCAAACACAACTCTGGACGATCGATCGTGCAATTATATATATCGTAGAGAATACAATGTAGTAAAACGTAATGAGTATAGATCAACCTTGCATGGTGAAACGCAATGGGTTAATTGCATGGTCGAGTCGAATCATTGTGCGGAAACTCAGCGCGCAACATGGCAAGCTATGGCACAGAAATATGACGACCAATTGTCACCATAATAAATTGTCACACCTACAATGCCATCGCTACTGTGGTACGTGTGTCCGCAGCCTATGCCTTTTAGTTGTGACACAGGGGCATGTATAACGCGCTCCGCTGCTACCCCCATTTGCACTCCATATACGCCAAAACTATATAAGCTTCTATTAACGTAAAGCAGGCGCGTATATAGTTTTGGTGTATATGGGCCAGTGCAAAGGGGTGGGCAGCGGAGCGCGTTGCAGGCCCATGTGGTTGTGACCATGTTCGTGAAACGCTCTTATGACTGAGGTTATATCTTAGGACCAAACTGCATGTGTCGTTACTTTCATGAAACAGGCTACTGATTACTGCATCACATTTGGCGCATCGTTATAGTACCGACGAACACTTTTTCCGGAGGTCTCTATTTGTTTCTGTTGGTTTGCCATGCGCACTTATTAGTCTACGAATTGTTCCGTATTCGGTATAGGGCGAATTAAAAATAATTATCAGAAAAAGTAAATTTTCGCCGCTTCATCACCATTTGAACCAGAATAAATGGTGAAATTGTGGGGTGTTTAGACTGCAGACCGTTATCAATAAAATGCACAGGTCCTGAACTTTCTGAAATAATAACATAATAGAAACGGACCAAGTGTTTATCGATACTCATACCGCAGACGTTTGGTTGTTATCTCACGCAATGTAGGTCTTATTACTGATTACAGTTGGAAACAAGAATAGGAGCCTATACTTACGGTTGCTGAATTATGTAAATTATAAGGTTACCTCGGAAACGGGTGGAGCTATCGAATTGAAATTTGGTTATAATATTGATAATTTGACAACGTGAAACTGAACCCTGAATAACATTAAACACAATATTCAATTCTTTATATTACAATTTGTAAAACGTGTCATATCACATAACATGATACATTGAAGAAAAAACTGCATACATCATAGGGAAGCAATACGTGATATCGCCATCGATCAACAGTTTCTGATATCACATGTGTAGATGCCAATATTACTGTACATTATTTAAGTATACTGATAACGGTGAGTGCCATATCGAGATATATATCGTATCGCGATCGCCATATCGATAAACATAAGTTATCGTATATCGCGATAAAATTCCTCGTCCCATATCATTCACTTTCGAACTGGTCGAGCGATTCTCCGGCTACATCGCCCACAATAGTAGCCCTTAACCCTTTACCCAACAGAAGGGCCCTGTGCCAATGCATTCTCTTATATATGCGAGTCGACCATAGGTCGCCTCGCATATATAAGAGAATGCATTGGCTTAACACAGTAAAAATTATAAAATTGTTAAAGAATGTAAGAAAAAATGGTAAAAAGTGTTAATTTTTTTTTTTTTAGGCCAATGCATTCTCTTATATATGCGAGGCGACCTATGGTCGACTCGCATATATAAGAGAATGCATTGGCACAGGGCATAACTGTAACTATCACAATGTGGTCAATAAGCCGGTTCCAATGATATCCATATTTGTATGGTTCTATTGAGACAGACCGAATATATTTTAGGCTGTTGAAGCTTTATTTGGCCGGTTTTGGCCGTTTTGTTGGGTAAAGGGTTAACGCCTTTCTTTACTAAATAGAGATCGATGAGCAGTTCCATTAGGAAATGTTCAGATAATAAGTTCTACAAATATATGTCGTTTGGTGTTCGACAAATGAATATAAATCCTCCTGCATTGGCATTCTCTTTTCGTCTGACTCGTCAGCTAATTAAGTTGTCCTGATTACTCTTGAGCCCCCTCCCAATTAATAATGGACCATTCCAGAACTTCCAGTGTATACTTTTATAACTGATGGGAGAATCCATATAGTATAGAAAGTGTTAAGTTGGCGGTGGTGTCGCTGAAGAATCGCACGATTCGTTCGCAGTATGCGAACGCCCGATGTGTCCTATACGTGTCCTAATATGGCAGATTCACACGACTCCAGCGAACGCTCGATGTGCCCTATGTGTATTCTAATATGGCAGATTTGCACACGATATAGGAGGGGCTTTAACCCTTTATATACTAAATACTCATTGACGAGTAGTTATTCCTTAGGAAATGTTCCAACATATCCTCGCACAAATACGCACATAGTTGACCTAAAGCGTGTAATGGGTACATAATGTGATTATTTGGTTCTGAAATAATCACATAATGGAGTCATAGCCGTTATTTCATTTTCTGGCGCGGGCCACAGTGAAAACACATGTTAAAGAGCGCACACCTGAAAAATGGGTTGGCTTATTTGTGTCATTGTCCGCATATAACCTGCTTAGATTCGACTCATTATGAGTCGATAATGTGACTAATATGCTCTCATTTTCAGCACATTTTCGACTCAAAATTAGTTTGGTATCGAAGCGGGTGGTGGGTATTTAAAAATTAAAGAAGAGTAACACCAGAAATAAAGTTGGCACCACTTCCTACAGGTTCATTCATATTGAAAATAAGGCGAATTGGTTTTACGAGATATTTAATAAGGATTTCGCATAACCTGCTGCACCAGAAACAGTGAGCCGAAGTGGTTTACAGTGACTATTTTTTCCCCAATTAATTAGAGTCTGTAAAACCAGATTGAATGCAAACTTTAGGTCGATTTTGGTTCATATAGAGCGTAATTCAGATTCAAATAATTGCCGATATGTACTGGGCTTATTTGAAAATAGGCTCATATTGAACTTATTTCAAAAGCAGTGTTTCTGAAATAAGTTCAATATGAGCTTATTTTCAGGGAACAGGGTATAATATTATATGGCTATTGATTTTAAGGCATGCAATAGCTTTGTCACAAACTGATTCTTCTCGACCGATTGTGGCGGAGAGCTGAACTGAAGTTGTAGCTTTATTCGCCCTTTGTTTCTCTTGCACCCAGTTACGTGGTGTGTCCTCTTTGAGACTACTTGATCAAACGTCAGCTCTTCTCGTTTGGATCCATGGAAAATAGTACAATGGCATAATGTTGTCTTGATAGCTCGTTAAATATTTACTCAGATGTGTGTCTTAAGTTTTTTTTTTATCGGATGGCATTTACTCTATAATCGACTGAAGCCACAGGACTCACGCTTGTGAGGAAACGGGCAACCCAAATTCAACACAATCCCTTTTAGCTGTTGGCATCAAACACCCATCACATAGCAACTGTGTTATAAATTATTCCTGAAGTTATCACGAGAGGCATCACCACGTGATTCAGTGTACTGATTACCTTTGCACATATATATTACCCAGATGAAATGGGACTTAAAAGCGAGATCACTGGGTCGCGGTCGTATTGGAATCATCCAGCTCCTTTCCGTGGTTTCAGAGATTCTTCCAACGATAATACTGATGTAATATGTGTTGTGCTATACGCCCTGTCACTAACTCGCGGCCATATTGGATCCACCAGGCCCGGTTCCGTGGTTTTAGTGGTACAAGTTCTGGAGTAGCACTCCATATATGGAAATCATGAATAATTCAAATATGGAAATGCTACTCTAGAACGTTTACCTGTATCACTAAAACCACGGAACCGGGCCTGGTGTCTCCAATATGACCGCGAGTTAATGACAGGGCGTTTACATCAGGTTTAACCATCTTAATGGTGAATGCCCATCTGCACACCAACCGTGTGCACGAAATGGATAGTTTTTGACAAGGTTCCATTTCCAATCGTTTGCCTCCATTATGTGATTAAAGGTACTCCATCGGATTCGATGGTCCCCATATAATCAGATTCCAACAACAACAACAACAACAACAACAATATTTTTTAGAAATGCCGCTTCAGTTTTCGGAATCGATTAATTGACCAGAAAATAATGCTAACCAATGTCTGGGTATAGTATAAAATTGCCCGAAACATGTTATTTGTCATGTTGTTCGACGAAATGTGGCCTTATTATCAACAGAAAGCCTCTTGATTTTAGAGTTTGGTCCGAGACCGTCGGCTGTTTACTGGGCCACTAATAATTCTCGATGGTGAAAAATAATAGTTTTCAAAAATCGATATCTAATAACTCTTGAGCTTTGATGTGTTCTCGACTCGAATCAAATATTTTTTGCCCCTGAAATCAAAATAAATAGTAATTGAGGTGCGCTTAACCCTTTACCCAACAGAACGGCCCTGTGCCAATGCATTCTCTTATATATGCGAGTCGACCATAGGTCGCCTCGCATATATAAGAGAATGCATTGGCTTAACACATTAAAAATTATAAAATTGTTAAAGAATGTAAGAAAAAGATTTTTTTAGGCCCCCATATATAAGAGAATGCATTGCAATGGCACAGGGCATAACTGTAACTATCACAATGTGGTCAAGGAGCCGGTTCCAATGATATCCATATGTGTATGGTTCTATTGAGACAGACCGAAGATATTTTAGGCTGTTGAAGCTTTATTTGGCCGGTTTTGGCCGGTTTGTTGGGTAAAGGGTTAATCGGATTATGCATCTTTTAATTGGAGCCTTTTTTTTACTCAGAACTCTTTACCGGCGTAAATCTTGACACTCCAAAACCATTTATATAGGTAGAACAAAATATTAGAACAACGAGTGAGGTTGTTGGTTACACTGAAATGGCTCATTCGAGCTTCCAAATTTTGTCTACGTAATTTGGAAGGATGTATAATATATATAGGCTGACAAATACACTAAATATCGATATACCGACTTCATATGCTTTGAAAAATACTTGCCAAAGTCACAACCATTTTTCAGCTGTTTTCAATTTTTCGTAAAGAAGCGAAATAAACGCTCTTTATTTCTACCATATCAGGAATAGACTAACACGGAACGCTCGTTTCTGTTCCATGCCGCCGTGCAAATGGCTGATTTTTGTTTGGGACCCAAACATCGTCTTCAAGGTTGTATATTGTATGACTACAATGCGTCTTTCTGGAACATATTTTAATGCTCGTAGAAAGGAAGTTCAACTATTTGTCGACCTATTTCCATACCGGTACCGGCAGGGGGGGGCGGGGGGGGGGGGGGGGGTCCATACCGGTCCCGGGAGAATATTAAAAGGTACTCAACCCGTAAAGAGGGTCCCCATCTCAACAGATTCCAACAACAACATACCGGTACCGGGAGAATATTAAAGGTACTCAACCCGTAAAGAGGGTCCCCATCTCAACAGATTCCAACAACAACATACCGGTACCGGGAGAATATTAAAGGTACTCAACCCGTAAAGAGGGTCCCCATCTCAACAGATTCCAACAACAACATACCGGTACCGGGAGAATATTAAAAGCGAATATTATTACGGAGTGTCTAAACAACGGTATACCGTTCATTAGCGTATCAGGCCCATATAGCTAAAGCGCGGTATACCGCTCTTTAGCTTTGCCACTAAAGGGCAGTATACCGTTCTTTAGCACCAAACGCTAAAGAGCGGTATACCGTTAATTAGCGTATCAGGGCCATATAGCTAAAGTGCAGTATACCGCTCTTTAGCGTTTGGTACTAAAGAGCGGTATACCGTTCTTTAGCCACGGCCATATTATTAGGTGTATTTTGGAGCGTTTCTTTCACTTCTGTTGAAAAAAAATTGAAAAAAAGCTGGAAAATGGCTGTGACCATGACAAGTATTTCTCAGAGCATATATATATGAAGCCGATATATAAATATTTCGTGTATTTGTCAACTTATTTTATACCTCCTTACAAAATACGTAGACAGAATTTGGGAAGATTGAATGAGCCATGTCCGTTAAATTGGCGGATTTATACTTTGTTGTCATCTAGCAATTTCATATATGGTGATTTGATATGATGGGCTTCTGTTCCTCTGACTTAATCCAAATTTCGCTGTGAAGGTAATCTGTAAATGCAAGATGTCCGCATGACATTGTATGTACGATTAACATGTAACAGAATGAGGATATCGGCTTCTCCGTGATCAGGCGTCAAAATATTGAGCTCGACATCTGCAGAATGAGGTCCACAGGGGGGATTTTAGTGACGCTATTAAATTCACACTTTGTGGACCCTATTCTGCTTGGGCGCCATCTAAGCTTCTCTGGAAAGCATCTTTATTATCAAATTAAAAAGTTTATTAGTTTCTCTAAAAACTTCTTTATAAAAAAATTCTTTTTTAGTTTCTCAAATCGATCCTCAAATTGGCAGACGGCACAATGCAACATCGAGGTGCTCAATGGGTACACATCACCATCTTTACCATGAACTTAACTGTACGTCTAGGTCTCCCATAGCAAATGAGGCCATATAGAATGAGACCCCATACTGTAAATAACCAGCCCCATTGTGTTAGGCCTGTTCGCGATTGTTGATCAGATATATTTTATATGTGTATCGCCGACGTTGACACGATTTCATCAAACTTTGTTTGAATGAGTGATGCAGTCGGCCATGGTTGATTCATGCTAATCAAGCCATTAACCATTTACCCAACAAACCGGCCAAATAAAGCTTCAACAGCCTAAAATATCTTCGGTCTGTCTCAATAGAACCATACAAATATGGATATCATTGGAACCGGCTCCTTGACCACATTATAATAGTTACAGTTATGCCCTGTGCCAATGCATTCTCTTATATATGCGAGTCGACCATATGTCGCCTCGCATATATAAGAGAATGCATTGGCCTAATGTGTTAAGCCAATGCATTCTCTTATATATGCGAGGCGACCTATGGTCGACTCGCATATATAAGAGAATGCATTGGCACAGGGCCCTTCTGTTGGGTAAAGGGTTAAGATCTTCAAATTTCGTGACTGTATATAGACCATATTTGCTGCATGTATATATCGCCCTCCGAATAGCATGTTGTAACACGTCCAGGGCCTCGAGTGGGGGCTTTGAAAGATAGTTTTCCTCAGCGATCATCGACATTCAGAGTCAACATTTACTCGATCGATTCCACAAACACATCAGCGATTGTCACAAAATGTACGTCCACCATATTTCCATATCCTCCGAGGCCTAACTAGCATCATGGCATCAACTACTGCGCATGTTCCTCTATCTGTAGTCCAAGTCTGCTCGTACTAAACCCAGCTAAGATAATGGGATAGCGAAATGCTAGATACTAGCTTTTTGATATCACAATATCTTAGCTTGTTTTAGTACGAGCAGATTTGGACTACTCTATCTGAAGAAGGGGTGGTTCGATACGAGAGCTTCATCATCATCAGCATAATCAATTCTCGGAACAAGTCTTTCGACTTTTAGTCACAGTATTAATGGAAATTATATTAGGTTTCACAAATTAAAAAGTGACAATTTTATGCCTTCCGTACTTCCTTTTTTTTTTAATTTCAAACAGCATAGTGGATGTCGTCCGCCTTTTAGATGATACTGTACTGTTTTCTCTTCTGTATAAGATACAATAGGTAACTTTGAGTGGATTTTTGTATTGGAACGCCGAAATAGGTCTGTTTACAAAAACTAACGCCCAATCATCATCGGTAAGATAATTACCTTCTGTTCTCAGTGGTATTCATGGGTTGAAAAGAAAAGGCTCTTATTTGGCTTCCCATAGGTTTTGTTGTTGACAGTAACTAACTAGCGAGACTAGTGAACATAATATCTACATACATGGAGCCATCTACACCAATTCGATGTCCTATACATGTATGAGAAGGGTATCCCCAAACGACCAAATGTTAGCATTACATGTTTATTATCAAGCAGTGAACCTCTTTGTATAAGTTACCACATTTTTCTCCGAGCTCATATTAACGAATCCTCGGATCGATTATGCCGTGTGCATACATATGTACAACATATAAAAAATGGAACCTTTGTCTGGGCAGTCGTGAAAAAATCGCTAATACACTCTACCGTAGTATATCAAATCTAGCGAATAATACATAATTTAAGAAAGCAATTATCACATCACCGATCGACGGTTCTCAATCTCATTCGATTCTAACGCAAATAATACGCGGTTTCTTTGACATCTTAACCCTTTCATGACGGGAGCTTCCTGAATTGTTGCGAAAACCCTGTGCCAATGCATTCTCTTATATATACGAGTCGACGATAGGTCGCCTCGCATATATAAGAGAATACATTGGCCTAACAAATTTTATATTATTTTTCATAATTGTTAAAAATTGTAAGAAAAACTAAGAAATTGTTAAAGAATGTAAGAAATACTGATAATTTTTTTATAAAAATTGTTAAAGAATGTAAAAAAAAATGATTAAAATTGATAAAGAATGTAAGAATAAATGATACAAAATGATAAAATTGTTAAAGATTGAAAGAAAAAGTTTAAAATTGTTAAAGAATATAAGAAAAAATGATAAAAATTGTTATAGAATGTAAGACAAAATGATAAAAAATTATAACAATTGATAAAGAATATAAGAAAAAATGATTAAAAAAAATGATAAAAATTGTTAAAGAATGTTAGAAAAATTGATAATTTGTTTTTTAGGCCAATGCATTCTCTTATATATGCGAGGCGACCTATGGTCGACTCGCATACACACACGTATGCGTTGGCACATTGTCTTTAATGTTGCGCCAGCGCAGCTCCCATCACGAAAGGTTTAAACTTCATCCATACTTTACCTTCATTTATAAATCATATATTTGTTCTTGAATATAACCTTTGTAGTATAGTGTATTCATTTGTTTGTTGGAAAGGGGCGTCAATAAGTTAGCAACAGCTTGTGCCCCAATCCATTTAGCTATTTGGCTAATAATATATGTTTAAACTAAGAAAAAGTAATAGCTGGGTGCTCGAGCACCAAGTGTGCCTTTAAAGAATAGCCCACGTGACATAGGTGGTTGTGGGGTATTTTGATGATCACTCGTCGATTGATTCGTTATCGCCGCTTTGTGTAAACCTTATAAGAACAATGGCTTCGTGTATTGACCATTTCGTTGAACCACGAACATTATTGACCCAAATTTATGTTATTGCACAGCGTCCTGGCTACAAATTGAACTTTTTTAAAATGCTGACGACATTGACAATGCCCTTCGTATCTCTTTACATTAATACCTGACATTAACAAGGGACAGCGGATTTCCACATTACCTAGTAAGGTATCGCGTCGCGAGTTCGATCGAATACAAGACAATTGCTTCGATGTCCTGTTAGCTCATTGTCTATTCACTTAAAGGACGGATATTAATTTTTGCCATCAGAAACGACTTGCCAGTTGTCAATCGTGGGTTTTGTTTTAGCTTTTAGTGTCGTTTAGATATAGGCTATATTACGACGTCAGTACGTCATCAGTTTTGGTGAAATAAAGCTCACGCATAGAGTTTTTTCATATACGAAATGTACTAAGTAACTGGCACAGTAACATGATATTATACGCTATAAATGGTAATTAACGACCGCAGACAACTTGAAATTATTATCATAAAAAGTTGATAAATACAGATAATCAATCTTTTAATAATACTATGACCATATATGCTACGAAATTAACGATTCACAACCGCTAAACCACGTATATCGGCCCCTATATACTAAGGATGTCAGTTTTTGTTTTGAAATTCTTATCTCGTATATATATATATATCAGATGTATGGAAGCACGGATTCAGTATGATTGACCCCGTGTGAGCCCGGGGTACAATATGCCTACCGCCCCACTGCGAGGAGAAAGAATCCCCTAACGTGGCACCCTGTATATATGCCGTGGGTGCATCCCATGAGGTGTGGTGTAGGAGTCCTGGAGGTACTATATGGCGGCCGTATCACACGAGGCATCGACCTGTGGATATAGCTTAGCTCATGGTCCTCGGGCCTAAATCTCTCCAAGACAAGTGATTGAATTGAGTTGACCCGGCTCAATCAATCGGGTAGTCAAGCCTCTCCAGTGTTTCAGATTACATTTCTGACATATGTTGTATTTAGTTCTGGTGTCTGGTTGTGTCTTCTGATTTTCATGTATGTTGTTTATTTCGTGTCTCTTTGCATTTCGACATCATGAATGTTTTAATGTTTCAATATTATAATGTTCACGCCTGTCTCATTGTGGGGAGGTATCGGGTGTCTAAACGGCACCGCGTCCGCCGTGTAACAGTCTTTGGCACGACCATATTTCGAATGGTAGCCCGGGCGGTTACTGGGCTAGTTGTCGATTATTTGGTTTTCATATGGCAACTCAAAACAATTAAAACACGTAAGAATGAAAACTCGCTAAGTTCCACTGATGCTGAGGTCTATCCTCAGCACTTGGTTTTGATCCTAATGTCAAGAGACATTCTGTATTTGTGATTGATTAAACGCTACAAAGCATATCCGGGCAATTAAATTCTGTCAAACAGATCAGGACTGGGCCACTAAGTGGCTGTCTTCTGATCGAATTTCAAGAAAAAAATCAAGCAATTAACATCTATTTCACAAACTCCAGTGTTGATTACTCCTCATAATACATTGAAAAGTAGCAGAGCTATATAGTTGAGACTTCGCGAAAAAGCTGATTCAGCTGAGTCAGCGAAACTGGCTGTTGGCACCACAGGGAGTTACTGACGTCCGTAGTTTTTCAAAGACAGTTGATGGATAAAAAAAAGTTACGTTGAATAGTTATTTTCTTACCTCCAATTGGTGCGAACATCCACCGGCATTGAAGGTTAGGTACATTAATGTAGACTTAAGTACTTATAATCCAAATCCATTACGATGTTTAACCCTTTACCCAACAAAACAGCCAAAAACGGCCAAATAAAGCTTCAACAGCCTAAAATATCTTCGGTCTGTCTCAATAAAACCATACACATATGGATATCATTGGAACCGGTTCATTGACCACATTGTGATGGTTACAGTTATGCCCTGTGCCAATGCATTCTCTTATATATGCGAGTCGACCATAGGTCGCCTCGCATATTTAAGAGAATGCATTGGCCTAAAAAAATGAGTTTTTTAACATTTTTTAACATTTTGTCTTACATTCTTTAACAATTTTATAATTTTTTCTTACATTTTTTAACAATTTTTATAATATTTTTCTACATTCTTTGACAATTTTATCATTTTTAATATGTGTTAAGCCAATGCATTCTCTTATATATGCGAGGCGACCTATGGTCGACTCGCATATATAAGAGAATGCATTGGCACAGGGCCGTTCTGTTGGGTAAAGGGTTAACTGTCAGGGATATGGTCATGACCATGAACATTGTAAAAGCAAATAAACCACATATGCATGCTGTTTTGATTATTTACATGACCATAAGGATTGTACAAAACCAAAAATATTCTGTCACATTGCACATTTACACATTGCAATGGATCATTCATGTGCCATGTGGGATTATAATTCATAATCAAATGTGTATGGCTGAGAAATATCTATCCTATTTCGATGCAAAGAAAATAATTGGTGCTCGACCATCAATTCAAACAATGACATACTCTGCTGCAGTTTTTTTTTTAATCTGCTGATGCCAGCGCTCCGACAAACAACAATCAGACCAACACAACTCGCCCAGACCACTATATCACTCCAGTTCCCGAAACTGTGGTACAGGCCATGGAAACATCTACCGATGTTGCAACAGTTGCTAAAAAAAAAAATCCACTCACGTTGAGCCAGTTACTGCAACACAATAGATTCGTGTTGATCATGTTAAATTCAAAACAACAATCGCAGAAATCAGTCAAACGTTTCTACTCTCAGAAAGAGAGATTCATATTTGAATTTTTAAAGTTGGAATTTGAATTTTCAAAGTTGGAACAGATGCTTGACGAGAAACGGTTAACTATAGCATACACCAAACAGTGTTTGTGGATGGACGCTGTCGATTGGGAGAAATATGACATTCTGTCTCACACACCCCGACCGTCAGCTAAACGCATTGATATAGGTGCATGTGCGATTCATTAAATATTATAGATATCTTGTCAATGGAAAATCTGATGTTATAAATGACTTTATATAATTCGATGTGCAGCGTTGATAATATGTTATATATTTGCTATTATTTATTATTGTACCACTTTTATGCGTTTTATATTGTGCTTGCACACTAGCCATTTCACGAATTCATATTCCTGACTCCAAGCTGAAACATTTCCTTTTGTGTGCTTTTACTTGTACATATTTTAATCTAATCCACTGTCTAATACAAATTGCTTCGCTGCGATACCTGATTCTGTTATTGGCCGTGATATGGCCTAGCGTCTAAAACGACATTAAACCCTCAGCCAATTAATCAGTATATGACTCTATGAGTAGCTTGATTTACCAGCGAACTCGCCCGAAGCAATCAAGAGTCTGAAAATTGAATATTTAGTTCTAGAATAGATTTCCATGATAGATTGTTGCAATCCGAAGACAACATTTTAAAGGCAATATGCGCTAATTGCGCTTCTATATATATATTTAATATCATATTAAATCAACATTGATTAAATATTTTAATAGTGCCTTTTCTTCACAATTGTGGACAATGATTTTCTCCAGAAAACGCCCGAAGAAATCCGTCGAGATCCTGAAAATCGAAGTTTTTCTTCGACATACCACCTGCGTGAGATGTAAATATAGCGAGTTTGCGATACCCGTCGACGGGTACGGGTACAGGTAAATCAGTGAAATTCGTCACGGTCACTTGCGTACTTTCAATGCAGCGCATACAGCGATAGGGATTTGGAACGGGTAAATGTATCCCATTGACCGGTAATCTTCCACTAAAGTTTTCTCACTCAAAAGTACACGAATTATATGAAATAGCAGTCAGCTAAGCATTAATTTACTCATTGCAAGATTTCATGGCCAAATCTCATTGAGTATCGAGGCGGCTTCTAGAAATTAGATAACTACGGAACGCCAATTTGTTCACTAACAACTGTCTTCACTCCAGTAATGACCGGTTGTGATTAAGAGAGTGTGGTGATGGTGCTATACACAGTCTCGACACAAGCACGTGATTATAGAGGGTCTCCGCGTTTGGATGGGGTGTCCGCGTTCAAATTCCCAACTATACACCCCCTTGAACTGCACCAAACTCAGACGTTTGTGCGTAATTCCAATTGTGCACCCCGTTAGCCTTGGATTTTCCGCAACAGTTCACTCGCGGGCCTGAATTGTAGTATGTTCTAAATGGGGGGGGGGGTCCACTAGGCCGACCAGTACGAGAACATTTGTAGATCTCAACCTGGAAATTGCAAAATCATAACATCTAGTGGTCTATATAACGCCAGACAAATTCGCGACCTGTTTTGTTTTTCTTAAATTAATTATCACTTTGAAATCTGAACATGAAAATTGATCAATCCTAGCATCAATTCCATTTGTTGGTTAGTTCCAACCTAAGTTTGGAAAAATTCCAACTGTTGGCCATTACAGTCCGAATGATTACCAAAAGTAGGAAAATATGCAAATGTTGGTTTAAAACAATAAAAATTCTCCACTAATAAATTTTTGGAAAATCAAACTGCCAGAATAATTTCAACTTATTTCTGGTGCGAAATTTCTAACTGATGTGTTAGGTATATGAAATTTCCAACTGTTGAACAATTTGACAAAAGTTGGGGTGAGACACCACAACCCCCTCTCGTCACTGTATCTTCGCTGCTTATACCCTTTACATATAAGCATATCGTGAATGTATTACACGTTTGAATACAACCGTTTAAGTATTTTATCTCATTTTAATATAGATATTTACCATTTGAACGGACATGGCGCATTTGAACCCCAAGACTGTTGTATATAGGTCGATAATGACACGAAATACCGACATTCATTGCTTATATTCTGCACAATCTTACCATCGTCAGAGCGACTTTCAGCTGTTTTCTTTGTTTCCCATAGACGTGAAGCAAACTCTCTTTATTTAACCATTAGTCTACCATTAAACGCCCTTTGTCGTTAACAAGTTTAACTTTTCTACCTACCTCCGGGTTTAGACCCAGACAAATATCCCAATTCTTGGGATAAATATTCCCTTGACTCGACCAATCGATCTGTTGAAAGATTCCAACCCATTTTCAATTAATATGACTAAATATTCCCCAACTGATATAAGGGTCAATTTCGGTATTATATCTGACTAAAAGTACATGTAGGACATTCTTGGACTCTGGGTTTAAAAAACACACTTTGCACCGAATATTGGTTGGTGAATTTAATCAGCGTAATTCTATATTTGAACTATCATATCATATGTTCCTTAGACTCCAAATTCCAACATTTTAGTCAAAACTCGAACAGTCTGTGAAATTATTTATGAAATCCAATTGTTGAAAATGTTACCAAAATGAGTCAAAGAAAGACACCAACCCCTTCCCACTGTCGCCTCGTCCCTGGTGAATGCAAATTATCATTTTACCCTGTGCCAATGCATTCTCTTATATATGCGAGTCGACCATAGGTCGCCTCGCATATATAAGAGAATGCATTGGCCTAACAATTTTTTATCATTTTTTTAAAATAAATGTTTCTTACAATTTTTAGGACATAAAATAAAAAACATCCATTACCCTGCAGGGAGCCCCACACATATATAGAAGCATATAGAAGAGTGTCGTCTGCTCATGTTTGTCTGGGGCTCTGTATGGGTGAAATTATAAAATTGTTAAAGAATACAAGAAAAAATTATTAAAATTGTAAAAAATTGTTAGGCCAATGCATTCTCTTATATATGGAGGCGACCTATGGTCGACTCGCATATATAAGAGAATGCATTGGCACAGGGTAAAACAAATCATTATACAGAGGTCCATCACCATAACGGAAATCATAACGTCGGCCAATAAAGCGAATGCGAATAACAATTTCTCTATATCACATATCAATTTTGTTGCAGTCGATGTGCTTAATTCTACCCGTAAAACAGTTTGCGATTACAAAACGTGTACCGGTACGGGTAGCTACCGGTACCCGTACCCGTACCGGTTTGAAATAGCAAACTCGCTAATATAATCCACCCTAAACCGATTTAGAGCCTATAATGGATATACTTTCAATAATTAATCAGCGGACGATTTATAGAGGGGCACCCTGTAAAGCGCTAATGAACCATTTGACAGATGGTGGAACCTACCTGAAGAATTTTAATCGAGATTCTGAAATCTTTCATAGTCGGCATTCCACCCGAGGGTTTTTTTTTAAATATACACCGCCCATAAACTGAATAGAATTGACTCTATCCACTTAAAACGTATTTCATTCCACACTCAAAGCAAAGGTCGGGATGTTTAATATTTAAAGTTTCTCTATCGATAATTTTTCTGCCTGTGGGTATAGTGCTTTCATCTCATTAAGCTCGTTAGAGAAAACGACACGCTAGAGACCTCGACCATGTTGTAACGTGTTATAGTAGCCGAGTCTAGTCATGCCAACCGTACTGTCAATAAAGAAACGAAGAGCGATCTTTATGCGCCACTATACAATGGTATAGAACTCTCCAATGATATATAAACGATTTTTTCTTTGCACATATTTACTATAGGGTAGCATGGGACGACCTATTGTTCGGTGTGTTTTAATTGAACTATATAGACCTGAAGTGGATATTTGAAATAACAAGCGTGGGGTCTAGATGATTTTGGATTATACAGTTCGATCGCTATCATAGAGTTTACTTTGAAAAGAAATGATGGATTATTTTCTAGAAATGACTGCGGACTATAACACTATGGTGTGGTGAATCGAAATATGACTTACATGGTTATTGAGAAATCGAATTGAACTTCAAACTTTCGATGACTTTTCTTACAATCGATAGTTAGATAGGATTCTGAGTGTTACACTATACATATTGGTTGATATAATATTCTCTTTGTAACAAATGTCTGACGTTTCTGATATCGTGTATTCGTATTCGCACGACAAGGAATGGGTGGTATGGAACCACTTTTAATTTAGAAGCTAAAGAAACATACACCGGTATAGGACACGCGGGAAGTGGGGTAGATATGCCGGCTAGTGTTGCTGTGAGTCCACCCGGACGCCAGGACTCAGTCCGATTCCCGTCCCTCAAACGGCGCACCAGGCTAGTTTCCGGTTCAGCTAAGGTTAATAGGAAAATCGCCCAATTAATAAAGGTGAGTAATCCGCGGTCATTTAACCCTTTACCCAACAAAACGGACAAAAACGCCCAAATAAAGCTTCAATAGCCTAAAATATCTTCAGTCTGTCTCAATAACACCATACAAATATGGATATCATTGGAACCGGTTCATTGATCACATTGTGATGGTTACAGTTATGCCCTGTGCCAAAGCATTCTCTTATATATGCGAGTCGACCATAGGTCGCCTCGCATATATAAGAGAATGCATTGGCCTAACAATGTTTTACAATTTTAATAATTTTCTTGTATTCTTTAACAATTTTATAATTTCACCCATACAGAGCCCCAGACAAACATGAGCAGACGACACAATTTTTATAATATTTTTCTACATTCTTTGACAATTTTATCATTTTAAATATGTGTTAAGCTAATGCATTCTCTTATATATGCGAGGCGACCTATGGTCGACTCGCATATATAAGATAATGCATTGGCACAGGGCCGTTCTGTTGGGTAAAGGGTTAAACCAATATAGTAGTAACATATTTATTGTGCCATGAATATATTGGCTTAAATTACAAATTAGATATATTTGTACATGTGATGTGGCAACAGGGGATTGGAGTACAAGTTATGCAACTTATTGATGATCCTCTCCCCGTATTCATAAGCGCTCATGAGGATATAGTAAAGAGATGGTAGTGCTGATCAGAAAAGGATATACAAGTTTAGGTGGTTAAAGTAGTCAAAGATGTATACATGGGTTCGGAACTCAAAAATTTAAGAAAAGGATAAGATCCAGGTTGTTTCATTTTTCTCGGGGTAAATGGTGGTTATTAACCCTTTACCCAACAAACCGGCCAAAACCGGCCAAATAAAGCTTCAACAGCCTAAAATATCTTCGGTCTGTCTCAATAGAACCATACAAATATGGATATCATTGGAACCGGCTCCTTGACCACATTGTGATAGTTACAGTTATGCCCTGTGCCAATGCATTCTCTTATATATGCGAGTCGACCATAGGTCGCCTCGCATATATAAGAGAATGCATTGGCCTAAAAAAATCTTTTTTTAACACTTTTTACCATTTTTTCTTACATTCTTTAACAATTTTATAATTTTTAATGTGTTAAGCCAATGCATTCTCTTATATATGCGAGGCGACCTATGGTCGACTCGCATATATAAGAGAATGCATTGGCACAGGGCCCTTCTGTTGGGTAAAGGGTTAAACCAATATATAATACTCGAATTTCACACTGTGAAGATAATGAGTAGTATATATTATTGGAAAGAGCGTTTGAAATCGGTCACGTGAATCGATTCTTATCAGACGAAAACGAAACTTGAGATATTCACAAACTTTCCGTTGACGTGAATTAGACGATACATTTTCTACTTCAATTGTTTATACATGTAGTAGGGATAGGTCCATTACGTACAGCCACGTGGCGGTTTGCGCTCCGAAATACATATAATGTTATTCGCTTTTGAATTTTTCTCAGTATCGAAATAGGTCGATAAATATCTGAACTACCTACATACGAGCATTGTGCTACCCAAAAAGACACATTGAAGTAATGAAAAATACAACTGTGAATAAGGTGTTTGGGTCCCAAACACAAAACATCCATTTGCACGACATGGAACAGAAAAGAGCATTCCGTGGTTGTCTATTACTGATGTGGTAGCAATAAAAGTTAAAAACGGCTAAAAAATGGCTGTTACTTTGGCAAGTGTTTTTCAGAGCATATGAAACCGGTACAATAGTTCGTTTATTTACCGACCTATATCGTATCAGTCGCTACAAATTACGTAGAAAACAATTCGAATGAGCCATGTGCGTATTGCCATTACTTGCCATGTTCTGCATTACAATTAGCATTAATTTTAAAATGAGAATATATGATGCCCTTGAGTTTGAACGTAAACCGGGTGCGGTCTTTTGCGACATATGCTCAAGCACTTGATAAAGTCTGGTACGAAGGTCCGATATGATGGAATTCAAGGTAATTTGCTCTCTTGATTTAACCTCGTCAACCGCCAGCAAAGAGTTGGTGAATTCGTGTTTCCAAAATACGCAGTACTGGAATGTGCAGATGAAACCTGTTTGATGAATAGTAGCTATGGTTATATCACATTGAACACTACACTGAATAGCGATATGGTAAAATTAAAGGTACTCAACCCGATAAAACTCCTCTCAATTACTATTTCAATGGCTTCGGGGGTCAAAAATATTTGATTCGAGTCGAGGAAGTCACCCATCAAAGCTCAGATTTGTTAGATATCGATTTTAGAAATCTATTATTTTTCATTATCGGGAATACTATCTGGCCCAGAACTCAGTCAAAATTGCGTTAAAATTACCACTTGATTTTAGAGTTATTCATCCTTGTCTGTTTGAATAGATTTGGAGTACACATCCAGAGCAGATTACGGCAGTTATTAGTACTCATCTCGAGAACATAACAAATTTGAAAAATCAATGTCTAATAACTCTGAGCTTTGTTTGATGGGTTCCTCGACTCGAATCAAATATTTTTTACCCCCAAAGCCAAAGAAATAGTAATATAGGACCCTCTGATCGGATTGTTGTTGTTGGAATCTGTTGAGATGGGGACCCTCTTTACGGGTTGAGTACCTTTAAGTGAACGGGCTAACAAATATAAGTTTAATCCCCCAAACCTAAATTGATGTTATTTGGAAGTCCCCCGACGTCGACAGGCCTCTAAACAAAGTTAATGGCGAAATTGCGCAGTATTATGAAAACCACAATCACCTTGGAATAGAACTTCAGAGTAACCTTGCTTAGAATATGTCCATTGACATTATGTGTAAGCGAGACTATCTCAAATTAGGAAATTTAAATTCACACTTAACAGGAACACTTTAGAATTGATGTAGTTGTCATATGTCAGACCTCTTTCAGAATATGCGAACCCAGTTTGATTCGGAGCCTCTAAATAACTCCTTAACCCTTTACCCTTATAGAGCCCCACATAGACTGGAGCAGACGACACACTGCAGTGCATGCTTCCATCTGTGTGATAAATCTCTTAATTAACCCTTTACCCAACAAAACGGCCAAAAACGCCCAAATAAAGCTTCAACGGCCTAAAATATCTTCGGTCTGTCTCAATAACACCATACAAATATGGATATCATTGGAACCGGTTCATTGACCACATTGTGATAGTTACAGTTATGCCCTGTGCCAATGCATTCTCTTATATATGCGAGTCGACCATAGGTCGCCTCGCATATATAAGAGAATGCATATAATATTTTTCTACATTCATTGACAATTTTATCATTTTTAATGTGTTAAGCCAATGCATTCTCTTATATATGCGAGGCGACCTATGGTCGACTCGCATATATAAGATAATGCATTGGCACAGGGCCGTTCTGTTCTGTTGGTTAAAGGGTTAAGAAATTAGATTGACATTCAGGTGGACACAGCTAGGATTGTTACCGATATCACCCGCTGTGTCTATATACCGAATAAAGGCCCACTTAATTTTCGAGTCACTGATTATGTTTTTATAGTGCCTTGATATATGGTTTTAATAACAATCTATGCCATAAAATATGACTAAAATGCTATAATTCATCACCATTTGTAACATCTGTGTCTCAGAAGCTGCCCATATAGTAATAGTAATAGCTGATAGCATAAAATCATTTCCCCGGTTTTGGCTCCAAGAATGCG
Source organism: Siphonodentalium dalli (assembly GCA_032622095.1). Lineage (NCBI taxonomy): Eukaryota > Metazoa > Mollusca > Scaphopoda > Gadilida > Siphonodentaliidae > Siphonodentalium > Siphonodentalium dalli. Next base: position 183,460,281 of record CP136067.1, on the reverse strand, counting down.
ACATAACTCAGACGAAAGTTATAGTTATTCCCCTATCATTGGAAATAATAGACTTTGTGTAGAAATTCAGCACAGATCAGACGAAGGTTTCTCAATAAAAACAACATGTTCACAGTTTATTACATCGAATAAATTGAAAATACAATGCTTTGGAGCTTCCTCTTTCAAATGGTATATAATATAGCATATATTTTATATAATGTGGTCTGTGGATTCGAAAATTAAGTGGACCTTTAATGACCGATGTGGATTGGGAGAACTTAGAAGCCCATTGAATAGTTCAACGCCTGTCCACCCTGCATAGGATAGTTATTAAAGAAGGCCCCTGAATACTCAACAAACCTTCTACCTCAACGTGTTAAAGATAGGACCGACCGTGAATCCAAATAGGCTACTGATTTTATGACATTTTGATGTGACTCCAGGTTAGGATGCACATTTTCCCCAGTGTGTACAAAGGACTGGAACTGGCAACTCGGAAGTTACCTAATGATGAGTTCGTGAAGCATCTTAAAAATTAAACCGTGATGCAATTCCGATACCGCCGAACTATTTCACATTTGGTAGGTGACATTCAGTGAGCCAGTGGCTTTCAGTCAGACAAATTGCATAATCATATTTCCGATTCTAAAGCATACCCATGTGGAAACGAAGAAAATGCAAATCACTTTTTTTTCCAATGTGCTATAACATTCACCCTGGATAAAAAGCTACTTTTTGGTGACACTTTACTGTCGTGTTTTGAAAATGGTGAAATTTTCAAGGCGGTTCATGCGTACATCTAAAATACCGATCGCTTTGCTAGGACTTTATGGCCGGATTCGTCATCTCAGGTTTAAACCTGGTCTACGTAAACCTCTAGGTTTAAACCGCCGTGAGTCAGCAAAATCCGTGACTGCAGGTCTAAGTGACGCATTCGTCATCTCTGGTTTAAACCTGGTCCAGCCAGACCAGTGGTTTAGCAGTAGTGTCTCTGTATTGTCGAGATAATTAAACGTACTTTCCTAATGCGGACCGCCTCGTTTTATTGATTGCGAAAATCAATAATTACGACAGCGGTCATATTTTGATTGGAAATTTACAAGCGAGAAGCAGTCACACATATAAAGCGTATGGGGATAAGTTTTTGTCAATTTCAATATTGTTTTTGCGTTTTATAAGCTTAAACCGGCAACTAAACCATCTAATTCGGCGGTCCAGCTAAACCAGCTTTATCGAGGCTAAACTTGAGATGACGAATCAGTCTTTTCTTCATCGCGGTTTAGAATTGTCAAACAATCAGTCAAAGGGTGGAGCTGTAAATAATCTCGAGTGATGGCGTGTCTAAGTGGCGACTGCCGACTGGTGTTATCATGTCACAGTTGATTCATTCGCACGCGAGCTTTGCTCAGATATAGACATGTTCCTAAATATATGATTTTTACAACTATCTTGTGGTTTTTTTTTTTGGCTTGTGGCAATCACAAATACTGGTGTTTTCTACGAATTCATTTGAAGGGATCAACGTTTTAATTTTGACACCAAAACGATGCTACTGCATGACCATATATGCTATACACATAGTTTGCAATCCTAAACTTATATTGCTATGCGAGTCAAATTTGATAACTTATTTTGATGTAGATCATGCCATAAAGCTCTACTCTGGCTACGCCCATAAATTCCCATAATATTCTACCAGTACAAAACCTGGGAACCTTTTTGATTGTCTGCATGACGGGACATTTATGACATTGAAAATAAAATCAACGCATGTAGTATAGTTCTTTATTAAAAGCTGTCCCTCTGCATGGTTGCCCACTTCCAACAGTTCAGATGCCGCTTATCGTGTGCACTCATAAGCAAATTGCCTGTACTTGACTGGCCTCTTGGTCCAGGATTGACTCGATTATGGAGACTTTATTCAGCGCCAGAGGGGCTTTGTGCACATTTTGATCATTTGAACATTTTAATTAAAAAAAATTTTTTATTAAATTTAAAACAAACAAATGTTAATTTAAATTTTCAATTTTGTTTCTTTTTAGATTCAACTCATTGCTCAATTTAACACAATTTTTTAATTTAAAAAAATTATATTCTCCTTATTTTTAAATCAAAATTTTTAAAACCTAACGCCGTTATACCACACGAATCACCACACCTAATTTAAATGAAATCGGTTCAGGGGTATTGGAGAACAGTTGCGAACAGACAAACGGACATACAGATAGACAGCTCCTATACCCTTTAATATATACAGATATACATGTAAATACACCAAATTTTGTCTTTGCGGGTGAAGCATCTTGCAGAAATCTACCACAAAGTGATGAACAGAGCGTGAAACTCGTGTTGAGAGACATGACCTTTGTTAAATTTATTTAAACACAGAATGAGATCGGATTAATAGTCAGTGAGCGATACTTGTTTCTCAATGAATAAATCCATTGAGCGTGCACGCGGTCACGATAATTTATGACTTGCCAATAACCATTATACCGGCCTATCGTATGGTCCGATTGGTAAGAGGGTAGTTTGATTGCATAATCATATCACCGAATCGAGTTGTCAATTATCTGGCAACTGAACGACAAAAACGCCCCCTTAGACCTGGTTTGGCTGGACCGCCAATGTAGGTTTAAACCAAGTTTAAACTCGGAGGTTTAAACCGGAGATGACGAATCCGGCCTATAAGTTTTGGTCATTTGGCCAAATGCTAGCCTTGGTTTAACAGATTGACTGTAAAATATAGATACAGTTGTTGTGGAATGTTAGACGCGCCAGCTACAACTTTAACACCACCCCTCTTAAATTGCTTTCGTTGTAACATTAACTGCATGTTAATGATTGAAAATTGATTGATTAATTATTGAGTGTGTTGTTGAAATTGTGGTGTCTACTTGCGTGGGATCAGTGATTGATACATCAAAACCATATAACCACGTTGCTACTGAACTCCGATACATGTACCTATTCACCAATGCATCCCGGAATTCATCCCACATATCTCTCTGTTCTTCGATATATATTGTAATATACCTATATGATTATTTACTCTTTATATGTTTGTTCTCACAAATGTTACCCTACCCCTACCGCGAGACCATAGCCACCCCAAACAGCTACAGCATGCAGCATCCACTTTAAACACAAATTTTGAACCTACCTCTAAATACTGTTATTAGCAGCCGAATGCCAGAGGGGAGGGGCTCTGATAAGTTCCGCAACTTGTGCTCCGATCCTCTGTGCCCACACAACTATCTATGTCTATAATAATATGTGTAATTTGTATATACATTTGTGGGTCACAATAAATATGTTCAATCATGTTTGTTCATCGTCCATATGTATTTTTGTTATTCTACTGTTCTGTGTTAGAGAAGGGGAACTCTAAGTGTTTAGCACTTGTCTTCCCATCCCTTTTGCCGTATGTACGTTGTTTACACATTTTGTATGTATGTATGAGCAAATATATGTTGAAACCACAAGTTCAATAGACCGGGGTGACGAAATAACAAGACAACAACTTGCGGAATATAAGACGTAATTTACACTCATATAATAAAGTATTTCCACCACGTTTCTGGAGTAATATCGATACGATCAAGGGCTTTATCTTAGTATCTTCGGACAATTCACGAAAACATATGGTGCCACACATATGTGACCCGCCATATCAAATCAAGTCTTAAGTCGGGATTTTTTTTACCCTGTGCCAATGCATTCTCTTATATATGCGAGTCGACCATAGGTCGCCTCGCATATATAAGAGAATGCATTGGCCTAACAATGTTTTACAATTTTAATATTTTTTTCTTGTATTCTTTAACAATTTTATAATTTCACCCATACAGAGCCCCAGACAAACATGAGCAGACGACACTCTTCTATATGCTTCTATATATGTGTGGGGCTCCCTGCAGTTTAATGGATGTTTTTTATTTTATGTCCTAAAAATTGTAAGAAACATTTATTTAAAAAAAATGATAAAACGTTGTTAGGCCAATGCATTCTCTTATATATGCGAGGCGACCTATGGTCGACTCGCATATATAAGAGAATGCATTGGCACAGGGTAAAAAAAAATCCCGACTTACGACTGGATTTGATATGGCGGGTCACATATACGAATTGATATGTGATAAGAAAAGAGATTAATTAGTTGTCCCACATATGCAGTCTTAGTGCCATTGAAAAGGATTAAACCAAAAATAAATTCCTGATGACAGAAGATCCGTATAACGTAATGTCTTATGTGACAACGCTCATGATTGTGACCAACCGAGACCAGATATAACGAACTTTATACATCTGGATGTACGTATTGTTCATAGACCACGTTATCACTGGAGTTACTCATTGCAATATGAAAATTTGCATATAGAGTGTTTGCATGTTCCCAAGGGTTCAAATATGTCTGTATCAGCGACGAAAATCTCCCACGGAGGGCTTTCATTAAATGATTTTTATCAAAACAGTCTGTGGGATCTGATTCTAATCATAATAGACTCAGAGCACATTGAAAAAAAAATTTGTAATGCAAATTGGAATTCTACAAAGTCTATAGCACATTGATTTAATCAATGTCATGTCAACGCTCGCTGTTGTGTAAACATAGACAGCACATACGCGGCCATCTACCAAATATATACTTTACCATTCTAAATATGTTCATTTTCTGTGTAATCGAGCCGTCGATGGAAAGCAGATATGCATGTGCGCATGAGAGGCAAAGTGAAATAAAACTTTTATGCCAAAACTAAACTTAATGCAAACCAAAGTGCCCTACAAGGCGGTGATAGCCGGTTCGGATTTTCTGCTGTTTATGTGTGTATAGCTGAACCTAGCTAATGCGTTCGTTTGTACAATTAGTAAATTGTCATGATGGAGAGTGCTAACAAGATAAAGTTCTTCCCATTGCTACGCTCCGAATGCGCCTGGTGTTTCTGTTCTAAGCATACCAGAACAAATCTAGAGTGATTCGCTGTGACATACTCGACACCGATGGCTTGAATGGTGAGGGTTAGCGAGCGCCATGATGTAATCAAAATGTTGGTGGCAGTTTTATCAAAAACTCACCTCACTATAAAATCAACCACGAATCACCGCGACACACCATGGCTCACCGGCAATCACCGCGAATCATATTGCATAGGTATACAATTTCCACAAATTGTCATTATCTTAAATTATGAAACATCATGCCATTAGTGGACGCTGGCTTGTGCCACTATGTCCACGTCTTCTGTGTCTGGTTCACCGAATTCACCAAATTCAGGCCCTATATGTCCGATTCCAGCCAACGCCCGACTCGTCTGTGAACTTGTCATCCCTAGTATAGCTTTATAATCAAGAATCACCTCCTGTTCTTTCCAATATTTTCGTCTCGTTGATTTTTGAAATGATTCAGTCTATCGTATATATAGGTAGTACCCACCCATCATCCAATCCCGCCACCCATAGTATCTTATGCGCCGCAGGCGCTCGTATATAGGTAGTACCCACCCATCACCCCATCCCGCCACCCATAGTATCTTATGCGCAGCAGGCGCTCGTATATAGGTAGTACCCACCCACCCACCACCCCATCCCGCCACCCATAGTATATTATGCACCGCAGGCGCTCGTATATATAGGTAGTACCAACCCACCACCCCATCCCGCCACCCATAGTATATTATGCGCCGCAGGCGCTCGTATATAGTACCCACCCACCACCCCATCCCGCCACCCATAGTATCTTATGCGCCGCAGGCGCTCGTATATAGGTCCATCCTGCAAGTGTATTTAGTAATTGTAATGTTGTCGAGCGTCCTTTGATGTAACCGAATTGTTTGTTCTTGAACAGTTTATTATTTCTCATATGGTCCATGATATTGTCTCTTGTAATTGATTCTAATACTTTGCAGACTACACTAGTGAGGCTGGTTGGCCGATAGTTGTTTGCTTTAGAGCCTCCTCCTTTCTTATATTTTGCTGATATAGTTGCGTCCTTGCGCCCGGGGTTAGCCCACCCCCACAAATACTCCCTATCCTTCCACTCATTTGGTAATTGTTCCATTCTGAGGCTGTTATTGTAGATTATTGACAGTGGCTTGCTTAATTTATGAGATAGCTCGTTCAGTATTATTGGATGCATCCCGTCTAGCCCTAGAGTTCAGCCCTTGATTCAGCTTTGGTGGTCTGATCTGGATTCTTTCTGGTACCACTTCCAGGTCTTCTATTTCATGTTCTATTGGTAGGTCTTCAGTCTGTGGAACCTCCTCTTGTGGCTCGTTTTAGAAAAAGAATTCCGCTTTCTCTGTATCTGTTGTTCCAATTTGCTTCTCGAGATTTGGGACACCATTTATGGTTTTTGAAGGTCTCGCAATATAGTCCCAGAATTTCTTTGGGTTGATTTTCGCCTTGTCAGCAATATATTTCTCATGTACTTCACAAGCTCTCTGGTATTTTTTGTCAAGTGGCATTCTGTTTTTAGATTGTGTTGATTTTGTTTTCTCTGGTATATTTTTCTCAACTGTATCTTCCAACACTAGAGTGACTAGACAGAAGCACTTCCACTGAATGTTTATATCATCTTTGCAGTCCACTATAAATGTGTTCCAGTCCATGTCGAGATTTTTCTTCATCTGTGCAAATTTCCAACCAAGTAGACTTTTTTATTGTTTTTTTTATATAAATTATTTATTTGTGTATAGAACTTGGAAGTCGAAATCGATCATGGCGTGGTCACTTTTTCCTAGTGGACTCCAAATTTTATATTAGTGATAATGTTTTCTTCATTTGTCAGTACCAGATACAGAGTACTTGCCCTCTGTCCTAATCTTATTCGTGTTGGCTCCAGGATCTGTTGTGTTAAGAAGCGTTCGTTTACAGCATTGATAAAGTCTTCTCATTTCTTGTGTGTAGCTGTCTGAGTCGTCCAAGCAATGGATGGATAGTTAAAATCTCCAATACAGCTTCACGTAGGTCTTCATTTATAATTTGCTCCTGTGTAGAGACATTCACCTTCACATACATCAAGACCCCTCTTCCTTTGTTACTGGTTGAATTCTTGTGAATCATACTGTTACCGTATAATGTGTATAACTCAGGTAGGATGCCTTTGCTTTTCTTCGGCTTAACCTCTGCAATGCAGATATGTCGTACCTCTATTTTCCAGCTAAGTGTCTGAGCTCATGCATTTAATTTGACAGTCTGTCTGCATTGAGTGATAAAATGTGCAGTCCCTCCACCTGGTGCAATTGTTTTTGGTGCATCTGTTAACGTATTTACAATTGATTTCCTCTTCTTTTTGAGGTCTACTTTGCTTCTTTCTTCTTTACGATCTTTAGAGTCTGATAGAGCCTCTCCCCACTTGTTTCTTCTGTCTTCTTTGATTCATCTATTAGCTTCTTCCTTTGTTCTCTGTCTTTCCTTTATAGATCATTTGCAAAGGTGATTTTTAATCCTTTTTCTTTCAACTTAGGCCCAGTTCTAAGTATTTTATCCTTTGCAGCTTCATCATCAAATGTTATTCTCAAGGGGCGTGTTCTGTCTTGTTCGCCGGTCTCCTTTCCCAACCTCACTAACTGTTTCATTTTAATTTCTTGTGGGTCTTTTATATAAATTTTTCTGCAGAGATCCTTGAAACTGTTAGCATCATCCTTCCTGGCATTTGTACTTTCTGTTGCTGTAAATTCTTTCATTATCGCGGTTATTAAAAGTTTGAACAAGTCAAGACAAGACAATTATCAACATTTAGTTATAAATAATCGACTGTTATAAAATAAATAGAAATGGCGTGAACGGTTCTGAATAGCTGTCGGTGTTTTGCGGTGATTCCCTGTTATTCTCGGTAATATTCTAAGTAGCTGTTGGTGTTTTTTTTTGGCGATTCTCATGCAGTGGTTCTCGGTGATTATCGGTGGTTCTCGGTTATTCCCGGTTATTCTCGGAAATATTCTAAATAGCTGTCGGTGTTTTGTGGCGATTCTCAGTTGTTCGCCGTGAGTGTTGCTGAGCCCTGCATGGACTGTTTCTAGGATTTCTGTTGATTCATACTAATCCGCTAAACGCAAGATCACCGCGGATTACCACCAAGAAGACCACCGTGAATCCCTGTGGTACACAGCGTTCCACCGGGGTTACGAGTTTCTCTTATAGCACACTCATTACGAACTGTATGCAGGCCTGAGAATGGTGCCTGGCAATTGCAGAATGAGGTCCCCAGATGGTGAATTTAGTGACACTACCCAGTACAGCGGACTACAATAACTAAATTCACCCTCTGCATGTGGAATTCATTCTGTTTAGGCCTCATCTTATCTGGAAAGTATATTTTAAAGTAAGTATCAATTTAACAATTTTTTTTAGTATCTTTAGAAAATTCTTCACAAATATTCGTTTTATTTTTTAGTTTCTGTATATCCCCAAATTGGCAGACAACACATTAGACAACACCTAATCGATGTGCCAAGGTGTGCACATAGTGTGAATTTAGTTATGCCAGCGTACTGTGCTATAGCATTCACCCTCTGTGGGGGGGGGGGGGGGGTCATTCTGCAAATGTCCGCACCATATGGTCAGGCCTGACTGTACGTGTATCCCGGGTGTTAAACATGTGTAGAATTGAGTGTATACCATAAGTATACATGGCTATATAACTGGCTATGTGTATCCCGGGGTGTTAAACATGTGTAGAATTGAGTGTATACCATAAGTATACATGGCTATATAACTGGCTATGTGTATCCCGGGGTGTTAAACATGTGTAGAATTAAGTGTATACCATAAGTATACATGGCTATATAACTGGCTATGTGTATCCCGGGGTGTTAAACATGTGTAGAATTAAGTGTATACCATAAGTATACATGGCTATATAACTTGGATTATCATCGTGACATGCAATCTGCTGTAAACACTATCCACACTGATTCCATCGATCCATTCTAAGTGGCGAATTTTATGCTTCAAAGTCTCTAATTGCAAAATTTGCACGAATCTGCTCGCTATTTACCGGCGCGATGAAAATTACTAATGATCATCAGTCACGGCCCAAGAGTATACCGATCGGTACACAGGACCCGGATGTAGGTGCTTCGGGGCCTAACAATGACATGTGTATCGACTATAGCCGACATATTGTCATTGTGTGACTGGGTCTTCGATCATTTGAGTAGCGCATTCGTGTAGCCACAATGCTTTGGGTATAGAATTCGCTTTGCTTGCTATGTGTATATACACAGAAAGCCGATTGACTGTGTGATAAGTTTGTTCAGTTTCTACCCTAAATCAATTTTAATCACATAGAATCAAGATGCGTGAAATACAGGACCGTTTTCCCCTATCGCATGGGTGGGGTCTGAAAACAATTACAGGTCCGTGTTCCGATATTTCTTTCCGATTTGAAAGTAAATCACCACACCCCCACCGTCCTTGTATGGATTACAAGACATTGTCATTGTCTAGCTTCTTCGACCATTTGAGTGCCGCATTCGTGTAGCCACAATGATTTGGATATAGCTTTTCAATCTTGATCTGAGTTAAGGGACATCTCAATGTGCCATTCAGATCGATATATGGGCCATTTCAATATGAAATGAGAATTTGTTAGCGGTCACTGCATGAAGCAACCGCATTTGTAGCAATGGACACTCACACTGAGTATATACATATATATATATAGGAAGCCAATTGATTATGGGATAAGCTTTGTTTAGTTTCTGCATCAAACCAATTCTGACTCTAAACCCTTTACCATCTAACATGTACGGTACAGATTAGCCTTTCCACAATATCCTAAAACAATAAAGCTTCTCAAATCATCGGCATAGTCAATAGAACGTTCACGAACTTGGACATTCCAACTACAGCTTTTATCGGACTCGGGGTCGCAGTACAACTTTAACGCGTCCCGAAATAACCACATTCGGCGTAGCACTACAGCTTTTAAAGCGACCCAATCTATTTATAAAACCTACATTGGCCCACGTCTTTCTAATATTTGGCCAACAGTATACACCGGTGGCGTTAATAAAACACAATTAATCGATTTGAGGGAACGGGACCAAAATTTATTTGGTTCGAAATAATGCAAGATGTGGTTAGTTGGTGGACTATTTCTTGAGTCGTATTTATATATAGGCCTTAGGGGACTCGACTTTCCAGTTTCCGAATGTCCATCGTTCGTATATTAACCCTGACATAATATGAGAGAAAGGGTCCGGTTACTACGAATCGGACGACTGGTTCGATCGGGGCGAGGACCGGTCTAATGTGACTGGTTCGATCGGGGCGAGGACCGGTCTAATGTGCGAAATTCGACAACAACAGTGTCTAATTCATGGATGAAAAGTACATCTTAATAGCAAATTTCGTCTTAACCCTTTACCCAACAGAACGGCCCTGTGCCAATGCATTCTCTTATATATGCGAGTCGACCATAGGTCGCCTCGCATATATAAGAGAATGCATTGGCTTAACACATTAAAAATTATAAAATTGTTAAAGAATGTAAGAAAAAAATGGTAAAAAGTGTTAAAAAAGATTTTTTTTAGGCCAATGCATTCTCTTATATATGCGAGGCGACCTATGGTCGACTCGCATATATAAGAGAATGCATTGGCACAGGGCATAACTGTAACTATCACAATGTGGTCAAGGAGCCGGTTCCAATGATATCCATATTTGTATGGTTCTATTGAGACAGACCGAAGATATTTTAGGCTGTTGAAGCTTTATTTGGCCGGTTTTGGCCGGTTTGTTGGGTAAAGGGTTAAAGTTGATATAGTTGCTTTAGTGAATGAAAATTTGTATCTATCTGTCGTCTGTCATTGTTTTTGTGACGCTCATGTCTGTTTATTTGCGCTCACTCATGTTGCTTGTTGGATGGTCTGGTTCCTGGAACAAAACTGCTCAAATCTGAAAAACGTAGTAACCTGACACCTCGAGCCATAATATGGCCGTCTGTCTGTTGGTCTCACATTATATAGCATTGCCACCCGCACCTCCAGTCCATGCATGTGCAACCCGGAAAATATAAAAATGCACCCGGAATTAAGTGCTGCAATGACGTGTGTCAGGGCAAACGGTTCATACAGTTTACACACTGATATTCAATACCTATATAGATACGACAACTAATTTACATCGTTCATATGTGCTCTCGTACTTATGTTTGAATACCCTCGATATTAGATATACACCCCGTGAACGAGATTATGTATCGTGGAATAATAGCTCTTTATATCAACGGACCACGAACCACTTATTGGTGTGTATAATATCGCGCGCTGACTACGATTGCGTGTCCGTGGATAAGAAAGCTGTAGATTCTATTAGTTTTTACTTGTCGAGAACATACGAGTTGGGATAACTAATTTGAGACCTTTAGAAAGCTTTATATCAATGGTACATAGTCTAAGGTAATGAGATATTGCATAACAAATCCCATAGCGACCCGGGTGGGTTCGCACTTATAAGCAGTGTTCGCGCGGGACCGAAAAATGTTTTGCCAAATTTTGGCAAAATTAAATCCTCATTTTCTGGGTGGTTCACCATTGATGACTAAAATCATTTGTTTTAAACTTTATTTGTTACTCAGAATAAAAAAAATAATTAAAAGAACTAAAAAACAACACCTTTAAAAACATAATATTATACGAACATATATGTATGCGTTACGTCACACGTTAAAGACAGATCAATTCATGTAAGTCAATATTAATTAATGCAAAATACGAGATTCCATATCTGACCATATACAAAAAGCACGGTGCGGCACAAGCTAATGAAACTGTGCTATTCAGATGACCAATCTTGTATGGGGTCTGCACATCCCCTGTACACCCGGGGGTTAACTTCATTTTCCCCGTATCATCTCCCTCGACTTTCAAGCAATCTTAACTTGAAAAAGTGGCCTCGTAGACACCACGCGAGATGGCATCAAACATGCCCGCCGTTTTTCAGAGTCACTGATATTCTGTTTCATCTGGATTTTAGACAGATAATCTGTATATATTGGTGAAGCTAAGGCATAACGCCAACTTTTTCAGATAAAATTAATTCGAATTCTCCATTCAAGAATGTCACTAAAATGGCCTCCATAAGTGGAAACATTGACTATTTTTTTCACAAATATTTTCTAAATCAGTTAAATTGCTGTCTGGAACTGGTGGAACATCGTGGCCTTATTTCTTATTGTTCATGTTATCTGGGCATTGTTTTCCCAAATGAAATGTTCCTGAATGTGATCCTTCTTCCGCGAATGGAACTCCGGGTGATATCGACTGAAACGGGACGTTTACCCCTTTTTATACTAAATGGAATCTCCAACCCAGTTATAAAAGTTAATATTAGAATGGCCTATTATTCATTTGGAGGGATGTACAGGAAAAATGAGCAGACACCAGTATGATGAAAAGATGATACAAGTACACAAGTATTCATATTCTTTGGTGGAAATGTTCAGATAATAAGTTCAACATACCTAATTATCTTAACATTACCTAAGGGAAATATTCGCCAATGAGTATTTAGTATAGAAAGAGTTAAGTCAGAAAATAAATTAAACCCCCCAAAAGATTCGTTACGATTTAAAGCCACATGGCGGTTTGCGCTGCAAAATACACATAATATTATTGGCTTTTGAATTTTTCTCTGCATCGAAATATGTCGGTAAATGTCTGAACTACCTTTCTACGAGCAGTATGTAACCCAAAAAGACGCATTGAAGTAATGAAAAATACAACTGTGAATACGGTGTTTGGGTCCCAAACACAAAACTGCCATTTGCACGACATGTAACAGAAAAGAGCGTTCCGTGGTAGTCTATTCCTGATATGGTAGCAATAAAGAGCGTTTGTCTGACTTCTGGAGAAATGTTGAAAACGGCTGAAAATGGCTGTGACTTTGGCAAGTGTTTTTTCAGAGTATATGAAGCCGGTATATCAATAGTTCGTTTATTTATCGACATATCGTATCCGTCGCTACAAATTACGTAGAAAAAATTTGGAGGTTCGAATGAGCCATGTCCGTTTAATGTAACTGTGACCTGATGATGCTGACAATATCGTTACAGGGAGCAGCTAGATGTTCATTGCCATCACTGCATGATCAAAACGCCCAGGCAGGATACTCCGGTGCCATGACAACTACACTCCTTTCGCGTGCCCGTTACACTCTGAGAAAATGCAAAAGGTCCTTCGGATGGTTGTTGGTCTTAGCTGATGTGGCTCATGTTTTCTTTTGTCGTTACAGGGAGCATCGACTGGTCGCAAACAAGCTAGAGGTTCATTACCACCGCTGATCAGGGAGCCCAGTATACTCAGAGCACCAAAGAAAACTACAACCCTTCCGTGTGCCCCTTGGGAGGTAAGTAAGCTGGACAATAGTGCAAATACACAAAGCACAGTCGTTGATCGAATAAAAGTAATAATCGGTGTATGCGTTAGTATGGTTTGTGGAGGAAATGAGAATTCTATTCAACTATTGTTTAATCCTTTCTTTACTAGATACTCCCTGACGAATAGTTATCCGTTAGGAAATGTTAAATAATAAGTTAAACAGACGACCATATTATTATATGAACAAAAACAAGTCACATAATCTCATGCTGCTAATGCTATGATCAGACATAACCTGTTCGTTCGGTACTAGTATAGCTTCAATCATCACCTTTTGTTATAATGCTGTATCAACGCCAGAAAACAAAAGAAATTAAAATATAAAACTAACAGCAACTTCTTAGCACGAGCTATCGTCTGTTGGATCGAGTCTGTAGTGCTTACATTGTGGTGGTTTCTTCACGGATTACTGTAAATTCCACCGCAATGACGCGCCTCACAATTTAGACAAATTTCACTGTAATAATTACGGGATTTGCTGACAGTGTATAGTTGGTTGAATTGTGGATAAAATTGTGTCACAACCATCAGCAAAGTAATTCGCAGATGGATTACTGCAGCTGAAATGGTCATTGTCACCCCCTTTCGTTCAGTTGGGTACCCAGCTTTTTAAAACTTTCAGTTGGGTACCCAGCTTTTTAAACCTTTCAGTTGGGTACCCAGCTTTTATAAAATTTACATTTGGGTACCCAGCTTTATGAAAGCAGTCGACATGCAGTACCCATGTCCAATGCATACAATTCTTCTCTGCTATTATTTCCAAGCATCATGACTAATATACATCAAAATTCATATATAAACAAGCATCCACAAATTTAACAGGTTCAATTCGCAATCAACTGACGGCAATCACTAATTAAATCACGCTATGTGTGAGATTTCATAAAGCTGGTACCCAACTGAAAAAGAAAAAAAAAAGCTGGGTACCCAACTGAACGAAAGGGGGTGACTGTGACAATTTCAGCGTTACTGCAACCATTATACTTGTCATTGCCGCGAAGTAACCACATGTACATAACCCATTCCCGTCATACCAAAAGTGGTAACATTTATGTTTTATTCTGCATGGCTCAGTGTGTGTTCACTACTTTATGCATATGTGCGAGAACAAATTCTCATTTTTAAACGAGATGGCATTGTTACATTCAACTCAGATCAAGTTTGGAAATCGATCCCAATTTTAACCAATAACGATGCAATGCCAGACATGCCCGGCGGCTCATAGTCAGTAATCAACTAGAACGTAGTGTGTAGATAAGCGATTAACGACACTTCATCCGGCATTGATTACAAATTCGGATCTTCGAGATATCTGGTTCAGGTTGCCAAAAAGCATCTCGTTATTAAAATGTCAAAGGGGTATATTGTGGTTTGTATGGAATTTTTGGGGTATAATTGTGCAATCGGTGGCTCTATAAGTCGCAATTCTACTGGTTGGAATCCCTGATATACCTAACAGATTGAACACTGATATACCTAACAGATTGAACACTGATATACCTAACAGATTGAACACTGATATACCTAACAGATTGAACACTGATATACCTAACAGATTGAACACTGATATACCTAACAGATTGAACACTGATATACCTAACAGATTGAACGCTGATATACCTAACAGATTGAACACTGATATACCTAACATATTGAACACTGATATACCTAACAGATTGAACACTGATATACCTAACAGATTGAACACTGATATACCTAACAGATTGAACACTGATATACCTAACATATTGAACACTGATATACCTAACAGATTGAACACTGATATACCTAACAGATTGAACGCTGATATACCTAACCGATTTTTAACCATTTTAATTTAGGCTGCAGAGAATCACTGGCACAAGGAATACCGAGACGTCACGTGGGAGTCTGAACAACAGATCATCGCCCACCTCAGAGTAAGTACCTATATAAAGGTCCATTTAATTTTCGAGTCACCGATTATTTTTTATAGTGCCTTGATATGCGGATTTAATAACAATATATGCCTTAAATATTATTAAAATACTATAATTCATCACCATTTGAAACGACTGTGTTTCAGAAGATGCCAATAGAGAAATTGAAAACAGCTGAAATCACAAAAAGAATACCCCCGTTTTGGCTCCCAGAATGCAACAGAATTAAAACTAAAATGTATTTTCAAGGGAATGGAAATAACTCTATATCTTAAGATATAGACTTATTCCCCTTCTATTGAAAATAATGAGCTTGCGCACCGAACACACAAGCCGGTATCACAACTAAACATGTTCACAGTTCATTACACCTGATAAGTTGACAATACAATGTTTTGGCGCTTCCTCTTTCAAATGGTAATAATATGGAATATATGTGACCCGCCATATCAAATCCAGTCGTAAGTCGGGATTTTTTTTTACCCTGTGCCAATGCATTCTCTTATATATGCGAGTCGACCATAGGTCGCCTCGCATATATAAGAGAATGCATTGGCCTAACAATTTTTTACAATTTTAATAATTTTTTCTTGTATTCTTTAACAATTTTATAATTTCACCCATACAGATCCCCAGACAAACATGAGCAGACGACACTCTTCTATATGCTTCTATATATGTGTGGGGCTCCCTGCAGGGTAATGGATGTTTTTTATTTTATGTCCTAAAAATTGTAAGAAACATTTATTTAAAAAATGCCAATGCATTCTCTTATATATGCGAGGCGACATATGGTCGACTCGCATATATAAGAGAATGCATTGGCACAGGGTAAAAAAAATCCCGACTTACGACTGGATTTGATATGGCGAGTCACATATATGATCTGGAGGTTCGAACATTAAGTGGGCCTTCAACCAGACGTTCGCGTGAGAATGGAAGTTCGGATTCGGACCTCATCCAATATCGTGTGCGACTCTACATGATTGTCGTATTTGATGAGACACTTCTTAGTTTAAAACCACATGTCGGGTTTGCGCTCCAAAATACACATTATTCGCTTTTGAATTTTCCTCAGTATCTAATTAGGTCGATACATATCTGAACTACCTTTCTACGAGCATTATGGTCAAAGCATTGAAACATATTTCAACATGATTAGCGATGTTTGTTGACAAATCACTGTAACATTTTTTTTCTTTACATAATGGTTTCAACAAGCGAAATTTACTTATTGGAGAACTACTTGTATGAATAATAAATATAAGAACAAAGTTGTTCTATTTCTCCATGTTCCTAGTGGTGGTGTTTGTATAGACTTTTATATTTAATGCACATTTACCCTCTTCGAGTACATTGGGCCCCTTTCAAACCGGGCTCCCAAACAGCCTTCATTCAGAACTCTTATCTTTTTAAGGGTTGAAGACACATTTCCATTGGAGGTGACGTCAAGAGCGAAGCTTGTGTGTGTTGAGTTTCATTTATTGATCCTATAGTCGCATTTGTTAGATATTGAAACGAATTTCAAGTTGAGCGCTTGAAAGACAATTCGAAGTGCATGATAATTGCCATGCGGGATCACGACATGCCAGGCTATTATCACTGTTCTATTCAGCGGTTGTCAATCGTTCCTCGAGTTCTTGTAAAAGTTCAATGGCTGCTTATTTTATTCAATAGCATTCTCCGAATGCCCTATTGTCGTCGTCTATGAAAGTTTGCTTTGTGAGATATCTTCTTCTGCCAAGTAGTATAAACTGCTGACTGTATTGGTTCTTGATGGTATATAGAATATACAAGGTGAGAAACAACACAACATTGACAGAGAGTGGCCCGAAGCTTCATAGTTATCTTCAGATTGGAAACCTTATATAATAATGACAGTTTTATACAGCGATTAACAAATTGCTTGCTCTAACACCCTTTTAAACATTTTAAAAACAATATCACCCCAGTCATTTGTACAAGCCAACCAATGAACCGGTGGCAATTTGATCAGAACATCAGTATGATAAGCTGACTGGTACTTGTTTAACGAAGGGGTGATGTGAAGCCGACACAGTACGAGCGACCTTGCTCAATGGTCACAACTTGGCGCGGGTTTTGAAACAGCGAGCAATCCGACAATTGCACGTCGCTCAAAGCGGCCAACCACTGGTGTGTGAAGACTCACAATAGAATAGCGACGCGTTGCGAACCCATATCGTTGTTTACAGCGAACACAAGTCAGACACGCTAACCACTGGACCACGGAGATCCACAAATTGAAATATGACAGTATCAATCAGTAATCCCGTTGAATTGTATCCCGATAAAGGAAATGACCAAGAAAATATTGTCAATGAAACTATCAGTGTTTCCCAAAACGTCATCAGCATCAATGGCAAAAAAAATTGGTAACATACCCCTTGAGACAGAAAAATCCAACTTTATTTCTCTTGGACACTGCTGTGTGCATGCATAAACTGCAACTGGTGGATAATATGTTCGTTTGGTCTCATGATAATTTATTTGCCTCAAATTTGTGCAAATTGCTATTCTTAATCGACTTTCGATTATGCTTTGCCCAGAGATATATTATACATGTAATACCTGCAGGAATTGTCTCTAACCCATCAACCCTTTCACGACGGGAGCTGCGCTGGCGTAACATTAAAGACCCTGTGCCTATATATGCATTATCTTACATATATGCGAGTCGACCATCCGCCTTGCTGTTTTAATAAGCTCACACATTTCTTCTAGAAAAATTTGACGAGGAGACTTGGAAGGAGGCCGGATGAATTACAGAGTTTAGACTCATCAGACGCCTCGTCGACCAAATCAGATACGGATCACGGGGAAATCCCAGTGCGAAGATTTCCAAGAAGGGAGGTAATTCTGCAACAAATCATCCTGCAAATAGGTTTATATTGGACCTAAATGATCACATACGCAAGCCTTGAAATAGGGTGTCTGTCATTTGCAGAATGAGGTCCCCAGAGCGGGCTAGCATCACCAAATTCACCCTCTGGGAACCTCATTCTGCTGAGGTGTAAACAGAATGAGGTCCCCAGAGGGTGAATTTGGTGATGCTAGCCCGCTATGCGGGGTAGCATAACTAAATTCACTCTATGGGGACCTCATTCTGCAAATGACAGACACACTATTTCAAGGCTTGCACATACGTTCATATTGGACTTATTTGATTCTGAAATAAGCTCAAATAGAACTTCTTCCCGTTATTCCGTTGAATGGCGCGGGCCGCAGTGATGAGCGTTAATTTGGTAAGTCGTGTCAATGAAAAAAATAGATTAAATAATGCCTATATGATATTATTTCGTATGGAAATAAGCTCCATATGGGATTATTTTGAACGACACATTTTACGCCCATATACAAATAAGTCATATATGAACCTAAAATGCTACATTGTGTTGACGAGAACAGGCTGAATATAATATCATTTCAAAGTGAAAAATAATCTCCAAGTCTGACATTGTATTCATATCAATGTTCAGACTATATAACATGTCACACTCACATTGCATCCATTATTTGCGCTGAATTAGTCGTTAACCCATAGCTTCTGTAAAACTTTATAACCAGGTTCGCAAAATGGAAATTGACATTTTTATTTACACAGATTGGGCAAATTTCGTTTTGTCTGTGATTTAAAAGTTGTCGTTTGGTTAAAGATGCATTATCCGATTAAGCGCCCATCAATTTCTATTCCACGCGGGATAACTCTTTGCTAATATCTTCAACGCCCACAAATATAAACAAAGCAACAAATATCTGTCAATTTCAAGGCAACCATTGTCTCAACATTCAGTAACCAAAGGACAATTTTGAAATCACACCGACTAAACGATTTTTGCCCAACCTGTTTAAATAATGCATATTTCAGCGAAACTGTGTACAAAAAATCCCATTTTGCGAACCTGGGTAAAAAAAAAATAGTCCCACACAGGGCTGTTGTAATAACCAGCGTTTATGCCCATACAGAGCGTATTTTAGTTATCAAATAATGCCAATATGAGCTTATTTCGCGCAATTATAAAATAAGCCAGTACTGTGCTTATTTCACGAGAACAGGCTGGCTTGAATGTGACAATGACCCCGATGACCTTAATGGAGATAATATATAGTATATATATATATATATCGATAGGATCGTCTGGTGCAATTCTTCCCAGTGATATATAATGTCTTGATTCAGACAGTTATATCACTATATTAACTTCCAAATAGGAAGGAGCAATTTTAAAATATACGGCCCTTGATTATAATAGCATTTGACACGCGATAGTTTGAATGCGGACTTTAAAAACGACAGGAGTGGTCTGAAATGCTAACACGCATTACATACAATAATTTATAGTCAATGAATACCAAGGCAATTCAATATAAGTACGGTGAAAATATAAGTACGGTGAAAATATATTGCACAATTAAAATACCAACACTTTGGGATATACGCAACAAATACGGCTTAATGGTGGACAATAAATTTTATGATTTATGATTAGTGTTTCCAGCGCCAATAAGACTAGCTTTACTGCGACAAACTTATCTGAACAGGTATTAAATTATATGACAAACACCTTTTGATGAAGGTTTGGAGATTTCAGTCGGTATCGGGGTATGTTACCGCACACTACTTGACAACAGGGTTATGAGATGTGATATTTATTGAAGACATTTGTTACACCAGCTGAAACTGCCTCCCTTCGGGGGCCTATATTCGGCGTTGGAGGGGCCTATACGGCCCTTGTGTGTTAGCAGAATGTGGCCCCTGTGTGCGCTTCGCGAACACGACAGACAAATCCTATTCTTTTGTATATAGAGATAATATTTATTTTGCTACTTCAAATGTCCTCGTGCAGATAGGTTCATATTACACCTAAATATTGACATTGGTTCATATTGGACCTATTTGATTCTGGAATAAGCCCATAGTGGATTATACCCGTTATTCCGTTGATTGGCGCGGGCCACAGTGAAAACACATATATAAAGAGCGTACATCTGGTGCTGAACATATCCTCGTGCAACTGGATTAAAATTGAACTCTTTGATTCTGAACTAGGCCCATAGTGAGCTTAATTTATTTATTTTGTATTTATTTAATTCAATTTTGTTATGACATCTGCCAGGGTACCACGAGTCACCTCGCCAAATTTGGTTGAAATCGGACCAGCAGTCTGGGGGAAAAACCGGACAGACAGACATATCCTACTTATTTAAATATATATAGATATACATACTCAACTCAGTTAAAGAAATAGTACACTTGATTAAATTGAAATCCATGCAATTGTTAAACTACAAGCGTCATTGAAAATTGAAAGTTAAAAACAAGTATAGGAATTCGTTTGAATAATCCGACCATATGGGGGAACTACATCGCATGTAGACAAATGCAATTAAATTAACGCTTTGTCCACCATGTTAATATAATAATATAGCTAATATTTGACAGCGACAACAGCAATCGCCCCTTTCGCACCATCTATACATATATTCTGTCAGTTCCCATATACACGTACTATGCATTTATGTGCATATGTACATAGCCCTTATCCCCACCCACCCTCAGAATTATAAAAGACTCGTTAAGGCTCCTCAAGTAATCTCAGTTATATATTTTCTACCCGTCATACCGAAACATGATATACCCAGAATACATTGTTATATGCACTATTATAATTAAAATATGTTTAAAGGCACGTGAGGCCTTAGTTGTCGAAAATATTCATATTTGTTCCAATCACCGTAAACAGAAAAACATTAAAACGCATACAGTTTCGTTCATATATACCATGACCATCGCGTAAACAGCATGTTATCATAAAGATTTACTATATTTTACCTAAGCAAGAGCCTGATTGTGTTACAGAAGACAGCACAATGCTGCTGGCTAATCACACACAAATGGCATAAACGCTCTTTATTCGTTCCATATCAGGAATTCACCAACAAAGAACGCTCTTTATGTTTACCATCATAATATAAACAAACACCAGAAAAGTAACTTTTTATGCTTTTGTTTACATAACAATGGTCAAAGATATGACAATAACATACTGTTTATGCGATATTTCTTATTTGTATACGGACAAAGTCTGTCTACATTTTGTTGTTCTTTCTGTTTGTGGCGGTTTTTGACGGGTGGAAATATTTCCATAGGATACCCACCGCCAAGGCCAACCGTACCTTTAAGTAAAATTCAAACAAACAGTTATCTGTGACCGATGCAATATGCTGCAGTAACCACGCTTTCTGTACTATGCATGTGTATGAAATGTCGATGTACTTCTAACATAGACCGTTTGATCCCACAGCCCACCATTATTGACATATTCGACAAATACAACGAAGTTGGAGAAAAGGTAAAGAAGAAAATCCGAAATGGCACACCGGACTCACGCACAAGCGAGGAATCCGAGCCGAGCAGTGAACAGCAATACAAGCAAGAATTGGTTTCGTCCGATGTTCCAGTGCTGTCTACAGATACAGGTTTACAATCTGGGAGCTCAATCGCTCTATCAAAACTCAGTGTTAGAAAAAGCAGCATGTCAAGCAGGCGAATTGGATCGCCACAGAAACGTGTTTCCATGGGAGCGACTACGGTATATGGTGATCGTGGCAACGGAGACACTCCGGCCCAATCTGTGTCACATGAAGAAGTTATCGAGAATACAGACAACTTCAGAGACTTGGAAATCAGCCCAGTACAAACGCCTTGTGTATTTCGACCGCCGACAAGGGAGCAGACGTATCTAGATGACAGCGAGAGGATGACGCGCGTGATGGAGGGGCAGGTCCACAGGAAGTGTACCCCAGACAACCGGTTCATCAATCTATATGTCGCCTCCGGTTTCATCGGTACGTCCTGTTGCCAAGGCAACCAACTCCTTACATATCTTGATCATTATAGTATGCAATCATATATTGGCTGTGACGCCAGAAATAAGCCATTGTCAAATACCCATGTTTTCTCTGATTCAGCCTTTTAAACCTCATTTATTCAATGGTGTATTTATGGTATGACTATAATATTATATAAAACAATACATTATATGTGTGGTTCTGATTGTATAGGCATTAGTATATGAGTCGTGCCCGGAACTCAGTTTCTAATATTAGATCACAATCCCATTGTTGCAATCGAAATGTCCAATGATTATTGATGCTTCCTAATATATATACATTGTACCAGTACGTCCTAGTCCATCCAACTTGCAGATACGCCGCGAAAATGTCTCAAAGTAAATAGAAATACGCAATTTGCATGACACAGGTTTCTAGCTACTCAATTGAAAAGAATCCATGCACGCGAAAAAGAAATGGAGATAAGATACAGGCCAACGATATATATACACACACTTTCTTCAAATTTCTAGATACGTCGGGGGAGAGAACTGCATTAATTAAGCACGTGTTCCCCAAACTGAAGGCATTCTGTCTGGCGAGAGGGAGAGATCTTCAGATCCACGATCTTCACTGGGGGATGCCGGACGTCAGCTCGGATGACCACAGTACGGTCGCCGTCTGCAAAGAGATGATGCAACACTGTCTACGTCAAGAACAAAGAATCAACGCCATGGTATATCAACTAAATTTTTAAGTTCAATTCAATTTTTATTTAGAAATATATAACAAACACATGATAACGTATGATACAAAACTCAAACGAAACACAGTATAATACTACTGGGAGATGACATGACCTACAGGTCGTCTTCCTGCACACTCCAAACATTGATAATAATATTCCGACTCTGAGCTCTTGTGACAGCGTGCGTTGGTGTTACTAGTTTGTACTAGTTTGTTATTTAGTTTTTCCCATAGCCTAAGTGGTAATAAAGTAAAGAATCGTTCATTTGTGGTATATACTAGAAATGTTGATATAAAAAAGACTGATGATGTAGTTGTATTCTTCAGACAAAATAGCTTAAATGAGTTAGATTCATTTAACAATTCTTATGCTAGCAGTTTTCATCCATGAACGGCTAACAGTCGAAACAATGTAGGCTTTTTACAAATAACACTATCCAGGTGGCTGCTTATTATATCTTCTGATACGTCTCTTTTAAATTTGGAACGTGGTATAAAAAAAATTCCAACTCTCTAGAAATATTCATCTCACCATGTACACATATAGTACCATTGTGCTACACTTGCATTGTAATGTGCGCACCTTGGGCCATTGAACCCCATGGCCATTTTAGTACAACAAAAGTATATGAAAATGTTCGACTTCTGGTTCAGAAACAACAAACATTTCACATTAAATACTGATTGAAAAATCATTTTATCAGAAAAATATCTATTTACACTTACTTTCAGGCGATCCATCTAAATTAACCATGTGTTATGATAGAAACAATCTGCCAGAATGACTCGTTTACAAGTCTGGAATGGTGGGCATCCCTCAGTTAATGGTGTCCAGTTTTATGAAATTCTGACACTCGTTTCAATCAGTGTTTTTGCTTGTTATCAGGGGTGGTGGAAGAACTTACAGGCAAAGGCGGGCGCATTAGCTACAGAAGGGTTCTTTTCCCAACGTAAAAAATACACATTTGTACAGGAGTCAGGCAAGGGCAACGGGGTGGATCCCTTGCTCCACCGCCCCTGTATTCTATCATGGTCGTAAATAAAAATGTTACACACCTACTTCAAATGCTGTTATTATGATTGTTCTGTTGGCAGGCAATTGTTGGCGAGTGTTACGGGGATTACATCTTACCCAGTTTGATTCCAAAAGAAGAGTTTGAGGAGGTAGTTCACATGGCTAGATTGGAGCGTTTGAGAAGCACCAAGTTCATCTCAAGAAAGATTGAAGAGATAGAGACCAAGCGATCTGAACGGGTCTCCCAGCAACACGATATAGCAGAGGTTGGCGAGGACGCTTCATCGACTGCCACACACGATGTACCGACAGCGACCGAACATGAACGAAAGGGGACACCGGAGAACAACGAATCTCCACGAAGAAAGGCTCCGGATCCCGCAGAAGTGGAAGAGGAACCGGACCAGAAAACAATTGTGGAAAGGAAGAAGCGGAATTCGTTTGCTAGGAAACAGTCAGTTATGTTGAAATCACTCAAAGAATCGGAAGAATCACTGGTAGATCCCAGTCTATTCGATAAGTGGTACGAGCTGGATGAAAATACAATCCCCGCATCATACAGACTCAAAAATATCACGTGAGTACGTAACTCCACGCACACCCGCTTCATACAGACTCAAAAATATCACGTGAGTACGTAACTCCACGCACACCCCGCTTCATACAGACTCAAAAATATCACGTAAGTACGTAATCCGACACACACCCCGCTTCATACAGACTCAAAAATATCACGTGAGTACCTCACCCGACGCACACCCCGCATCATACAGACTCAAAAATATCACGTGACTACCTAACCCGACGCACACCCCGCTTCATACAGACTCAAAAATATCACGTGAGTACCTAACCCGACCCCCGCTTCATACAGACTCAAAAATATCACGTGAGTACGTAACCCGACGGAGATCCCAGTCTCTTCGACAAGTGGTACGAGCTGGATGAAAATACAATCCCCGCTTCATACAGACTCAAAAATATCACGTGAGTACCTAACCCGACCCCCGCTTCATACAGACTCAAAAATATCACGTGAGTACGTAATCCGACACACACACCGCTTCATACAGACTCAAAAATATCACGTGAGTACCTCACCCGACGCACACCCCGCATCATACAGACTCAAAAATAGCACGTGAGTACCTAACCCGACACACACCCCGCTTCATACAGACTCAAAAATATCACGTGAGTACCTAACCCGACCCCCGCTTCATACAGACTCAAAAATATCACGTGAGTACGTAACCAGACGGAGATCCCAGTCTCTTCGACAAGTGGTACGAGCTGGATGAAAATACAATCCCCGCTTCATACAGACTCAAAAATATCACGTGAGTACGTAACTCCACGCACACCCGCTTCATACAGACTCACAAATATCACGTGAGTACCTCACCCGACGCACACCCCGCATCATACAGACTCAAAAATAGCACGTGAGTACGTAACTCCACGCACACCCCGCTTCATACAGACTCAAAAATATCACGTGAGTACCTCACCCGACGCACACCCCGCATCATACAGACTCAAAAATATCACGTGAGTACGTAACTCCACGCACACCCCGCTTCATACAGACTCAAAAATATCACGTGAGTACGTAACTCCACGCACACCCCGCTTCATACAGACTCAAAAATATCACGTGAGTACGTAACTCCACGCACACCCGCTTCATACAGACTCACAAATATCACGTGAGTACCTCACCCGACGCACACCCCGCATCATACAGACTCAAAAATATCACGTGAGTACGTAACTCCACGCACACCCCGCTTCATACAGACTCAAAAATATCACGTGAGTACCTCACCCGACGCACACCCCGCATCATACAGACTCAAAAATATCACGTGAGTACGTAACTCCACGCACACCCCGCTTCATACAGACTCAAAAATATCACGTGAGTACGTAACTCCACGCACACCCCGCTTCATACAGACTCAAAAATATCACGTGAGTACGTAACTCCACGCACACCCCGCTTCCTACAGACTCAAAAATATCACGTGAGTACGTAACTCCACGCACACCCCGCTTCCTACAGACTCAAAAATATCACGTGAGCACGTAACCCGACGCACACCCCGCTTCATACAGACTCAAAAATATCACGTGAGTACGTAACTCCACGCACACCCCGCTTCAGACAGACTCAAAAATATCACGCGAGTATACGTAACCCGACGCACATTCGCCTCGAGACAATTGTTATTCTTTGTCTGTATACATTCTGGCACACAATACATCATTTTTGCTATCAGTGAATGTTCGTTCAATGTGCAGACTGGCCAGGGGGTCTCTTTGCTTCGAATTTCCAACGACACTCTCCAGTGGATTAGACCAATTTTGCAACACCTTCCTTGGTTCGGAATTGTCAATCGCCCAAAAATTGAATTATCTGAACATTTTGTTGAGTCTGAAAACGCCAATTATATTTTTTTCGGACATAACAGTCACAACGTTTGAAACAGTTAGTCCATGATTTAGCATTCATCCCTGCTGAAACTTTCCGGTGCAAGCATAAATGGTGGTAGTACCATGACCAGCCCGTATCCTCAAAAAGTAAAATCATACCCGATTAGGAGGCAACTTGTAACCTGTAGCTGGGTCAACTCGTAGTCTCCTGAGTCATATCATATCCTCCGCATTTATTTAGACCACACCAAACCCCCCAGACACGTGTATATACCAGTATACCAGGTAAGAGATGGTTCAGTATATAATATCGGTGAATTCATGGAATTGACCATGAAATTGTAAAATCAGTGATTCGGGGTATGAATTGACTTAGTTATGGGAAAGTGTGTACGAGTTAGTCTATAAAACTGTAAAATCAGTTACTAAAATCTATTTGCCTATATCTCGCATGGTCCAGTCACCAAATAAGATATAATTATCTAAAGAACTCGATTCTGTGAATCGGATATTGAACCAAACAATGGTTGTTTGTGTAATATTTTGTTGTGCATCTGCGCCTTCTATTTTGGATATCACTAATTATGAGACATATTTGGTAATCTGAGTATAAGAACTGTAACATCTTCAGGAAAGGCTTTAACCATTTACCCAACAAAACGGCCAAAAACACCCAAATAAAGCTTCAACAGCCTAAAATATCTTCCGTCTGTCTCAATAACACCATACATATATGGATATCATTGTAACCGGTTCATTGACCACATTGTGATGGTTACAGTTATGCCCTGTGCCAATGCATTCTCTTATATATATGCGAGTCGACCATAGGTCGCCTCGCATATATAAGAGAATGCATTGGCCTAAACAAATCTTTTTTAACACTTTTTACCATTTTTTCTTACATTCTTTAAGAATGTTTATAATATTTTTCTACATTCTTTGACAATTTTATAATTTTTAATATGTGTTAAGCCAATGCATTCTCTTATATATGCGAGGTGACCTATGGTCGACTCGCATATATAGAGAATGCATTGGCACAGGGCCGTTCTGTTGGGTAAAGGGTTAACACACATTCAATAATTGTTAAGATATCAAATGAACTAAGTATCCTCCCGTTCTTTCGCCAGGACACAGTTTCCCGATATGTGGAGTAAGGACTCGTCGAGACGTCTAGCCGTGAGAGCAACATGGGCGAGCGTAGAAAAAAAGTTATTAAACATGCTCCAAGAGTATGCTGGGAAAGCCGGACTGGACGAACTAGCATCCAAGAAGTACTATACATCACGTAAGACTTCATTCACATTTGTTTAGTTACGCTTGATCAGCCTGTTCTCCAGGGGCGCCGGAAGAGGAGGGCGAGCGGGGGCAGGAATTGCCCTTTTTCTGGAGACCGAAAATGCAAGGAATATTAATTTTTTGTCAATTTTATCACAAAACGGCCATAAAAACCGACAAATACCATTAAAAAAAATTGTACGCCCTGCGGCCTCTGCCCCCCCCCCCCCCCCTGCCCTTTGATGCTTCCTCCCGAAAACTCGAACCTTATCTGCCTAGAAAAGAAATAGTTTTATGCAGATAATCTGCTTAGAATCGCCTCATTTTGAGCCGATAATGTCCTGAAAATGAGATCATATTAGTCACGTTATCGACTCATAATGAGGCGATTCTAGGCAGATTATGTGCGGACAATGACACAAATAAGCTAACTCACGATTTTTCATGTGTACGCTCCTTAACATGTGTGTTCACTGTGGCCCGCGCAATAAAACGAAATAACGGCTCACTCCATTATCTGCTTATTTCAGAATCAGGTAACCACATTATAGGTCGATGATTATGTGCGTATTTTCGCGAGGATATGTTGCATATTTACAGGTGTCGCAGTTTAGACATTATGTTTTCTGAAACGATAAGTTTGTTGTAATTGTATTCTTTCGGAAAATCAGAAAATCCACGATATGTCTTTAACCTCGCAGTTGGTACATCTATGAATACGAGCTGCAAAACAGGGTTCAGTCCCCTCGCTACGCTATGTCTGAACGCTGCTGGCATGTGTATTTTCTTAATTAAATCTAAACTTTTTTATTGAAGTGTTTTGTCAGTTACAATTCATTCTGGCTTGATCTAGACGATTTTCAAATGAATATGGACAGTTCAGTTTCTCTGAATAATGTAGAATGAATTGTAACCTATAAAAGTCTCAAATAAATAAATGTGACATTTCTCCACATTACGGTACGTGTAGTTGCGAGCAGCGGAACGTACTGCGTAGGGGTCTGAACTCTGTATGGAACTTGCTATGAATACTGTTAAATAAAATAGCATGTTTATCAAACCACGTGATTAAATAAAATAGCATGTTTATCAAACCACGTGATTTTAAGTCGATTCGTCTTTGCAGTGTTGGCTGATGAACTGGAGACCATACTGAACGATCAAGATAATCCACCAAGCCAGTGTCTATTCGTAACGAGAGTTATACCACACCTCGAGAACCAGATTCCCGTCTACGCCACATCCAAGGATTATATAGATGTGGGAAGCAACGACAGAGTGGATCTCAAAAAGAGGACGTGGATACAGACTTTTCTTGGAGACATTCACAATAAGGTAACGCGGCTAGATTATTTTTTTACCCTGTGCCAATACATTCTCTTATATATGCGAGTCGACCATAGGTCGCCTCGCATATATAAGAGAATGCATTGGCCTAACAATTTTTTATCATTTTTTTAAAATAAATATTTCTTACAATTTTTAGGACATAAAATAAAAAACATCCATTACCCTGCAGGGAGCCCCACACATATATAGAAGCATATGGAAGAGTGTCGTCTGCTCATGTTTGTCTGGGGCTCTGTATGGGTGAAATTATAAAATTGTTAAAGAATACAAGAACAAATTATTAAAATTGTAAAAAATTGTTAGGCCAATGCATTCTCTTATATATGCGAGGCGACCTATGGTCGACTCGCATATATAAGAGAATGCATTGGCACAGGGTAAAAAAATCCCGACTTACGACTGCCAACCTTCGAATTTCTAACTCCAATCTTTAAACGGACATGGCTCATTCGAGCTTCCAGATTCTACATACGTAATTTGGCTGGAAGAATAAGCTAGGTTGACAAACATACGATCTATTGATATACCGGCGGTATATGCTCTGAAAACTACTTTCCATGGTCAGAGTCATGCATTTTCCAAATGTTTTCAATTTATCGCACATAAGTGAAATAAACGCTCTTTATTGCTACCATATCAGGAATAGACTAACACGGAACGCTCTTTTCTGTTTCATGCCGTGCAAATGGCTGTATTTTTTCAGACCCAAACATCGTGTTCACAGTTGTATTTTTTATTACTTCAATGCGTCTTTCTGGGACATCTAATGTTCGTAGAAAAGTAGTTCAAGTATTTATCGACCTACTTCGATACCGGGAACATTTCAAAAGCGAATATTATCAGGTGTATTTTGGAGTGCAAAAGCCAAGTTGGTTTAAAGCAGACTGCATCGTAGCGGAATTGGTGTGTCTACTGTACACTAATTATAACATCAGCCAGTGACATCATCTAGTGGTTACGGTCTTCGGGACCATGGACGTACATCACTGTCCAATTTCCAATTGTTAAATTGTTTCCAGGCAAAAAAACATTTTGATAGCAGTTGGAGGGGGTGTGACACCAGCCCTTTTACCTATCTGGAGTTTTCCTGGAAAAACTTGGCCCAGGATGGAAAGAAACATTTGCATTGTGCCCGATTTTTTTTTTAGATATGCATATATATGCTAGTATTTTCCGTTCCTGTTTTTCAAGGTATTCAGGGAGGATCACAAAGAGTTCGATGTTGAGTGGGTCCCTGAAGGAATCCACGCCAGCACCAGCCGACCTATTGAGAGGTACCTGGAGCGAATGTGTAAAGAGGTCACGGAGAGCCTGCATACGAGACTGGATCAGATGCTTCCGGGAGAAGCAGACGACACATCTGTCAGAACTCTGCTGTACGAGGAGATATCATATCACGTGACCACCGGGCAAGAAAAGTGAGCGCACGAACATTCATGTTGGTTCCCAAATACAAACAGACAAAGAAACCGACGAACAGACAAATAGACAAACTAAACAAAGCAAAAACATTAAATAATTTAAGATGCCTTCACAAATAATGTCATCAATTAAAGGGGTACTGTACTCTAAATCCGACCATGTGTGGCACCATCTCCTTTTATATACGCAACAGAACATATGCAACAAATGAATGAATTTGAGCCATGGATTAGTGCAAAATACACCTTTGTGTTTTATGAACGATACAAACGACATGGTAATTATAATGATTATGATTTTATGACTTGCTCAAATTCGTTCATGTGTTGCATGTATTCTGTTGAGTATAAAGGAGATGGTCCCATAAATGGCTGGATTTAGTTAACAGTGCCCCCTTAAACCTATACACGTTCTGATTCTGGTCAACGAACGATGTTGCTGATTTTATGCAGTCATTAGTTTTATAATTTTAAAAATTATAAATGCATAGACCTGTTTCATTTGTGACCCGCCATATCAAATCCAGTCGTAAGTCGGGATTTTTTTTACCCTGTGCCAATGCATTCTCTTATATATGCGAGTCGACCATAGGTCGCCTCGCATATATAAGAGAATGCATTGGCCTAACAATTTTGTACAATTTAAAAAAAAATATTCTTGTATTCTTTAACAATTTTATAATTTCACCCATACAGAGCCCCAGACAAACATGAGCAGACGACACTCTTCTATATGCTTCTATATATGTGTGGGGCTCCCTGCAGGGTAATTGATGTTTTTATTTTATGTCCTAAAAATTGTAAGAAACATTTATTTTAAAAAAATGATAAAAAATTGTTAGGCCAATGCATTCTCTTATATATGCGAGGCGACCTATGGACGACTCGCATATATAAGAGAATGCATTGGTACAGGGTAAACAAATCCCGACTTACGACTGGATTTGATATGGCGGGTCACATTTATCATAGCTGATTTGATAACAATTGAATCACGCGTTGAACTAAAAATCATTGCAGACAGGAGAGAAGTTTGGAGTGTAAACGGTTCAAATATGTTCGGGTTTAACATAACTATAACTCGTTGCGAAATTTGTGTTCCTTCAGGGCCAAGGAATTCCAAGGTCGAAAGGAAACCCTCCAAGTTGTCAAATCCTACCTCAAATCTTCATGCAATGTGCCACTTGTGATCCATGGAAAGGCGGGGTGTGGCAAAACTGCATTGGTTTCCAAAGTGGCTCGAGAAATCAAGAAGTGGTTCCTAGGGTGAGTATTTTGGAAATATTTGATCATCTGCACGGTGACATCTTTATTAGTGGAGCGGACGGAACAGATTTCAGAAAGTTTAGTCCATCGGGACCACACACAAGCTTGTGATACATCATTTTGAAGGTTATGACATTCCGCAGCGGGTGGGACCCGGTGTGAAATATACAAATGATGCAAAAGATGATTTTTAGCGGATTAAGGTGCCAAAATTCAGCAAAAATCCCTGTTTTTGTAAAATGCGGCAAAATGAGAAATAAAAGTATAGAAACGCGAACATTTTGCGCTAAAATATTGTAGTCTACATACCTCAAGATATTTACTACGATTGATATAACGAAGATTGTTTTTAGATTTATTGTAAAAATAGACCAAAAAACCGCTAATATTCATTTTGTTTGGCCCACTTAATCAGGAATAGTTCAATGTTCTTTTGACCTGCGATCTTCAATATAGTGTAGAAAACTGCGGAGATATATTCCGCATATGACAACATGTTGATTATGTCAACATATTCAATAAGTGATGTGTTATGTAAGATTGTTTCACCCCTCACCCCAAAAATAAGCAAAAAGTCACTGTTTTGGGGAAATTCGGCAGAACGAAAGAAAAATTCAGAGAATTTGGGATATCGTCCTGCTAAGATATAGCAGTCTACATACTTATAGATACCAAGTATGGTAACGCCATGATTTCGTTGATAGATGGCAAAATGTCTGAGATTTATTGTGAAAATAGACAAAACAATTTTGATTTTCAATTGTTTTGCCCTCTTAATGGGTGATAATTCAATATTGCTTTGACGAGAGATCTCAGAAATATTCTGGAAATTTGTGGAAATGTTCAGGGCATATGTTCATAAGCCAATTATGTCATCCTTTGTGATAGGTGCTGTATTGTGTAAGATTGTGTCACCCCTCATACAAAAAATCAGCAAAAAAGTCAGGTTTTAGAACATTCAGCAGGGCGGAAGAACTAGGATTATTCTGTGCTATGATAGATACAGAAGAAAATACCATATACCGCGTGATCACACGGTCAAGGAAGGAATCTCTGAGACCGGTAATTAGTTCACCGTCTACGTTATGTCTACGTAATTTGGAAGGAGGTTTAAGACAGGTTGACAAATATACTTTCTATGGTCACAGCCATTTTTCCCGCCGTTTCAATTGTTCGCTCAGAAGTGAAACGAACGCTCTTTATATCTACCATATCAGTAATGGACTAACACGCAACACTCTTTTCTGTTCCATGCCGTGCAAATTGATCGACCTATTTCGATACCTGGACAAATTCAAAAGCGAACACTATTAGATATGGAGCGCAAACTGCCAAGTAGCTTTAAACTACGCAAATTACAATTGCACGTTTTTATCATATTCTGTTCACAAGATAAATATGTTGGCATATTCATGAAATACTTATATTTCGGAAATTATATGACCCGGGATCAGAGGATGACTAGAGTAAGAGAGATATCGTCCGAAAATCAACAAGATAAATCGACTCCCGGTATTTTTTTCGAAGCGTAATACGGGGCGGCTGTTCTCGCGGAAATAAGCTCATATTGAACGTATTTGATGGGACTGAAATAAGATCATTTTGGCATTATTTAGATGTGAAATGATCCCTGTATGGACATACACGCTGGCTATTAATACAGCCCTATACATGACTATATATATTTCAATATCTAATAAGCCCACATTGTGCTTATTTTCAATAGAACAAGCTGGAAAATAACGCAAATAAACCAACTCACGACTTAATCGATGAACGCTCTTTATAATGTGTTTTCACTGTGGCCCGCGCTATAAAACGGAATGACGGGTATAGGTCCACAACGGGCTTATTTAATAATCAGTGGTAATTGCCTGCACTTACTATGCTTTATTTATAACTTGAATGACGCTTTAACCTTATATTCCATCTAGTTTGACTGTCGCAATACTTTTTCAAGTTTGGTATGATATGTTATATAGTACGGTTATATTCAATACACAACGTCATTTTCTTTAAGTGAAACTCCGAATGTGATCTTGAGAATCGTTGGTATAACTCAAGATTCTACAAACATCAGGACCTTGCTGAGGGGAATATGTCTTCAGATGTGTGAGATATTCAAGACAGACCTCAGCGATACCTCATCGGTAAGAGTTCGTTGGTACAAGATAGATATACGTTATTGTCTCAAATGAAACCAAATTCCAACATGAAAGTCATATTATCCGGAAGACAAGGCGCGAATACCACAATCCCAGATGTCAGCTAACATCTAAATAGCCAAACTTTTGTGTAAAGTATATGTTCCATTTAGACAAAGAGTTGACCCATTTCTGAAAAATGTACATGTGTAGGTCACAGAAGGTGGTTCATTTTCTGCCATATGTATAATGATTGTAATCTTCCAAGATAACTCAAATGAGGGTTAAAAATGGACACTACTCCGTTTGGGGATTTGATCTGGTTCAACCCGTGATGGTGTATAGTTGTAAATCCAAAGGTGAACGTATAACGATGACCATTACCCATCCTTTAACCATTTATACTAAATGGACTATGCCACTCAGATATAGCAGTATACACTGGAACGGTCTATTATTCCTTTAGATGGGGTCCATCTATTAAAACAGACGACCGACAGAAAAACAGAAATACAAGAGCAAAATGATTCATATTCATAGGTGGGAAAAGTTAAACAAACATGGCTCATTCGAACCTCCAACTTTTTTTCTACATAATTTTGAGCGACGGATACGATAGGTCGACAAATAAACGAACTATTGATATACCGGCTCCATATGCTCTGAAAAACACAATAGCCAAAGTCAGAGACATTTTCCAGCCGTTTTCAACTTTTCGCCAGAGTCAGATAAATGCTCTTTATTGCTACCATATCAGGAATAGATTACCACGGAACGCTCTTTTCTGTTCCATGTCGCGCAGATGGGACACAAACACCGTATTCACGGTTGTATTTTTCATTACTTCAATGCGTCTTTTTGGGTTACATAATGCTCGTTAAAATGTAGTTCAAATATTTATCGACCTATTGAAAAATTCAAAAGTGAATAATATTATGTGTATTTTGGAGCGCAAACTGCCACGTGGCTTTAAGATAATAAGTTCAACAAGCGTTTGTTGAAGTTATTATCTGAACATTCTCTAAGGGAACTACTCGTCAATGATAATTTAGTATAGATTGGGTTAACTAATCTATATGACATTTATTTCTCAGGAATACAAAGATCTGGTAAACGACTTCTCATACAGAACAAATCAGGCAACACAAGAATCACCATTAGTCATCATCATAGATGGACTGGACCAGTTAGATGGTATGTATTAAGTGTTGCCATTAGTCATCATCATAGATGGACTGGACCAGTTAGATGGTAGGTGTTAAGTGTTACCATTAGTCATCATCATAGATGGACTGGACCAGTTAGATGGTAGGTGTTAAGTGTTACCATTAGTCATCATCATAGATGGACTGGACCAGTTAGATGGTAGGTGTTAAGTGTTACCATTAGTCATCATCATAGATGGACTGGACCAGTTAGATGGTAGGTGTTAAGTGTTACCATTAGTCATCATCATAGATGGACTGGACCAGTTAGATGGTAGGTATTAAGTGTTACCATTAGTCATCATCATAGATGGACTGGACCAGTTAGATGGTAGGTGTCACGTATTACCATTAGTCATCATCATAGATGGACTGGACCAGTTAGATGGTAGGTGTCACGTGTTACCATTAGTCATCATCATAGATGGACTGGACCAGTTAGATGGTAGGTGTTAAGTGTTACCATTAGTCATCATCATAGATGGACTGGACCAGTTAGATGGTAGGTGTTCATCAAAACTCCAATGTTAAAATAAAACGAACATGCCTTATTTGAATCTCCAAATTATTTCAATGTAATTTGGATGGCGGAATAAAAGACAATTTTAATGTCGATAAATACGACGAGTATCCATCTATAGGCCGTATATTCCACGAAAAAGAATTTGACGTCATAGGTGGGAGGTAAAACATTTTTCCGAGCATGTATGAGCGGGTGGTGGGTGGTCAAGAGGGCAAAACAAAAAACAAAACAAAAATTAAAATTCCGCAGTTCATTAAAAATTTCTTCCATACTTTTTAACTATTTTTGGCTTTGCAACTTACAGATAATGCAATTTTTAAAGGTAGTCAATCCTAGTTAACGCTCATAAATTGCTATTTCTTTGGCTTCAGGGGTATACAAATATTTGTTCGAGTCAAGGAACCCACCCATCAAAGATCAGATATCGATTTTTGAAGTTTGTCATTTCTCGAGATGTGCAATTAATTGTGGCCCAGAAACGTGGTCAAACGGCTGCGGATGAGATGGATTTTCAAGTGGTAATACGCACAAATTTCGTTGAACAAAATGTTGATAAATAACAAGTTTTGGGAAATTTGATACCATAGTTGAAAGTGTTTAGAATTATTTTGTTCCAGTAAATCGATTCTGATAACTAAAGCGTATTTTGAAGAAATGTTGTTGTATCTTGATGATATGGGGACCGTCTGATCGGATTGAGTACCTTTAACATCTAAACTGCCCTAAACTTCCTTTAGACAGTCATTATAGATTGGTCTGTTACGTTGAATAAGCAATCACTGCCATGTCAAACTGAGCTGAGGAGATTGCTCTATATATAAACATCTAAGGCGTGTTGCCAAATCCTCGTCCAACCTCCAAGTATCTATATACATACTTATGTCATGTTCAAAATGATACTACCAAGTGCATTCTCATTAAAATTACCTCTATAATCCGGTAACTCTCTATTCCGAACATCTGATGGCTTTTCTAGTCCATAAGATGAGTGAATGATCTGTACGATTTGATGGAAAGTCGAAGCGTGTTCATTTGTGAGTTTTAAACATGTTGATACAAATTAGAAAAGAGACAAAACAAGATAGAAGTGGACGCGAATAATTTGTTTTATATTGCACTTTAAATTCACAATCGACATCGATGAGGCATAGCTAATATAATAGGGTATACCTCATACACTCCCACTCATTTAAAGCTCGTATTTCCTTTATTATGTCCCTCAGCTGTTAACCCTTTACCCAACAAACCGGCCAAAACCGGCCAAATAAAGCTTCAACAGCCTAAAATATCTTGGGTCTGTCTCAATAAAACCATACAAATATGGATATCATTGGAACCGGTTCATTGACCACATTGTGATGGTTACAGTTATGCCCTGTGCCAATGCATTCTCTTATATATGCGAGTCGACCATAGGTCGCCTCGCATATATAAGAGAATGCATTGGCCTAAAAAAAATCTTTTTTTAACACTTTTTACCATTTTTTCTTACATTCTTTAACAATTTTATAATTTTTAATATGTTAAGCCAATGCATTCTCTTATATATGCGAGGCGATCTATGGTCGACTCGCATATATAAGAGAATGCATTGGCACAGGGCCGTTCTGTTGGGTAAAGGGTTAAGCAATATTAAGGTCAAAGAAAAATGGCCAGGT
Organism: Siphonodentalium dalli; assembly: GCA_032622095.1. Taxonomy (NCBI): domain Eukaryota; kingdom Metazoa; phylum Mollusca; class Scaphopoda; order Gadilida; family Siphonodentaliidae; genus Siphonodentalium; species Siphonodentalium dalli. The sequence goes on along the minus strand of CP136067.1, from coordinate 183,423,097 downwards.
AGACATGAGTTTGGATGATGACAATCAAAATGGCCGCCATGTTTTTAAAGTATCCAATTGTCTATGTCGACATTGCATACAAGTTGAGAACATAGCAATTCTTAAATGTAGTGTGGTGAGGTTAAATCATGAGCGCCCAAGTGTACTTGTCACTGACTGCTAGAATGAGAAGAGAAATCGACATTTAACTTTCTGACGCAACAGTTGTAGTTCGAGATCTATATTGATTATTCATCTTTACCTATTCTCTTTCAGGGGAACACAATGCACGGAAGTTGTCTTGGTTGCCACGTGAGGTTGCAGATAATGTTTACCTGATAGTGACCACGAACCCGGACGAGAAGTACGAGATACTGGGCAACGCAAAGACCATTTTCGCAAATAACGAGAATGCATTCTTAGCGATACCAGATCTACCTGCACAGGACGCTGTCACTATCCTGGAACATTTCCTCAACGAATCGAACAGAACCTTGACACATAAACAGTTCGATCAAGTATTGGAAGTGTTTGAGAAGTGTGCGACTCCATTGTTCCTACGAACGACCATTACCGAATCATTGCGGTGGCCATCTTATGCGAAACCACGTGACATGTTGCTTGCTGGGACAGTCCGACAGGCAGCGACATTCAAATTTGGACGACTTGAGACGGATCATGGAGAGCCATTGGTCCGGCGGGCGTTGGGTTATATAACTGCGTCGAGGAATGGTGTCACAAATAATGAGATGGAAGACATCTTGTCATTGGACGAGGTTGTTATGGATGACGTCACTATGAGATATCATCCACCCGTTCGAAGGCTACCGAGTCTTATATGGATCAAGCTTAGGCTTGAGCTCGCGCCCTTTCTGAAAGAATTTCGCGCTGACAATTTCACAACTTACACTTGGGCGCATTTGCAGTTCCGTGAGGCTGCAGAGGAAAGATATCTCAAGAGCCGAGATAAGGCGCCGTCGTATCACAAGGTGTTGGCAGAGTATTTCACTGGAAAATGGGCTGATGTGAAGAAACCATACCCTGGTAATGACAAAGGCGCAGATAGATATATACTGCGCCAGGATTTATACTGGGAGCTCGATGAGGTAAAGGAAGAAGAGGAAGACAGCGATGACGATTCCGTTAAAGGCTCGTTACCTAAAAAAAACAGGAGATTGAACACAAGAAAGATAAATGAACTGCCACACCATCTATTACATTCACAACAAATGGAGCAACTAAAAGCTGAGTGTCTTTGTAACTTCGAGTGGATGTTTGCGAAATTGTTGGGCACATCTTGCAAATGTTTACTGGAAGAATATGATTTAGCAATGGCGGTTGATACTTCTGATAAGGATCTGAAACTTGTTTACGAAACAATCCACCTGTCTACGCATGTGCTAGCCAGAGACCCCGTGCAACTAGCCTCTCAGATCGTAGGACGATTGGCAGGAATCCTGCAGAGTGACGTTCCCATGACAGCAGACGACCCACGAAAGTACCCGTATCTCCACAGGATGTACGACCAGATACTAAAAGCTTCCGTGCCTGTCCTCATACCGTCAATCACGTGCTTAACGCCACCTGGTGGCATTTTTAACGATGCTTTGGCAGGACACAAATCTCAACTCACAGCAATTGGAACGGATTTTGAAGGCTCAAGGGCGATAACTGCATCAGCAGACAACACTCTGAAAATATGGGAGCTACGAACAGGGAAAGTATTAACAACCGTTGAAGACATCGGAACATCCGTTTCCTGCATAAAAATGGCTTTGAACGACAAGCTTGTTGTTACACTCCAAGGACACGTTGTGCGAGTATGGGATATTTCCGCCTCGAAATGTGTTTTCACTATAGACAAGTATTTAGATTCATCGTCTTTGGTAGTCGCCGGTTATTCTCAAGATTTACTAGTGCTCATATATGACGGCGAAAATAAACTGCGGACTTGGAATCTCAAGAATTTGTCTCTCATTCAAGACAAAACGTTTCCGAATGAGATTGTCCACAAAGACAGATCAATTGTTGTTGCGTCTGCTTCCAACGGAGATGTTGTTCTTCATGGATTTAGAAGTTCACAGGGAGCAACTTCACACGATGCGAGGTCTGGCAAAATGGTGCATAAACTTAAATGTGACAACGAGACATCCACAGTCGTCGCATTAGGCATAGCAAAAGACTACTACGTCATTCTGTGTAGGCAACAATACATGAAAACGCAGGAACTATTCCAGCTCGAACTTTTCGGACTAAAGAAAGGCAAATACATGCGCAGTGTTCGTGGATGTGCTTTCGATTTTGTTGATGAGATATACATTAATAGCGTCGGCTCGCATGCCGTTGCCCTGTGTTGTTCCGAAACGAAGAAAACGTCGAATATTGCTCTATGGAACATAGAAACAGAAGACCATAAACACATCGCACGCCACGCTGGAATCTCAACAATGGGCGCATGCGTCGACTTCCGTTATGTAATCACTGCTGCGCGTAATGAAAATTCACTCCGAATTTGGAATTTGTCCTCAAAAGTTAACCAGTATGCACCAAAATTAAACAAGGAGCTTGGTATTGAAGCAATTTTGCCAATGTCTGGCAATACGCGGTATGTCGTTGCTAAGGCAATCGACAATGGCCCAGTCAGTATATGGAACGTTGCTAAGGGGAAATCTTGGCAAAGCCCTGTGAGAATCGAGCGCGGGATCAAAGAGGATACTGACGTTGTACTTGTGAGGAACTCTCGTCTTATCATTATGACCGATAGAGGGCTTAGAGACAGTAAACCAATTTTTCAAACAGTATTTGTGTATGATCTACGATCGAAGAGGTATCTTCGGAGGATCAGAGGTATCACCATAACGCCGTCGCCGCCACATGAATACGTCATGCTGGACGAAGACAGAGTGATGGCGTTGAATGACAGCCGAAACCAGTTCGCGATATCAAGCTTGACGAACGGACAAGTTATCAACCGCATCAAACTTGACTTCGAGGGCGTTGCCAACAAGAAGGCGGCATCAAGGGAAAGTGTGCAACCTATTCGTAAAAGGAACACTACTGCTAAAATGACTCCATGGGAACGCAGGATAGAGAGTGAGGAGGAGCGATACAAACGGAGACAAACTGAACTGAAACAAGACAAACGACTCGTAGAAGACTATCGTAAAGAAAAAGATAATTCAGTTGAGCAGTTCAAGTTGAGCGGAGACGAGCTAGTTATCGTCGCGTCATTTTTCGCGCATCACATTTGCGTATTCGATATACCGGGTGAAAAACACACCAACACACTGGAGAATCCCAGTTCGATGATGTACTTATTTGTCTCGGCTTTGACGCACACGGGTGATTTCTTCGTCCATTCGAACTTTGACGACTTCGAAAGAGTGAGTTATGTGACTTTGTGGAACTGTAAGACTGGTGAAGTAAAGAGACGTTTGAAAAACGAAGCTAACGTCGTTGCCGTGGCGTTAACAAACGACGCCAGTCGTGTGATAATCGGCAAGGCCAACAACGAACTCAAAATTTGGGACACTGATCGGGGAGGTGGTGTACGGCGCATCAAAGGCAACACGCATTTGAACTTTGACCTCAAAAGTAGGATCTTCATAGTAAATGGTGGATCTCGTGCCGCAATTTTTGCTGGGACTGTGACATTGTGGGACATTGACACTGGGTGTCTCCTGTCCGCCTTTACTCCAGACACAAATGTGCAGTGTTGTGAGGTAGCACTTGGTGGTCAACTAATTGTTTTAGGTTTATATGACAATCTTAAAGTTGTGATTCTTAAACTGGTTGGTCGAGATCTTGCCAGGATTGATGATACTGCGGGCGAAGATATCTTCGGAGAGAAACCAGAAGAATCCAGTGACGAAAGCGATGACGACTACTGAAATGTTCCACTATTTGCATGTCCCTGGGTTAGCGATCTCAAAACGTTGATACCCAGGGTCTACTTCACATATTTAACCCTTTCAGTGCCAAGTCCGATTTTTGTATAACCCATATTTCCTTGATAATTTTTCAAATTTATTGATTATAATAATGTGATACATTGATGGAAAGAGCTCTTTCCATCGATGTATCACATTATTATAATCAATAAATTTGAAAAATGATCAAGGAAATATGGGTTGATACAAAAATCGGACTTGGCACTGGAAGGGTTAAAGTACCCAAGAATCTTGAAATCTCACGATAAACTTAAAGCCGCCTTATACACGGTGTGGAATCACGTGGTTTAGAGATTGGTGTGTACCACGCATTCAAAATGTGCAAACGCACAAACACATAATATATGAGGAACTGACATAAAACATAGCAGTTTGACTGTTACGAGCATATGCTAGTTTATTTTTTAAACAAGTTGATACCTTATTTGTTCGGAAATACTTAATGGTTTTCTATAACAGGTTGCCAGTCGGAGGTGCGTGGAGTCCATATATCTTGGATAATCCTTCCACTAACAACTTTGGTAAGAATGTTAGAGCAAACAAATATGAATTTGGGCATAAATGAGGTATATCAGCTTGTTTGTAAAATAGTATAGCATCTGTTCGTAGCTGTCAAAATAATATGGACTATGTCATATCTTAGTTTATTACCTTTTTGCCTCGCGTCTGTTCGCGTTTTAGATCGCCTCGGCCATTTTGAATGCGTGATACTCATCAACTCGAAACCACGTGATTCCCCATCGTGTTATATATCTTATATGCGCGCTGTGTTGTTCATATAAAATCATGTAAAACTTCTTTTAACACTTCCGTGACTGGAATATGGCCTTTTGTCGAACCGTATTATGTAATCATTTTCCACTAAAGGTTAGGAATCCGTCTGCACTTGTCTTGCGTGTCATCTGCTGATATTTCCTGATCATCCACCAGACGAATAATAGACCATTCCATTGTGTACATTTATAACTGGATGGAAGATTCAATTTAGTGAATAAAGGGATAATGCCCGAGACATCTCTTCTGATGAATCGATTTGCAATTCAATGCATCGATACAGTATTTTGATAAGTATTTTGTATATTCGTATGTGCCATAAACATCACCCAGAGAGTGGTATCTGTGATAATATTTTTTTTTTAATACAATTGATGATATATTAATAATAAAAGATTATTTATGGAATGAATGCCCGATTTCCATCGTTTAGTATTCATGTCATGACCCATTGGATAATCACACATATACACTCACATGGTCAGAGACTTGGATAATCATACTTGTCCCCACATCCGGTTTTAACTAGCAATCTGATTGGCTACAACGCCACGTTTAAATCACCATGTCCCCCGTCACCCTTGACAGCGGGGTATAAGAGAACGTGCGCCAAACATCGGGGGTATATGAGCATGTGAAACATCGGGGGTATATGAATGACCCTTGAACTGGCAGTTTCGACCAATCGCGACGTTGCTCTCGCACGCCGAATTTAACGTCACCTGACGCCGGATCATTAGGTCAGCTACTGGATTATTCTTATTGGTGTGAATTAATCGGATAACCTATGAAAAACACACTTAAATTAAGGAGACATGGTTATTGTTGTGGGGACAAAATCGTTATCCCCGGCAACATCGTTGGGTACATGGATATTTAATACCAGGATGTCTCTTTTTGAACCCCTCGACATCCAGGTATTAAATCTTCATGTACCCCCGATGTTGCCGAAGATAACTAATAATATACACTCAAATGGTCATAGACTCCTGGATTTATATTACTTCGGCTTCTAGCACGCGAAACGAATTGCTGATAATAATATGATCCAATAGCGTACTCGATGAGTATCTTATTCTTGTATAGGGAATGTTGTCCCCACATCCGGTTGTAACTAGCAATCTGATTGGCTACAACGCCACGTTTAAATCACCATGTCCCCCGTCACCCTTGACAACGGTGTATAAGAGAACGTGTGCCAAACATCGGGGGTATATGAATCGCCGGTCCGCCTTTGGAACTGGGGGGGGGGGGCTTTGCTTCCTGCTACGGTGGCATGTAACCCACACGCAGTAAGCATACATCCAATCACTATTAAACACTCACAAACCAAACCCAACAAACGCTCTTCGGCGGCATTATAGCATACAAACGTGGGTTGTAGGAGAGGGCTGACAGCGGCATTATAGCATACAGACGTGGCTTGTAGGAGAGGGCTGACAGCCCTTCCAAATCTTCTCGGGGATCATTCCAAACTCCAAACTTATCGGGTGTATATATATGAGCACGTGAAACATCGGGGGTATATACACGAGCACGTGAACATCGGGGGTATATATATGAGCACGTGAAACATCGGGGGTATATATATGAGCACGTGAAACATCGGGGGTATATGAATGACCCTTGAACTGGCAGTTTCCGCCAATCGTGACGTTGCTCTCGCACGCCGAAGTTGATGTCACTTTACGCGGATCCTTATGCCAGCTATATATACTGAATTATTCTTATTGGTGTGAATTAATCGGATAACTTATAAGAAACACCTTATATTAAGGAGACATGGTTATTGTTGTGGGGACAGGGAGATTTAATACTTGGATTTCTCTTTTTGAAATGTTCAAAATCGACATCCAGGTATTAAATCTCCATGTACCCAACGATGTTGCCGGAGATAACTAATATTGTAACATGTTTGATGCTATATCGGTCTGTGATTTCTTTTTAACTTCGAGGATGTATCTAGGAGATTGGAATTGTAGTCACCCGTGATAATAATATTTTCTGATTTGTCAAGTGTTTATAGGTACGCCCAGTATTATGGATCACAGAACTGTTCTGATATATATATGACATTCCTAGTATGATATGACATTTTTTTTGGAAAAGAGTTCAAACCAAAGCATTGATGCGTCAAATTCCAATTCATGGTTGCGCCTGTATGTGATGTGGTTCGCGAACATAACACATATACCTCCACCATGAGAGTCGCGATCTTTCCGAACACCGTCTTGATAAGCCGGAATTTTTAGACTATCCGAACAGAAAGATAGGTCCAGGTGAGTTTTTTTAAAACACAGAACATCGAAATCGTTAATGGTATCAACAATATTTTATAGTTTATTTCGAATACTTCTGATGTTGAATCGGGGTTTCGCCTCTGGAATTCACAAGGGTCTTCACTGTGTCTTTTTCTTCAAATCAAAAGTCCCAATTGCTGCCTTGTTTTGTTGTATCGTACAGGTCATGCATGATATTTTGGTCGGTGGTTCAATGTTAGAATGATCAGCAACTGGGACTCCATGGACTCGTGGTTTGAGAAAAATTTCATCGTACTTTAACAGTTTCAACGCACAGGCACTTTGTAGAAAACAGTGTTTACATAATATATATATATATGACAAGGTCAGACAATGTTCGGTTTCCCATTCCCGAAATTTGTTGCATTTCTGACTCACCGAACCGATTATGGCCGCGTAAACGGCATTGTCGCTTGTTTTTCTTCTTTCAAAAGTGAATAAAAACCTCCTTACACTGTCAAATGCAGTGGAATGTCTAACAACAACTTTTGTATACTTTGAAGTGAGAAAATTGCTTCAAACCAGACCGTGAACATGCACTCCACGGTTGGTGGTTAACGGAATACGATAGGGGAACACTCCGACGTTCGTACTCAGATTTCACCAATTTTCGTACCTTGCTTGCCTGTACCAAGAAAATGACCAATTTGATTCTATTTGTCGTTATATATATTTATTACCCCATTTGTTATTCCTTTTCATAAAAATAAAATAAAACAAGCCGAAGATGATATGTTTAAAATGTCTTAAGCATGAAATTGGTGATAAGTTGTTATCAGAGTACGTTATACTTGTGATAGTTACGTTACGCACACGGTGTTCCCATATCGTATTAGCAAATGTGACTCTTTCTCATTGGTCGATATTTAATATACATAATGTTTTTTTTCTGACCGTGGTTTCGTAAACAAAGTCACGTGAATATCGACCAATCAGAAAGAGGGCATATTTTGCCATGATTAATGGCGAATCAGGCCATGTTTATGGTTCGATTAGAAAGATTTCTTCCACTTGAAAGTACAAAACAGGTTTATATCGGCATTCTACAGCACATTACATGGTAAGGAGGGTTTATATCACTTTTGGAAATAGCAATATACGCGACAATACCGTTTATCCGACCAAAATCGGTGCAGTGTGTCAGAAAATCAACGTTGACGTCGTTCGGCGCTATTCCGTACCGAATTAGTGACTCCCCCTGTGGTAGTATATAAGGTATATATTTCAATATGTTTTTGCTACAAGTTCCCCGTGTTTCAACGTTGGCACCTGACACTCAAAGTTTGCAAAGCTGCGTGACAAGCGGTGTTTCGGCCCAGTTGGTGGAAACATGTTATGGAACCTCAGACATATACAAAACATGCAAGCAACATGAAGGTTCATAAATACACAAATATATAAGAAAATTGAGAGAACAGCGGTCAGATGCTCGTACCCCGTTTATATATAACCATGGGTATATGCGAGAAATACACAATGAAAACACACTCCGCAGTTTGGACCGATAAGCCTTGCCCTGTGTATTTTTATGTTGCGTTTTTGACAATCAGTCTTCCGTATCATTTCTACAACAAAATTATCGTCTTACTTGCAGCACGACCTTACCGTGTGATCGCCACGGAAGCGTTTTCATTCAGAGTATGGTCAATATATTGCCGCGGGTGCAGTGTACTCTCGGATAAAAAACAAATAGACCTAAGCCGAAACTAAGTCGCGAGGAGCATACCTGCATGGTTGAGTATGGGATATTTGGCAATCGGGACTTGGCTATATATAGAGGGTGTTCGTTGTGGTGGTCTCCACCTTAGAATTTCCAACTGCACCCCATCCCATTGAACCACAACAAAATCACAAGTTTGCGTAATTCAATTTGCACACCCCCGGTGCTTTGATTCCCCCCAAATGTCCCCTCACAGACTACTAGATGGTAGCCTATTCTAAATGGACCAGTAGTCTTGTGGCCACTGGTCATACAGGGGGATGAAAAGGATGGTTCGGCCCAGTATGAGATTATTAAAAATTCCTAACATCTAGTGGTATAACGCCAGACAAATTTACACCCCGATTTATTTTTTCTTAAAAATTACTTAGCAAGTAACTACTGGCAAGGGCACAGAACACACGGGTCGGCCGATGGTTAGGCCCGATGTGAGAACATGAAAATTTAACAATCCTAGCATCTAGACTGGCCTCAAGCCCCAATTCGGGGAAATTTTTAACCTGACACTCACCCTTAGGTTTGAAAATTGCCAACTGATGGCCATTTCAGTTCAGAATTTTGCAAATGAAAGGGAAATATGCAAATGTTGGTCTAAAAACAACAAATTCGTCACTAAGAAATTGTTGGAAAATCAAACTACGAGAACAATATCAACCTAAATTTGGTGTGAATTTTCCAAATAATGTTGCATTAGGTTTGAATACAGTTTTTTGGGGGGTAAGACCCGTGCATAACCACCCCTGATGACACGTCCCTGCTTGGCACCCCATGCTAAGAGCGCGGTCTTGCATTCACTGAAGACGAGAAATCATCGATACTAAATTATGTTGGGTGGCACCCGGGGAGGAGTCAGTGAGCTACATCCCCACCCCTGTCGGGGAAGGACAGCCACCCCCCGTCGGTGAGATCTGTAATGGTCAACCAGGTAGATAAAGCCCCCCCCCCCCCTGTTGGGGAATCGTATAGCTCCTGCGTCGGGGATATCCCCTGTTTGAAATAATATAGCAATTTTAAAGGAAAAGACCCAGCTGCAGTGGCATATAGTATTTGGTATCGTTCTGTTGGCCTCTCTATATCATATAAATACTTTTTCTAAAAACCCTTAGACCAACTCGACGTGTGATTTCCCTGCGCTCCTGTTGCGCAAATTCTAGTATAAAAAGTGCGTCTATTTCATACAAAGTTAAAACAGTAAATATGACCAGACAAGACATCGAAACCGCTAATCTCATTACCAATCTAACACCAGTCGAACATGATTACATTTCAAAGCAATAACACCGGGCACCAGGTTACGGACAACCACAGGCACACACACCATGGATAAATACACGGTCAAAAGAACGTAGGTTTTTTGTGTACGGTTATATCTGGCATATACCCATGGTTATATATAAACGGGCTACGAGCATCTGACCGCAGGTGTACAACTGTGTGACAGCATTGGAGTTTCAGACACGATTTGTAACGCTTGATTCCGTGTTGACAAATCTGAATCCCAACCTGTACACAGAAGCCAACTATATGTTGGTGGTTTCCAAGATGTTGTAAACATTTAACTGAATTAGTTGGGGAGAGAAATATCCCTGCTGGCACCGACTATAGTATTTAAAATAATGGACAATTTTATCAAAACTTATTTCTAGTAGCATACAGACGATCCACACTCAGTTTTGTGGTTCTTGAGAAGATGTTTAAAATAGAGTAGGATCTCGTAGTATGAACCTATGTTAATATTTAGGTCCAATATGAACCTATGTTGATATTTAGGTCCAATGTGAACCTATGTTAATATTTAGGTCCAATATGAACCTATGTTGATATTTAGGTCCAATATGAACCTATGTTAATATTTAGGTCCAATATGAACCTATGTTAATATTTAGGTCCAATGTGAACCTATGTTAATATTTAGGTCCAATATGAACCTATGTTAATATTTAGGTCCAATATGAATATATGTTAATATTTAGGTCCAATATGAACCTATGTTAATATTTAGGTCCAATATGAACCTATGTTCATATTTAGGTCCAATATGAATCTATGTTAATATTTAGGTCCAATATGAACCTATGTTAATATTTAGGTCCAGTATGAACCTATGTTAATATTTAGGTCCATATGAACCTATGTTAATATTTAGGTCCAATATGAATCTATGTTAATATTTAGGTCCAATATGAACCTATGTTAATATTTACGTCCAATGTTAACCTATGTTCATATTTAGGTCAATATGAATCTATGTTAATATTTAGGTCCAATATGAATCTATGTTCATATTTAGGTCGAAAATGAACCTATGTTAATATTTAGGTCCAATATGAACCTATGTTAATATTTAGGTCGAATATGAACCTATGTTAATATTTAGGTCCAATATGAATCTATGTTCATATTTAAGTCGAATATGAACCTATGTTCATATTTAGGTCGAATATGAACCTATGTTAATATTTAGGTCGAATATGAACCTGTGTTAATATTTAGGTCGAATATGGACCTATGTTCATATTTAGGTCGAATATGAACCTATGTTAATATTTAGGTCGAATATGAACCTATGTTAATATTTAGGTCGAATATGAACCTATGTTAATATTTAGGTCCAATATGAACCTATGTTAATATTTAGGTCCAATATGAACCTATGTTAATATTTAGGTCCAATATGAACCTATGTTAATATTTAGGTCCAATATGAACCTATGTTAATATTTAGGTCCAATATGAACCTATTTGCACGAGGTTATGTTGCAGAACCAGATGTACGCTCTTTATATATGTGTTTTCGTTGTGGCCCGCGCCGACCAACAGAACAACGGGAATAATCCCTCTGGGTTTATTCCAGAATCCAATATGAACCTATTTGCACGAGGTTATGTTGCAGAACCAGATGTACGTTCTTTATATATGTGTTTTCGTTGTGGCCCGAGCCGACCAACAGAACAACGGGCATAATCCCTCTATGGGCTAATTCCAGAATCCAATATGAACCATGCAGTGTCAATATTTATGTCCAATATGAACATATCTGCACGAGGATATATTGAAGTAGCATAATAAATATTAGATATCTCTCTGTATATAAAATAACAGGTTCTGTCTACAATGTGCGCGAAGCGCACACGTGGGACACAGTCTGCTAACGCACACAGGGATCGCAGGGAGCCTGTTTCAGCTAGGCTATATAACAATAATGGGCTATATATAAAATGAGTTACCTCGTTCCAATATACCACGAGCTTTCTTGTTCCATTGTTGCAGTCGTGTTTCAGGTGCCTCATCATGGTTTCCATTATTCGCATTTGTCCCCTCTCCCCACTGCATCGCCAGATCGATGGCTCTACGTTGGATCGTAAATCATTCAGGTGGCGCAATCATTTCCAAAGAGGGGTGCTTCTCCGTGACAGACTTGTATTTCCGACTATTGAGCACTCAGGCTATATGAACCCCAGGACCAATGAACCGTCGGACTATTGAACCATCGGACTATCGTACTGTCCCCACTGGAGACGTCTTAGCCTTTTCGGGTTAACTATATAAACTGTATACGAGTGTGGTCACATACTTGATATGTGTACCAAAATTGAACAATCGTGGATGACAAAGACAAGGTCCGGTTATTTCCAAATTGGCAAATTACACAGTGAAGTAACTTTCACTACTGTAAACCATAATATCATCTAAAAATGCCCATTGATAAGTAGTTCCCTTAGGAAATGTTTTTTGAACTTTTAAGCTGCACATTTCCCACTAATGAATATAAATTCTTCCGCACTGTCTTGTATTATCTATTTGTCATTTCCGTAACGTTCCTGGACACCCCTCCTGATGAATGAGATATACCATTCCAATTACAGTTTAATAAAGTGTTAAGAGAGTAGACTAATACATAGATGAGGTATAGAGCTTGATACAGCACAAAAAGCTAACAATGTATTCAGTGTATGCGACTTCTTGTAAATCACCAGACATTGGAAATCGAGTACTATTAAAGGCCCACTTAATTTACGAGTCATTGATTATTTGTTTTATAGTGCCGCGATATACGGTTTTAATAACAATCTATGCCATAAAATATGATTAAAATACTATAACTCATCACCATTTGGAACTTCTGTGTCTCAGAAGGTGCCCACGGAGTAATAGAAAATAGCTGAAATCATAAAATCACCCTCCCCCTTTTGGCTCCCAGAATGCAACAGATTTCAAACTAATTATGTATTTTCAATGGAAGGGGAATAACTCTATATCTAAAGATATATAGTGGAATAACTCTATATCTAAATATATAGAGTTGTTCCCCTTCCATCTGCTTCCATTGAAATTAATTGACATTGTGCATAAACTCGATCGCAGAACAGATGCCAGTTTCTCCATAAAACAATATGTTCGCAGTTTATTAGATCGAATAAGTTGAAAATACAATGTTTTGGAGCTCTTTCAAATGGTATATAACATGGCATATATTTTATTTAATGTGTGAATTGGGGGGTTCGAAAATTGAGTGGACCGTTAATCCGAGAGCTGGGACCCGATTTCACGATTTTTGTCAGGTAAAAACGTTCGCGGGCATTTTTAGAGTCGGCGATTCAGAAAATCAATTTCTTACGATTGGAAGCTAGAGGTTGCTTTTGTTTGTGAATCCCATGTTTTTATAATAGGAGTATTATTTAACAGATATCGAACAATCATTTCGTGCTATTATCTCTTTGGCCATTTTCAAACCAATGGTCGTTCTTGGATTCTATAAGAGACAATTCCGTTTCAATAGATATAGATTCAAACCAAATAGTCTCCATTTTCAAACCAATGGTCGTTCTTGGATTCTATAAGAGACAATTCCGTTTCAATAGATATAGATTCAAACCAAATAGTCTCTATTTTCAAACCAATAATCGTTCTTGGATTCAATAAGAGACAGTTCCGTGTTAATAGATAAAGATTCATAATCAATGTTGACCGATGCAAAATTAATGTTCTATTTTAATTTAATAGCGTTCAACTAATATCTAATATCTAATAACTAATATCTAATAACACACAATTAGTAAGATTCGCGCATATTCAATAAACGTACATTCCGTTTCAATGGCCATATTTTCTTAATCAATAAAGATATTTCAATATCCAATAGTCTCCATTTTCAAACTAATAGTCGTTCTTGGATTCAATAAGAGACAATTCCGTTTTAATAGATATATTTTCTTAATCAATAGAATCTATTTCAAAACCAATAGCCGTTCCTGGATTCAATAAGAGACAAATCTACTATTTCCGGTCAAACCAATGAATAATAATTGAAGATTATTAACATCCGTTTACAAACCAATGATCATTTCTCGAATTAATAACTTCCGTTTACAAACCAATGATCAATTCTTAAACCAATGAACGCTAGGGTCGCCACCAATATCAAATTAACGCTAGGAGCGCCACCATGAATCTTGTTGGAATCACCAAAATTCCGTGACGTCAACATGGGATACCCCCCTGCCAAAAAAAAATGCATGTTCTCGAACATTTTCGCGTCAGAAAGTGACCCTGAACATGAAAACTGCGATGATATACGGACTGTGGACGAATACAGGAGAAGTCGGCCCAAAACGAAGTCGGCCCCGCTGCGAAGTCGGCCCAAAACAAAGTCGGCCCCGGAGAAGTCGGCCCAGGAGAAGTCGGCCCCGTACGAAGTCGGCCCAGCTATTAACATTAGTTAGTGACATGTTTACTCAATTGAGTAACATACAGTAATGCCCAAAGTAATTGACCACTTAACCAAAGCAGAATAATGGGTAATTTTTCAGGATTTAGTCGGAAATATGGCTTATTGCCATTCATCGGAAAGCTCTCGCCATATTTCCGACTAAATCCTGAAAAATTACCCATAATTCTGCTGTGGTTAAGTGCTCAATTACTTTGGGAATTACTGTATATCAGGTGTCACGGAAACCTCGTTTAACACTATATGACTTAATGTTTATCTTTATCGCTGACTGCTTCCGTGTGGAAATCCCTCTGGTGCGACGCCCATTATAATTATGACAGGACATTGTTTAGGCCTATATATTAATTGGCTGACTAAGTGTGAAGGTTCGTATCTGGTCTAATACCTTGTGTCGTATATATGTCTATTGTTCCGGTACAGATTACACAGAAGGGTGAAGGGACGTGCAAACTGCAGTCCGACCATCCTACCCGGCCTTTGGCCGGAAACGACCCAACACAGATTACACAACATACACAATTCTGCTTCACAATCGCTTGGACCTCCAGTGAGCTTGGATCGCCACCTCTCAGGATGACTACGCCACCGTTTATTCCGATTGATATCACCACAATGCTGGATTCCATGCATGTCGCGCCGTGTGTGAGCTGGTCACTGACTATATCCTGTACCTGTAGCAGATACCGAAGATCCAATTGAGAGTTTGTTTTTAATATTGTCATTATTATTGACCCAGAAGATCTGAATTAAGCACAGAAGTTGGAATCACTGACTGTTATGCTATTTTTTTAGATTTTTTTGGAGTTCTAGGTATATAGTTTGTCAAGAATGGCAACTCCGATTGTCGAGGTACCCCCAAAACTCTTCACTTCGACCCGTGAATTTCAACAACAAAAGCATAATTCTCAGGGTTTTCGGCATATTTCGTTAGAAAAATCATTTATCTACAATCTTACCGCGAGCATAGCATCTATTCGTTGATTTATTCCAGGTTTTATCGCACTTTAAATCATTTTTTCACCTGTTAGCTCGGTGGTACCGCCGAAGTTTTCCGGACCTCCTCGTGTGTCTTCGGCAAATCTTCGTTAGATTCAAACCTGATAGTCACACACTAAGAGGGCATTTTGCAATTATGGCGAGCGATGAGCTTAATTGTTTTCAAATATGTACGAAAAACAGATGTCAATAGCTACGTGCAGACATGATTATCGATGAACGATTGCCAGTAAACATATTGTCCCAGTGGTTCATTCAGCAAATTGTGTAGCGCAAAAAATGCGTGATATGACGTACCAGCTGGTATGATGCTACGCTGAAACCAGGTAACATATTCTGATATATAATCAAGCATAAGAGAGAAATATTTCCTATTACAATTCACACAAGAGTCACACAACACCCACGTCCGCTTATATACTTTGAATTCTAGCTGGTTTATTTGCAACATACGCGGCACTTCACCCATAAGTGTATTGTAAACGTAGCTGTGGATATAAACTCGATCTGACTATATACCTATCGTGTTCCCGGCCATTCAAGTGTACCCTCCTCGCAACAAGAGAACACTGTTTATTCGAGCGGGGATTATGTCCGTGTTTCCTGACCCATGGATTGGTAATTACAACTCACATGGTCCCAATGAGGGAATATTCACTCTTATTTGATGATTGATCTATATACATCGCCTATAAAGACGAATATTCCCCTCCGCTCACCGCAACTTATATGCTATCAGCATATAAGTGCACGAAGCATGTTATTATGTGTGAACCAGCACATGTTTGTATTACTCTGTATTATATTTTTAAGTACTAACAAGTTCAGCAACGTTTTAAAGGTGAAAAGTCCACCACGGCTACATCTGAAACGTTTATTTCGTATTTACACTGTGGGATAATTGGATTGTTCGCTGGTGATTTTCAGACAACCACTTTTAAGTTTATGTGTATCCGATGACCTTTTCAATAATAGTTAATCGTCTCAATATGTTCCGAAAACATCAAGGCTACTTAATTTCTCATTCGATTGCTGAAATGATGAAGACGTTGACGGTCTGCTAGCCCATTTAAAACAATAAATGTCTCCAAATAAATGGTATTTGGTGTAGTTCCGCAGAGTTCATCTTTTCGAAGTATTTTCCATATGTAGTCAACATTAGTTGTTGTGTTGCATACAGACCGGGCTATAATTTGGACCAGATCAGGCTTTTCCAGATTTTGATCCACACTGTCATGCCATGTGTGCTCCTGAATAGAAATAACTATCTGCTATGCTTTTATTTCTATAGTGCAATGGGCGGATAAAACAATTTGAATCATGTGCATGCAACAATAAGGTATATCCACATGCACCATCCGAACTGCAAACTTGAGGAAATACTTTGTAAACATGTTTATAAATATCTCCAGTGATGTTACACAATTACCATTCATCTACCCATAACTGAGGGAGTAATCAACGCTGTAGTTTTATGATTGATTGATCGTTGGGTAGGAATTCCTCCCGATTGTGGTGATCATCATTGGATACTCTGTCTTTAGTTATTTGTTGATTATGCCTGGTAGGCAAATTTCTTCAGCACACGTTTTAAATATCTGGTTCGGTATATATGAGATCAGGACACATGGCCTTATGGGGTTTGATGTTTCGTAGCAATGCAGTTACATCGACGATACTGATCTCAGGTTTGAATATTGCGTCGACTGGTTTTGTTTGGTCTAGTTCGGGCAGTGAGGTGTTATTTTCCGTGAAGGCTGAGGGGAATTTGTCCAACAAGCGAGACCACTGAGTCGCGGCCGTATTGGATTAATCCAGTCCCGTTCCATGTTTTCAGAGATTCATCCAGCCCAGGTTCCGTGGTTTTATTGATACAGGTCGGAGTTCTTGAGTAGCATTTACATATATGGAGATTTTGAATATTCATGACTTCCGTATATGGAAATGCTACTCCATAACTTTGACCTGTAGCACTAAAACCACATAACCGGGTCTGATGGATCCAATATGGCCGTGGGTTAGGAGGGTGAATAGACACTCTCATCGGTGTTCTGTTGTCAAAGTTACCCAGGTTCCTGAAATTGTTATAAAGTTACCCAGGTTGGAGAGGATTGTGATAAAGTTACCCTGGTTAATAACATTTCATGTTCAGCAACAAATTATTAATTTTTGCGATCAAAATGACGAACATATGCAGTACTAATATGTCTTAATTTATGCTTAGTAGAGGTTGTTACTTGCCAAAACTGAACAATATTTCCCTCTGTCACTTTTAAATCGAGTGAGATTTGTTTAACCATGTACCTTTATTTTTGGATTAACGTACTTGGTTAAACCTGGGTAACTTTGTCACAATTCTCTCCAACCTGGGTAACTTTATCACAAATTTAGGAACCTGTGTAACTTTATCACAGAAAACCGGTGAGAGTGACATATTCAGCGTGAGTTAGTGGCAGGGCGTATATTATCTTTGCTTTCTCGGTGTCCTCGGGTTTTGGGGAATTACCTTAATTTTCCGTTGTTGTCGCGTCTCTCCAATGCTTTGGAGTTTTTGTTCCTTTCAGGCCCTTTGTAACGGTGTTGTTTACGTGGTGGATTTCAACTCCTTTGAACTCTGTTTTTGCATTGAATGCATTCTTTTTTGGTGTGTTTTGTAGTCGCCACACTGTTTAGATTTTTTGGCGTGTAGTCTATTTCCTTACAAACCTTTTTAAAGTTCCGCTCCGGTTGTTTCAGTCTGGCCACAGGTATGCAGAGGTCAGTCACGACTATAACATGATCGCTGATGGGGTTTTTAACAATGGACGGGTTATTTGTGTATAATAGATCAACAATGTATTTTGACGCGTTGTTTGTGTATACGTACAAATTTGAGTCTACATTTGTTTGACGGAGAGTTGGGGTAAAGCTTCTTATACTTCTCTGTCAGCTGCACCAGGTTTTACAATTATTTGCGTCCAGTCTATGCCTGGGCAGTTAAAGTTGCCTGTTAGGATATGGTCTTGTTTTTATCGTTTAGAACTTTCTTGGTAGCAGTCTCTAGTACTTCGTGCTCCGACGATATATATATATACATGCACACTGAACACGGACAACCGACATAGTCGAATATATACTATATATATTTTGGGACTTCTGTGTGTCTTTGTGTTAGCTATTATGGCTCAAACTAAGGGTAAAAATCCACGGGAATGGTCACCGCACTGCTTCTGAGAACGCAGAGCACTCATTCTCCAATCCCCCGCCACCGCAGTAGCAATTCATGGGTCAGGAAAGACGGACATAATCCCCGCTCGAATAAACAGTGTTCTCTTGTTGCGAGGAGGGTACACTTGAATGGCCGGGAACACGATAGGTATATAGTCAGATCGAGTTTATATCCACAGCTACGTTTACAATACACTTATGGGTGAAGTGCCGCGTATGTTGCAAATAAACCAGCTAGAATTCAAAGTATATAAGCGGACGTGGGTGTTGTGTGACTCTTGTGTGAATTGTAATGGGAAATATTTCTCTCTTATGCTTGATTATATATCAGAATATGTTACCTGGTTTCAGCGTAGCATCATACCAGCTGGTATGTCATATCACGCATTTTTTGCGCTACACAATTTGCTGAATGAACCACTGGGACAATATGTTTACTGGCAATCGTTCATCGATAATCATGTCTGCACGTAGCTATTGACATCTGTTTTTCGTACATATTTGAAAACAATTAAGCTCATCGCTCGCCATAATTGCAAAATGCCCTCTTAGTGTGTGACTATCAGGTTTGAATCTAACGAAGATACTGCTTTGTTTGAAAAATTGTTGTCCCGATAAATGGGAATCAATACGTTGGAAAATTGTACTGATGTTGATATCACCCAAATTTTGACAATTTTCGACGAACCATTTTGGTAGCCATCTTTGGTAGCCAGTTTTGCACTAACCGATTTGCCGAAGACACACGAGGAGGTCCGGAAAACTTCGGCGGTACCACCGAGCTAACAGGTGAAAAAAATGTTTTCAAGTGCGATAAAACCTGGAATAAATCAACGAATAGATGCTATGCTCGCGGTAAGATTGTAGATAAATGATTTTTCTAACGAAATATGCCGAAAACCCTGAGAATTATGCTTTTGTTGTTGAAATTCACGGGTCGAAGTGAAGAGTTTTGGGGGTACCTCGACAATCGGAGTTGCCATTCTTGACAAACTATATACCTAGAACTCCAAAAAAATCTAAAAAAATAGCATAACAGTCAGTGATTCCAACTTCTGTGGTCGGCTGTAAACACTCAGTGCTTAATTAAACCAAAAAAGGTGGGCAGAAAAATCCGAGCCAAGAAATTTGCAGATTTAAGTGCCACAAATATAGTCTCAAAACAGGAATGTAATAATTCACTGTCCTACCGGTAAGAGCCACTGGTGACAAACTCTGCTGAATACTCAAATTCATTCTTCCCACGGACAATTATTCAGTGGAACACTCTAAACGAGATGGACGCATGCGAAATTCAAAATAGAACAGCAGCGGACAACTCAACAGTCCCGCAAAGAACATAATTCTCTCTCTCCCGGCGTTCTACACATCCGCGAGGATCATACGCCGTACACCATCCAGATCCAGATGCAGCGATTGTCTGTCAAAATCCGGTGGAGAACTTAGGATGTGTTCGACAAGTACTAACAACAGCAGTATGAATATGATTATGTCAACAATAACAACAACAACAACAACAACATCTCTAACACCGTAAGATAATCGTTCGATCTACTGTGTAGTGCGTACTAGCACTGTACTGAAAACAACCATTGAGTGGAACCGCTTCAAACAGTCAGATGTTGATTCAGGCGATCTGTAATATTGAATGTCTGAAGGATTTATTAAATATGGATTCTATTTTCTAGACGTTTCATACGAGCGTCGTGGAATCGGATTCTGAACATTGCTGGAGTATTGATCAAGTAAACCTGACAGTGCGAAGAGCACCTCAGAACTCAATCATAAGCCAACTAGAACAGAGGTCATGTCAACTTACAGGTTGCATTATACATGCATATATTGTGACCACATAAATGATATATACAACTGCAGTGACTTCTTCATTATTTCAGTATTTGATACCATAACCATGGTCGTTCCATAGTAATCCATACCATAATTTTTGGTTTTACATAACGGTAGGGTACCGGATTATTTGGTTACTTTTTTTTATTTCGTACTTTGTAGAAAATCATTTATTTGTTTCCATATGGTGTGACATACATGTAGTAACATGGTACGAAATGACCAATTGATTTCCTACATGGTACGAAACGACCAAACAATAAGGTATGAAACTACCAAAAATATGGTACGAAACTACCAAAAATATGGTACGAAATGACTTAAGATGATACAAAACGTCCTGTACCCATTTATATCTCCTCGGCAAGGGGAACAACGAGACAGTGACCCTGTAGACTAGCAGCGCCAACATCGTTGGTTTGATATTAGGCCCTATATCACCCTGAGGTAACCTCATATCACAATCAGCCTGACGACGAAGGCTGATATGAGGCTACTGAGGACTGAAATCAGGCCTATACTATCAAACCAACCAAGTAATACCCTACATGTATCTATTAATTACGGTAGTTCGCCTCTTAGTAACAGTGTAATATTGACAACTTTTTCTAATGAGTGACATCACAAAAAATTGGTATCATTGCCTATTCTAATAGTGAAATAGAATTACACCACGTCAAAGCCAATCCGTGTATTACTCAGATCGTGATGTCATAAAATCATACATGTATTACTCTTAATTAGTGATGTCGTAAAATGATATTACTCGATTTAGGGCAAATTGAAGTGATATTCAGCTAAGTACAAATGGAGTTTGATAACAAGCCATATCGTGCAAAAATTTCATATCTAATTAATAATTTTCGAACAAATTTTGGACCGATATACATTTACCCTGTAGCCATCTGTAGGAAACTTCCTTCCAAGGGGGTGCTGTCGGAACATACATGTATCAAGGTGGACCCCCTCCCCAATGGGAGACTCGTATCCATGCCCATTGGAAATAAATGATAATGTGCAATGGATTAATAGGTTGCTGGCATTTCATACCATGGAAGTTTCGCACCAGGGTTCTGGACATTTCATACCAGTTCCTGTATCATTTCGACAATTCGTACCTTTGAGTATACCAGTATTATTTTTTTTTTTAAATGACATTAAAGGTACTCAGTCCGATTCGATGGTTCCCATATTATCATATTTCAACAACAACAACAACAACACCATTTTTTTAAATGCCACTTCGTTTACCAGAATCGATTAATGCCCCAAAAATAATGCTAACCAGTCAAATATAGTATACAATTGCCCAAAACCTGTTATTTATCAATATTTTGTTCAATGAAATTTTGCGGGTTTGTCAAATATCTGACACAACAAAAGCCACTTGCTTTTTGAGTTATCCATCTTCATCGGTCCTCTTTCGACTTTTTATTGGGCCACTAAAAATTATCGATGGTAAAAAATAATAGATTTCAAAAATCAATATCTGATCATTCTCAGCTTTGATGGGTGGGTTCCTCAACTCAAATCACATATGTTTTACCCGAAGCCAAGGAAATAGTAATATTCAAGCGTTAATTCGGATTATGCATCTTTAACTTTGTCGCGACAATTTCGATTGGTTCATTTTGTTTCGAAAAAAAAAGAAAGAAATATGTTAACATGTAAATGTTGGGTTGTCATCATCACGAACGTTAAATCATGATCATGTTCACTCTCATTAAGTTAACACGATTAATATAATTTTTCACACGTACGAATGACCATTCATCATTTTTGGGAATCAATGAAACATACAAAATATGGTGTGAAATGACCAAAAACATGGTACGAAACAATTAAATGTGTCATTCAAATCAAGGGTACAAACTGGACATAGTAGGAAAAGTCGTTTGAGCCATCCAACAGACCTGGGTGAATCGCTTGGGCGATCGGTTTTCCACCGTAAGGATGCATCTTGGAAGAAGGGAGTCAATCTAATTAACTGTTATCTATAACCAATACTTAAAAACAATAACAATTTATTCTGATTTCTTTTGAAACACACAGAATAATTATTTACTGAGAATATTCAATATAAACATATACAAATTCTCAAACAAAGGGAATTTCAATGTTCAAGAAATTTAGAGTCCCCTCTTACTTATGGGAGGCCCTTTTCACATTTATTATTTATTTGCGCTCAAGCACAAATATTAAGCTTAAACATAAATCATTTGGGCTTAAGCGAATGTCATTTGCGCTTGAGCACAAATATGTGTCTATCAATTTGTTTGCGCTTAAGTGAAAATCATTTGCGCTTAAGTGTAAATGCTTTGCGCTTAAGCGCAAATACCTAACACTCCTTTACTTCCCTCTGATTGTGAATGATGGAGTCCATCTCATAGTATATTATTATGGGCCCATAGTAGTAGCCCATACAGACTCGAAAGTTGAAAAGTCAAAAGCATCTCTGTCTCTGGTGTCCCAAAAATTGGTGCCTCATTCCCAAAGCTCTAGTATATTTTATTAAAGGGACATCTCCTGCACACATATATACCATTTCCATGGTCATAGAAGGGGAATTATGGGTTACTGGTGGCTTGCTTCCCTCGTGGTGTACATGTACTTATTGAATAGAAATAGGGGAAAAACATATTTTCATATTATCCGCATCCCTGTCCCTAAGAATTTGTGCCTCCATCCCAGAGATCTATTACATTTTATAAAAGAGACATATCCTGTACATATATATACCATTTCCATGGTCATAAGAGGTACTGGTATCTAGGGATCACTGGGGATTGCTTCCCTTGTATGATGGGCCTACATGTATATAGACTTGAGTGCAAGCCTGCAAATAGCGTGTCTGTCATTTGTAGAATGAGGTCCCCAGAGGGTGAATTTAGTGACGCTACACTGCATAGTGGGCTAGCATCACTTAAATTTACCCTCTGGGGGCCTCATTCTGCTTAGGGCCCTCAACTGCTATGGCAGTCCTAGGATAAGATTGAAGTTCCCCAGTTGAAGTTGGTGATGTTCACCCATTTGGAGCCTCGATTATGGATTTTATCTTCTGCAAATTAGGGGATATAGAAACTTCCCAGATGGGAAAACGTAACTAAAAACAATGTTAATTTGATACCCTAGTTACTTCCCAGAAAATGAGGCCTAAGCAGAATGAGGTCCCCAGAGGGTGAATTTAGTTATGCTAGCCCGCTATGCAGGGTAGCATAACTAAATTCACCCTCTGTGGGCCTCATTCTGCAAATGACAGACACGCTATTTGCAGGCTTAAGCGCATATGATTTGTGATTAAACGTAAAATATTTGCACTTAAGCGCAAAAATTCATAAGTAATTGTATGTCATAATTTGCAAAGTTCTGTCCAATTCTTGTTAAAATATGACTAGATTCATAACGGTGATATTTGGTTAAATTTCATACCGAGTTATGTATAATCGAATTATTGAGGGATCGCGCGAGGGACTTGGATCATACGAATGGCATATATTCATTGCTCCAATTATCTCTTAACATGGGCAATACAAAATGAAGTCACATTTCCGAACCAGTTCCATACAGCAGAACCTGATCTAGAAGATATTAGCGAAAAAACGTCAAATTCCCTCTTTCAGCTGTCATTTTAACGACCATCTTGGGCGGGGAGTTCCAATTTTACCCTTAAAATGTGGCATTATATATCTCAGAGTCATACGAACTGAATATGCCTAATTTTAAATCGTATATTTCAAACGCTCTATAAATTTGGAAAACCCCTTAAAAAGAGGGGTTAAAGTGAAATTTCAGCGTGGCTCCATATCTAATATTAAAGAAGATGTACATATGTGCAAAGTTTCATGCTTTAGTAACAATTTGAACAACTGCCTTGAAAATTTGACTTAATCTACTCCACTATATGTCCTATATATTATAGTGAATATTTATCGTCGTTTGATTTGCACCGAGTGAACTCATATTCCAAATCGTCACATCGACATGAAATTGGGAACTCCTATGTTTATTTCTATATTTCTGACGTCACGGATTTTGCGAACAAAATTGGTGGCCAGCGCCCCTAGCGTTAATTTACGAATTGCTTATAGGTTTGTGTTTTAATCATTAATTTCAAATGAGCTCATTGGTTTGACCTGAAATAGTTGATTCCGCTATTAGATATTAGTTTGATAACGATAATCATTGATCGTGGGAAATAGTATATTGGTTTAAAATATGTCTATTGATTATTAGTTTTACAATAAGGTCTATTAATTTTACAATAAGTTATTAGTTTTACAATAAGTTACTGACGGTTTTAGATATAGGTTTTACTATAAGTTATTAGTTTTACAATAAGGTCTATTAATTTTACAATAGGTTATTAGTTTTACAATAAGTTAATTACGGTTTTATTTATTAGTTTTACAATGAGTTATTAGTTTTACAATAAGGTCTATTAGTTTGATAACGATAATCACTGATCGTGAGAAATCGTCTATTGGTTTGAAATATGGCTATTGAAACGGAATGTACGTTTACTGAATATGAGCAAAGCTGTATTAATTGTTTGTTATTAGATATTAGTTGAACAATGAATACTATTAAATTAAAATAGAATATTAATTTTGCATCGGTCAACGTTGATTGTGAATCTATATCTGTTAACACGTAATTGTCTCTTATTGAATCAAAGAACGACCATTGGTTTGAAAATGGAGACTATTGTTTTGAAATAGATTGTAGTTGTTTTTACAAACCACCATTAACTTTTATTTCGTGTAATTTCCGACCGAATGGCTGCCCATAGATATCGCAATAAACATTGAATTAATTACCCAGGAGAAATTCCATAATTGTAAGCGACGCAAAGCAAAATCGCTCACAAAGTCACTTAAGTCGTGAAATTTTGAGTTAGGTCTTTCACCTACAGTGAAGTACCGTACATTATTAAGGAACAGATACTAACTAAGAAATATATTCCCGGCATTAGTTTTTCGACTTTATAAGGTTCCCTGTAAAAACTTCAAAAGTTCCCAGGTGGAATATGATCTCTACGGGCGTTAGCCAGAGCAGAGATTCGTTGGCATGATCTACCGGATAATAAAACAGTTGTCACCCTTATTTCGCCCAATTTTGGCGGTACTCTGATGGCTGTTTCTCATCTTATCTGACGTGTGTGTCAGGATAGAGGAGCTGGAGGATTTGTGTAATTGTTAGCCCAAACTACATTTCCAAGTAACGATGGTTTGTTGTTTATTTTGAGGAATCGTACCACATCAGATGAATTCAGCCCGAATATGTTAACAGTTGTCGTGTAAAACATTTGCAGTAGGTTAGCGTTATTTGTTTTTTTGCGGATGTCGTTTAACATGGGGAAAATAGACTACTACGTTTGAACGGCATGTGCATTTGTCGTTTTTTAATTATAACAACATGTTAATAAATAACAGAGGCAGTCTCTGTCAAATACAGTCGCTCTATTTACGATACTAATTGGGGAACTTTCTAAATTAAATTACGCGTAAACTAGCGTAAACGGATACCTGCTGCAAATTATAGAAGGTGTCGGAATCGGCCTACTCGCCCCAGGGCTAACTCGCCCCAGTCGACGTGTGCCAACTCGGAATAAAAGGCCGGCTCGGAATAAAAGGTGTATACGGGGTGTTATATGGTCTGTTGTTTCTCAATGAATATTATTGAAATTTGGTGTATATGTCCGGGCTGGGACATGGAATACAATAACGTTTGAATTGTTTTTAAATTTACAAATGTGTTGATTTATTCAACTTTTTCGTTCTGAAACACACTATACTCGTCATGTCGATATCTAGTATTACTTAGAAATTTCAGCTTTCCAGATTCAGAATCGCTCCATTGACTGTAACAGATGAAATTATTCCCCTCTTCGGATCGAGTGTCACTGAAACTTTATTTTGTTAGACTGCCTGTAGTCACTGATTATATCTGGAAATAATCTGTAATAAGATGTAGCACTGTTTTATTTTATATTTACATTTAGTGCTGTTTTTTATACAACAATTCCACCAGGCTTCTCAACGGTACGCAGTACCGGTACCGCGTACTCGGGCATTATTTGCGGTAACGGTGCTGGTGTGCAGATCCACCGGTACTCGGTACTGTGGTTGCATATATGTACGTTCGTAGATCAGCAGGCTGTCTGGCAAAATACAGTAGTATCAAGTTTGGCTCTTTAAACTACACGCGATGCCCATCGATCGTGATTGTATTCATGGCGTGAGAGGTCGGTCACGGAAGGGTGGTTCCTGGTTTTTATGTGTCTATTATAACTCTTCAATGGTTGAATTCCAATTCTTTGAAAGCACGGCCTTGTGATATTGTTTTAATCTTCAAAGATTATTTTGTGTTGGCAACTTATGTTTTTGCCTTTATTTTTGCCCAGTTGTGGCAATTATATATACAGTTACAATATTTATCATGTATTCACCAACGACCCCACCCACAAGTATGGCCCATACGTTTTGATTAATCACATACACACGTACCCGTTCACATGTCGTATCAGTTTGCATATATAAGGTAGACCATTTTGAATTTAAATGGGACTCATAGAACCTCCAGTTATATAATAAAATCGGGAACGAATATCCACGAACCGTACACAGTGTACATGTAATTTACTGGATAGACATGATAGTTCATATTTGGTATAGGAACTCGTTGAGAGAAATTGTTGCCTAACTTGACTCATTATTGTTTAGATTTAAAATGGCCGACCGCGCGACTTTGCAAATACATTTAATCTGATTGAATATTGTGAAGTGAAAACCACCGACGTGTGTCGCGTTACTTTCTATCAGTTTATCACACACAGTAGAACAATAAGTTAAAACCACAAAACGTGTGCAACGAATAGTTCTATTTTGGTTTATTGAATTGTCTATGTTGTCATTTGCGCATCACTAAACTCTACGGGAAAGTTTGTTAGTATATTCCAAAATTGTATCTAATATCCCGAAATAGTTTCTTTATTCTGATATCAAATTATCATTAGTTCATGTTAATAATAGAGTTCGTGGCTTGTGATTTTCAGCACTGTATTACCTCCAGATATTCCTAGAACTATAAAATGGCTTGCCAGTACCGGTACAGGAACCACGGTACTAGCAAAGTATCGATACCGGTACCGGCATGTGTGGTACCGGCGGTACTTTGAGAAGCCCGATTCCACCTAGATCATCATGTGATCGACCATACCTGATGGGGTGTGATGACCTGGTTGAATTAAGAGCGGTTTGATGGATCACTTCTGTCTTCGAGCTAGATTATACTTATGCTATTTAATGGCATGTTTCTAACGTGGAGGAGTAGATATTCTTGAGACCCCACTACTCTTCAATTCTCACCAAGTTCTCAGCTGTCATGTTCGGATATTAGAACCCATAGCCATAATATATGGTTTATTTTGTATATACTAGTATAATATAGTTATTTTCAGTACCTTGATATACTAGTAGTGCATGTGGATAACAATGCATATATATATATGTGTATATGTATATTGATTCAACGGATTCAGTGGTTTTGTTCATTAGTCTATTAAATTTGCGGGGGAAACATGGCCACCAGCAGTACACCCTGCCAAATTTCAAATTTGAATCAATTGGCGCACCCTGCAGCCAGCATTTATTGGAGAACTGTTTCTAATGTGGATATTTTGGGTCACCACTAGATGGGAGCCATATTTTTTTCTCAAAATTTCCTTGTGAAAACATCACTGCCAGCGGTGATCTTGAGTTTTACTATTTTTATGGCTAAATGATTTGGTTGATCCTACAGACGACATACATTGTCCGATCGTCACCAGATTCCACACTGATCTTCTGGATAACCAGGATGAGAGTGATCTATTTTTTTCCGAATTTCGTTAAAAACATGACCACAGACAGCAATTTTGTATCTTACTCTTTGTATGACTGAATTCTTTTCTTTAGCACCTCTACAGACCACATCCCTCATCTGGTAGTCACCAAACTTCATATTGATCTTCGGGGTGACCACTAGATGGGAGCTATCAAATGATTTGAATTTCTTTGGAAAACATGGTCGCCAGCAGCATCTTCTATTTTGCTTTTTTATATACATGTATATCTCTTCGTGCGGATAGCCAGTATTACTTGGGTAGTTCAACTTTCCACATTCCTGTCATCATTTGAAATATAAGAATTTACCTGATACATGTAGTCCAATGAAAATTAACAAGCGTCCATAAATAAATTTCCCTAAGATGTTATTATTCCTCACAATCACATGCACCCTTCAAAATTTTGTTTCGTCGTATCTAATTTTTAATGACCCCTATGGTAATATTGATATAGATACATTTGTCAAACATTTCTTTGTACAATATACAGGTATAAAGTTTGTAACTAAATCTAGAAATATATAATACTAGCAGGCTAGTCCGCCGCTGGCGGCGTTCGTCAGAAACATGACAATTTTTAATTTTTTTAATTAATTATTTTAGTTAATTTTATAATTAATTTTTTAATTAAATTTTTTGTTTTTCAATGAGTTAATATTCATTTTTATAACATGAGTTAATTGTGCATTTTCCCCGATTTTGACCTTGAATTGATCATTTTCAAGGTCAAGGTCAGGTCGGGGTCACAATTTAACCCGCCCATGACAATTCCCGTAGGTAGCAAGTTTGAGCTCAATCGGTTCGAGTCTATAAAGGACACACACATATATATAATTTGTGGGTACCCGTTTCAAGGTGAAGAAGACATGAGAATCACACAACACGCAGTACCCGTCCCTAAAAGAGGTATGATTTAAGGTACATCGGGCGGAAAAACTGACCCGATGAAAATTTCCCCCGTTCCTAGGAACGACAGACATAAGAATCACACAACACGCATGTTTTGTTTTCCGATGAGTTAATTCTGCCGTTTTAATCAAGATAAATGCATTTCGCGTTTATCGTCCGTAGTTTCATAGGCACATGCGAGCGTTTAGCAACGCCGATGACAATAAAGAGCGTTGGTCGGTTAACAACTCCAAATACGGTCAATATAAAGATCGTGCATGCCTTAACCCCCGATGTGCCGTTTGCTGTGATTTTGATGATTGGGAGTGGTGAATGAGTACTCAGAGCTTGTCCAAAATGCGACGTTGACCATTCCCGTGGGTTTTTACCCTTAGATAGGAAATTTGAGCTCGATCCGACCAGCCGTTTTCGATTCTATGAAGTACCCCCCCCCCCCACACACACACACACACACACACACACACGCACACACACACACACACATATATATATACGGAGTTCAATATAAAGATCGTGCCTGCCTTAACCCCCGATGTGCCGTTTGCGGTGATTTTGGTGATTGGGAGTGGAGAATGAGTGCTCAGAGCTTGTCCAAAATGCGACGTTAACCATTCCCGTGGGTTTTTACCCTTAGGTAGGAAATTTGAGCTCGATCCGACCAGCCGTTTTCGATTCTATGAAGTACCCACACACACACATATATATACAGAGTTCTCAAATTATATAGTAGACTAGCAGGTTAGCCCGCCACTGGCGGCATTCGTCCCATGGCTTTGTTTCAGAAACATGACATTTTTGAATATGAATTTAATGTTTTTTAAATGTAATATATTTTGTTTCTGAATTGTTTTTTTATTGTTAATTTTTTTTAATTTTAAATTGTTTTAATTAAATTGTAAATTGTTTTAATTAATTTTTTTGTTTCTGGCGGAAAAATTTACCCGTATAAATCCCCCCTTCCTAGGAACGACAGACAACGCATTCTTTTTTTATTGAAATCTCTCTACGATAACATTGCATTGAATTTAAAACAAACGCTTCCCGTCGGGAAATCTGTCTGCATAATATTTTGAGTCTGCCGTACCCGTCGTAATGTCGTGAAATCTCTCTGCATAATAGATAACATTGCATTGAATCTGTTGTTGGCATTCAGGGCTTCGGGTCGTTGTTGTTGGCATCACGGCTCCCCGAAAACTCTCACATTGCCGAAAACGTGTATTTAGTAATATCGTTGTTGTTGATATTTACGGCTTGGGGGCTATTTTCTTATTTAGCAAGTTTGAGCTCAATCGGTTCGAGTCTATAAAGGACACACTCATATATATGACACTTCCCGTGGGTAGCAAGTTTGAGCTCAATCGGCATTCCCTGGAATTTCCCGTAGATTGGCAGATTCCAGTAGCTTTATAACGATATATCTGGGGAGAAATCTGATTCTATATTCGTGATTATCTGGGATGATTTCGGTATATAACTATATACTGTAAAAACAAAGCGCGCCATCCGTGCTCGCAGGGTTGGTCAGAAACAAATGTTTTTTAAATTTAATGTATGTTCCGTATATCTCTCTGCAGGTGCAAATAACGTTGAATGGCAAACAGACGCTCTTTATAGAGATGCGTCAAAAACAAACGCTCATTAAATAATCACTTGATTAACCCACGCCGTGCCTTTGCGGTGATTTGAGATTGGAGAACGGGTGCTCTGGGCTTCTCTAAACCGCGACCACGGTCGTGTCGGTGGGATTTGACACTTACATAGGAAGTTTGAGCTCAATCTTTACACGCGTTTTGGATTCTATGAAGTACACACATATATACGAAGTCTCAAAATATATAGTATAGACTAGCCGATGAGCCCGACGTTGTCCGGGCTATTCAAAAACCAAATTTCAAGTCGATAGCTCCACCCGTTTCCGAGATCTGGTCTGCACATGCGCGAAGCGGGTGCCGCACGGGCTCGCCTCGGCGACCCGATAAAATTCGTATCCGGGGCAAGATACATCCACATAGCAAATTTCAAGGCGATAGCTCCACCCGTTTCCGAGGTCTCGTCTGCGCATGCGCGAAGCGGGCGCCACACGGGCTCGCCTCGGCGACCCGATAAAATTCGTATCCGGGGCAAGATTCATTCACATAGCAAATTTCAAGTCGATAGCTCCACCCGTTTCCGAGATCTCGTCTGCGCATGCGCTGCACGGGCGTCGCAATGGCTCACCAATACGACAACGACGACCGCCTGGTCAAACTACACACACGTACCAAGTTTCGTCCCGATCAGTCGAGAATCGTAGATTTGTATCAATGACATACATACAAACATACATACATACATACAGACAGAGGTCTTTAAAATATATATGAGACTAGCTGATGTACTCGACTTCGTTCGGGCTATTTAGGGATTTCTTTGTGATCGCCTTCATCTGGGCAGTACCCGGTATATACAGCATCTGGACAAACTATTTTTCAATTGGTCCAGAAACATGCCTATATCAGCACGTTCGATGACATGGTCGCACGTGAAATTGGACC